>JAVLUX010000050.1:19682500-20282500 GCA_032164185.1 Moxostoma hubbsi
TATTTTAATATATATGTGTATGTGTCTTTGTGTATGTGTGTGCAAGTAGTGCCTCGGTTTTTGTTTGTTCGCATCTCTAGGGATGCATTTTACACAGATTCTAGATATTTTCATAATTTCCCATGAATAATGGAATTACACTATTTAATGTATGATACATATGCATCATCTGCCGCAACAAAGGACAAAATGTTTCATTCTAATACAAGAGCATCATTGATGATACAATGATGCTCTTGTATTAGAATTAAACATTTTGTCCTTTGTTGCAGCAGATGATGCATATGTATCATACTACACTCAATCATACTTAAACCCACTTTTATCTTGTAATCTCATGTTTTGTCCCCTAATTTCTGAACATTTAGTTTAAAAAGGCCTTTTTAATCCTGCCATCATCTGTCTATCTGTAATCTAGCACTCGACAAAACACTCAAAGAGTTCAGCATTATACACAACACAACAATGAAAATTAAAATAAAAAAGTGGAGCTGAACAGATGTAGGTTTCTTGCTGTGGAGAAATGCTGAAGAACAGGGAGTCAGCATTATGACAAACAATAGTAATATTGCAAAACAAATGATCTGTGTTAAAAGCTGTGAGATTTCTGCAAGGATCACCTGAGCCCAAAATTTGGCATCCCAACTGAATTAATGACCCAACTCTGGTGGAGAACTCCTGTTCAAATCCCTCTCAGTAGCTCTCTGTAAATGGATGAGTCCAGTTGGTTTTAATATTTAGGTTTCCAGATGATCACTGCATTTGATCATACAAAGCAAAAAACTAAGTATTCAAATTTATCCTGATGGAGAAATATGCAAAGGAGAGAGCTGTGAGTCTCTCAGAATTATTATTTACAGTAGTCATGCCTGTGTGGCATTGCGTTAGTTGTAAGCAAGGCAAAACTATGGATGTAAATGTAGCTGACTATGCCACCCTGTTAAACAGGGAAATATTAATATTTATTTAAATCACCCATAAAGGGCACACAGGTTCACTTGTTTTGAAAAAAGGACCAAAGATATGTATACCAAAAACACAAATTCTTACTTTATTTACTACAATTATCAAGCAGTAAATTTGCAACATTTAAAAGACTGTACGACCCGAGCAGTAGAATGCACACATGAACACAAACAAACACTACAAAACACTAGAGGCTGAGGCTTACCAGTGGCAGGTAGGCTAGCTGATGAGCACAAGGCTCCTATCATGAATTCTTACAACCCAGTGCACGAATCTTACCATGCACACATCAGCACACAAATGAGGTCAAGCGTGAATACACATCACTCAGTGACAGAAGTACGACCACCGCACAAGGAGACTAGCTATCTGCCTGGCCTCGGTCTCGGCTCCTGTAAACAGAAACAAAAGTTAACCAAAAAGAATGAATTACAGTTAAACCATAAAAAACAAACACAACAACAGCACAAGAGAGTGGTCACAGTTGTTAGGCAGGGAAAATGGAGACGTGAAACACCTGTTTATATGTTCAACCACTCTCTATAAACAGTTCAAAACAATAAATCAGTTCCATTTTATATGATACCTGAAGGCCTATGATTGGACAACCCATGCATCCTCAGGCATGGTACAATAATTACAGAAAACTATGTGCAATGCCCACTATTTGTCCCACTACACCTGCAATACAAATAAGAACTGTACATTACTGTATATTCACTATGTATTTCATGTTTGATTCGTACAAGGATGTTGCAGACAGTGCGGGATAGTTTGAAATTTAGTTTATTACTGTGATTTGGGATATACAATGGTGGGAAAATATGTATTTGAAGGTTAAATGTGTGTTTTCTGCACTATTAGAGTCAAATGGATCTGGACAAATAGTAACTGTTTTCAAACAGGTTTCCTGAACACCTGTCTTCCATTGGTTGGTCAAAGAGATAGTCCCACCCCAATCTCACACCATTGTTTGAGCCAGTGTTGCTGTTTTGGGCTATGCTATTGTAGCTCTTAACACTGCAAAAGAATTGCTTTCTTACTGAGTATTTTTGTCAATAAAATTAAAAAAGACATATTTACTTGAAATTTTGTAACAATAGTGTTTAAACGAGAAAAAAACTCTTTGCCAATGCAGTAAGAAACAAAAAATTAAAGGGTAAACACGTTTATTTTTCTGGCATAAATCATACTAAATTTTGTTAGATTTCTCTGAAAATAAGACTTTATATGATATGTCATTCTGCTACTCAAGTAATTTTGTCTTGTTTTAGTGATGTTTTAACATCAAATAAAAAAATGAAATAAACAAAAATCAGTAAGAATATTTTTTTTTTTTTGGCATTGCAATTCTGTTTGGGTTTGTGTACATTCAAATGTGTGATATCATATTGTACCATGTTTAAAATCCATAACAGCACACGCCATTGGTTCTTATGTGTCTCATAACCATTTAGTACCACAAGTTTGAATATGTGGAAGCAAAAATTAGAATTGAGATCTACAACAGAGGAGATTTTTTATTAAGAGCTAGGATTTTGGACTGTTCCTTACAGAACCCTATTTTATGACTTTGGAAGACTTGGTGTGGCATTTGGAAGACATGGAATATAACTCCTATAGCAGAATATAAGTCAAATGGACTACTTTTATGGTGCCAAGTGTGTATGTAATTCCACGAAAGAAAGAAAACCATTTGGGTTTGCAACTATTTGATGGTAAGTAAATCAGGACAGAATATACATTTTGCTAAATACTCTCAAGGCTTTCTTGTGCATGTGCACATGTTAAATCAGACTACTGAATGCAATGACTGAATTAGAGGACTTCCATGCAAATCTTGTTTGTCCCTTATAATCAGACCTGAAATGCCACAGATAAATTTGTAATAACTCAGTTAATAAGTTACAAAATTAATTTTGCACAAACGACTTCTTTGAAACTCAGGCAAACAGCCTCTTATGATTAGCCATCTAAATGCCTGAGACACATGATAGGGCAAGGGCATGACCACAAGATGAGATTCTACAGATCTCATGATTGAAAGACACTGAGCTGCGAGGGCTTAGGCATGGCTGATGACAATCTCCAAGGAAAAAATCATCAAGGTGAACTTGGCGAGAAGCCAGGGTTTAAATAGGCAGAGACATCTAATGAGCCTCTCAGGTCCTGCTCTCAAACTCTGAAAATGACAGGGGTGTAGCTCCTCTAAGAGCAACAGGAGAATGAAGGCAATACAAGGGAGAGGAAAGGCAAAAGGATATTCCAGTGGAAACTTCCTGCATCTTCCCTGAGTCTGTACCTCCACCAGAAGTGTGATGAAAAGTGAGTCAGTGACGAAGGGAGGGAGAGGTGGCAATCAAATGGGTGGAAGGATAAAAGGTGGGTGACTTCACTTTCCAACTAACCCTGTGTACAAGACATATTAGATGCCCAAAAGCATGTGAACACATGAACACCACTCTGTATGAGCACGTGTGAGAGTTTGTTCTTCCTTTGATGTTATAACAGCTCCCAATCATCTGGAAAGACAGTCAACTAGATGATAAAACATTGTTGCAGGGTTTTGTTCAGTGATGTTGGGTGATGGGGTTTGGCTCACAGTAAGCATTCATCCCAAGTTCATCCGAAAGGTCTTCAATGTTAGGGGTTCAGTCTGGGCTTTGTGCAGGCCAGTGAAGTTCTTATACCAGAATCAGTAAACCATTATTGGATCTCACTTTGTTCAATGGGGAATTGTCATGTTGTAACAGAAAAGGGTCCTTCCCAATCTCTTGCCAAAAAATTGTAAGCACACAATTCTCTAGAATGTCACTATAGCATTACGATGTATCTTTACTGGAACTTTTGGCCATGTAGTGTGTTATACAGACGCCTTTCCCTTAAAATACTGGCAGCAAGTACTGTCGCTGCATCCAGATTAGATATAAAGAAGGATGTTGAGTTGAAACACTCTCTATCCATCAAATACATGTGTATGTGAGAAGTGGAATCAAGTACTCTCATAAAGAATTGACCACTTTAATGCTTTCAGTAGTCTTAGTTTTGATTTGTTGGCTATATACCCATGTCTAGCACTAAGATTGCTTAGTGAAAAATGCATTATATTTGATATTCTTTATTAATGATGTATGATGTAACAATTCAACAAATGGGAAGGTAAAAAATACAGATATGCTAAGAATTCTGAATATTTTAATAATATATTTATCGTTTTCTATTTATTAAGATATTACATTCTTTTTTATTTATTTATTTTAGCTTTTGGCAAGAAACAGATACAAATTTAGTTTGTTATTTACAGAAAATATAGTTTTCAAATTTTCTTCCTATTGGAACTGGTGTGGTGCACTCAGTTATGACACATGAGAACCAATGCAGCTTTGGTCTCAATAACATTAAACCTGGTGCAACATGTCAAGGTGCTTGTAAAAGGTAACATTGTAACATTGAAATCCAACACAAGAGGTATTTTATTGTAACCTAAACAACATTTTCTTTCAGCATAACTGCTTCAGTCAGACACACACACGTCCATGTCAATCTCACTCTTCCCCACTCCGATGTTCTCTTGCTCTTTATAACTCTGGCCAGCATTTCTGCTGTGAGACAGCTGTCTATCGTCATCCATGTGCCCAGATGTGAACCCTTACAACTCTCTTTCCAGACGAAAGCTCAATCATGCCCCACACCTCTTTTTTATTCTGAACGTAATTTACTTTTTTGTCTGTTTTGTATACAAAGCTATTTTATGATGCTTTTATTATTTATTTATTTATTCAACAGGCTTTGTCACAATGAACTTAGTTGTTTGGAAAAAAGTGATAGCTCACCTAAAATCCTAATTTACTTATGCCCTCATGCCATCCCAGATGTGTATGACTTTCTTTCTTCAGCAGAACACAAACAAAGATTTTTAGAAGTATGTCTCAGCTATGTAGGTCCATACAGTCATATTCCATGTAGTTTTTGGTTTTGTCTTTTATGTTGTAATTCTTGTTTAGTTCCTGTTTCCTGTTAATTTTTGTAGTTTCATTTTTTTATTACTGGTTTTCCCTTGATTGTTTCCCCAGGTGTTCCTCATTCCCTGATTGTTTCCCCATGTGTTTCTTGTTTTCCCTTGTGTATTTAAGCCCTTGTTTCCCCTTTTTATTTTGTCAGTCTTTGCATGTATTATTGGATGCTCTGTGCCTTGTTCCCTGTGTTTCATTATATTCTGATTTAGTTTGTTCATTCTTTTGTAAATAAAGCTGCGTTTAGATCCTCATTCTTCGCCTACCTTGTCACAGAAAGACTGTCCTAAAATGGATCAAGCAGCTGTCAGAATTCTCCTCCTTAAGCAAGGGGACCATCCAGTTGAGGATCACATCTGTGTGTTTTTAGAGCTGACTAATTTAGTGCACTATCCAGACTGCTCTTTGGTGGTTTTCTTCAGGGCGGGTCTCAGTAGTGCACTAAAGGAGCTATTGCCTCCAGTGGATCCTCACTGGATGCTCCTTGAGTTCAGGGAGTTAGCGGCTCGCCTTTCACTGTGGGTGTGGAGGATGAGGGATTTAAATCTCCTCCTACAGTGGTTGCCCCCCAGCCTTCCATGGCTCATCCCTCCAAGCCTCCCATGGACAACTAGCCAACGCCCACACCTGCCAAGGCCAATGAGCCAATGCCCATGCCTGCCATAGCCAACGAGTCAACGGCCACGCCTGCCACGGCCAACAAGCCAGCGTTTCCAGCCTTGTCTGTCCCAGAGCAAGCGTTGCCAACTTCAGACATCTGGAGAAGGAAAAGCAGAAAGGCTTCTGTTCCCCAGTTTCTACCTGTATTCTCTTCCACGGCTCCACCCGCTCACCAAGAGACTATTCCTCCTGCGACTCCGCCTACTCCCCCAGAGACTATTCCTCCAGCGGCTCCACCCACTCACCCAGAGGCTATTCCTCCTGTGGCTCCATCCGCTTTTCATCCTGAAATTCCTCCTCTGAATACTCCCCCGCTCCATCTTTGGACCCATCTCCACTTTTGCCATTGGGATCTCAGGTCCCTACCCCTGTTGCTATGCCTTTGGATTTTCCAAACTGCCGGACACGTTCCCTTCCTAGAGCCACCACCCAGACCTCCGCCTTCTGTCCCTGCTCTGCGGCCACCACCCAGGCCTCCTGACCCTGCCTCGGCCCTGCAGCCGCCTCCCAGGCCTCCTGACCCTGTCTCTGCTCTGTGGCAATCTCTCAGGCCTCCTTACCCTATCCCTGCTCTGTGGCCACCTTCCAGGCCTTCTGATCCTGTCCCTGCCCTACAGCCGCCCCCTAGGCCTCCTGACCCTGTCCATGCTCTGTGGCCATCTCTCTGGACTCCTATCCCTGCTCTGTGGCCACCTTCCAGGCCTTCTGATCCTGTCCCGGCCCTGCGGCTGCCTCCCAGGCCACCTGACCCTGCCTTGGCCCTGCGGCCGCCTCCCAGGCCTCCTGACCCTGTCTCGGCCCTGCAGCCACCTCCCAGACCTCCTGACCCAGTCCCCTTCTTGAGGTCATCCCCTTGGTCTCCTGGCCACCTCCTGATCTACTCTGGTTTTCTTGGTCTCCTGGTCGTCCGCCTGATCTGCTCTGGACTCCTTGGTCTCCTGGCCATCCCCCAGATCTGCTCTGGTCCCCTTGGTCTCCTGGCCATCCCCCGGATTTGCTCTGGTCCCCTTGGTCTTCTGGCCATCTGCCGGATCTACTCTGGTCCCCTGGTCTCCCGGCCGTCCCTGGTCTCCTGGCCATCTGCCAGATCTGCTCTACTCCCCCTGGACTTCTGGCCCTCCGTCTGATCTGCTCTGGTCCCCTTGGTCTCCTGGCCATCCCCCGGATCGGCTCTGGTCTTCTGGTCATCCAGTGGATCTACTCTGGTCTACTTGGTCTTCACTCCCTCTGGCCCCGCTTAGGTCTCAAACCTCACTGTCTTCGCTGTGTTCCTCTGCTCTCCGTGCCCCCTTAAACTTCCTGTTTCCCCCATGTGCCCCCCTGAACCACCTGTTTTCCCCTACACCCCATGGACAATTTGTCTTTTTCTGTGGAGCGTCTGGAATCCGCTCCTTAAAGGGGGGGCTCTGTCATATTCCCTGTTGTTTTTGCTATTTTATGCTATAATACTTGTTTAGTTCCTGTTTCCTGTTAATTTTTGTAGTTTTATTTTTTATTTATTGGTTTTCCCTTTATTGTTTCCCCAGGTGTTCCTCATTCCCTGATTGTTTCCCCAGGTGTTTCTTGTTTCCCCTGGTTAGTTTGTCAGTCTTTGTATGTATTGTTGGATGCTCTGTGCCTGGTTCCCTGTGTTTTGTTTTCATTATATTTGTTAGTTTGTTTATTCTTTTGTAAATAAAAGCTGCATTTAGATCCTCATTATTCTCCTGCCTTGTCACACATACAATCAGTCCTTTGTAGCTCACCATTTACTTGCACTTTATGAACCTACAGAGCTGAAATATATATATTTTTTTCAGCAGAAGAAAGTAAGTCATACACATCTGGGATGGCATTAGGGTGAGTAAATGATGAGATAATTTTCATTTTTTAGTGAACCATCCCTTTTAAGATAACTGTAACAAGGAATAAAATATGGCATTGCTGCATAATACCTACGTAAGTCACCGAACAGCCTTCACAGGTTTCTACCTGTCAAATTCCTTCCATCATCTATTGCTTGCCCTAATTCCCCTCTGCCCAGCATTGCACATGCACATACACACACACACACACACACACACATGCAACAATGCTATTCGCCATTCCAGGCACGCAGGCCTCAGCACAATGTAAATTATTCAGCTGGGCTTGCTGGAGGCTGCAAGCGAATCATAAATCGCAACCATTTGGGGCCATTTCAGAGGGGTGACTATGGTTAAATGAAGCTAAACATCAATACCGAAAACCCTCACAACCCTAATGCCTTCAATAAGGATCAAGTCAAACAGTGCACACTAGCTCAGATTTCACAATAAATGTTTGGACATCAGTTTCTCGGGGCAGCGGTGCACCTATCTTTTGTGAATTACAGTTCTTGGCAGGGCTTCAAAGGTTAACCAACACTTTATGAATGCAAACAACCCCATGCCTTGCTAAATTATTTTAATTATGTATGGCAGCTGGGCCAGAGGACATCACAGTCTACCTGAAGCAGTACGTCTTCACACATGGACTCGTATACAATATTTTGTCATTAAAACTCCCAGCAAAGCTCTTTTTACACTCTGTAAAATGAATTAGGAATGAGAAAATAAACACCCCACAGAGTTGTGTGTTTGAAGCCAATTTGCCAAAAGTGCATTATGTTAAGTGTTATGAAAATGTGATTGAAATAAATAAAAATCACAAGTTATATTTTGGACACTTGTGTTTAAACATATGTGTAGGATTTTTAATGTGATAGACTGAAGAAAGCAATCAGCCTTTATTTAACTTAATTTAAATTTTAAGCATTACATTTGCCAGTATCAAGCCTTTTGTATATTTTAAATAATTCACTTACTAAACATACCATGTGCTTTTGAATACTTAACATTATTTACAATAAAATATACTGTAAAATATAAACATATTCCATGTTACATGTGGTACTGAATATGTTGTACGTGTCTAAGCAATGGTTCTTAAATGATGTGTCGCAATCCAATAATGATCACTTGCAGCTAGTATAAACATGGTTTGTGACGACCACAAAGTGTTTTGAATTATGGATGTCGAGAGCATGAAACCATTGAATTCATTGGTTATTTAGACATTTAAGCCCAATTCGGAAGGGTTTGTTTTCCAGACATATGTATGAAAATCAATTATTACTGCGGCTGTATGTAATGTTTACCGTTGATTCGCACAGGATAAGCGATGTCTTTAAAAATCAGAGATTGCTGTGTCTGCTGCATTTACACACTGCTGTCACACTTAACTGACCTTTTAGAAAATGTATAAGCCTACTGTGCTGATTTACCTGTATTATGCAGGAAATAAAAATGATCAAGTAGGCCTACTGTATATGGGATTGATTAAGAAATTGATTGGAATATCTCAATAATTATAGCAGAACTGGTGACATTAACAAGCTTAATCCTACACTACATTCTTGAATTAGAAATATTGTAGTGTCACAGTGTAACTGTTGTTATTTCTGATTGGCTGCTCATATTGCAGTGCATTATGGGTACTTGTCATTTTCTCTCACCCTCAGGCAGATGTGTAGCACCATTAGTTAGATGCTTGGGTGAGTAATGTAATTTCAAGTGTGTAGTGTGATTTGAATTGATGTAAGAATTCTTAAGAATCAGACCGGCCGGCAAGCTTGTCTTCATTGAAAAATTATAATATAGTCAGCCAGTTCACATTATATTAATTGTTCCTACAGAATACAGTATATGATCCACAATGCAGGACTCAACACAACATCATGCATTCACTCTGCTCAAACCATTCATAAATGTGTTTGGTTACCTTTCAGATTATCCCAGCCTAAAGAAAACATGCTCATTTCTGTCTCTTTTACATGGGTAAATATACATTCTACAACATAAAATGCTTGAGAAAAACCTGCATCCATTCCAACACAACAGCGTTTTCTGAATCTGTGAAGCACATCTTTTCTTCTCTTGACCAACATCCACCTCAGACACTTAACACTTAAGAAACCACAATATTTAAAGGGCTCAAAGTCTGGAAATGGCTGATTTAAATTATTTTTTTACCAGCATTTCAATTCGTACATGATTTTACTTACCAGGGGTTATTTTTACAGGCCATTTTAAAGTAGGTAAAAAAAAACATATAAATTTTTACTTTCACAGGAACACGCACTCTGTAAAAAGTCTGAAGAAATTACTGACGTGACCAATTCGCACAGGATTAAAATTAATGTGTTCTCATAATTATTAAATTACCCAACGTCCCCATATAAAACTAATACCAACCGAATAGGGCTTTAGACTACCAAAATGGTCAGTTTTCCAAATTGGCCTGTCTTGTTAATAATTTTGCATATTGTTTGGCCTATGCAGTTCATGGTAAGACATTTCCAAGTTTTATTTTAAGGATATTTTAGTACTGTGTGAGGTCATCAGCTGATGTCATAAAGCAAAACCAGTTCAGGACCACTCTGCTAAAGCATTATACACTGGCCATTTGACCTATTCAAACAGAAATCAAAATCTGACCGAATAATTGCTGAGCAAAAGACAGGGAGGGAGAGAGAGCTGTTAGGGTGTTTGTCCAGCTGATATTAAACACAGTTATTTTGCATTTTGTGTGTGTGGAGCAGACTTGGGTGTTTACGATGACATGTTTTAGGTTACAAACTGGTATTATTATTACTAGACATTTCTAGTGTTCCCATAATTCAAATAGCTTAAAAAACGTATTAAGCTATGTTTTTTGGAAACGTAAAAATGCAGTTTTTTTGTGAGGGTTAGGTTTAGGGGTATGGTTAGGGTTAGGGGATAGAGTATATAGTGTGTACAGTATAAAATTAATTATGTATATGGAGAGTCCTTATAATGATAGCCACAACAATATATGTGTGTGTGGGGGGGTTGTAGTGACCTTCCATATTCCTCTTCCTCACCTGGTATCATGTACAAGCTATAACTATAAGCTAATAACCCTATCATGCAGCATTTCCTTTAAACAATGTCACACCACAGTGATCTTGGCTATTGGAAGCCATGGTTTACCATTAATATTTGAGTAAAGACTCAGTCAAGACTGAGTGGGTGACACCTTGACATCCCCTACAATTGTATAAAGACTTAAATGAATTTGAAAGCCTCACCACTGATATGATCCATGCTGAAATGTCATGCTTAGACCAGTTTGAATTTCCACATGGGTCAAAGCAAATTAAAGGGATAGTTCACCCAAAAATGAAAATTATCTCATAATTTACTAACCCTCATGCCATCCCAGATGTGTAGGACTATTTCTTCAGCCAGAAGTGAATATTTTGAGTGAAAAAAACGTCTCGGTTACTGACATAACCTCCGTTACCTGATGGAGGGAACGAGTTGTTGTGTCGATGAGTTGACACTAGGGGTCACTCCTGCGGAGCCCAGACATCTCTGATCTTGAGAAAAGGCCAATTAGAATTGCCACTCCCCCGGACATACGGGTATAAAAGTAGTGATGCTGCAAATACACATCAGGTATCGCACTGAGGAGCCGAGCCAAAGACTCAACACTTTCAGCGGTTGGTTCGGTGTTGTGGCCAGAGGGACACAACGTCTCATTCCCTCCATCAGGGAATGGAGGTTACGTCAGTAACCAAGACGTTCCCTGTCTGTCACTCTCTCGACGTTGTGTCAATGAGTTGACACTAGGGGTCCCAATGGAAAATGCCACAAGAACTGAACAGAGTTACGCAGACTGGCGGTGCGAGACGGGCAGACCTCTGTGTGCCTCGTAGCTAGCGCAGTAAGCCATCGCATAACTACCCCCAACACACTGGCAGGTATGAAGCGGTCCCCTGCACCTAGGGGAATGGCTAACTGCTCAGAAGTATAAAGACTTGCTGCCTAGTGACGCCTGTACCAGGGTGGCAGCGAGTCTCTCCGAAGACTCGACGGCCGCTAGGCTAGGGAGGAAGAATGTCCAGGGTTCACACTTCCTGCGAACGCAACTGGGGAAAGAGTGCACGTCTTCGCCTCAAGGGAGGGGAAAGGCACTATGCACAAGCGATACACCTGACCAGCTGACCCGAACTTACATGATTGTGTCACCTGATAACACATGGGATGAAACTGGCTCAACCCTGAGGTTATAGAACCTCGCAAAGGTGTTAGGTGTTCCCCAACCCGCGGCTCTACATATGTCTGTGTGGCAGAGCGGAGGAAGGGGCCGGGTCATGATGATACATACCCGGTCCCGTATCAGGCTAATCATGCCTCCGAGAGGGTTAAAGGCCGATGGCAGATGGTGGTGCGATGAGAGAGAGATCATTTACAGACATGTCCGTCATGTGTGTGTGTTTGTCCTTTGTTTTAAGTTTATTATTAAAACATTATTTATATTGTCAAGCCGGTTCTCGCCTTCTCCTTGCCTGTCGAAATCCCTTTACACTGGTTCCGAAACCCGGGAAGGAGGAGGGATACCCGTCGAGGAGTCCTTGACACTGCCGTTCACCCAAGGGAGCGCCACTGCCATCCACCGGCAGAGGGAGTAGACCGACCGCGTTTAACGGCTGCCATCCGTGAGGCGAGTGGGGATTGGACTCCCCGACCGCCTGGAGCGATGGAGCCACTGCAAGGGGCAGAGGAGAGCCCTGCCAACCCCCAGAAATGCGGAGGGGTCGAAGGAAGACCGGCGTCTGCGAGGGGAGGAGGGAAGTGTCTCCCCGAGCACCTGGAGCGGTAGGGCCACTGCCAGGGGCAGAGGAGTGTCCCCACGAGTCGCCGAGAATGCGGAGGGGCATTCTGACCGCCGGGGGTTGTGAGTCTAACTCTGGTCCGCCCAGGGAGAAGTGGCTGTCATCCACCTGAGAGTGTGGAGAAGTGATCGAGGACCATGCGATGGTGTTTTTTTTATCTCTCTCTCCTCTCTCGCTCTCACTGATGCCCTGCGTTGGCCTTTTCCCTCTCTTTTAAATTGTAGTGTTTTTTGGGGGGTACTACACTGTAACAGGAAGTACCCCCCCACATTTTAATTATTTAAAACTAAATAATTTCCCCTATTTCCCCTCCCCTAATAAGTTTATTTCATCCATCCATCCATCTTCAACCGCTTATTCCCAACCTCTCCGGGAACCAGCACCTTATCGTGGTGGAGAGGTTTGTGTGCCCTTATGATCCTGAGGGCTGTATTGTCTGGAGCCAGGTGCTCCTGGTAGGGCCTCCCAAGGCAAAGTGGTCTCAGGTGAGGGGCCAGACTAAGAATGGTTCACAAAGATTCCATGATAAAAACGGCAAGAGGAGGAGTTACCCTGCCCGGAGGAAGCCCGGGGTCCCCGTCTGGAGCCAGGCCCAGATGGAGGGCTCGTCGGCGAGCGTCTGGTGGCCGGGCTTGTCACGGAGCCCGGTCGGGCACAGCCCGAAGAAGCAACGTGACACCCCCCTCTACATCCCTTGGGCCCACCACCCATTGGAGAAACCGCAGGAGTCAGGTGCGCTGTCATATGGGTGGCAGTGAAGGCCGTGGGTCTTGACGGACCAGACCCGGTCAGCAAAGGCTAGTTCTAGGGACGTGGAACATCACCTCACTGGGGGGGAAGGAGCCGGAACTGGTGAGGGAGGTGGAGCGTTACCAGTTGGATCTGGTGGGGCTTACTTCGACGCACAGTTTTGGCTCTGGATCCGTACTCCTGGATAGGGGATGGACTCTACTTCTCTGGAGTTTCCCAGGGTGTGAGGCGACGGGCGGGTGTGGGGATACTCACAAGTCCCCGGCTGAGTGCCGCTATGTTGGAGTTTACCCCGGTGGACGAGAGGGTTGCCTCCCTTCGCCTACGGGTTGTGGGGGGGAAAACTCTGACTGTTGTCTGTGCATATGCACCGAACAGGAGTTCAGAGTATTCAGCCTTCTTGGAGACCCTGAATGGAGTCCTGAATAGGGCCCCAGTAGGGGACTCCATAGTGATGCTGGGTGACTTCAACACACACGTGGGGAATGACAGGGACACCTGGAAAGGCGTGATTGGGAGGAACGGCCTCCCCAATCTGAACACGAGTGGGTGTTTGTTATTGGACTTCTGTGCTAGTCATGCATTATCTATAACAAACACCCTGTTCGAACATAAGGATGCTCATAAGTGTACGTGGTACCAGAGCACCCTAGGCCGAAGATCGATGATCGATTTTGTAATCGTGTTGTCAGAGGCCATATGTTTTGGACACTCGGGTGAAGAGAGGGACAGAGCTGTCAACCGATCACCATCTGGTGGTGAGTTGGATCAGGGGGTGGGGGAAAGACCCTGGACAGACCTGGGAAGCCCAAGCGAGTAGTGCGGGTGAACTGGGAACATTTGGAGGAGGTCCCTGTCCGCGAGATCTTCAACTCACACCTCCGGCGGAGTTTTTCAGGCATCCCTGCGGAGGTTGGGGACATTGAACCGGAGTGGGCAATGTTCAAAGCTTCCATTGCCGAAGCTGCGGTGGAGAGCTGCGGCCTCAAGGTTTTAGGTGCCTTAAGGCGTGGTAACCCTCGAATACCATGGTGGACACTGGTGGTCAGGGAAGCTGTCCGACTGAAGAAAGAGGCCTTCGGGATTTGTTGTCCCGGAGGTCTCCGGAGGCAGTTGCAAGGTACCAACAGGCCCGAAGGGCTGCGGCCTCAACCATGAGGGAGGCAAAGCAGTGGGTGTGGGAAAAGTTCAGAGAAGCTATGGAGAAGGACTTTCAGTCCGCACCAAAGTGCTTCTGGAAAACCATCCGCCACCTTAGGAGTGGGAAACGGGGAACCATCCAAGCTGTATACAGCAAAGATGGGATGCTGTTGACCTCAACCGAGGAGGTTATTGGGCGGTGGAAGGAATACTTTGAAGAACTCCTAAATCCCAACACGCCCTCTATGCCAGAGGCAGAGCCGGAGGCTGATGGGGGATCAGATTCTATTTCCCTGGGGGAGGTCACTGAGGTAGTCAAACAACTCCGCAGTGGCGAAGCCCCGGGGATTGATGAGATCCGACCAGAAATGCTGAAAGCTTTGGATGTGGAGGGGGTGTCATGGATGACATGCCTCTTCAACATTGCGTGGAAATCTGGGACAGTGCCTAAGGAGTGGCAGAAAGGGGTGGTGGTTCCCCTCTTCAAAAAGGGGGACCAGAGAGTGTGTGCCAACTACAGGGGTATCACACTTCTCAGCCTCCCTGGTAAAGTTTACTCCAAGGTGCTGGAGAGGAGGGTTCGGCCGATTGTCGAACCTCGGATTGAAGAGGAACAATGCGGGTTCCGTCCTGGCCGTGGAACGATGGACCAGATCTTTACTCTCGCAAGGATCCTGGAGGGGGCCTGGGAGTATGCCCATCCGGTCTACATGTGTTTTGTGGATCTGGAGAAGGCGTATGACCGGGTCCCCCAGGAGAGACTGTGGGAGGTGCTTCGGGAGTATGGGGTGGGGGGGTCTCTTCTTAGGGCGATCCAATCCCTGTATGTCCGAGGCGAGAGCTGTGTCCGGGTCCTTGGCACAAAGTCGAGTTCGTTCCATATGGGGGTTGGTCTCCGCCAAGGCTGTGCTTTTTCACCAATCCTGTTTGTGATATTCATGGACAGGATATCGAGACGTAGTCGGGGTGGGGAAGGTGTGCGGTTCGGTGAGCTGGGGATCTCATCGCTGCTTTTTGCAGATGATGTGGTCTTCATGTCATCATCGGTCCGTGACCTTCAGCTCTCACTGGACTGCTTGGCAGTCGAGTGTGAAGCGGCTGGGATGAGGTGCTAAATCTGAGGCCATGGTTCTCAGCAGGAAACCGATGGAGTGCGTACTCCGGGTAGGGAAGGAGGTATTGCCCCAAGTGAAGGAGTTCAAGTACCTCGGGGTCTTGTTCACGAGTGAGGGGACAATGGAGTGAGAGGTTGGCCGGAGAATCGGGGCAGCGGGGGCGGTATTGCACTCGCTCTATCGCACCGTTGTCACGAAGAGAGAGCTGAGCCGGAAGGCAAAGCTCTCGATCTACCGGTCAATTTTTGTTCCTACCCTCACCTATGGTCATGAAGGTTGGGTCATGACCGAAAGAACTAGGTCGCGAGTACAAGCGGCCGAAATGGGCTTCCTCAGAAGGGTGGCGGGCTTCTCCCTTAGAGATAGGGTGAGGAGCTCAGTCATCCGTGAGGAACTCGGAGTAGAGCCGCTGCTCCTTTGCGTGGAAAGGAGTCAGTTGAGGTGGTTTGGGCATCTGGTAAGGATGCCCCCTGGGTGCCTCCCTAGGGAGGTGTTTCAGGCACGTCCAGCTGGGAGGAGGCCTCGGGGAAGACCCAGGACTAGGTGGAGAGATTACATCTCCACACTGGCCTGGGAACACCTCGGGGTCCCCCAGTCAGAGCTGGTTAATGTGGCTCGGGAGAGGGAAGTTTGGGGCCCCCTGCTGGAGCTGCTTCCCCCGCGACCCAACTTCGAATAAGTTTATTATTAAATATTATTTATATCGTCAAGGCGGTTCTCGCCTCTTCCTTGCCCGTTGAAATCCATTTAAAGTCTGCTAGAGAGGAGACAACGCCCAAGAATCCGCAACACCCCTGGTAGAATGGGCTCGTAGCCAGCAGGGGAGGCACGTGCTGGGCGTGAAATGACATTGTGATGGCATCGATGACCCAGTGGGCAATCCTCTCTTTGGAGACAGTGCTTCCCTTCCGCTGTCCGCCAAAGCAAACAAAGAGCTGCTCGGAGCTTCTAAAGCTCTGCGTGCGGTCCAAGTAGATGCAAAGAGCACGCACCTTACACAGCAATGCCAAGGCTGGGTCTGCCTCCTCCTTGGGTAGCACTTGCAAGTTCACCACTTGATCCCTAAAAGGGGTCGTGGTAACCTTGGGCACGTAGCCCGGTCGGGGTCTCAGGATGACGTAAAGAGTAAGCCGGACCGAACTCTAGGCACAGTTCGCTAACAGAGAGGAGGTGAACCTTTAGCTCTGCTAACTCAAGGGGCTCGAAGGGGTCTCCCTGAAGGACCACGGAGAGGTCCCATGAGGGAACGAGATGCGGCCTGGGGTGGTTTAACCTCCTCGTGCCTCTCAGGAACCTGATGACCAAATTGTGCTTCCCCAAATACTTACCTTCCACTGCATCGTGATGTGCCGATATAGTGGCTACATACACCTTCAATATGTAGGGGGACAGCCGGCCGTCCAACTTTTCCTGCAGAAAGGAAAGCACTGATCCAACTGCACATCTCTGGGGGTCTTCACCATGGGAAGAACACCACTGAGAGAACAGATGCCACTTCAGGCCGTAAAGGCGCCTTGTTGAGGGGGCTCTTGCGTGAGTGATCGTGTCTACCACCTCGGGTGGTAGGCCACCTAAGTCTACCGCATCCCATCCAAGGGCCAGACATGGAGATTTCAGAGGTCTGGTCGAGGGTACCAGATGGTGCCCCATCCCTGAAAAAGAAGGTCCTTCCTCAGGGGAATTCCCAAGGGGGGGGGGGGGGGCTGTCGCGAGGAGCGTGAGGTCCGAGAACCAAATCCGGGAGGGCCAATAAGAGGCCACTAAGAGCACCTGCTCCCCGTCCTCCCTGACTTTGCACAATGTCTGTGCAAGTAGGCTCACTGGGGGAAACGCATACTTATGAAGCCCCGGGGGCCAGCTGTGTGCCAAGGCATCTGTGCCGAGGGGGGCCTCGGTCAGAGAGTACCATAGTGGGCAATGGGAGGATTCCAGGGAAGTGAACAGGTCTACCTGTGCTTGGCCGAATAGACTCCAGATCGGCTGAACCACCTGGAGGTGGTGCCTCCACTCTCCCCTGGATGTAACCTGCTGCCACAGCGCGTCTGATATTCTGTTGAGGTAGCCTGGGATGTGAGTGGCTCGCAGCGACTTGAGTCGATGCTGACTCCAAAGGAAGATACGGCGGGCGAGTAGTGACATGCGGCGAGAGCGTAGACCACCTTGGTGGTTGGTATACGCAGTCGCGGCTGTGTTGTCCATCCGGAGCAATACGTGCTTGTCCTGGATCAATGGCAAAAGCCTACTCAGTTCAAGTAGTACTGCCAGCAACTCGAGGCAGTTGATGTGCCAGCCCTGTTGGGAGGACCGTTCTTAGTGTTCTTACCCCTGTCCGTAAGAACACTAGGTCTGACCAGGGGCTGAGAGAGCAGCAACAAGCCTGCGTGACGAGGACGTATTTTGCGCCGTGGCGCCATGCTCATCTCTCGACTCGGGTCTGTAGCCAGTGCTGGAGTGGTCTCATATGAATCAACCCAAGCGGTGTGACCGTTGCTGAGGATGCCATATGCCCCAGGAGCCTCTGAAAGGATTTCAGTGGGACCAACATGTTCCGTCTGAACATATGCAGACAGCTCAGCACTGACTGTGCATGCTCACTGGTGAGACGCGCCATCATTGAGACCGAGTCCAACTCCATACCGAGAAAAGAGATGCTCTGAACCGGGACAAGCTTGCTCTTTTCCCAGTTGACCCGAAGCCCCAAGCGGCTGAGGTGCCTGAGCACCAGGTTCCTGTGAGCACACAACAAGCTAAGATTAGCCAGTCATCGAGATAGTTGAGGATGAGGACGTCCGCTTCCCTCAGTGGGGCAAGGGCTGCATCTGCGACCTTCGTGAAGGCGCAAGGGGATAGGGACAGGCCGAAGGGGAGGACTTTGTACTTATATGCCTTACCCTTGAAGGCAAAATGGAGAAAGGGTCTGTGTCAAGGAAGGTCAAGGTACCCGTCCTTCAGGTCTACCTCCGCGAACCAATCCAGATGCCGGACGCTCGCTAGAATGCATTTCTGCATGTGGATCTTGAATGCAGAGCCTGGTTCAGAACTTGTAGGTCGGGATTGGCCGCAACCCGCCACCTTTTTTGGGTACGATGAAGTACTCCAGCGCTCGGTTGGAGCATACGAGCGTGACGGGGAGTGAGAGGTCCGTGGGGTTATACCCGGTGGAGAGGCTCCCACTGAGGTCCCCATATCGCCCCCAGTGCTAGCCGACACTGCCTCATACCCGTAGGTTGATGAACCGATTCGGGGAGCGACTGGGGTGGCTTGCGCTCTTACGAGGGCGAGCCGCAACCACAACGTAGCCATGGTCATGCCCTTGCAGTGAGGGCAAGAATCATCCACAAATGCTGACTTTGCGTGGGTAGCACCCAGACACGAGAGACAGTTTTCGTGGCCATCAGACGAGGGGAGACAATGACCGCAACCAGGAAATACACACAAATGGAAAGACATCTTGAAAAAGACGCTTCACCATTTGCACCACTCTTTTAGAGAAATATACTTTTATTATTATTGGTGTTTATATATATATATATATATATATGGGAAATATAAATATATATATAAAGGAAGTTATTCACTCCGTGAGTTCTTTTTCTGCTGCTGAAGCACCCAGTGGTGTGTGCTCAGCACAACGTAGTGTGTGAGGGGCAGAACCACTTGAAAGCGCCGTAGAACGAACAGCTTGTAGAGATGAATGAGACAGCAGAGGAATTCAGCTCTGTGACTGCTCTCTCGGTTCCGAAGTAGATATCTGATGTGTATTTGCAGCGTCACTCCTTTTATACCTGTATGTCCGGGGAGTGGTATGCAAATTCCACACGCCAATTCTCATTGGCCTTTTCTCTAGATCAGAGATGTCTGGGCTCCACAGGAGCGACCCCTAGTGTCAACTCATCGACACAACGTCGAGTGAGTGACAGACGGGGAACTGCTTGAATTTCTCACCCACTGGTGTCTTGTAAATTACTTCTATGTTTCCTTTATGTGATTTTTGGAGCTACAAAAGTCTGATCACCATTCACTTGCATTATATGGACAAACAGAGCTGAGGTATTCTTCTAAAAATTATTGTTTGTGTTTAGCTGAGAAAGAAATTCATACACACCTGGCATGTGGGTGAGCAAATGAATGACATTTTTGGGAGAACTATCCCTTTAAGAAGCATATCAACTTTTAAATTGAATAATATTTCTGGGTTTTTATATGTAAAATTAAAACCTCTGTCTATCTGAATTCCAATTTGTCAGCAATACAGAAAACAAACATCATGTGATCTGCTGTGACTGATATATGTTCTGCACACAACAGGAAGCTCACCAGCAACTCTCGTCAATCAGTGGAAGTCAGAAAAGAAAGCAGTTTATCAAGCAATTTCATTAAGAAGCAAAAATGAGACAATGGCATCCCATTCAATATACTAAAAATCGAGAACGCGAATACACATTACCTGAACGTACTTGAAAATAAAATGATGATTTTGATGAGGAGGGCATGGCTGGGCCGTGATGAAGCACGGCCCATGCTAAATCAGCTGATCAGCTGAGAGTTAGATAAAGGGCAGCTGGAGACACCGGTTCGAGGGAGAGATGCACGTGGATGCGTTGCATATGTGTCTGTGTTTGTTTACATTTGTTTTAAGTAGAGTTTATCATTAAAATTTTATGTTTACTGTTCAGCCAGTTCCTGCCTCTTCCTTGCCCAGACTTTACCTGTAACAGTGATCTGAGCTAAAGAATCATTTTAAAATTTATGAGACGATTGTTATCAGATTTTATTGCTGATTTTAAATTTGTTCCTTGTACGCAATCTTGACCGACCATTTTGAAGATTTCTTTCTATCCCCATTCAAGTAGGTATGAGCTGTACGTTCAAGATTCTTATTAACATGGAAAATAGCTGCCAAGGAGAGTTCCAAATATGGCCGCCAAGTGGACTTGCCTTGAAAGGGAATTTGGTTCTACTTTCATTGAACATGATATTTAGAAACAAAGATTTTCTAGTTAATACTTCTTTATTCCTGAACTGACAAAATGGCTAATGTGTATTCTAAACTTTGACATATCAAAAACTGTATTTTTATTTATATTTAAAATGTGAAAATACAAACATCCTATTGGCTCTTTCATGGACTCAACCATGATGCATTAAAATGCTGCCAATGTAGATTTTAGAACAGAGCCAGAAAGTGATGACAAGGTACTTATCATAAATTAAATGTTAAAAGTGCTTGTCTGGCGCTTAAAATAAAAATTCCCTTTGCCTACCTATTAACCATTCATAGGTCTCTAAAGACCAAAATAAAACAACTCCTCAGCTCCAAATCATTGTTTACAACCCGATGGCACACAGTGAGAAGGGACAATTGTTAGAGCTGCAACAAATAATTCACAATACAGATAATGCTGGGCCATGCTTGAATTCCACCCTGCAATGAGAGTTAATTAATGTTTGATTTGAGTTCGGTATGAAACAATACCATTTAATGACCTTTCATAATTGATATGACACCGATGGGACAGGGCTAATTGATTTTTAAGGCCTCTTTTCCTGCTGTTGCTTGCCTGCAAGTACAGAGGTAGCTGAATTCGCTCTGACGGTCTCTTCATTCCAAATGTCATCTCCTCTGCCCCCTCCTCCCTGCCTCTCCCCTGACAGTTTGGTGTGCATAGCTGGGCATTACAATGTGGGATGTTTATTCAGACACTCATGCTTTTGACAGGCAGGACTGTATCAGCAGAAACACAGGTCATAAATCATCATGTTTCAGATACCATAAGGTTCTGAGGCAATAAATGAACCTACACACTTAAGATCAACACATTGCACACACTACTCAAAGGTGTTAAAGGGATAGTTCACCTAAAATGAAAAATCTGTCATAATTTACTCACCCTCATTACTTTTTTTTTCTTCTTCTGTGGATATCTATATATATATCTATATATCTATATATATATATCTATATATATATATATATATATATATATATATATACAAAATCTACAGAAATATATACATTAATATTTAACTAGATATACCTTTAAGATAATATTGTGAAATACATGTTTGTCATTTTTGGTGACCTTTTGCCAAATGGTTAATTTCCCAAGCCCTGGTTAATTTCTAACCTGCATCACTTTAGGTACTTAAATATTTGACACAAACATGAATTCATGTTCCTGGGTTCTTTTGTCTGTCCAATTTGCAACTCTGATCCATGTTTTATGCTCTGCTGTTAGTTACAAAGAGATCTATATGTCCTGTTCCTGTAAATCCACTCCCAGCATTTTATAATTCTCTGTTTAGATAACAGAACTCCAGATTGGGACACAGCTTGTGGCAAAGGTTGAGGTGCCCACCACTCCTTTTATGCAAAAACACTCAAGCACAATGATGCGCACACACTACTGAACTGTCACCACACTTCATAGGTCTTGTAAAAAAAAAATTAAAAACATGTCATTTTATTTGCTTCAGTTTGGCAAGTTTGATGCCTCCAATTTAAATTTTGTTCATGTTTTTTTGGAAGCACAGCCATCACCACCTGGAGTCTTATGTACTGTATGAACACTGGGTACTCACAAATAGGCATGAAATGTGTGCTATAAATCCACATCAGATTTCTAAAAAAAAAAAATTATTAACTATGATTTTTATATAAATAAAAATCTCAGCTCTCAAATGGTTATCCAGTCAATATAAGGCTGTATTAAATTTAGGCGTTGTAAGCTCCATATACAGAATGTCTATTTCGGTGGGTAATAAACATTTACACAAAATCTCCTACTAACTGAAATTAATAAAGGGAATTATGCACAGGTTCTTGGGTACATATGGTTTTATAAATATGGAATTCTTTGTGCGTATGCATACTTTAAGGATGAATTTTGTACCTGGCCTTATTTTATTCCAAGATCAAAAGAAACAAATATGAAGTGATATTTTGTGCTGCCAGTGGTTGTAAAGAAACAACACAGGATACAAAAATATCTTTTGGTGTTTTATTTTGACTGTCTGTTAAACAAGCAAACAATAAACAAAACAAAAAATCAGTGGTCGATGTGGCCGTATATAAAAAAAAGAAGAATGAAACACAGTAGTAAAACAAAAAAATTAGTACAAAAACGGAATATAGAAATTAAATACGGAAAATTAAATACGGAAAATGAAATACGTTAAAGGCTAATGTCATATGAAAATACAAACAGGGCATTAGCTTACCCATTTGCTTCAGCATACATCACCTTAATACATGCTTATAACATTCACAGCATTCTGTGCATTTACGTACTTGCTTAAATCACTCAAAAATGTTATGCATTTAACACAAGCTTAAGTCACTCAAAGCATTTTCTGCATTTTTAACTAGGTTTCAAGGGCATGTATAACAGTTTCAACAATACCACTCATATTTTCCACATATAACACATATTACACGTATTCACTAAACTGGGAAACACTAAGCTATGAATCATTAAATATATGATTATTTACATTACCAGTCCCTTCATGTACACCAAATGTGGTCAAACTCCACACATGCAATCCATATCAAACACTCAATTTTAAATTACGACTCTTGTGAACACATATTTAATGCAATTTATCAACATTTTGTGTGAAATTAGATATTTACCCAAAGAACTATAAAAAACCAGGTGCTCTGTTTCCCAATGTATGTTCTAACATTTCTAACATGAGAGAGTGCCTGAAAACAGGTGTCACAAAAATCTGCTTCTTAAAAGGGCCAAGTCCAATTTATGACTAGAGTTAAATTACAAGAAATTTCTCCACTTGGCTACGTTTGCATATAGAAATTCCAGAATATTAAGACATTTTACACTGTGACATTATTTTTATTGACGGTTACACACATTTTACACTCAAATTATTATTACCAAAATGAGGGAAAAAAAATCATCATTATTATTATTCTAATTACCACAACAAAATACTTTACAATTGAAATACAGTATATTGGAAAAAAAAAAAAAAAAATATATATATATATATATATATATATATACATATATATAAATATACTGTATTATATATTACTTCAATATACTGTATTATTTAAATTGTAAAGTATTTATACATTATAGTAGTACTTGGTACTGCTTTTAATTTTTATTTATTTTCAATTAAAAAAAAAACAATGTACAACTGCATATTCTTTTATAATAGTGAAAGTGTCTGAAGGGACGAGGAGGATGGGTTGCTACAATTTACAGTGAAGTTTTTGATGTTACTCAGGGGACAGGATATCAATTTAAGTCTTTTGAGCTAATAATGCTTAATGTGACACTGTCGACTTTTGCCCTTGCTACAGTAAGATCACTTGGGCTGTATTCTGATTTCCTTTGTGAATTTGCTAATTTTCTACCAGATCTAGTAATTACTGTAGCTTTAATTGTTGGTGACTTCAACATTCAAATAGACAATGAAAGTGACACATTGGGATTAGCATTTATCGATATTATCAACTATCTTGCGGTCAGACAATGTGTGACAGGACCAACTCATTGCCATAATCATACTCTAGATTTAATTCTGTCATATGGCATTTATGTTGATACTATAGAAATCTACAGCAGATCTGACATCTCAGATTTTCTCTACACCACGCTATCATTCAGGTAGAACTATTCTTTCAACCACTAAAGATAGCTTCACTAATAATCTTCCAGAATTGTCTCATATATTCAGCAAGCCAAAAAGTCGAGAAGAACTTGATGCAGCCACCCTATAAATCGATATCCTTGTGCTGTGGTTCATAATGATCTGCTGTTGAATTGTATTTAAGTTGTTGCAGGAATAACAATGGTTTAAAAATAGAAGTGTAATTTTTGCCGCACTCATTTGTCTTACACCGCTCAATGTCATATGGGATAGCCAATCAAATCAATGAAGTTGGGTCTCAAGATTAAGATGCTAATCGGGAACCTCGTGGACTATTAGTTTTTATTGAAACAATTTGGCAAAATTTGCCATTTAGAATTTAAAATGTCATGTACAGTATGTGATTTGTATGTCATTCATAATTGTGAATCTGAACACATTAATGGAGCAACTTTCAGCTTCAATTTAGTTTTTAGGTTGTGGCAAGGACAGTGTCATATTAATGCAAATATTAGGTAATTTCAAATCAATTTAAGATTTCTAAATAATCGCTTTAGTTCTGAATTTTGTACAGCATCTCCTAAGAATCTACTTTAGTAGAGACCATTTTATTTTTGAATATGTCGTGTCAGGTTTGTGCTCAAAATGAGCCACCAGTTAAAGATGGAAAATGTACTTTTACTCATAACCCATATGCAGAGTTTTCTTGAAACATAAAACTAGATATTTTAAGCCGCTCTATTCCATAGAATAACAGCTGCTTGTGATCAGGAGCGGTCAAGCTTAAAAGGACAAATAATATAAAGATCTATGAAAGGTTCAGTATAAAGACATAACAGTAGTCCATATGACAAGTGTACTATATTCAAAGCTTTCTGGGGCCATACAACAGCTATGTATTGTATGGACTACTTGAATGCATTTTTTTTCCAGTAGTGGTCAATATGAACTTTTTGTATGGAAAAGAGCAGCATTAGGATTCTTAGAGAAGAGGGTCAAGATTCTACTGGGGGGGGGGGGGGGGGGGGGAAGGGGGTCAACTTGAGGGCAGTAAATAATTGTGCATTTTCTTTTTGCTAGCCAGCTGACTGTTACACCCAGAGGAACAGGACAACCAAATTGATAAACACAAATTCAGATTTATTAACACACACACACACACACACACACACACACACACACACACACACCTCTGTTAAGGGATTGGGCTGGTCTGGGGAGTGAGAGGGCATTGGCTTTGATATTTTTTGAACTGGGATGATAGGTAACTGAAATTAAAATGGGTGAAGAATAGAGCCCACCTTGCCTGTCGAGGTTTGCGGCGTTAAGCAGAATTAATATACATTCCAAATTACGGTGGTTTGTTATGACGTTGACGGGATGAGAAGCATCTTCCACCCAATGGTGCCACTGTTCCAGCTTGATGGCTAACAGTTCCCCATTGCCAACATCATAATTTTGACTCTGCTAGGATAACTTTTTGGAATAGAAGGCACAGGGATGTAACTTGGGGGGGGGGGTTGCCCTGATGCTTAGAAAGGCCCCTACTCCAGTGGTGGATGCATCAACCTCAACTATGAAAAGCAAGGTCAGATTTTGATATGCGAGGATACATTTACATTTATTCATTTGGCAGACGCTTTTATCCAAAGCGACTTACAAAAGAGGAAAACCATAAGTGAATCATCTTAAGGAGACAGTGGTACGAAAAGTGCCATACTACAAAGTTTCACTCATCACAATAGTATACAAAACCAATTTAAGAGCAACAAAAATTGTTAATACATTTAGAAAGTTTTTTTTTTTTTTTTTTTAAGCAACTGGTTAAATACTCTATGAAAAGATGTGTTTTCAGCAGTTTTTTGAAGATAGAGAGTGAGTCAGCTTCACGGATTGAGTTGGGGAGGTCATTCCACCAACGTGGTATGATAAAACTGAAAGTCCGGAAAAGTGTTTTGGTGCCTCTTTGTTTTGGTACAACAAGGCGCCGCTCATTTGCCGACCGCAGGATTCTGGTGGGAGTGTAGCTCTGCATAAATGTTTTTAGGTATGCTGGAGCAGACCCAGTGATTGTTCTGTATGCCAGCATCAGGGCCTTGAATTTAATACGTGCATGAACCGGCAGCCAGTGGAGAGACAAGGAGTGGTGTAACGTGCTCTCTTTGGTTCATTAAAGACCAGACGTGCTGCTGCATTCTGGATCATTTGCAGAGGTCTAATAGCGCATACAGGAAGGCCTGCAAAGAGAGCATTACAGTAGTCCAGTCTAGTTATGACAAGTGACTGAACAAGCAGTTGTGTGGCATGTTCAGGGAGGATAGTTCCGGTGATGCCCATTTTAGAGAGGGTGGAGAGTAGGATCTGATGGTTGACTGTGTCAAAGGCTGCAGAAAGGTCCAGCAGAATCAGAGCTGATGATCTGGATTCAGCTTTCGCCAGTCTCAGCGACTCTGTGACAGACAGCAGGGCAGTCTCAGTGGAGTGACCACTTTTGAAGCCTGACTGATTGTCATCCAGCAGCTTGTTCTGTGAGAGATAGGCAGAGATCTGATTGAAAACTGCCCTTTCAAGTGTTTTGCCATGAATGGGATGAGACTGGTCTGTAGTGTTCCGTGTGGGGTTAAGTGCAGGTTTTTTCAGCAGTGGGGTTACTCTAGCCTGCTTAAATGTAGTGGGAAAAGTGCCTTCAAGAGGAGATGCGTTAATTATGTGTGTAAGTGCAGGTAGGATGGACGGAGAGATGGCCTGGAGAAGGTGTGATGGAATGGGGTCAAGAGAACAGGTGGTGGGGTGGTTGGAGAGGAGTTTAGAGACCTCAGTGTCAGTTAAAGGAGAGAACATAGAGAGAAGAGTTGCATACAGGAGTTGGGTGTGGTGCTGTGATGTATTGCTGATGGCTGTAACCTTATAAGTAAAAAAGGTGGCAAAGGTATCTGCTGTAAGTGATGTGTCAGGTGGTGGAGGGGGAGGGCAGAGAAGGGAGTTAAATGTTCTAAACAAGCTATGTGTGTCTGTGGTGCTGTTGATCTTGGTCTGGTAATATGAAGTTTTTGCAGCTTTAACATTATCCGAAAAAGTTGCAAGCAGAAGTTGATATTTACCTAGATCGGCTGGATCTTTAGATTTCCGCCATCTCTTCTCAGCCACCCTGAGATCAGTCCGATGTTCACGAATGACGTCAGACAGCCAGGGGCTGGGTGGTGTAGTACGTGCTGGTCTAGAGGAGAGATGACAGATGTTGTCTAGACAGGTTGTTAAGGTAGAGCCAAGTGTGTGTGGCAGTGTTTACATTGAGCGTGGAAAATACATTTATTGTGGGAAGAGTGGCAGAGACATCATTGGATAGGCGAAAGGGTGAGAGTGAACGGAGGTTACGGTGAAAGGAAACCAAAGGTGGAGTTGGTTTTACAATGGATGGGAGAGTCATGTTAAATTGAACAAAGTAATGATCAGAGACATGTAATGGAGTAACAAGAATATTTGAAGTAATACAGTTACGTGTAAAAACGAGGTCCAGCTGGTTGCCTGATCTGGGAGTTGCTGTGGTGTGTAGTCTTCCAAGTCAAATGAGGCCAGAAGAGTATTCAGTTCAGTGGCCTGGGGCTTGTCTTGGTGTATGTTGAAATCGCCAAGAACCACAAGTGGCCTACCATCCTCTGGCAAAGAGGACAGCAGGACATCCAACTCCTCAAGAAAGCTTGTCAGCTGACCTGGAGGGCGATAGATGACATGCATTTTTGTGGGTTGCATTGTAGTAGTGGCATGGAATTCCAAGGAATTATTGTTACATAGTTAAGCCTGTGGAGAAAAAGTCCAGTTATTATGAATGAGCATACCTGTTCCCCCACCCCTGCCGGTATGTCGAGGGGTGTGAGAGAAGGAGAAGTTGTTGGAGAGTGCAGCAGGTGTTGCTGTATCCTCAGGACGCATCCATGTCTCCGTCAGCGCCAGGATGCTGAGGGTGGACTGTGTGGCGAAAGTTGGAATAAAGGCAGCTTTGTTCACAGCAGACTGGCAGTTCCAGAGTCCCACTGAGAACGAGAGTGGAGCAGGAGTTGAAGTGCAAAGTGGCAGTAGGTTGTGTGGGTTGCATTTGGTAGGATAGATGCTGACGTGAAGGAAGCTTTCAACTGCTGGAAGGCCGCAGAATCTTGTGGGGACCATGTAAGGGTTTTAAAGTTTCCCCTTGACTTTATCCTAAGAATTGGATGGTAGGTTGTTGGAAAAGACCCTTCTCAGCATTTAAATACAGTCTATGATCATGGAGGTGCTATAGGACCAGCCTTAAATTACAGATATGTTCCTCGAAGGAGGGGGAGTAGATGAGGGTATCAATGTATACTAGGATAAACCAATGGAAAATGTCTTGGATGATCTCGTTCATGTAGGACTGGAAGACTGAAGGCTGTTGACTAGTCCATACAGCATGACCGGATATTCGTAATTGCCGCTGGAGGTGACAAAGGTTTGCCAGTTTTCCCACTCATCTCCTTCTCTAATGTGGATCAAGATATATGCATAACAGATCAAATTTGGTGAAAATGTGGGCCCCACTCAATAGTTCCAGGGCTGCAGGGTCTTAAGGTAATGGGTATCGGAACTTCACTGTGATGTTATTGAGTGCATGGTAGTCAATGCAGGGTGGGGCCTTCCATCCTTTTTCGCTATGAAGCAGCAGCTAGATGCGGCTGGTGATGTGGATGGATGTAGTTCTGTCTAAGGGCTTCTTCAACGTACCTTCATTGCTTTTGGTTCCAGAATGGACAGAGGATAGACCTTACCTCTAGGGAGAGGGATGCCAGAGAGAGATCAATGGTGCAATCCCAAGGACGGTGCAGAGGGAGATGGGAGGATGGAAGTCTCAGATAGTGGATGAAGGCTCTCAATGGTGGTGGTGCGACATAGGAGAGGATAAGAGACAGACAGGCATCAAAGGCACCATGAAAAGCAGTGAGAACCCCAAGCAGTTACCAAATTAGTGGACCATGGTATGACTGGATAGTAGGTGAGACAGGGGAGACCAAGGAAGATGTCCAACTTGAATTCTGGGAGAATGAGCAATGGCAAGGAATCTGTGCGAAGGGAGCCGATCTGGATGAAGAGGGATTCAGTCTGGTGGGTGATATCCAGAGCCGATAGGAAGAAACATTAAATGGAATAACCTCTCTCTCGATCGGCTTGATCCAGAGGTTGAGGCGGTTGAGCGAGATGAAATTGCCTGCCGATCCGGAGTCAAGAAGGGCAAAAACACTGAGGGAAAGGAAGCTGCTTTTACAGAGACATCAATGTAGAAGGGTTTACTGGACACAGGGGGACAACAGATGGAGCTTACCAGCAATCTGGGTGGACAGATAGGGCAATTGAATACATGATGCTCAGTAGCTTCACAAACAGGTTGTTCGTTATCCTCCTCCTTTGCTCAGTCAATGTTAGATGAGCTTAACTCACTTGCATGGGCATCCAGTCAAGATAGAAGGGTGGAAGTGTGTGGCTGCCATCGGCCAAGCACTGTTTGTTGTGTATGTGGAGTGAATACTGAATGAGGGCTTCCATACCCCTTGAGTCAAACCCAGCGAGAAAAATTTGAAGAGCCTTACTTAAAACCCTGTCAATAGTAGATAATCACTGATTCATTCCAGCATCTGGCTAAGGCTAACATGTGGAAGCGTAGGGAATACTCAGGGACTGACAACTTTCCCTGATTAAAATGGCCAAGTTGCTCACCGCTGTGGAAATCCTCCATAGATGGCTCAAATACCTCCCAGAAGTGTTTTGAAAGCCCCAATGGATTGAATGACGAAGCCGCCCTATTTCCACATTACATCTCCCCATTGAAAAGCCTTTTCAGTGAGGCAGGAAATGATAAAAATCTTTGAATAATCATTAGTGAATTTCAGGGGTTGCATCTTGAACACCAAGGAATACTAGAGGAAAGTAATTTGCCGGCAATGACACTGGGCTGAACACAGAGCTGGATATCAAAACAAAGTTGAAGTCAAACAAACTACTAACTCAAACATCATAGATTATCTTCAGAAAAAGTCACAAGTATCTCTCACACACACACACACACACACACACACACACACACACACACACACACACACACACACACACACACACACACACACACACACACACACACACACACACACACACACACACACACACACACACACACACACACACACACACACACACACACACACACACAGTCTAAAACAAGACTACACAAAGAAAATGAGGAGAGTATTTATAGTGACTTTGATGAGGTGGCTAATGGAGATCAGGTGTGAGTAATCAGTACTCAGGAGAGTTGGAGCAGTGAAGAGAGGGAGCAGACAGATGAGGGCCTGACACTGACACAGTCATGTCATTTTACAAATATGTCAATGATATCAAGACATGGTTATGGCCTTGACTTGATGTAATAACAGAAAATACTTCAGTCTTGAAGGACCTTTGATAGTGTTGCCTCCCCTTCAATTAAAGAAAATTAAAGAATAAACCCCACACCATGGTACAATTATCACACTCATGCTTTCTAAAGAGCAGCTCAGAAAACTGAGTGCAAGTGGTAGAATATAAAATTAGAGGCACTAAAAAAGAACTAAAAGCTGGCAGGTCAGCATATTTTAGCAAACTCATAGTAAATAACCACAACAATCCTAGGTGTTTATTCAGTACTGTGGCAAAATTGGTTAGGAATAAAGCTTCAACTGAACCAGATATTCAATCGCAGCACAATAGTAATGACTTAATGAATTTCTTTATTGATAAAATAGAAATTATCAGAAATAAAATTTGAAGTATGCAATCAACTGTCATAACGCCTCAGAAAACAGTGTCTCATAAGTTTCCTCAGGAGCAACTTCAATCCTTTGCTGTCATAGGTAATGAAGAGCTAACACAACTTGTAAAAATTAAAAGAAACAACATGTATGTTAGATCCAATACCAACTTAGCTCTTAAAAGTTAAGTCAAGTCAACCTTTACTTATAGAGCACATTTAAAAACAACAGAAGTTGACCCAAAAGAGGTATTCCCTGTAATCTCAGAACTTCTTAATATTACAATATGATGTGCCTATTTTACACAATCAATTAAATGTTTTTTGCCCTCAAATGCAACAAACTATAATTTTAATATTTTATTGAGCTCTCTGAAAAATGCTAATTTAAAATCTATATTGGGACATCCACAACAAAATAAGGTACTTCAGATGTTGAAATAAAATATACAGGTAATAATATAAAAAATAACATTACACACATGTGATCATCAATCATTTGATTACAGCTTATTTTTCATTTTAATTCAATTCAAAGCATTTACATACCCATGACTTATTTCCAGCTCTTCATGCTATTCTTGGCTACAACATCCACAGTTGAAATGAAACATTCTGTCGCAGTTAACAGAAATGAGAAATGCAGTTTTTTCACATATCCCAACTAAGCTGGGGTCAGAGCAAATATAAAAAAATGTCTATATCAAATTTTACGTGCTGTATCGATAACATTGGATCATTAGTTATTGGTTCAATTAATCGTTACACCTCTAGTACAGAGACTGCATTTATCAGAGTTACAGATTATTTGTTCTTATCATCTGATCCTATTAATCAGACTGCTACCACTTTGAATGTGTAAACCAGGAATTGTTAAATCAAACGAAAGTTAAGTATGAAGTGCCATAGGCATCTCCTTATATATGCTTTCTATGGGAGATATTATCAGGAATTGTGGAATAAGTTTCTACTGTTATGCAGATGATACCCAACTTTATATTTCTTCTGAACCAGATGAAATTTTACAATTCTCCAAATTAGCAGAGTATCAATTAAATCAAAAATGGACGTCCAGAAATGTCCTTCTACTCAATTCCGACTAAATAGAGGTACTAATTATTGGACCAAAAACTTCTAAAAATAACCCACTAAATTATAATTTAACTCTTGATGGATGTACTTTGTCTCAGGTGTTATATTTGATACCAATCTCCTCTTTGAAAATCTAATTTCCAGTGTTTGTAGCACAGCATTCTTCTACCTCAGAAATATTGCTGTTAAAACACATGCTCTCTGTTACTGATGCCTAAAAACTAATTAATGTGTTCATGACCACAAGATTAGATTATTGTAATGGGAGGATGTACTGCAAGTTCAATAAATAAACTTCAATTTTTTCATAATGCAGCTGCCAGAGTTCTGGCTAGAACCATGAAATATGATCATGATAGCTACCTGTTAAATTTCATATAAATGTTTAAATTCTGTTAACTACATACAAAGCTTTGTATGGTCTTGCTCCACAGTACTTAAGTGACCTTCTACCATGCTATATTCCATCACATCCATTATGAACACAAAATTCTGGTCCGTTAATAGTTCCTAGAATATCAAAATCCACAAAAGGAGGATGATCCTTTTCCTGTTTGGCTCCAAAACTATGGAACTGTTACTGTTAGTGATCCAGACACAATCACTCAGTTTAAGACTAGACTAAATATTCATCTATTTAGCCAGGCATACACCTAATTTATCCATCAACTTACAATTAGGCTGCTTTACTTAGGGCTGCCGGAACTAGAAACATTTCTCAGAAACATTTCTCATAATCTAAAACTCTGCAATAAATTGAATGGCATCTACACTAATATTATTCTATTTTTTCCCATCTCAACCAAGCAGGAACATAGTTGGATTTGGCTGGATCTGGTTACCTCCAGCGCTGTTCCTGCTTGGTGTCAGACTCTGCTATGTGTTGCTGAGTGATGACAACAAACTACAGCCGGTACTAGTCAGACATCACTTCAGCCTTTTATGACAGACTTCAGAGGATAAACTGATTCCAACTCCAACTCTAAGACATCAGATACTTCATATACCACTGCATATGTTTTAGTGCCACTTCATATGCACTGACAATTGGACTTAGGATGGTCTCCACTGAATCTCACCGAAATGACCTGCCGGTTCCTCATTGATCTCTGCCTGCATCACCTTTGTCTATTGATGGACTACACTTTTGGAATGGAATAGTTAGACTGTCAACTTATTGCCAACAAATGCCTTCATCACCCAAATAAAAAAGGACAATGCATATTTGTGAATGTCTGCAGTTAATCCAGACTTCAAGTCATTAGTCATTAATCTTACAGTTCATACAAAATCTTTGTTTAAACACAGGCCCTTAACATTTACTTGGTTTACAAATTTTAAACCATGACTTGCACTGCACACAAATAACTAATATTGGCATTATATTCATACTGTTTAGCCAGAGGGGAACTGGCCCCACAGTGATCCTGGTTTCTCCAAATGTTATTTTTCTCCATTAACCAACATCTTATGTAGTTTTGTGTTCTTTTTCACAGTTGCCTTTGGCTTGCTAACTGGGGTTCTAAATACAATTATAATTGAAATATTTAATCATTTATTTTTATACACAATTTACAAGTACACAATGATGACTCAAAGACTTTATAGATTGTACAGTTTCATTTTCTGTTAAAACACGATTTTCTGTAAAGCTGCTTTGAAACGAAAAGTTGTGAAAAGCGCTATACAAATAAAAATTACAACTTGAGCGAAACATTACTGTGTTATGGTAATGACAATCATCATTAAAAACAATGGGAGTAGTAAAAGTAAAAAGTCCAGACACATTATGGAAATAAATGTCAGAGGGAAATGTGCTAAAATGTCCCAAAAATAATGTCATAATGCAGAACATCTTAATGGTCATAAATGTAAGCCACATTTTATAAAATATATAACTGAAGATCAGCTCATCTCGTATAATTTATAGTGAATTTAAATCTTTGCTGTTTGTCATAAATATGGAAGAAAAAACAGCTAAATTATGTTATTGTCATAATGACACTATTTTTTATACATTAAAAAAAGGAAAAATTAAGTTTAAGAAATGTTACTGTTAACAATCTGAATCCACTCGCCATAGCCTGGTGTAGCTAAAAGTCAATTTTGGACCCTGTAAGAAACTGTTGCCATTAGTATATATAGTGGAAACTACCTAATGGTGTGGGCCCTGTCAGACCCACTTACTCAAACACCGAGACCTCAGTAATACTCAGTAACACTGTCTCTCCCTGCCTTGAGATTTAATGGAAATAGATCTAGTTGGAACAAAGAGTTCTGGATTCTGTCTTTACTTATTAGACCTGTAAATGTCTATAGGCTGAATAAGTCTTTATTGCAAACCCACATGGCCAGATGAAAATAAACATTAAATTTGTTCTCTAGAGCAGCACAAAACATGCTTTGCTGAATGTTAAATTTTATAACGTGATTTTTTAATTTACTGACAGCTCATAAAAAAATAACATTATGAAATGGCTAATCAGCCGAGGAGAGGAATAAGGCCGAGCCGGATGCAGCAGTTCGGGAGAGAGAGAGAGAGAGAGAAAGAGAGAGAGAGCCACACGCAGCTGCCGTGTGTGTTTATGTTTGTGTCTTTAAAGTTTTCATTAAACATTATTTTGATTGTTCAGCCGGTTCCTGCCTCCTCCTTGCCCATTTTAACCCTGTTACATTGGTCCCGGGCTTCAGTTAAATTGGCAAGGAGGAGGCTAGAACCGGCTGAACAATAGTTTTTCTATTCAAGCATGCGGTAGATGGACATTTTTTACCATTGTCCTGTGTTTTCAGTATCTTGCACAGGAGCGGCACATTTTAAGATGGCAGGTAAGGGGCCGTTCACACCACACATGTTTTTGCATCCATCTGCACTGTTTTTTTTAAACATGCGCTAAACTTATGTTTTTGACCATTCGCCGCATCTCATTTTGCTGTTTTCACTCACATCGGCAAATGTTTTTAGCAAATTATGTGATGTTTCGCATATTAAATTGCCAAATAAAAAAACATGTGGCTCCATATTGCCAATAATTTATAGATATGCGATGATGTCCTTTGACACTGAGGGATGGTCCAAAGTTAGTTCCATTGATGTAGTTAACTGCTTTGAGTTGTCATGACAGCCAACAAATACATAAGTTGAGCCTGAACAAATGTTTACTCCAACTAACAATGGTTATTGTTCTCTGTCTGTATCTCTTGTTTCGGTTGTCTTTTCATTGCTTCTTAAGGAGACAAGAACCAGAAAACTGTGGCAGTGGCAATCAGAATCATCATGGTGCTGTCCAGTGGCTGGTCAGGAAAACTGTGTTTAGTAATGCAAGCATGTGAAGCAACAAAAAGAAGGACAGCACTGTCACCACAGTGATAGCACTCCAAGGGACAAGGGCAGATGCTAGCATCATAACTTCACAGGGCATTAATTGTTCACCACTGTCAGCAGGATTGTCTCTGCTTGTTGAACCCTGGCCAAGGAGCGACTCATCAGCCAAATTAGAGTCCAGTTGGTATGTAAGAGTTCCAGGGAATAATGTTTACGCAGTGTCAGCCTCAATTTTGGAAAATGTGCTGAGGCCAGGTAGAACTCTCTAACACTATTAGCCGAATATTCACAGTGGTGAATCGAAACATGGATATGCCAATTATACCAGAATGACAGCTACAGTAAGTCATCAACTAAGTAGAGTAAGTTTTTAGCATTTATTTCTCAATAAAAATTATGCAAATGTATACATATTTAAAGAATATTTAATTAGTGGTACTTGCTAATGCCTTTAGGGCTATCATTGCTCACATGTAGGATTAGGGATTTGAATAAACCTCTAACCCCAAGTGTTACACTTCTAGGTATACATTATCTTGCACTATGTGTGCTACAGACTTGAATGCGTGCTGTTATTCTTTTAAGTGACGTTCTAGTTTTGCCAAGAAGACAATAAAACAGATGTAAAAATTCCATAGGCTTGCATTGAAATAGGGACATGAGCCATGTAGAAAAAACAATAACCTATATAAAGACTTGGGACAGTAAGCAACCACCTTGCAGCCACTGTGAACACATAAGCAATGGAATAGCAATGTCTTGGCAACCATACACATTGTGGTGGGTTTTTGCATGGACAAGCACATTTTCAGAATTTGTAAAATGTAAAAATCTTGTTTTTGTAGTGATATAGGTAGATCAGAAGACACGCGAGAACATCTACCAAAACTCATGAAAAGAAATTGTGGTCCTGAGGTGAATAAACTGAAGTACACTGGAGCCCTACCTTTCATTAGCCATGACCTCTTTCTGAACTGTTGGTAAAGACTGCAGCTGTCTGGCCTTGATTTCCCAGCAATTGTACAATTTGTACAACTCTGACTCAGTGTACTGACAAAATGGGGATGAGCTGTTCTCTTTTAAAAATGGGGAGGAAATGTTTGAAACAAAAGCTTGTTTCATTCCTACCAACTGAATTTCACTAATTTAGGCCACTGCAAATTACAGTAAATAAATAAAACATTTACTCAAAAGCATATTCTCGAGCATCAGCTTTGCCCAATCAGTTCACTTGGCAACAGGAGGTTAAATGCTTTTGTTAACGGCCTTGTTAGTTTGAAGGGGACACTTGATGGACTGAAATTACGGGGTGCCGCTAATGATGAGGCAGGAAATAGCAGTGCCACTCAAACCCATCCCTTACATTGAGGACAACCACTGTCAATCAGATTCCAGTCTGTGTAAGACCCCATAATAATCTATTTTTCAAGACAAACATCAGTAAAACCTGTAACCTGCAAGAAGCCAACATGATCACATGGGAAATCGGCATGTTGTTACCCTAGAATCGGCCACATTATGCTGACTGAATGGCAAGTGCCATCTCCTGTCAGGCACTTTTGCATCAGCTCCAGAATGTTTACCTTCCCCTGTGACATGACCGGAAGCACGTTGTCTCAACAACGAGGAAGATCCCTTGAAACCATGAAGTAATTGTCCAGTAAATCAGTGACAACTGCGATTAGGTTGCAGTTGTCCCCCTAAATTTTTACTCCATTGATTACCCCAAAAGAAGGCGTGATTACCCCAAAAGGGGCGTGGTTACTCCAAAAGGGGGTTGTGCTAACTGCAAAAGGGGGCGTCACTTCCAATCACGGTTAAGGTCAGGGAAAGGGTTAGGTCAGGTGCTTCCCATATTTTCAATGGCGGTTTGGAGCGAACGCCCCTTTTTGGAGCAATGCCTGCAGCTATACACTTCTCGTACAGTTGAGACAACTTGCTTCACAACTCGCTTTTGGCACCCCTCTGTGGACATTTAACCTGGAAAATGAAGCTCACAAGTGCCCATATCCTCAACATTCTTTGGCCACTGGGGGCAGTGTTTCACATTTTGTGAAGCACAGACTGATTTCACTTTAAGATCAGCCTAAAAAGTATTCAGCGCTAACATATAAAGTCCCAGAATCAAAGCACTGTCATTTATAATAAATAATAAAACAAAAATAGCGATTGGATGCTTGCCATATGCTGTTATTCCAAAAATATAGTACAAATCTTGGTTTTATTTGTGTTTGGATACAGCAGACCTTTTGATAAAAAGCACAAGATTATGAAAAACTGCATAACATTATGTTGTCTATCAAACAACCCTCTGTAAATCTTATTAAAAATAATATATGAAATGATGAACAAAAGATAATATAATGAAACAATACTAAATACATCCTTAAACTAACCATTAGATAACGTTCTTTGTAAGTTCTTAATTGCCACACAAAAACCTCCCTGCAATGTTCTGGTTTATGTTTATGTTAGGAGTTTGTTCCATAAACTTAGGCTACATAGTGGAACGTTCTGTGTTTGCTAGGAATACTTCTGCTTAGCAGGTTTGTTTGTTTGTATGCTTTTATTTATGTCCGTTTGTCTAATAGACTTGCTGTGAGTGTCACCCACTCGTTCTCCTTCGGAAATATCGCCTAAAAGTAAAATGAGATAAGATTTTGTTGTTGGAGATGTCAGCTCGCCAGAAGAGGGCATTCGGATTCTGCCTGACAAAGTTCTGGTGCTAAAGGCAGTCGTGGTTAACCACTCAAAACACTGCTGCATCTCTCTACTGTCGGGAACCGTACAGAAGAGGAGAAACATTCCCGATAGAGTGGAATACACTTTCAAACTGTATTCGCTGACTGTAATCTCCTAGACACCACAACATTGACTTTGAGGGGGAAAAAAAAGCAATTATATATCTATATTTACGGATTTATCTACGCTTCAGCACCATCATTCGGGAAAGGCAGTAGTTGGGCTTTCCGGGCTGTACGATGGAATATAATGAAACGGGAAGGAATTGTTGGGATTTCCATAAGTTTGACTTGTGGTAGATAACTTGGATATTCAAAACAATCTAATTTTAGGATTCCAAATGCTTTTTTTTTTCTATTCGAGTGGATGTTTATTATGAAAACCCGACGTATCTCATTTTGTTTTGAGGGGAATTGAAAGACATGGTCAGTGATCGGTCGCGAGAGACTTACATCAACGGATACGAGGAAGATTTTCCGCACCTGCTCTGCGGACTGCAAGCGGGATCGTGCGCTTTTGGAAGAGCCGAAGCATCTGAAGAGAGCGCGTGCCATGTCGACTCGGGTGTCGCGCGTTAGAAAGCTGTAAAACCAGTGGCCAGGAGTTGACTTAGACGCGGTGATGGGTAAGTTTGCGTGAGATCACTTGGACCCGAGTGAACTGAGAAAGATGTATCAATTACATGGAAACCACAGCGGTGTTTTATAGATTCCCAGTTAATGAGGACAAATTAGGGAAAATACAAATTATCTACAGTTAAAGCTTTTATTTATGTGTACAGTTGTTATCCAAATGTTTCCATGCATATTGTAGGCTGTGCACGTTAATGGGTATGATATTTTCTTTTGGACAATTTGCATGCATTGACTTATTTTGCATTTGATAAATAAGCATATTTCTTGCTCAAATCTGACCGTGCATTCTTCTACTGCCTATGGACGATTCTGGTGAGCTACAGTCAAGTGCATCCGTCCATTTGGTTAGTCGTGGGCTTTTCCATCCCTCGCAGCTTTTAAGAGCAGACCGTCGCCAGATCATTGATTGACAAGGAATGCTAATCGGACCTCGTTTTTGGAGGCAAGGCCAATTTACAGCGCGTGCCTGTGCATTATTGATAGTTTGGAGATCTCGGCGAAACGATAGTTGCTGCTGTATCATTTGCTTAACTTTCTTAGATCGCAAAGTTCTATATGCACCTTTTCCAACATGTCAAGATCACATTACGTGCAAGCATTGTGTGTGTGTGTGTGTGTGTGTGTGTGTGTGTGTGTGTGAGAGAGAGAGAGAGAGAGAGAGAGAGAGAGTGTGGGCATGTTTTGTGGTTTAAGAGGACCTTTTTTAGGTTACAAACTGGTAATTACAAGGATATTATGCTATAAATGTGGTTTATGAGGACATTTCTAGTGTCCCAATAATTTAAATAGCTTTAAAAAAAAAACATATTAAACGATGTTTTATTGAAAATGTAAAAATGCAGAAAGTTTTTTTGTGAGGATTAGATTTAGGGGTTGAGTTAGATTTAGGGGATAGAATCTATAGTTTGTACAGTATAAAAATCATTATGTCTATGGAAAGTCCTCATAATGATAGCTGCACCAACATGTGTGTGTGTGTGTTTGGGGGGGGGGAGTGGGTTGTGTGTGTGCGTTGGTTTTTGCCTTTGTGGAAGTGCACACGCGACGCTTGGAGGGCTGAGTAGTTGTTCACTTTGCATAATTCGTTTGTATTGACCGCGTGAGTTATTTATGTACTCTTGTCATCGGACAAACCAAACATAGTCCCCCATAAAAATCCGTTATTGTGAAGTATGAGCTGTGGACGCATAGTGATTTCTGATGGGAAAAATAATACTAACAATATATATGGAAATATGCATTTTCATTGTATTGTATATCAATATGTATAATATTTGACAGAATTAAATGCGCTTCTCATCTTGACCCATTATTTTACATTGTACTGCAATTAACTGCTAACTCCAGACCTTCTCCTGGCCACGTTATAGTACTTGATTATAGATGTGCTTTCAATCATTTTACAGGGGCTTTTTGACAGATATGCGACCTGCTCTGATTGTTATTCGTTAGCACCGCGTGGCGAGATGGCCTTCCATGGCTCGTAAAAAGATGAGCTATGCTCACTGCTTTGCGGCACTGTAGTGGGAGATCTCGACAGCAAACATAAAATAACCAACCTGGCAAAATTTTGTAGCATTACTGCAGGGGTTATATGTATGTATATAGAGGCAACATTAATTTGACCAAATTCAAACTCTAAAAATAAGACAAGTGGCAGTGCAAGTTTGTATCAAATTTATTTTCATTAGAATCACTTGGATCATTAACTTTATCAGCATCATGTCATTAGTAAATGTCAGTAGACGGATACAGTCTAATTGAATGGTTGATGTGAATTGAAAGCAGCGACTTAATTGTTTTATTGTGACTGCAGCCTGATCATATCAGTTGTTGGCAAGTGTAAGCTCTTGAATGTGAGCATCTTTGTGCTTAGTATTTGAGACTTTCTTTGTTTTGATCACATATTAATATGTTTGCATACTGCATATTGCAGAATTACTTTAACATATACTGTATATTCAGTCAAAGCCTTACGTGGTTAAACTGTGGCATTGTTTTAATGCAGTGTCAAGTCAAGTTTATTTTTAAACACAAAAACAACAGACCTTGAAGCAAAAGTGCTGAACAATAGCAAGAAATCAAAATGTAAATAATAGAGCATAAATAGAAATAGAAAAGAATTGAGCAATTAATTATTAAAAAATTAGACAGAATAATAAATTAACAAAATAAACTAAACAGAAACACAAATAGAACATAAGCATAAAACCACTATACATCTCAAGCCACTTCAAAAGCTAAGGAGTAATAATGTGCCTTCAAACTGGATTTAAATATGGCTAGTGTAGAAGTTAAAGTGGCTAGGCAGAGACCTTCACACAAAGAAAATGTGTATGTAAGCATGACCTCTGAACTCAATAGTGAATGTATAGTTTAGGATTCACTGCTGATACATTGCCTCTGTTTACCCCTCCCACCTATTTTATTTTGGCAAGAACAACACTCAGGTTTTACTCTACACATTAAGGTGAGATGGACAAAGGTTGGCAGCAGTGTCATTGAACATCTAGGCAAATGTATCCAATTTGGTTGACTGACAATCATTTAGATTATAATTAGGGAATAACAGTTTGGCTGAGGCATATCTCTCAGGACATTTCTTTCATGCTGTATTGGGCATATGTCCAAGCTTATTGCAGCACTGGCTTGCACTGATAGTATGTTTTACCATTGCCAGAGAAGAGAATTAAACAACATGCCATGACTGGATTGTTTTAAAGAATCACCACTGTTAATTGGGTTTCGTGTTGTATAATAATGCTGTATAAATGTAATTCTTCAGGGCTGTATAATCACAGCACATTTAAAACTTTTTTTTTCTAATTAGTTTTGTTAATCTGTGCGTTGAAATTGCAAAATAACAGATATGATTTTAGCCTACTGTACATATACCGTACATTAAATATTAAAGGAATTATTCACACATAATGAAAAGACTGTCACCCTAGTAGCATTGAAAATCAAAACGACTTTCTTTCTGCTGTGGAAAATAAAAGGTGATTTTTTTTAGAGAATATCCTGTCTGCTCTTTTCCATGTAATGCAAGTGAAGTGGGATCATCTCTGTTAAGCTCCCAAATGATGAAAAAGCTCCATGAGAATATCACGTTTGGCTGCAGGTTTCCAATGAAATGTGCAGCTGGGGGCCCCAAAAGCAAGTAAAATGGTGTTGCATTCAGATGTGGTTTTAAGGTGAATTTTAGATATAAAACTCAGCAAAAAAAGAAATGTCCTCTCACTTTCAACTGCTTTTATTTTCAGCAAACTTAACATTTGCAAGTAATTGTATGAACAAAATCAAAAGTAACTGTCAGTATATGGTGTGGCCACCAGCTGCAGTGCATCTCCTCATGGACTGTACCAGATTTGCCAGTTCTTGCTGTGAGATGTTACCCCAATCTTCCACCAAGGCACTTGCAAGTTCTTCCACCATCACCCCTGGTCGGACAAAACTGTGACTCATCAGTAAAGCGCACATTTTGACAGTCCGATCTGGTCCAGCGAAGGTTGGTTCGGGCCCACATAGGCAACGCTGTTGCCGGTAATGTCTGGTAAGGACCTGCCTTACAACAGGACAACAATCCTCAGTCCGGCCTCTCTCAGCCTAATACAGACAGTCCGAGCACAGATGGAGGTATTATGCATTCGTGGTGTAACTTGGACAGTTGTTGTTGCCATCCTGTACCTATCCTGCAGGTGTGATATATTCAGATGTACCATGTGTGTCCTGTGCATGTGTTGTTACACATGATCTGCCACCACGAGGACAATCAGCTGTCCTTCCTGCCTCCCTGTATCGCTGTCTTATTATGGTCATTGCAATTTATTGCCCTGGCTACATCTGCAGCCCTCATTACTCCATGCAGCATGTCTAAGGCATGTTCACGCAGATGAGCAGGGATCCTGGGCATCTTTCTTTTGGTGTTTTTCAGAGTCAGTAGAAAGGTCTCTTTAGTGTCTTAAGTTTTTATAACTGTGACCCTAATTGCCTACCATCTGTAAGCTGTTAGTGTCTTAATGACCATTCCACAGGAGCATGTTCATTAATTGTTTATGGTTCACTGAGCACGCATGGAAAACATTGTTTAAACCCCTTTACGATAAAGATCTGTGAAGTTATTTGGATTTTTACAAAATTATCTTTAAAATACAGTGTGCTGAAAAAGGGACGTTTATTTTTGCTGAGTTAATTTTTTAAAAACATACCTCCCTAATCTAAAACTTTTGCCTGAATGAGACTTCTATGACTCTGTAATGTCATGAGTCTGCTTGAGTTCAAGCCTGTCTTGAACCGCATTCCTCCGACTCTAAGTCCAGCACTCTATCAGGTGAGCTGCCACATAAGCTAATTAATTTGGAATAAGTGTATATATGTAGGTGAGCCTGTAATACAAGCATATATATATATATATATGCTTGTATTACAGGCTCACCTACATATGTACACTTATTCCAAATTAATTAGCTTACATTTTTTGAAAACCTACGTATATATATATATATATATATATATATATATATAATAATGTTATAATGTTAATTTTTCCTGGAAACTGCAGGGTAGTGTACCTGGAGACACATATAACAAGTTTTGCAAAAATTTATATATGGTAGAGTCATGTTTTCACTCTGAGACCAGCTTGATAAAATTATTCATTAGTAGTCTATATGACTTAAGCGCCATATTCCAAGACTTCTGAAGTTGTACAATGACTATAAAAACTCCTTTTGTGATCCACGGAAGAAAGAAAGATCAAAAAGTTTTCAAAACACATGAAGATAAGTACATGATGACAGACTTTTTATTTTTACTTGAACTATCCCTTTAAATAGCTTGATTTAGTATCACATTGATTTGTATTTTAAGGAAGTAAGCAGTTACCTAATTTTACTTTTATTTTCAATTTCAGGCTTTGCCATGAGGCACCGCTGGTTTGTGGTGCCATTGCTAATGCAGGCATGGCTCTCCACCACACCTTGCTTTGGTGACCGTCCTTGCCCTCGGAGCTGCCGATGCGATGGCAAGATTGTATACTGTGAGTCTAGTGCATTCCGTGATGTTCCCAAGAACCTCTCTGGTGGCTGTCAGGGTCTGTCCCTGCGATATAACAGCTTGGCAAGCCTAAAAGCTGGCCAATTTGTTGGCCTCAATCAGCTCATTTGGCTGTACCTGGACCACAACTACATTGCTAATGTGGATGCTCGTGCCTTTCAAGGGATACGGAGGCTCAAAGAGCTGATATTGAGCTCCAACAAGATCACGCTGCTCCATAACACCACATTTCACCTGGTACCAAACTTGAGGAACCTGGACTTCTCTTATAACAAGTTACAGGCTCTTCAGCCAGGCCAGTTCCAGGGACTGCGCAAGCTACTAAGCTTGCACATGCGCTCCAACTCACTGAAGAACCTTCCCTCGCGCCTTTTTCAGGACTGTCGTAATCTTGAGTTCCTTGACCTTGGCTATAATCGCCTACGCAGCATAACCCGTAATTCCATGTCTGGCCTTCTGAAGCTAACTGAGCTGCATATTGAGCATAACCAGTTCTCCAAAATCAACTTCTTCAACTTTCCACGCTTCTACAATTTACGAGCTCTTTACCTACAGCGGAACCGCATTCGAACAATGAGTGAAGGCCTTACTTGGTCCTGGACATCATTGCAGAAGCTCGACCTTTCAGGAAATGATCTGCAGGAGATAGATGCAGAGGTGTACCGGGCCATGCCCAACCTGCAGATGCTTAACCTGGATTCAAACAAGCTTGTCAATGTGTCTCAGGAGGCTGTGGATGCTTGGGCCTCTCTGACCACAATTAGTCTGGCAGGAAACATGTGGGACTGTGGAACAGTTGTGTGTCCCCTAGTGGCCTGGCTGAAAACCTTCCGTGGAAACAAGGAGATTAATATGATTTGTGCATTGCCCAAAGAGGTTCAAGGTGAGAAGGTTATGGATGCTGTTGATGCCAATGGAGTTTGCAGGATTACCCCTGCTACAACATCAATTGTAATTGCTCCATCTACCCCAGTCGTTGTCTTTGCCCAAACCCCTGACAGCTCTTTTGTCCAAACTATCAAACCTGGAGACAACAGAAAAGGCAAGGGTACATCTTTTGATGGCACAACTTCTTTGGCACCTTCTCAGCCTGCTGTCCCACCACCTGAGCAAGACTTTGAGCCAGTATCCTTCCACAAGATAGTGGCGGGAAGCGTTGCCCTCTTCTTGTCAGTTGCCATGATCCTCCTTGTAATTTATGTCTCATGGAAGCGCTATCCAAGCAGTGTTAAGCAGCTCCAAGAAAACTCAGCTGCTGCACGCAAACGCCGGAAAAAGTCAAGGGAGACTGAGCGCACACTCAGCACACCATTGCAGGAGTATTATGTGGACTACAAGCCTAATAACTCGGAGGCCACAGATGTGCTGGTCAATGGTACTGGACCATGCACATACACCATCTCGGGCTCCAGGGAATGTGAGGTATGACACTACACCTCTGTTTAATATAATTTATTATCAATTTATTTGTCTTGATGGGCAATAGAGGTAAATTCTTCAACTTGTTATGTGAAAATCAATGCACATGTGCTGTTTTGGTGGCCTTTTTAGTGCATTATATTGGACAGATTAAAGTGTATGTGTGGGCTGGAAATATATTTGGCAGAGATATGTTTTAGTGAAGATGTTTTTGGCACAGTTTGTGGTTTGTTTAACCTTTGACGAGATGCTAATTTAAAATTGCATAATGGGTATTTGATGAGTCCTGTTAATTGTTTTTTTATGTAGTTTTTTGTTTTGTTTGTTTGTTGTATAATAGTTTTCTGAGAGTAGTTCTGCTAACATGAGTACTGACTAGGGTTGCAACGGTATGAGATTTTCATGGTACAATAACTGTCTCAGCAAAAATCATGGTTTCACGGTATCTTGGTATACAGTATTACACAATTATTATTATCATCAGTTACAATGACCCTTAAAGGAGTGAAAACTGAAGGTGTTTTTTTTGTTGTTTTTTTTTTGGTTGAACAAACGCTTTGTAATTGAAAATTGAAACCATTTTTTTAATTGAAGTAGGTGTAAAATAAATGTTTAAAAGTCTCCCTTTTGAAAATAAATAAAATAAATTGAATAAATAAGAAAGCTAAAAGAATTATAAAAATAAACCGAATTACAAACATGCTAAAAATTGCATGGAACTATAACATGTTATAGAACTAAAGCATGTTTAAAGCACTAAAGTAGTTTACATGTTAGCATAGCATATTAAATTAACTATTAAATTAAAATAACATCAGCTGTTTATGTCCTATGATTATTAATAATTAACATATACTGTAAGTGCACAGCAGTGCAGCCAGACTGCTACTGTCTGTATCTTTAACTCAGTGGTTCTCAACTGGTTTTGCTACAGGACAGATTTTACACTGGAAATCAAGTGGCGACCCGCCATAGTAAAAGCGTAACCTGTATTTAATGTATCCTGGGTCGCATTTCCTTTTATGTTGCATAGTTTTGTTAATGGCTTTCAAATACAAGGACATGCATCAAGTGACATTATTGCTATTGTTGATGTCAACAACAAACGCGACTGGAAGTTTTCTTAGAGCGTAGAGCATATTTACTTATATGAGCCCATTAGTATCCCGTTTGTTTCCTAATTTCAAACATAATTCAAACAGAACATACATATTACACAGGAGGAAAGGCTCCTCGTAACAATGGTTAGGGTGGTGTAGCTAGTCTTAAATAACAGTAATAATAATAACAAATTATAATATTTATGAAAAAATAAACACTAGCTGAAACACATCTTGAAAAATGCCACTGTTGATATAAAATAAGGTCTAATAGATTCTACCTTTATATGATTTAATATGAAATTATAACATTTTGTCAAAATATAACAGTTACTTTTACTCATGTAAAATTGTGAAACAATTTTGTAAAGTTGATGTATAATGAAAAAAATAATTTGCGCATAACAAAGTGTTGCTCTTTTCCTCCTCAGTGCTGTTTGTCATGTCAGGGCTGCCAACTGTTTGAGAGGTTCGACTTGACTTCCTCTGTAACTCTTTAAATTAGAAAAGTCTCACTAGAATTGTAATTGGTCACATCAGTTTTAAGGTTTGTGCTCCACAATATCGAGGGAAGCCCGGTTGTTGCACATATACTTCAGAGAGCAGATCCGATCATTAGCACTAGCTGGTTCCATTACACTTGTGCGTTAGTGCAGATAAGAAGCCTTTAGCAATCCTAAATAGACTATCACTTGCAAAATATCTTCAATGGGAGAACCATGGTATTGTTCTTTCCCTGTTGTCCGTGACCCAGTCTGAATAGACCTGTGACCCACCAGTTGAGAAACCCTGCTTTAACTCACTTACAATACACACTCACTTACGTCAGACCCCCTCACCTTGCTTCTCTCTGACAATTTTCTCCACTGCATGTGTGTGTGTGTGTGTGTGTGGCACAAGTTGACGAGTCTGACAGGCAGACGAGGAGGAAAGGAAATGCGCAGGTGAGATTCTCCATCCAGTTGCATTTTTTTTTTCTTAATACCGTAGATAAGCAAATGTACATGGTATGATAACTGTCAATTTTCATACCGTGGTATTTTGTGAAACCGGTGTACCGCTGCAACCCTATTACTGACAATATTAGTTAATATTATACAATTGTATTTTGGGCTATGGTTTGGCATAATGTATATCTACATTGCGTTTACCTGCATTTACTTTTTTTGTACTCGCTATCAAGCAGTTCTACCGTGTTCTGTCTCAGTTATTTTGTTGTCGTTTGTAAAATAATATGTACGCCCAACTACTCCCAAGACCAAAATGCAATGGTTTAGTCTTTGGGAAACTTCAAATTACACATTGTAATTAAAAAAAGCCTTTCTATCCTTCTAATTTGGACTCTTACAGACTCATCTGTTACTTTAGCCCTGTTTGATTAGAGTGAAAGGGAGCAAAGATAGACATATTCTATATTTCCTCTCTTCTGCTTATTGTGATCTTCCCAAATCTTTGAGAATGTCTTTGATGACAACCCCATTTTGTCTTCGAAGAGCTTTTTTAAAAAAAATATTTCACTTTATACCTATTTTTTAGACTCTTATCTTTACCTTACACTCATCCTCTCCACTTGAATCATCTTACCCTCACTTTTAAATTTCCACTCTTATTCTACAACAGAATCTGCAGTATAACATTTAGAAATACTAATTTTCTCAGTGTGTATGTCAGGGCTCTGCTGATGTGTGTTTGTGTGTGTGTGTGTGTTGACAGCTGGAGTCTTTTGATGCTATTTAAGCAGCTGGTTTTGTCTATGGTTTGTGTGCTTTGCTATATTTACATGTGTTCATGCCCGTACCTTTAGTCCCAAGGGCTTCCTGTCAGTAGTGCAAGAAGATGTCATTAGACCAGGGGCCTCTGGCAGAGCCATGATAGGGGTGTATGTGCTGGTGGCAAGCAAGCCAGGAGTGAGTGAAACAAGAAAGGTTGGTAGACAGGCTAGCAGATTGTTTGGCATGACACTAGACATGTAAACAGTAAGTCGCTGGAGGAGAGGAATTTAAAGGTGGGTGAGAGCACAGAGGCACACTGAATGACATTCTGACAGTGATGCTGACCTCTCCACATGGGCTCATGTCCATTCTTTGATCTTCCAGCTCAAAGCATTTTTTGAGAGATCAGAGGTGCATTTTAGCATCCAGCAGATTGGCATGTTTTCCTTTGTGACTTTCCAAAGACATATCTTTTTTTGTCATTATAATGTTTAGGCTAAATCCCTGCTGTCGCTTACACAGCGTGCATCCACTTTATGCCATTATGTGATGACAGGTCTTGGGTGGGGGTGATTTCTATGCTGGTCTAACCTGGTCATTGGCTGGTCCAAGCTGCTTGTAAGCTGGTCCAAGCTGGTCGTTTGCTAGCTGGTCATCCACTTTGTTCCAAAAAACAGCTTGACCACCTGCTTTCTGGTTTCTAGCTGGTTTATGCTGGTCTAAACTGGTCATTAGGTGGTCCAAGCTGCTCATATGCTGGTTGACTGGCCACCTTGTTCAAAAACCAGCTTGGTCACATGAAGCAGTGACTGACTGGTAGCTGATCCAAGATGGTCAACCAGCTTAAATCTTAGACCAGCTACCATGTTCCAAAACAGTGCTACCTGCTTAAACCAGGCAATGACCATGTTCCAAAGCACAGCTACCATCTTAAGCTGGATTGTCCAGCAGGGATTGCCTAAAGTTTCGATCAAATCTGTTCAATCAATTCCATAATCATCAAACAGCCACATGCAGAGTGTACTTACATGACCTTTTTTCAGTAATGTTTTCTATTAATAGTATATAATTTTGAATAGTTTGCCTCCTTTCCCCCCTACTGTCCTCCATACTACAGCATTGCTCCATCAATGCTAATGTGGTTTGGCTTCCCTCCCGTGCAGCAAAGCGCACGTCACCCATGATTGATGAGTTCTATTCTCTCTCCAGCAATTTGGTATTCCATGCACACACCTGATTTATAGCTTTTACATCAAGCCAACAGACTAGATTCAAACACACATCAGATTTCTCATGTCTTAAAAACCAGTGTTCTCCTGATGCCTTACATCGTCTTTGTTGCGAATCACAAAGCGTGTAAAGGTGTGGAAGAGACTGTTAAGAGAGACTGTCCTCTGGCCTCACCTTAAGAGTGGTTCTCCGTTAAACTGATGTAAGATTTAGACATCTTTCATAGTAAAATATAATGCCAAGAGCTAATGTCTTCTTCAATCGATTTGGAGCAGCAAAGGGTCTTTATCCATAGAACTAATAAAGGCTCGACTGAGGATGAAGTGCCACTTGAATCCAGCTATTTATGTGATGAGCTTCACAGTTATAGCAGACATCATTGAGTTCTCAGAAATGCACTGGCTACTGCATTATACCACACTATACACTACACTAAATTATAATTTTCTAAAAAAATTATGCTTAACATGGATTACAGGAGACATAAGATTCCAGTTCCTTTTACATTCATTTTTGCAGTTGAAGAGCCATATTACCAAACCCTTCATTCATTTTTACATTGTGACTTTTACTTTTTTGCATGATCTCTTAAAACATAAAATACTCATTTAAGGGAAGTAACAAGGACATCACTCGGTCAGACCCATTGGGGCTATTGTGTACAAATGTGTAAGGCACTGAAGGCGCTGAATTCATCAAGTGTGTTTTTGAAAGCACCTTATTCAATATTAATTATTTTTAGTTGTGAGCAATTAGGCCAGTACCATCACATTTTGTTGCATTGCATATTATGTTGCTGTCACATTTGCATTAAAAGCTTAACCTGTCAGCCCGTGATGCTTTTCGTGGATTTAAAATTGCTCTAATTGCTTTTAGTAAAAAAACAAACTTTGCTTGAGTATAACAGTCGAAGGCCTACAACAAAGGCATAAATCATCATTAGACTCAACAAATTTTAGTTAACAAATTGGTGATGAGCAGTACCTTTGACCTGTGTAAATAATGAAAGTGGTCTAATCCTCCCAGCAGAAAAGAGTGCCTGTTAGAGATTATCGTTTGTGCCAAATCTGTTTAGCAGTTCAGAATGAGTCAAATTAAAAACTAGAGAGCTAGACTAAATTAGAAATGAAAAAAAATAAATAAATAAATATATATATATATATATATATATATATATACACTCACCTAAAGGATTATTAGGAACACCATACTAATACTGTGTTTGACCCCCTTTCACCTTCAGAACTTCCTTAATTCTACGTGGCATTGATTCAACAAGGTGCTGAAAGCATTCTTTAGAAATGTTGGCCCATATTGATAGGATAGCATCTTGCAGTTGATGGAGATTTGTGGGATGCACATCCAGGGCACGAAGCTCCCGTTCTACCACATCCCAAAGATGCTCTATTGGGTTGAGATCTGGTGACTGTGGGGGCCATTTTAGTACAGTGAACTCATTGTCATGTTCAAGAAACCAATTTGAAATGATTCGAGCTTTGTGACATGGTGCATTATCCTGCTGGAAGTAGCCATCAGAGGATGGGTACATGGTGGTCATAAAGGGATGGACATGGTCAGAAACAATGCTCAGGTAGTCCGTGGCATTTAAACGATGCCCAATTGGCACTAAGGGGCCTAAAGTGTGCCAAGAAAACATCCCCCACACCATTACACCACCACCACCAGCCTGCACAGTGGTAACAAGGCATGATGGATCGATGTTCTCATTCTGTTTACGCCAAATTCTGACTCTACCATCTGAATGTCTCAACAGAAATCGAGACTCATCAGACCAGGCAACATTTTTCCAGTCTTCAACTGTCCAATTTTGGTGAGCTCTTGCAAATTGTAGCCTCTTTTTCCTATTTGTAGTGGAGATGAGTGGTACCCGGTGGGGTCTTCTGCTGTTGTAGCCCAGCCGCCTCAAGGTTGTGCGTGTTGTGGCTTCACAAATGCTTTGCTGCATACCTCGGTTGTAACAAGTGGTTATTTCAGTCAAAGTTGCTCTTCTATCAGCTTGAATCAGTCGGCCCATTCTCCTCTGACCTCTAGCATCAACAAGGCATTTTCGCCCACAGGACTGCCGCATACTGGATGTTTTTCCCTTTTCACACCATTCTTTGTAAACCCTAGAAATGGTTGTGCGTGAAAATTCCAGTAACTGAGCAGATTGTGAAATACTCAGACCGGCCCGTCTGGCACCAATAACCATGCCACGCTCAAAATTGCTTAAATCACCTTTCTTTCCCATTCTGACATTCAGTTTGGATTTCAGGAGATTGTCTTGACCATGACCACACCCCTAAATGTATTGAAGCAACTGCCATGTGATTGGTTGATTAGATAATTGCATTAATGAGAAATTGAACAGGTGTTCCTAATAATCCTTTAGGTGAGTGTATATATATATATATATATATATATATATATATATATATATATATATAGTAAATGTAGATATTGATATTTGTATTTAAGATATTTTTTGCTGAAAAACAATGCAGAAACACAGATTAAGAAAATTACTTTTGGAAGTGAGGAAAATGTCTTGTCTGTTTGAAATAAATAAACCATGTCCTAAAAAATAGAAATATCAGTGTGTGCTTCTGATACTAGCATACTGCCAATTAATAATACTGAATGTGTCTAGTAGAAAAAGATGAATCTTCTCCCACAGAAAAAGTCAAGTGAAGATATAGTGAGGAAGAAAGTAGCTGAACAGATCCATCTCACTCTGACCTAAGAGTCAAAGCCCATTTCATTTAGCACCGAATCATGCATTTTAATTTCTGCAGTGCACATTATAATTTATTGAGATTATCATAAACGTGGGCCTGCAGCCTGGCACAAGGGCATGCCTGCTTACCTCCTCAAAATGAGCTTCTGACAGCAATCCTTGGCGTCAATCATCAAAAAATGCATAACCATACATTTCCCCACCACTTTGTTTTTGTCCCCCTATCTTTAGTTTGGCAAAGCTTTGGCACCTGATTAATATTTATGCCCATCACAGCATGACATTTTTGGCCAAGGATCCTGCATAGTGATCAAGGCTGAAGAGTCCTCACCATTTTCTCCATTGAGTATGGAGGAGGTACACAACTATCATGGGCTCTTACTGCAAAAGTGGCCCCTAATGTCTCCTCATGAAACCCAGGCCCATTGTGGAGGGGGAGTGTTTTATGGGGTGTGCTGTGGTATATTGAGGATTGTGAGAGAGGGTTGTTTTCTGTCCCAGATGGCCTCTTGTATCTTAATGTTTTGAAAAACAGAATTGGAGTAATTTGATGCTTAATTGGACTGTATGGGGGTTTGGACGTGAGATCATAAAACCTATATATTGTTGTCTGAGAGATTCCTGCAAATGACATTCTAAACAAAAAAGTAAAATTTTCAAAGAAGCCTTGGCTGAAAAGAAAGCTAGGTACAGTGGTAATTCAATGGCTTTTTCATATCTGATTTTTTAACTCTCATATGCCTGTAGCGTTCTTTCAGGAAGCACTAGACTTGTGACATAAGCAAACATCATGTATTCCACTGATAATTAATTTACAAGGCCATCAGCTCACTCTAAAGCAGTGGTTCTCTGTGGTACGAGTGGTAAGGAGAGTGCCCTCAGGTGGTACTGAACACTTTAGACATTTTAGAATATTGTAATGGCCCTGATGTACAAAATAAAAATCATTTTTTTCTTTGAATTCTTCAACAAAAAGAAACCAGGTGACCATGACCCATGAAACTTGTGATCAACTATCCAAAATTAGCGAAAACTAGTCAATTTCCTAAATAAAAATTACAAAAGAATCACAGAACAATGACAGAACAACCAGAAATTTCTACTGACAAAGCCATTGAATCATATCTGACATATTTGTGATATTATTTTTACAAGCCACGAGAATAGTATTACTCCAATAAGTGAATTAATCATGATTCCCTATTAAAGCTAATTCCTTACAATAGAAATTGTGAGCAGCTACAACGAGCCACTGTTTCATGACTTATTGGTGGAGAATTTTATTCAGACAAATAATGTAATTATTTATCATTTATCCCTCTTATAATGGTGGTTGGATGTGGCTAATTCCATTATAACATTCCTTACATATTATGGTGAAGGTATGCGGACACTTTAATCCATACCGTGTGCATTTATACTACCAAACTTCCTACTTATTATGGTGTTTGGAATGGAGAATCCTGATTCGGTGGTGCTAGAGCATTACGTCAGCCACTGACCAAAAGGGATGGCTGAGGGGGTCCAGTACCATCCCTGGCATCGCGGACGGAGGCAGTGCAGCTGGCAGATGACCGCTTGGCAGCATGTTCGGGGCCAGCGAGCCTGTCTCTCTCTCCTCACTCTCTCTCCTCTCCCTCTGCTCTCCCCTCTCTCGGCTCTCTCCTCACTCTCTCTCCCCTCCCTCTGGTCTCCCCTATCTCTGCTCTCCCCTCTCTCTTTCTCCCTCTTCTCCCTCCCCCTCTCCTTCCCCTTGTCCTGTTCTTATTCCCAGAAGCCATCCAGCAGCATGGTGGCTGAGGCACCAACTCTCCCTCTCTAGAAATGTGGGGGGGGGGGGGGTTATTAAACTGTCTTACTTGGATTGTTCACCCGGCTCCCACTTCCTCCTTCCTAGGAAAGGCAGAGGTCTGCCACAACGAGATTATCATAAAATTTTCAAAAAAAAAAATTGTTGGCAGTCCAAAATAGGCTATCGCTTGGGCGGCTACCGAAAGGTCTTCAATAGGAGAACCATAACATTGTTTTGTCCCTGCTGTTCACGACCCAGTCCGAATAGACCTGCAACCCAATTTTGGTTCAAAGGAGCATGCAAAGAGGTGGTATTCAATATTATCATGCTCAATCTGTGTGTTTGGAGATCCTTTTTACAGTTTTAGTTTGTATGCTAAAAAGAGAGCAGTAAAAATTGATGTGATCAAAAAAGGTGGGATCTTTTTCTGTTTACCCTCAAAGCAAGCCACTAGATTCTCAATATCATGTGGCCAGCTGACTCAGAAGCACTGTATTTGGATTGTATTTTTTAGCACTTAGTCCTTAGCATGGTATTAATAATGTAACCAGTCTGTCAGTAAAGTGCGTAGCTTCAATACAAGATGGGATTCAAGATGGGAAAAATTGTAACATCATATTGCAATATGTGTTTTTTGGATGTCACTATGGAAGGGTTCTTGCCAATCTGGTAAGCCAGTAAAGCGACTGCTCAGTGTCATGATGTCTGTCACAGACAGTCCTAAAACTTATGCTCAAGAGATAGCAATTTGCTCAATACTGATAAGATCGGAGGGAACACTGTTCCCTTGACTAGATAGTACTTGGATGTTCTGATTTGATAATTGATGGGATATGGTCTGAAAAGTATGAAAAATAGTGCTGTTGAATTGTCCAAATAATTTTGTTGTTCATAACAATTGTTCATAATTAGTTTTTTTTTTTTTTTACTTTTTTGTTAATCTGTTACCCAGTTACATTAACCTGCAAAGCTGCCCAGGCTACATTCCCACTGGGACAGCAAATCACACAGTTATGCACATTACAAATACTAGAGCCATAAAATCTGTCCAACAACAATGCGTGTGTTTTATGATGGAATGCAGGGTCGTGCTATTTGTGAATGTGGTAGGAGAATGCAATGCAGGCACTCTGAAAGCCTATTTAATCCAGCCTCCCTTAATTTGCCTCTGTCCTCTCCATTATGTGCTTTCCAATGGTTTTCTCACTCTCTCTGTTTTCACTCTGTAATTTCTCCCTCGCTTTATTTGCGTCCCTTTCTCTATTCATCTTTTTCTCAGCCTCTATTTGTTGTTTCATTTTTCTTGTTCACGTCTATCTTCCTGTCTCTCTCCCTCCAGCTTCATCCTCTTGCCTTGCGAGGACATCAGCAATATGCTTTGGTGTGATAAACAAGCTCTCTCCGCCGCAGAGGGCAGCAGAGGTGACAGTGTAGGTGTCTAAGCTTGCGTGGTGCATCTATGACGAGAGACAAAAGCACAGCTGTGGACTGATATTGAGCACTTGTTTTTCTGAACAGTCATTGTTCATAAGATGCTCGGAGACAGCGGGATAGAAGAGCTGATCATTGTGCTCTGGGTCTGACTCAGGGCCCTGGGCCGGAGCCCTCCCTTGTGCTCATGTCGATTAGGTTCATGTCATGGCTTGAGCAGGCATATGGCTCAGTGTGCACACTTGGGGCTCTCACCTCTTGAGTACATGGCACATGGTGGGCTGAAAAATGTTTCCCGTTCAAAGGCTCTGCTCTGGGTAGAAGAATAACTGCAGATTATGATTATAGTGCAGTAAAGCAAATATAGAATTACCAGAACTTCGCATGTCAAGGCTCAATATTGTACACACATATGTTGAGGAAAAATATGTCTTTTCAACTTAAACAGCTGTTTATTCACTTCTCAGGCAGAACTTCAGTCACTCGTATAGTACTAGATAGAGTCAAGCCAAACATTCCATGTATAATGAGAAAAACGACTCTCATAATGATTATTCTGAGCTATGTATTTATAAATGTTTTATATTTTGTATTTTTGGCCTGCAATATATTAAGACGTTCTTATGCCTTTAGGTCATTTCTTTTGCATGGGGTCATGGTCCATTCAAACAAAGCTGTGTATTCAGCAAATATTGAATTATGTATATATATATATATATATATATATATATATATATACACACACTACCGGTCAAAGGTTTTGAAACACTTCACTGCTATTTAAGACTCACTCTCACTCTCTGTCTTTGCAAAGTCTTGTTTTGTCCTGGCTGACATTTCTGAGCATTATCTGTATTTACTACCTAACCTGTGTATGGTCCTGGACTGTTTACCCTGTTTTAATAATAATAATAATGATGATAATAATAATATGTTTAATATATAGTGCTTTTCCAGAGCTCAAGGACACTGAACACAATAATACACAAACAAATTATAGTCACAAAAACACAGTTCATATATTACAGTCATTGAGAGTGAATACATAACACATTAAAATAAATCACACTGAGAAAACAAAAAAGTTTTAAGTTACGATTTAAACTCAGAAATAGAAGAGATGTTACAAAGTGACAGGGGTAGTTAATTCCATATATTGGGTGCTACCACACTGGATAACCTGCCACCCATATTAGAGAGGCGAGATCTAGGGACAAAAAGTCCGGACCCAGAAGATCTAAGCGAGCGGATCGGGTTGTAGGGTAAAAGCAATTCACTAAGATTGTGAGGTGCCAGACCATGAAGGGATTTAAAAGTAAGCAGGATTAGTTTATATTTGATGTGAAATAAAACTGGTAACCAGTGAAGTTCAAACAGGAATGGAGTAATATGAGCTGAGCACTTGGTATGTGTAAGAATTCTAGCAATAGAATTTTGAATATATTGCAACCTAGCAATACATTTAGCAGGTTTTGACCTTTTGCTGCCTGCCTACTGTTACAGTTTTGTTTACCTGGATATTACCAGTGATTGCCTGCCGCCTGCCCTGACTTGCCTGTTTGGTGTCTATCTCTCTAATTTACCTTGGATACCACTATCGCTGGTGATGGAACCCTGCCTGTCTTTATTACAATGTTTACTGTTGATAAAGCTGCATATAGATCCCAACTCCGCTTACTCATCATTACAGAAGACTTTGAAACAAACCGATCCAGTAGCTTTTCTGCAACAAACCACAAGGTTTCAGCCCAAGCAAATGTACTGGCTGTACACCCCCAACAGCTTGACCGGCTGACAATGTTAACAGAAGAGCTTGCTAAGACCCTGCAGAACCTCCATTTACCCACACCAAACCCTTTAGCCTCTTCATCTGACCCAGCGGCACACCCGGCCTCATCTAGCACACTCACTGCTATCCAACGCCTTGCTTTCCCTGAGAAATTTGATGGGTCACCTGCTAAATGTAAGAAATTTCTGCTCCAATGTTCACTGTTTGTTAATCAACAGCCCACACAATACCCCACTAATGAGATACACATTTCCTTTGGATGTTTTCTACTTACCGGTAAGTCATTAGACTGTGTTACAGTGGTGTGGAACGATGACCGACCGACAATCCCTTCATTTAGTTGCTTCGATTTCATGCAGTTTTTGAACATCCAGTGGAAAGCAAAGACACCGGAGATCAGCTGCTTTCTCTTTATCAGGGTAGTGTTCCCGACGTGCAATACGCTCTCAATTTCTGTATTCTTGCTGCTTAAACCATGTGGGTGGAGGAAACTTTGAAGCTGATTTTTTGGAGAGGACTGAACTTAGAGCTTCAATCTGAGCTGGATTGTCATGATGAGGGTAAGACTTTGGGTCAATTCATTGAGTTGAATATCTAAATTGATAACCTCCTCTGAGCACGAAGACCCTCCAACACTCTTGTATCACATCCTACCGCTTCATATAACCCGAGTGAAACTGGACCCATGCATATTGGACATACCTCTGAGGAGAGAGGTCATCATATTAAGCAGCACCTGTGTCTGTATTGTGGTCAAGGTGGACACCTACTGATTTTTTGCCCTACCCAACCATCTCAGCATCACCCCACTATGGTGAGTTCCTGTAGTTCATTAACCAACTCTACTTCATGTGTTGAATTACAGTTCCCAACCTACCTCCTGGGTATTTTGATTTAAAGACTTCAGCAAAACCAAAGCCTTGCAACTTCCTTCTTACAGCACCAGTGACTGTGCCATAGGATTAATACATGGTTCCTCACCTCCACAAGGAATTTTCCCATTGTCCCAACCTGAGTCCAAGGCTATGAAGTCATACATTGAGGTGGAACATTCCAAGGGATTTATCAGACCCTCAACCTCAACAGCATCAGCCGGATTCTTCTTCGTGAACAAGTAGGAGGGAGGGCTCCACCCATGTATTGATTATCACGGTCTAAATGAAATCACTGTTAAGTTTTGCTACCCCCTGCCTCTGGTTCCAGCTGCTCTTGAACAACTCCATTTTGCCAAGTATTTCACCAAACTTGATCTTCACAGTACCTACAATCTCATCTGCATTCATGAGGGGGACGAGTGGAAGACAACTTTTTCAATCAGCACAGGGCACTATGAATACTGGGTCATGCCTTTTGGATTGGTCAATAATGTTTCAGCAGTGTTTCAGGACTTAAGCTGCACATGGATCCCAACTCTGCTGACTCATCATTATATCACTTGACTGAAATGTTTCTCATGAGCTTAAACATCTTTTGATCTGAAGGCATATGCTTAAATGTTTAAAATTATTTTGTTCAAAAGTTTTTGAAATTGATTGCTTGGACTAAATAATAAATAAAAGCAGAAAATAAGTGCCCAACATAAATGGGAACTCCTTCAATACTGTTTAAAAAGCATCCCAGGTTGATATCTCAATAAGTTGGTTGAAAATGTCAAGAGTTCATGTCTGCAAATTCTAGGCAAAGGATGACTACTTTGATGATGCTAAAATATAACACAGTTTTGATTTATTTTGGATTTTGTTTAGGCACAACATAATTCCCGTAGTTCCATTTATGTTATTCCATAGTTTTGATGACTTTTCTATTATTCATAAAGATTTAGTGTTTCAAAATTTTTGACTAGTAGTGTATATATAATTTTCAATTCATTATAGATTTTTTTGGAGGACTCTTAAAAGTGTGAAATTGATTTGGTGTTTATGGCTCATATGACTGTTTTTTATTATTTCTCCCATTTTTCTCCCCAATTTGGAATGCCCAATTCCCAATGCGATCATGGTGGTGTAGGGACTCACCTCAGTCCGGGTGGCAGAGGACGAATCACAGTTGCCTCCACGTCTGAGACTGTCCATCCACGCGTCTTATCATGTGGCTTCTTGAGTGTGCTACCACTGAGACATAACACGTGTGGAGGCTTCATGCTATTCTCTGCGGCATTCAAGCAACAACTCACCATGCGTCCCACTGAGCGTGAGAACCACATTATACTGACCACGAGGAGGTTACCCCATGTGACTCTACCCTCCCTAGCAACTGGGCCAATTTGGTTGCTTAGGAGACCAGGCTGGAGTCACCCAGCATGCCCTGGATTCAAACTTGTGACTCCAAGGGTGGTAGACAGCGTCTTTATTCGCTGAGCTACCCAGGACCCGGCTCATATGACAGTTAAATAAAAACAACAAAAAAACTAGAATGCAGAACAGAATATGAGTGAAGATTACATATTTTAATCCGCAAGTGCCATTGAGATAAAAGCAAATGCTATTAGAAAACTTTCACCTAAAATTACAGATGTCTTTGGTATATTAGTTTTAAGCAATCTATATGCTAGTTTCCAAATTCTTGTCTAATAAAATGCTCTCTGGTGTAGCATCTGGAGCAATCAGACACACATTTATTCATTATTTAATGAATAAGCCAACAGATGTCTAAAGACTGTAGCAAACAGAGGACCATGCAGGCTCTGTTGTGTCTGCTCCCCCACTGATCATTATCAAGCCTTTCAACTGTATTTGCTGCCACTGGACCAGCAAAGAGTGGACCCCCAGTGATATTACGAGTGGGGGAATTTAGCTGCTGCATGCCAGGGCAATCTTTGCCTCATAAGAAATGGACTCAAAGCCCAGAACAACAGACTTTCCTACACTAAATTATAGACAAACTGTCCATAAATTAACATGTATATCCTCAGGACATTGTGTATAGGATTATTACTGTCTTGTAAAGTGTTTTTTGTTCTGTATACTGATTTATGCATGACTACCAGCTAATGTAAAATTATTTAGTATCATGTGTCCTGCCAATCGAATCCTTGTCTGACCCCCTGCACAATGGTATATATATATATATATATATATATATATATATATATATATATATATGCACTCACCTAAAGGATTATTAGGAACACCTGTTCAATTTCTCATTAATGCAATTATCTAATCAACCAATCACATGGCAGTTACTTCAATGCATTTAGGGGTGTGGTCCTGGTCAAGACAATCTCCTGAACTCCAAACTGAATGTTAGAATGGGAAAGAAAGGTGATTTAAGCAATTTTGAGCGTGGCATGGTTGTTGGTGCCAGACGGGCCGGTCTGAGTATTTCACAATCTGCTCATTTTCTGGTATTTTCACGCACGACCATTTCTAGGGTTTACAAAGAATGGTGTGAAAAGGGAAAAACATCCAGTATGCGGCAGTCCTGTGGGCAAAAATGCCTTGTTGATGCTTGAGGTCAGAGGAGAATGGGCTGACTGATTCAAGCTGATAGAAGAGCAACTTTGACTGAAATAACCACTCGTTACAACCGAGGTATGCAACAAAGCATTTGAGAAGCCACAACACGCACAACCTTGAGGCGGATGGGCTACAACAGCAGAAGACCCCACCGGGTACCACTCATCTCCACTACAAATAGGAAAAAGAGGCTACAATTTGCAAGAGCTCACCAAAATTGGACAGTTGAAGACTGGAAAACTGTTGCCTGGTCTGATAAATGCACACTTTAGGCCCCTTAGTGCCAATTGGGCATCGTTTAAATGCCACGGCCTACCTGAGCATTGTTTCTGACCATGTCCATCCCTTTATGGCCACCATGTACCCATCCTCTGATGGCTACTTCCAGCAGGATAATGCACCATGTCACAAAGCTCGAATCATTTCAAATTGGTTTCTTGAACATGACAATGAGTTCACTGTACTAAAATGGCCCCCACAGCCACCAGACCTCAACCCAATAGAGCATCTTTGGGATGTGGTGCAACGGGAGCTTCGTGCCCTGGATGTGCATCCCACAAATCTCCATCAACTGCAAGATGCTATCCTATCAATATCCTATCCTATCTAATCCTTTAGGTGAGTGTATATATACAGTACTGTACAGGGCACGAAGCTCCCGTACATGGTGGCCATAAAGGGATGGACATGGTCAGAAACATGACAGCTTGAATCAGTCGGCCCATTCTCCTCTGACCTCTAGCATCAACAAGGCATTTTCGCCCACAGGACTGCCGCATACTGGATGTTTTTCCCTTTTCACACCATTCTTTGTAAACCCTAGAAATGGTTGTGTGTGAAAATCCCAGTAACTGAGCAGATTGTGAAATACTCAGACCGGCCCGTCTGGCACCAACAACCATGCCACGCTCAAAATTGCTTAAATCACCTTTCTTTCCCATTCTGACATTCAGTTTGGAGTTCAGGAGATTGTCTTGACCAGGACCACACCCCTAAATGCATTGAAGCAACTGCCATGTGATTGGTTGATTAGATAATTGCATTAATGAGAAATTGAACAGGTGTTCCTAATAATCCTTTAGGTGAGTGTATATATAATATATATATATATATATATATATATATATATATTTGGAGCGTGTTTCAATCATCTGATTTGAAATTACTGTACATTTTCAAAAAACAATGAAATTCACAATAAAAAACATCATATAATGTGTAGTTGTAGTGCTTTCAATGTAGCAAAGGTTGAATATAATTTACAAATCACTCCTTTTTTGTTTTTATTAGCATTTTTCATATTGTCCCAACATTTTACGGAATTGGGGTTGTAGTTAAAACCACCTTAAAAACCATTAGTCTTCTGAACATGGGAAATAATTGAAAACAATAGACCTATCTACTTCCATGCCAATGGCCCGATGGATGATGAATATCTTTAGTGAGTTCTTCTTTTTCCTCACACTTTTTTAAGAAGGTATATTTAAGTATTGAGGTCGTCTCACCTCCCTCACGACCAGGGAGATCACTCGACAGATCTCTCCTTTCCTCTCTTTTATTGTCATACATTCTTTTTATCTGTGGCAAGGGCAGATTCAGGAAGGTTAAGGAAATGGAACAAGTGCTGGTTATGGTAGAGCATTCATTGTGGGAGGAGAGATGAAGTGGGAAATGACCTATGTCTCATAAATTCATACCCCAATGGCTAGAAACATTTGTGACAGACAGCTTGTCATGTGGGTTAGGTTGACAGCACTTTAAACAGACAGCTTTTACCATTCACTGTGACAAGGGTTTTCAAGCAGGTGTCCATGAATGTACTGCATGTGGTCAGTGGACAGACAGAAAATCTGTTTAAAATGTTCTTTAGCTATTTTTTTTTTCTTAATGTTTGAAAATCTTAGTCTCTTACTCTTTGGTTCCGTGGTTGATTCTAAAGTGATTAAATCTTCAATAAACAAATGCAAAATTGTCTCTAGAAACTAAGTCAACAGTTGCATAATAATTCTTAATGTTGATAGTTATTATACAGTGTTACCAAGAATATCTAGCATTAATATACTGACCACACTGTGAATTCGGTAACAGTATGCAGAAATCTGTCTGTGCTTACAGTTCCGTGGATTGAATATTTTCTACTGGGGCAACAGTCTTTTAACATTGGCTCATTCAGAAATGATCTCTTGAGCTAATGGAAGCTTATTGTTATGAAAACATATTGTTATGTCCAATTACAGAAGTTAAGTTGAAGTAACCAATTTTTTTGGTTTACCTAATCATAAAATGTATATTATTTATATAAAATTGTTTATTGCTGACTGTACCAATGAAAAAATGCAATCTATGAAAAACAAAGTCCCTCTTTAGCATACGCTTTATTAACATATCACCTGCACAACAGAATAATGTTTGTAGACAATATTTCACCTTAGATTATTGAAAGAGAAAAAACACTTGAAATATTTTTATTTTTTACAATTATTGCTGTTATGTTGTATATATTAAAGATGGCTCATACGAGCAGCTTATGAAGTAGGTCCATCCAAATGCTCCATACACTTTAAACATACACTCCTTACATACAATAAACATCTGAAAACACATTGAACAAATATTTGCTAAACTGCCAGTAGTGCAGTTACCAAATAAATTACAGCATAATCATTAAACTGAAATAACTGCAACCAAAAAAATAAAATATATAAAAAAGAATATTTAGTACATATATTTTAAGTCTTTGTTATCTTCTATCCAAAGAAGATAATGAACGCATTGGTAAAAACTCACAAATTGTCCTTAATTCCAACTGCAATACTGGCCACATTGGAGAATGATCTTGATGTTGATGGAAATGTTATTGTTTACCACTATAAGTACTGCCATTTTTGCACTGCTTGATTGGTTCTCCCATGCTTCAGTACACTGTAGAATATATAAAAAAGCAGTGGTTAAGTCTATGTAACTAATAAAGGCAGAAAAGCCAGTCTTTTCAAAATGTCTGCCATCTGTAAGAGGGGATACAAGGGTGAACAAAGATATAGTTAAACACAATCTTAAAATTGAAAAAAAAAAGAAAAAAAGAAAAGCTTTTGTTCTTTTTTTTAAGCATAAAGTGCGGTAAAAAAAGTTTTGGACCCTTTCTGAATTTCTTAGGTTGTGCACATTTTTAAATGTCTATGTGGTAAGATATTGTTCCCCGTCTGTCGATGAGTTAACACTAGGGGTCGCTTCTGCGGAGCCCAGACATCTCTGATCTTGAGAAAAGGCCAATGAGAATTGGCGTGTGGAATTTGCATGCCACTCCCTCGGACATAGGGCTATAAAGGAGTGACGCTGCAAATACACATCAGATATCTTCCTCGGAGCCGAGAGAGCAGTCGCAGAGCTGAATTCCTCTGCTGTCTCATTCATCTCTACAAGCTGTTGGTTCTACGGTGCTTTCAAGCGGTTCTCCCCCTCACACACTACGTTGTGCTGAGCACACACCCCTGGGCGCTTCAGCAGCAGAAAAAGAGCCCATAGAGTTAATAACTTTGTTTATATATATATATATATATATATATATATATATATATATATATATATATATATATATATATTTCCCATATACATATATATTTATATATATAAAAACACCAATAAAAGAGCTCTCTAAAAGAGTGGCGCAAACTATGAAGTATCTTTTTCAAGATGTCTTTCCATTTGTGTGTATTTCCTGGTTGCGTTCGTTGTCTCTCCCCGTCTGATGGCCACGATCGTTGCTGGGTACATCGTGTCCATCGTGTCCATGTCAAACATGATCTGAATTTGGTTTGCTTAGTTTCCACAGACATAACACTATTTCACACAGATGTGGAATGAGAACAAAAACAACACTCAACTACTCACTGAAACTCAAAGTGCTTTTGTTTTTCTCAAAAAAAAAAAAAAACAAATTTATTAAAAAGACAAAAAAGAAAAGTAGCCTCATCAGTTTTAACTGGACCACAAATGGCATGTCAAATTGAAGAAACTATGAAAGAGATGTCTTTTGTTGGGTACATTTTAATATTCAATGAAAATATTTAATCGGCTCCTGGCAGAAAACAATGGGATTAATTTAGAGATGAAAATGCTACCATGAAACCATTGAGAGAAAGATATGTGGAGAGCGAACCACACAAAAATTTGGCAGGCCTGCAGACACTTTCGTCAGAGGATTTATCTGGTCTACATAACTTATGTTATGTTTTCTCAGGAGCATGCAAAGTCCTTTTTATGCATTATGTGATTTACTCGGCCAAAACATTTTTTTCAGTTTGAATTGACATATTAACTGAACACATTTAAATGTTTACATTGAATATAGGTTTTTCATTTTAATGGAAAACTTTAAGTTGCTATCACCACAATACCTATTTTTGTTTTTGGGAAATTATTTGCATGTCTTTTACTGAGCCAACATTTCTTTATTAACTTTCTACATTTTCCAAAATCAAAATTTTTGTAATGTACAAAATTGTAATCACTTTCCTCAGTGGCTAAAACTTGAAGTGCTGTTGAACCTATAGGCTCCAATTTCCTGGTGAAATTTCCATAGACTGGCACCAAAAGTGAGTTGTATTTTTAGTTATTAATTAAGTAACGTTAAATGCAGTTAACAGAAATGCATATTTTATTAACTCTATGGTCTAACCCGAACCCCAACCCTAAACCTAACTCAGGTTTCTGTTGATTTCTCATGTAATAATGTTGTATTGATACACTATTGTGAGGTATAATATCGCAGTTCTAATAAACATCTGTTAAGGGATCACTGGGTTAGAAAAAGTTGACAACCCCTGTGCTATGGCAATCGCAGAACATCCTGTACACATTATTTGTTTTGAAAACAATACTCACAAGAGAGCTAACTCACGAGAACGCCTTATTTTCAGCTAAACTAGGGTGGCTTCGTGTCAGTATAAGTGCTCAGAGAGCAATCACAATGGCAATGAGGTCGAAAAACATTGTCCCTGGACTCGGTAGGAGAATGACATGTCTAACCCATCACTGGAAGTGTTGTCATATAATACTTCATGCATCATTTCGATGTCCACGGTGTCTTGTCTGCCGCCAAGGCCTGTTGGGAGCGTGCACTTAACTGAGCCCTGGGAGTACAGCCTGCCTCCTGTCAGAATGGTGAGATAACCGAGTATGGTTTTGCAGGTAATGACTATTCCCTGTGACTCTGGCTCAGTGTTTCAAAGGTCTCCTGGGTCTCATTGTGGACTATCTGATGTATAGTGTCAGGCTGATATGCAATTGTGGTGGCAGCTGCCATTCTTCACCCCAGATACACTTTATATTGTATTTTAATTAGCTGCAGTTCTCTATTATTATCTTCAGCAGGTGAAACCTATCGTTAACAGTTTCATTATATCTGGGATGATTGATTGATTGTGTCTAAATGGAAAGATACAATTATTTTATTTTCAAACAAAATGAGGTTTATTTAAAGGTTTTTTGTTCAAAATCTTGTTAAAATACTTTGACTCTCCCAATTTAATATGCAGTGACAACTGTAAGTAAGACAGTGTAAACACGGGACTGTGGCTTAATTAAAAACATTTCTGCTTGTCTGAGAACCCTGAACAGAAAGACATCATAACATTAGCTCAAACAATGGCATGGGTTTTTGGGGTGTGACTGTCCAACCAATTGTAACTGGGGGGAGTGTTAGGGAAACCTGTCTGAAAGCAGTTCTTATTTTTGCAATTCCATTTGGTGATGCTAGTAGCACATAAATTGCACAGTTCAGCTTTAAAATCCATAAAGTATATAAAGGTTTTATCATACATTTTTTTGTGGAGTTTGCGCAAAACATAATGCAAAAATATTTTTATATGTCCAGAACATATAATAAATACGCATTCAACATAAACTCATCCATGTTGTCCTGTAAAGCCAAAATGCAGTAACTATTCATTTAGTCAAAATCAAGTTATAACTGAAATCAGGTCTCTTAGACTATATGTCCTGTGGCAGATGGGCTTGGCTCAAATATGCTCAGATTTAGAGAAAACGGAATGAGACTATTTTATAGTGTGCATTTGGCTGGACATTTATTAAACTTTTTTCAGTGTTGGAGTAATTACTGATTTTTGGCTTTGTGGGGCAGTATATTTTTGCACACATGCAGCTTATAGTGTCCAAACTGGTCATGGGCACATCAGCGGACATCGTCTTGGAAACAAAGCACTTACCGTTGAACGTCTCTGGAACCCCCTTTAGGATTCTCATGTAGGATGTGCGCGGTAATCATATTTGTTGTATCTCTGAAAAGAGGATAAACTTCAGATTTAATTCAATTTTTAGATCATACACTGACTCTTTTTCCAGCATGGCTGTTGCCGCTCCAAAGATGGCCTATTTTTTAAAATGAGGGGCTGTGAAGTGGTAAACACTCCTTTTAACACTGGTGCCAGTGGCCATCCCAAATGAAATGATCCACTTATGGTTTACTTTGCCTGTGCCCCCTGCATCCTCATAAGCCCTGTATTTCGAACACACCTTCCTTTATCACAGAGTTACCCATGTATGCTACCTAAGCTTTGTTACAGCTTGAATCAAGGATACTCTCATCTCTCGTTCTTTATACTGAATTGCTCAATTCAAGCTCCATTTTTTTTTATTAAAGATAATAAAGATTAATTAGAGCAATTGAAATAGATGAGTACTCAAAAAAAAAAAAAAAAAAAAATGAATCTTTTAACACATCTGTGTGGGTTCTACTAGCTGGTCATCATGGCAACACAAACACAAAACTACAGCCAACTTTTTGTCCAGCTACCTTCCTTTATACCGGTATATGCGTTCTTATTGGCTTTGCTGAGCCTCATGTGCTGCTCTTGTTTATCATGTCTATTTATCCATCATTAAATGTACTCTTTAAATCTTCAAAATCCATGTTATCTACCTGAAATCAGACTGCCAGCACTTGATGGCTTAACAACTTATCTGACATCAGAAAGCCTTGGGGAGAATCACGTCATAATCTGCACTGCGTATCCCCATTAATGTTGCATTTGTTCCTCAACAACCGAGCCACTGTTTTTACATGCATGTACCATTCCAGACCTCCCACATGCAAACAGTACAAAACAAGAAAGTTAAATTGGTATATAACTTTCTAATGTGAATGTCATTGCTCAATGCATTCTCCTGAGTTACCGGCTGAAATATGCCTCAGGCATGTTTTTAAAAAAAAATGAATTTCTCACTAAATTAAAAAGGACCTTCTTTTATGCACTGCTTGTACAGGATAGTTACATTTTGAATTTGGATATATAAATTACAGCATTAGAATACTTGGCCAGGAAAGAGATTGTCTAATATACTATCTCTATCCGCATAATAGTAATATGCATATAGAGAGTGGTGCGACTGAATGTACATTATGTACATTATTATTATAGCTATCTACTGTACTTTTTCAAAAGAGTTGTTTCACAGTATTTTAGATCCAACTTGCAGCTTTGGAAGCTACAGTTTCAAAGAATTTTCCTTAACATTGCTGCATTTTCAGTAATATATTGCCTTGAATAAAGCCATAATTTAGACCAGGGGTTTTCAAACTTTTTTGTGTCAAGGAACCCCTAATTCGATGATCCCCATGCGAAGGACCCCCTGTGTGATAAAACTATTAAAAATTATATTATGTAGATTTATTATGTAGGTATGCAAAATTAAATCATTGGCATTTATATTGTACTGAATAAAATATTAACTGGAAAATAATTCATTTTTATTAAGTTGACAGTGTATCTTTCTTGTGCTGGAGTAATTTTAGATGTATAAACCCAAAGAGAAACAGTAAATGAAAAAAAAAAACAATTATTTAAAAATTATAATTGTAATTAATATTAAATTATATGTATAATTAGTGAAAAGCACTATATAAATTAATTTGCAAAAATGTTAGGTTAGGTTACCTGACAGAGTATGTTTTAAAATGTAGCACTATATAGCCTAAATTAATTAGCAAAAATGTTAAAAACAAAAACAAATTTCAAAGCAGCTTTATAGTGCATTACAAATAATATGTATTACTATAATATATGAAATTACAGTATATACCAGTTTATAATAATATTTTTATTTCTTGCTATGGCTGTCAATATGAAAAAAAAAAAAAAAAACGTGTGATTAATCTAACGATTTCAGTTAGATTAATTTATGTAAATTATGTGAAATAATGCCAACATTTTAACAATTTTTTTCTCAGAAATATTTTGTGGACCCCCTAGCACTCTTTTGCAGCCCCCTGGGGGTCCCCGGACTCCAGTTTGAAAACCCCTGATTTAGACCATATTAAGCCTATTTTTTAGGTTACCTGACAAAGTATGTTTTAAAATGTAGTTTTAGTGAAATGCAGGGTTGCTTTACTAAAGTTAATACATATAATTCAAGGAGTATCCTAAATAGCTTTTCACTCCTCACCCAGTTTTGCTTTCTAGTGCACTGCCAAAGTATGTAATACCTATCTGTGGCAGAAAGATGTATGAATCATGGCTAGAGCTTTCAGGCTCCTCTTGCTTGACTGCAAACCTAAGGCAGCCAATCTGTTTGCTGGTCATTCCAGCCTGCACCATCCTCTCCCACTTTAGTTCTGAAGGTGCTCCACTTTGTCGTCAGTATGTCGCCATTTGCGAAATGAAACACATGCTGGTGACTCACACCACACATCAATTGCCTGCGACGGGCCGCTTGTTTGAACCATAACTCAAATCAAGAGTGACTCACTTACACATGACAAATGAATGATCTGTGATTATTTATGGGTGAAAATCGTTGTGGATCAAGGTCACAATGGCACTGCCCCAATTGTTCATCCAAAGTATCTGCAGTCCTGCAAACTCACAGAGAATTAATTTTTTTGCATTGCAAGCAACTGTTCATAAATCAGTTTTGGTCTCCTATAGAATGACATATCTCTTATTTTTGCTTATGAACAGAGTATTTGGAATGGAGGTCTGAGTTTTGTGATTTTGCCTGGAAAAAGAGATATTTTTTTTTTGTTTTTGTTTTTTTACATACACTATAGGTTATATTTACACTAAGTGCAAAAATCAACAAAAAGCAACTTATTTACACTGTGTAAATAATGTGCAAAATAGATGCTATTTGCACTACAGTTAGGGTTTCTACCTATTCCATAAAATACAGGATTTAAATACAGTATTTAAAGATAAAATGACACGTTCTATATTGAATCACTACAGGAAGCGATTTGTACCATATTTTAGCTGGTCAGATGGTGTCACGGTGAAAACGTTCCAGATCGCCAATTTAACATTGAAGTTGGAAAGTTTGCCTGCGGTTGGTAAGGGACCATCTGAAAAGTCCACACATTGTGCCAAAACATGCTAATACTGTGGAGGTTGTGGTAAGGGACAGTCTGAAAAGTCCACAAATTGTGGTAAAACTGTTTTTAAACTGGAACTTTTTTAAAACTTTAAAACGTCTAGGTTACGTATGTAACCTCCGTTCCCTGATGGAGGGAACGAGACGGTGTGTCGAAGAAGCGACACTAGGGGTCTCTCTTGAGCACCGAATATGCCTTTGATCTATGAAAAAAGGCCAATGAAAAGTTGGCAGACAGTATTTGCATACCCCGCCCACGGACATACGGTTATAAAAGTGGGGAAATACATTAGTTCATTCAGGATTTTTCTGAGGAGCCGGAAATGGTCCGGCCACAACAGTGGCTTGGCTCAGCGATGTGGCCGGGAGAACACAACGTCTCGTTCCCTCCATCAGGTAACAGAGGTTATATATGTAACCTAGACGTTCTCCGTCTGTCGCTCACTTTGACGGTGTATTGAAGAAGCGACACTAGGGGTCCAATTTAAATCACGCCATGCGCTGAGCCGTGTACGTGTACTGCTGACACAGGAATGGGCAGGTAATTTACATGCCCAAGTGACCAGCTGTGTCAGACTGCGCGTACCCTTCCCTAATGCCCCAAAAAAGTCGGCAGAATCCTTCTGGTTACCCTAGACAGAGGAACAAGGTGACACTTGCCAACCTGGGAACGGGCCAAGCCTGGCTGGTCCTCTTTTCTCTCTATGTTTCTCCGCATAGAGCAAGAACGGCCAGGGCACTTACACACATCGAGAGAAGGGGGTCTTACCCAGTTTCCTATTCTTTCAGGGAAAGAAAAGACCCTGCGGAGGCCACACCTGCCCAAAGGGGGAGGTAAAGGTGGCGAATACATCACATGGGTTTTTAGGCAACATGTGGATTGTGGATTAAGATGTATGTGTCTGCTGGATCACATATGTGTCTGCTGGACCGAACTCCAGCCAGGTGTCACTAACAGAGAACGCTTGCAGGTCCCCGACCCTCTTGATGGAGGCAAGCGCGATCAGCAGGGCCGTCTTTAAAGAGAGGGCCCTGAGTCCAACTGATTCTAGTGGCTCGAAGGGGGGGGGGGGGGGGGGTCTCTGGAGGCCCGCGAGGACCACTGAGAGATCCCAGGAGGGGAACAGGCTCGGCTGGGAGGGGTTCTGCATTCTGACACCTCTTAGGAACCTGATGATTAAGTCGTGCTTACCCAAAGACTTGCCATCTACTGCATCATGGTGGGCCGCGATAGTGGCGACATTCACCTTCAGGGTGGAAGGGGACAGCCTCCCCTCCAGCCTCTCTTGCAGAAATAAGAGCATTGACCTAACTGCGCGCCTCTTTTTTTTTTTTTTTTTTTTTTATTAAACCTTTATTTAACCAGGGAAATAAACACATTGAGATAAATATCTCATTTACAAGTGAGCCCTGGCCAAAATAGCAGCACACAATATACATAACTACATGAAACAGATTTCACAACACACACATATATAAAAATAAAACAAGATTAAACGTTAAGAGCAAGTGCAGACAGATTTGAGTAATTTGTTTAAATGTAACTTGAACTCATATACTGAAATAAGTTCATCAAGTTTCAATGAACTTTGGATCTCATTCCAAGCAGCTGATGCACTATAAATAAAAGCAGTTTTTCCAAACTCTGTCTTCATTAAAGGAACATTTAACAGAATATATCTACTTGAACGTAGATTATACCCTTGACTATTAAAAGTTAATAAGCTATTGATATATTGAGGAAGCTGGCCGACTAATACCTTGTATACAAGTATGAGCCAGTGTTTGTACCTTCTTATGTGAAGTGAAGGCCAACCTACCATTTCATACAGTGCACAGTGGTGAGTGTGATATTTTGTGCAAGTTATAAATCTTAGAGCAGAGTGATAAACAGAATCCACTGATTTTAAGAGAGCTTTAGTGGTATTTCTGTAAAAAACATCTCCATAGTCTAAGATAGGTAAAAAGGTAGATTCCACCAACTTTCTCCTGGCTGACTGTGAGAAACATGCACTGTTCCGAAAATAAAAGCCCAGCTGTAACCTTAACTTAGACAACAATTGTTTAACATGTAACTTAAATGATAAGTCCTCTTCCAACACAAACCCTAGGTATTTGTAAGAGGAGACCAATTCTATAGAGTTACCCTGCAAAGTATAAATAGGTGGTGGAGAAGAATCAGTCTTTTGTTTCCTAGAAAAGACCATATATTTTGTTTTCTTATCATTTAGAACTAATTTTAAAGAAGATAGGTTACGCTGAACTAATTCAAATGCTTCCTGCAACTTTAAAATGCAATTTTCAATAGAAGATGCAAAACAATATAAAATGGTATCATCGGCATATAAATGGATACTTGTATCTGATAAATTATCACCAAGGTTGTTAATATATAATGTAAACAACAGGGGACCCAAAATGGACCCCTGAGGCACACCAGATTCAATGGTGAGCTTATCAGAAAAAGACCCCTTAATCTGCACTCTTTGACACCTATCCTTTAAATAATTCCTGACCCAGCCTAATGCGGTTTCAGAGAGACCGATACAATGTAAACGCGACAAAAGGATACCATGAATGACCGTATCAAAAGCTTTAGTCAAATCAATAAACATTGCAGCACATGATCTTCCAGTATCTAGGGCGCAAGTAATGTCATTTAAGACTTTCATAGTAGCAGTTACTGTACTATGATTTTTTCTAAAACCGGACTGAAACCTAGATAAAATACTATTGTTAGTTAAAAATTTCTTTAGCTGTTCACTAACAATAGATTCTAAAATTTTAGCCACAGCTGATAGCTTCGAAATCGGTCTGTAATTATTTAGAATGGTTGGATCACCGCCTTTCAGCAGGGGTACAACCAAAGCAGATTTCCAAACGTCAGGAACAATATTCTGCTCTAATGATAAATTAAAAATATAGGCTAATGGGCCAGCAATGATCTCAGCAGCCAATCTTAAAAAATATGGCTCAATTTCATCAGGCCCTGCAGACTTATTAGTGTCTAGATTTTTTAAACCTTTTAAGACCTCTCTTCTTGAGATTGAAGAAAAATTAAAAATCGGACTATCTTCTCTCAGAAGAGATGGATTTGGTGTAACACTCACCGGAGTTTCTTTAAAAATAGAACTTGAAGAAATAAAGTGCTTATTAAAAATATTTACCATAACCATATTATCATTAATGAGAATATCATCTGCCAAAATTTGGTCAGGAAAATCATTAGACAATGTGGAGGGAGACAGTGATTTGATGGTTTTCCAAAATTTTGTAGGATTATTCAAATTTTGTGAAGTTTCTTTTAAATAATATTCAGATTTAGATCTGCGTATAAGAGCTGTGCATTTATTTCTCAATACTCTAAACGCTACCCAGTCTCTTTCTGTATCTGACTTCCTCGCAGTGGCCCAAGCCAAATTTCTTTCATGCATGAGTTCAGATAATTCATTTGAAAACCATGGGTTATCGCGGCCTTTTACTCTGTAAGTCCTAACTGGTGCATGCCTATTCACAATCTTCAAGAACAAGGTGTGAAAATACTGCCATGCAATGGACACATCAGGTATTAAAAACAATCTGTCCCAGTCAGATGTAAACAATTCATGTAAAAACCCCTGAATATCAAACAATTTAAAGTTTCTTTTAGTAATAATTCTAGATTTGACTTTGGGAATTTTACAATTTCTTATAACCGCTATAGTGCAATGATCACTGACATCATCAGGAAAGACCCCTATATAGATGTATTTATGGGGTTTATTTGTTAGTATAAGATCTATTAAAGTAGACTTACTTGGGTTCTTATAATTCGGCCGTGTTGTTGATTCAATGAGTTGAGTGAGGTTCACAGAATCACAATATGCTTTAAACTGATCTGAATTTGAAGTCAGCCAATTCCAATTCAAATCACCCAATAATACAAGATCTTTAGAAAGTATGTCGTTTAGGACAGCTGACAGTGAGGTGAGAGCATCACTGATAGCTGCTGGTGGTCTATAACAACCTACTATACATAAATGACAATCCTTTCCATATTCCAGGTCGATGGCCAGTAATTCAAACTGTTTAGGGAAAGAGACTGATTTAAGAACAGTTGCATGATAGTTCGATTTAATGTACATTGCAACTCCACCCCCTTTACTTTTACGATCAACTCGAAACACATTATACCCTTCTAATGCAATGTCATGGTTTGAAATAGATTTTTTAAGCCACGTCTCAGAGATAACCAAAACATCTGCTTTAGTCGTCTTAGCCCATATATGTAATTGATCTAGTTTTGGCAACAGACTACGAACATTTAGATGTACCATTTTAAGGCCTGATCTATTTGAAAAATCTAGAGGAGTTGAAACTAATCCCGCTGGACCAGGATTTGGGTTTATACCGGCCAGCAAAAGCAGCAACATTATCAAATATCGCTGCCTTACATTTTTAGATGTAATACTACATTGATCATTTCGAGAGTCTGATACAGAAATCATAGGGATGAAAGCAAAGAAAAGTAAGTTCTTTGTCCTTATGTCCATTTGCGTGGAATTAATAACAGCCCTGAATATAAAAATAGTGTCCGTACATTTAGAGGGAAGAAACATATGGAAACGCGACAGATCCATCGCTTTTTCTTCCGTTTTTGTTTGTGTGTCCCATAGTCCAAGCATGAAGATTACCATACAGAAAAGCAACATCTTCATATTATCAGCGTTTGAAATCAGAAACATTCAGACTAAATCCAAGGCAAAATTAAGCTCGCTCGAGCAGCTCCACAACCCCGACAAAAGGGCAAAGGGCAGAGCGATATTGTGGAGGATATGAGTCTTCTTATTTACGGGCAATCAGCAACTGTAGAGTTTAAATTAGGCAAAAAACATCACCGACCTTGACTGCTATAATCCCCACCACCAAGATGATCTATGAAATCGGGGGTTCTTCAGGTAGCTGCCGTTCCTTTCCGCGCTGTTGTTCAACGCCGATGCTTTCCAAAGCAACAACGTGACGATAAGATGTCAAAACCGTAACCATGCAACAAGTAAGCACGCTTATAGCGCAACAGCCAACTATCCGATTTGCCGTAGTTTACCGCAAACGCTTCCCAAAGCGAAAGCGAAAGCGAGATGGATGACGACCCGGGGTAGAGCAAAGTCCGACAGGTAAGCACGCTTCGGCCCGAAGCAGATTGTAGATGGCTCAAAATCCGTTTCAAGAGATCTGACTTAGTCCGGACTCAATTCAAGAAAGAGGCATGGTAATTTTAAACGCTTTCTTGGAATAGAAACTCTCAACATCTAAACAAAACAAAAGAAGACTGTAGATCAGCAGATCAGACAAGACAAACACAGTGCTGCCATCTTGGATTAGTAATAATGCTGAGATAGCATGGATCATCAGCCCGGGAAGAACACTAATTTGCGAACAAGCACCACTTCAGGACGTAAAGTTGCCTGGTAGAAGGGGCTCTGGCTTGGTTGATAGTGGCTATGACAGCAGGTGGTAGACCAGCTAGATCTTCCACGTCCCGTCCAAGGGCCAGAAGTGGAGGTTCCAAAGGTCTGGGTGTGGATTCCAGAGTGTGAGAAAGAATGTCTTTCCTCAGAGAAATTCGGCAGGGAGGGGCTGTCACGAGGTGTACGAGGTCCGAGAACCAGGCCCGGGTGGGCCAATAGGGAGCCACTAGGGTAACATGTTCCTCATCCTCCCTGACCTTGCACAACACCTGTGCAAGAAGGCTCACTGGTGGAAATGCGTACTTGCGCAGCCCCACAGGCCAGCTGTGTGCCAGTGCGTCTGCCACGAGGGGAGCCTCTGATCGGGCATACCAGAGCAGGCAGTGGGAGGTCTGACTGCGCTGCGACCTTCGACTGCGCTGTGACCTTCATGGCTCTGAGGGAGAGGTCGGTTGCTGAGTGCAGTTCCTGCAACACATCGTGCTCTAGAGGATAGGCAGGCTGGCCGTGAGGCGAGCTGCTGTTGCCTTGAGCGTGGACACAAGTCAACGAGCGTACTGTGTGGCAGGTGTTTCGAGGGGGCATACCCGGCGGGGCTGCACCCGCTGCCGTCCCCAGATCGCCTCCAGCGCCAGCCGCATCGTCCTCAATCCCATGGGAAGAAGAAGCAATGCGGGGGGGCGGCTGGAGTGGCGTGCTTTCTATTGAAAGTGAGCCGTGACCGCAACGTTGCCATGGTCATGCCCTCGAAGTGAGAGCATGAACCATCCACAAACGCTGCCTCGGTGTGATCGCAGCCCAGACACACGAGACAATGCCTGTGGCCGTCTGAAGCGGAGAGCACTCTACCGCAGAATGCATACAGGGGCAGAATGGCATCTTTATAAAGACACGTCCTGAAAAGGACGTTCAACACTGCTGTGTAAAGCTCTTTTAGAGGAAAATTCTCTTTTATAGAGAAAATCACTCTATTACAATAAACTCTTTTAAGCTTTCTGCGCTGTCGAAGCGCCCAGGGGAAAGCTGCACTGCCATGCAGAGAAGGAGAAAAGGCGCTGAAGTGCGCCGTGGATCCAACAGCAGGCAAAGCGTCAGATGAACAGAAGCAGGAACAGGTGTGTGACTCGCAGCTTTCTGCATACACGTCCATCGGCTCCGAAGCAAATTTCTGAATGAACTCGACATATTTCCCCGCTTTTATACCCGTATGTCAGGGGGCGGGGTATGCAAATACTGTCTGCCAACTTCAGAGGCATATTCGGCGCTCAAGAGAGACCCCTAGTGTCGCTTCTTCGACACAACGTCGAAGTGAGCGACAGACGGGGAACTGAAGTTTTTTTCTATATAAATGTTCAATAAGATCAAACAATGTATGAATATAATCATAAAGACATGTACAGGTGATGGGGAAAAAATAAACAAATATGTATAAACTATCCAAAATGTATAAGAAGAGAAATAATTGAAAAAATTTAAATAAGTATATTTTTAACATATAAATGATGTTTTTTTGTTTTGTTTTTTGTAAGTCATGAATCTGTAAAGTTTGCAATTTAGCATATAAGAAAGCATATCAAATTTGTATTAATAACGCATATTAACTCAATGCATTTATTGCTAAAACTGTGGAGGATGTGGTTATGTGGTAATTTCTAGAATTTTCCATTTCTATTTATTTCTTCAAAATTATTTCTTAAATTTTTTTTCCATTTACCATTTTTGCTCACAAGTGAGCAGGGAGCAAACGAGGAGTGTGAAATTGAAAACCAGGAGTGGAGTTGGAGCGGAGAGATTACAGAATGCTTTGAATTCAAAATGCCCAAATTAGAATCTTAATGGCTCCACAGCTCCTTATGAGATTGTAAATTGTTGGATATTTTTCTTCTACTGTTTCAAGAAAACTGAAGATTCGGACATCCTACTCATTTGACATACTTTTGGCATACTATGTAGTAGGGAAGTAGACATATTCGGACACTGGTATTGTTCTAAATATGGAAAACTATTTGTAATATGTCAGAGAGGAATTCTGAATTAAGTTTATTCTTGGCACCCCAACCAGAGAAGCTAAATCATTAGCACCATTGTGGGAATTAGCAAAGACTTCCTTGAATTGCGTTGAAGGTAGTACATTGGAAGCGTTGCATTGATTTCCCCATCATTGCTGGCATTTGATTGCTGTCAAAGTCCTCCCCCGTCTCCTTCAATTAACTCTCTGCCTAGGAGCTCTGTCAATCCCCATCTGCTCGCATGCCCATCAATGGCTCCTCTCCACTGAGCAAGAGTGACAGAGAGAACAGCTCTGTGTTGAAGCCCTGTTGCTGGAAAAAAAATAAGCAAGAGTTAGTGGTATGTCCAAACACTCTGTGTCACAGATAGACCCAGAGGAAGATTTTATTGCTCAGACATTGGCAATGCTCTTTCATTGCTAAGGATACTAAACTGTGCAAGTTTCAGCTTTGTCTCAGATTTTTCTCCTAAAATTCCTATGGAGAAATAAAATTAGACACAAATACGATCATAAGATTATTGAGCTATAAAATTAATGCAGATGGCGTTGCTTGACTAATTTGGTCTTGGAAGAATTTCATGAGAAATATTTGACTTTATATTGAAATGTCTGCCTTTTGATTGCACATTTTGGTGACTTGGAAAATCTGAGCACAAGATAATTTTTGAGAGCTCTTCTGAAACTCTATGGGAGACACATGTGATTACTGCAGTCTGCAGTCTTCTCAGGTCTGAAAATATGAGAACAGGAGACTTCCGTAAGAGTCTCTATTTGCTCTTCATTTATTTTCATTAGCGTGTAGGAGAAACAATTGAGATATATGACATTTAATGTTAGATTTTTTTTTCTATTTAGAGGAGTGTTTGTCAGAGAAAACATAAGACAGCTGCTGAAACAATTTTTATACAGCTCTTTGGTCCCTGTATCTCAAACAGCCTACTCCACAATCCTGCTGTTTCTCATTGCCCTGGAGGTGAACGGTTCCGGATAAGTTGCGGCCGAAATCTGAGAAGGAAATTGTTCTAAATTCTAAGTCCCACAAGGGCTCGGCATCTCCAGCAGGCAGGACCATGGGCCGTAGAGAGGAGACGATTGCTCCAGCTTCCACTTCTGTCTCTGTTTATCTTTCTCTCTCCCTTTACAATGCTGATTTGGAAGATGCTCTGTTGCATTGTTTGGCTTCTGAATTGTCAGAGACTTTGTCAAAACATTGCCCATCATTGAAATCAAATCGTATCTTTTCTCTCAAGCTGACAAAGAGACATATAAGAAGCACAACAAGTGTTGTGCAGAGGAAGATGTTGACTTTGTGGCCCTGTTTAGATGTTTTTGCAAGGCTGTATTCTGGAGTCTGGCTTAGTCATTACGGTTGGTGTAATTACTAGGCAGTGGGTGAGCAGTGAAATTGGCGACACTGAGATGGCCTGCCGAGATATGCCCACTAGTTGGTAGGCGAAGAAGCACATTATGCCACTGCTGATTGTACTTTTGTGGCCTTACCTATCTGTGCAAACACAAACTCAGCACACACTACTTCCTGTGGCTGTTGAAAAAACCAGCATTACCAGTCACCAGCTTATGTTGTAATGGATTCTGGTACTCAGCAAGGAGATGCTGGTGTTTTTAATAAGCTGAACTAGCAAAACTTACTTGGACATCCATCTTCATCAGAAAGACCATGCTGGTTAACAATATTGTTTTGTTGGTTCACCAATCAGACCAGTACCAAATCAAAAATAATGGTATAGTGTACGAAAAAAAAAAAAAAATTATGTCATATTTTATTCACCCTTACAGATCCAAACCTGTAGGACATTCTTTCTTATGCAGAATATAAAAGAAGATGTTTTAAAGAATATCGCGGCCCTTTTTTTAATACAATGGGGAGTGCATAATTTTAAAGTTTTAAAAAGGACCCAAAAGTATCATAAAAGTAGTCCATAAAACTCTTGTGTCATTTTCCAAGTATTTTAAAGACAAGCAATAGGTTTTTGTGTGAAACATCTGTCTGTTGCTCAGTCATGAGTGTTCAATGCTATGAGAGAAGGCATGTTTACAGGTGGCTTGCATCTTCATGCAAGTTGTTTAGCTCTAAAAATGTCATCAAGATTTTCACTGGAAATTTCAGGTAGTTTCTCACCAAAACCTATTGCCTTCAGACTTTGAATATGATATATTATTAACAGAAACACCCTGAAATATAATTATTTTGTGAAAATCTATACATTTGTTTTTATCTCTAAATAAAAAAACTTAGGTTTTGGTGAAAAAAAATAAAAAAATTGTCACCTTCAGAAGACGTGCAATATGGACGTATCACAGAAACAACCTGAAATGTAAGTCATTTTTCATTTAAAATCTTGACATCCATTTTCAGTGCTAATATGTTCTAAACACTAACACGTTTTAGCTCTAAACACGCTAAAAACAGGCGCCATGATTTTCACTGAAAAATAACTTACATTTCAGGTTGTTTCTCACCAAAAACTATCATGAGCTTTCAGAAGACTTGGAATATGATTCATGAATTACAGACACAACCTGAAATGTAATTATTCAGTGAAAATCTTGATCCCAGGTTTTAGCCCTAAAAATGTGCTAAATGTGCCAAAAACGGACTTCAACATTTTCACTTTAAAATGACTTAGTATTGGGTGAGAAACCACCTAAAATATATCCCCTTCACAAGACTTGGAATACGATGTACAAATTTCAGAAACAATTATGGCCATTATGGACATCATTTTCACTCAAAAAATGACTTCAGGTTGTTCCCTTTACAAAAAGCTTCACTTTGATGCTGCGCTGCTAAGCGCTATGGGGAAACAATCTTATTGTGAGCTGCTCTGAACATGTGTGTAACATGTCAATGAAATTGACTGGAATTTATAGCCTCGGTTGGTGAGATCATTGGACGCACCTGTGGCCAGGCTATAAATAGGAGGCGTCACCAGAGTGTCGTCAGACATTTTTCTTCAGAGCTTTCTCTCTGTGTGTTTTCACAAAACTCTTGTTAGTCTTTTCCTTCCTTCTCTCTTTTTTTATATATATATATATATATATATATATATATATATATATATATATGAAAAAAAAAAGAAAAGAAAAAGGGGAAAATGGCAGAAAAACAGGGCAAACAATGCGTGTTTCCTTGTCAGCGTTCTATGTCTGACAGGGACACGCATCAAATTTGCTTTGTTTGCTTGGGGGAAGAGCACGCTACTCTCGCGTTGGAACAGGGCGGGTGCGCGCATTGCGACCTACTTTCGGTCGGGATGCTTCGCGCTCGCCTTGCTTACTTCCGAGAGCCGGCACCCACACTTCATTCGTGGGGCTCTCGCATGGATCTGGCTGAGGAGCGAGAGACGGGTTCGCCCCTTTCGCTCGCTCTCTCCCCAGATCCTGCTGGTCCCTCGCATGATCCTGAAGCGTGCTTCGGCGCCTCTTCAGTTCACGAGGGGGACCTCCATTCCCTTGGGTCAGATTCCGAGTTAACCGCATCTGAGCGCTCCGATCACGATTCTAAATCTTCGGAGGAGCTGCTCGATGTGGTTACTCGCGCAGTGGCCAGGCTTCAATTAGACTGGCCACGTGACCAAGTTCCCCCCAAGAGCTCTAAGTTAGAGGACAGATTTCTGTCTGGTGACCAAGGGAAGGGAACACCTCATCAGTCCCTTCCCTTCTTTGATGATCTCCATGACGAGCTTTCTTGTTCTTGGAATAAACCTTATACCTCGCGCATTCACGTGCCCTCGACGTCAATATATTCGAATATCGTGGGCGCTGAGGCGCGAGGGTATTTAAAGATGCCACTGGTCGAAGAGACACTTGCGGGTTATCTCTCGCCGGGTTCGGCATCGTCGCTTAATAAATCTGCTCTCCCTTCTAAGCCATGCAGGGTAACCTCCATGCTGGTCGGGAGAGCATATCAAGCGGCGGCAAGACAGCCATGCAAGACAGCCATGGTGTGCAGCGCAGCACCAGCCTGACCTACTAAAAGATTTGAGTGCTGGAAGAGGCCTCGACGACGAAGCTTTTTCTGAACTTTGTCGAGCTACGGATTTGTCTCTCCGTGCCACCAAGCAGTCAGCCCGTGCTATTGGCCAGTCTATGTCCGCTTTGGTTAGCACTGAGAGGCACTTATGGCTTAATCTATCTGGCATCAAGGATAAGGACAGAGTTTTCCTCCTTGATGCCCCAGTTTCGCCTTCTGATCTCTTTGGAGACGCCATGAACACGGTTATCTCCAGATTCCAGGAGGCGAAAAGCCATGAGGAAGCCTTTGGGCAATTCCTTCCTCGTCGCACTCAGGGGGCGAGGCCGTCAGTCACCTAGTCTCGCCCTGATTCTGTTAGGAGGGAGGTTCAGAAACAGAGCGTGGCAAGTCGTGCTCCCCCTCGCAGAGATTGGGGACAGGCTTGTCGCCCTCAACAACCTCCCAAACAAGACCTCAGGGCTTGTATCTCCAAGAGAAAGAAGCTCTGACGGTCTTGTATCCAACCCTGTGAGGGTAGTTCCCTTCGGGACGGGGCGCGTGTATCATTCACTTCGGCCCTCCCGATACCCTCACGAAACCTCTTCACTCCCGCCACCCTTGGTGTTTCGGGTGACAGGGGTTTCCAAAAAAATGTTGAATGTACCGTTGCTCCCTACCATAATCCAGGACACGGAACATTCGACACCCCCTCGACAGGAAGTCTTGAAATTAGTTCCCATCTCAGAGAACCTGGCAGCGTGGAAACTTCTGCCAGGTATTTCTATGTGGGTTCTAAAAACAGTAGAAAAAGGCTACAGAATTCAGTTCGCTTGCCGCACTCCGAGCTTCAACGGCGTGGTTTCCACTACCGTAAACCCGGAACAGGCATGTCTACTTCAGGTAGAACTGCAAAATCTCTTGGAAAAAGGGGCCATAGAACATGTTCCCCTTCCAGAGAAAAAGTCTGGCTATTACAGCAGATACTTCCTGGTCCCCAAGAAAGGGGGGGGGGGGGTTGCGTCCCATCTTAGATCTTCGTGCCTTGAACCGCTCGGTCAAGACGCTCAAGTTCAAGATGCTAACAGTCAGGTCCGTCGTGTCTCAGTTCCAACGTTTCGATTGGCTGGTCACGATCGACCTCATGGACGTATACTTTCATATTGGAATTCTGCCACAGCACAGGAAGTTCCTGAGGTTCGCTTTCGGGGACGAAGCCTTCCAGTATCGGGTCCTTCCATTCGGCCTAGCCCTATCACCCCGCACATTCACGAAATGCATGGATGCAGCACTGGCTCCGTTGCGACTCCAGGGCATCCGCATTCTGAATTATCTAGACGACTGGCTGATCCTAGCCCAGTCTCAAGAACTGGCAGTTCAGCACAGGGATATCGTCTTGGCTCATCTAGGTTCTCTGGGTCTGAGACTCAACGCCAAAAAGAGCGTTCTTTCCCCGACCCAGAAAATTTCCTATCTAGGGGTTATATGGAATTCGATCACGATGCAGGCACAGTTGTCTCCCGCTCGTGTCATCTCCATTCAGAACTCCCTGAGCATTCTCAGGCTAGGTCAAGGTTGCACTGTTCTTCAGTTCCAACGAATATTAGGTCTCATGGCGTCTGCGTCCACGGTGATTCCTTTGGGCCTTCTCCATATGAGACCGTTTCAGCTGTGGCTAAAAGCCAGGGGGTTTCATCCAAGGGCCAGTCCCCTCAGGCAAATAAGGGTTACGCGCCCAGTGCTTCGTTCCCTTTCTATGTGGTTCAGACCCCGGTTTCTCACCTTGGGTCCCACTCTTGGTGCGTTGTGTCGTCGCAGGATGCTCACGACAGATGCCTCCCTGACGGGTTGGGGTGCGGTCTTAAGTGGTCGTCCAGCCCAAGGGGAATGGGAGAGTCATCAACTCGATTGGCACATAAACCGCCTCGAGCTGATGGCAGTATTTCTGGCCCTGAAATACTTTCTCCAACATTTGAGAGGCTGCCATGTCCTTGTGCGGGTGGACAACACAGCAGCAGTCTCCTACATAAATCATCAAGGAGGCCTACGTTCTCGCCACCTCAATTTGCTGGCACGTCGGATTCTCCTTTGGGCCCAGGGCAAGTTACTGTCACTCAGGGCAGTCTATATCCCTGAATGCCTGAATGTGGGAGCAGATTTTCTGTCCAGACAAAACTTACCATCGGGCGAGTGGAAACTCCATCCCGAGGTAGTACAACAGATTTGGGAGAGATTTTACAGAGCCGAAGTGGACCTCTTCACCTCTCAAGAGACTGCGCAATGTCCCCTCTACTTCTCTCAGAGTCACCCAGCCCCCCTGGGTCTGGACACGATGGCGCATACATGGCCCATAATGCGCCTGTATGCGTTCCCTCCGGTTTCTCTGCTCCCGGGAGTCCTGGCCAGAGTTCGCCAGCAAGGGTCTTGCCTCTTATTGATAGCGCCTCGCTGGCCGAACAGGGTTTGGTTCTCAGAGATGATGTCTCTCCTAGACGGCTCGCCCTGGGCGATTCCGGACAGGAGGGACCTTCTGTCTCAAGCACAGGGGACAATATTTCATCCCCGGCCCGAATTGTGGAAACTTCACGTTTGGCCCCTGAAGGGTACCAAGTGAGGGACACAGGGCTATCGCTTGGGGTTATTGAAACCATTCTTAGTGCTAGGGCTCCCTCCACCAGAAGAATTTACACCAATAAATGGGGTGTCTTCGAAAGGTGGTGCAGTTCACATGATGCAGATCCAGTTAACTGCCAAATTGTTTCAGTTCTGGAGTTTCTGCAGGAAAAACTGTCAGCAGGCATATGCCCCGCTACTCTCAGGGTTTATGTGGCCGCCATTTCGGCTTGCCACGCCTTGATTGACGGGGTGCCTTTAGGGAGACATCCTCTACTCGCCCGCTTCATTCGTGGAGCCAGGCGACTGAGGCCTCCCGTTAGGGCCAGAACTCCTTCGTGGGACTTAACAATAGTCCTGGAGGCTCTGGTCGAGACCCCTTTTGAACCTCTGGAGTCAGCGTCTGACAGACTTCTGACTCTCAAGATGGTCTTCCTTATGGCTATTACCTCTCTTAAGAGGATTGGGGATCTACAGGCTCTGTCTATTCTGCCGACCTGTTTAGAATTTTCCCCCGGTATGGCCAAAGCAATTTTGCATCCTCACCCTGATTACCTTCCTAAAGTTCCTTTTTCGACAATACATCCTGTCACTTTTGAAGCCTTCTGCTCCCCGCCGTTTTTAACGCAGGAGCAGGAAAGACTTCACGGACTCTGCCCAGTCCGTGCCCTTCAGATTTATGTCCACCGCACAAGCCAGTGGCGTAAATCAGGGCAATTGTTTGTTTGCTATGGGGGCCGCAACAGGGGGGCGGCCGCTACTAAGCAGACTATGTCACATTGGGTGAGGGATGCTATTGCCCTGGCCTATGAGGCGCGCGGTCAAGCTTCGCCAGTAGGTGTCAGGGCTCACTCCACCAGAGGGGTCGCTTCCTCTAAAGCCTTGGCTAGAGGGGTCCCTCTGCAGCAAGTTTGTGATGCGGCAGGTTGGTCCTCTCCGCACACATTCATTAAATTCTATAGTTTGGATGTTCATGCTACTCCGGGCTCTTACGTCCTCGAGTCGACATCTCAAACTCATGCAGGAACAAATTTGTGACATGGCGGGCTGGTCCTCTCCACGCACATTCTACAATTTTCTACATGGGCTAGGATGTTTTGCTACCCCGGACTATGTCCTTGGGTCGACATCCCAGGCTCATGCCAAATCCAAGTTCATGGTACGAACTTTTGAGTTAGAGCCCTTGGATCGGCTTCTCAAACTCATCTTTTGACTTTGTGGGCTAGATGCTCCGCTACTCCGGACTCTTATGTCTTTGAGTCGACATCTCAAGCTCATGTCTAACCAGGTTTGTGATACGGCAGGCTAGTCCTTTCCGCACACACTCTTCGGATTTTATGGTGTTAGATGTTCTGCTACTCCGGGCTTATGCCCTTGAGTCGACATCTTAAGCTCATGTCTGGAACCTCTCGCGTTCTGTGAAAACACTTCACAACGATCAGGGGTCCGGACAGCCCCAGTGCGGCGGCGTGGGCATTTCGTTCCCCATAGCGCTTAGCAGCGCAGCATCAAAGTGAAGCTTTTTGTAAAGGGAACGTCTCGGGTTACTTGTGTAACCCTTGTTCCCTGAAAAAAGCGGAACGAGATGCTGCGCTTCTTTTGCCGCGCTGGGACGTCCCAGGACCGCTCTTCAGAAAAATAATCTGACGACACTCTGGTGACGCCTCCTATTTATAGCCTGGCCACAGGTGCGTCCAATGATCTCACCAACCGAGGCTATAAATTCCAGTCAATTTCATTGACGTGTTACACACATGTTCAGAGCAGCTCACAATAAGATTGTTTCCCCATAGCACTTAGCAGCGCAGCATCTCGTTCCGCTTTTTTCAGGGAACAAGGGTTACACAAGTAACCCGAGACGTTTTTCAACAAAACCTGTTGTCTTCAGAAGGCCGGGAATATGATGGATGAATAACAGAAACAACAAGAAATGTACCTAATTTTTTTATTGAAAATCTTAACGTTTTTAGCGCTAAACATGCAAGTTCTTTGAAGATGCGAGCCACTGTGATCTTATGCTCTTATTTATGTTCGTCACCAAAACCGAAAACCATATGCCTTCAGACTACTTGGACTTGTAGACTTTTGAAGAATTAATTATGACAGATCTTTCATTTTTGGTTGAACTATTCCTTTAAAAGCACAAACTGGCTTGGACCAGCATGCAAAGTCTTAGCTGGGCATTTCAGCAGGGTTAATCGCCACACACTGATGTTATGATTAGTGTACACAAATACAATATAATCCAGAACTCTGTCTGGACTCAAATGAGGTTTTATATTCCCACAATCTCATTTGATTAGAGGACGGCAGTGTCCAGACACATAGCTGTGAGACCAGCAGGTTATTCGCATATGATGCATTTGCCATCACAAGATCTATTCGGAAGAGTCCTGAAATGGCCAAGCAGTGGTCTTTATGATGCTCCAGATAATCAGGGCTCCTTGGAGAAACCTAATTCACAACAGGGATGAGAAATAATGAGCCCCTGAATAGTAGGATATACACAAAATAAAGCCCAATCAACTAGCATGCAGCAAGGTCAATTCTGACAGGATAAACCCTTTGGAGATGTTAAGAGTTTGTGGATATTCTTTTAAGTTTCATAGCCTCATTTTGGTATCAACCTTAAGGGGAGGGATGCTTCAACATTCTTAAAGTGCTAGAGGAAATGTCAATATTAACAGCAGCGCTAAACAGTATTAAAGAGATAGTTCACTCAAAAATTTAAATTCTGTTATAATTCACTCCCCCTCATATTGTTCCCATTTTTTTGGACTCAACAAAAGGGTAAGTAGATGATGTCAACGTTTTCATTTTTTGGAGAACTCAGATTGATTTGCCTTTAATGACATTAAAAACAACAACAACAACAAAATTTTGTGGAATGACTCATTGAGCAAACATAATGACCGCTGACTCCCATTACCAAGATGTAAGGTGATTTTGGAGGCCCGGGGCACCGAGATCTGTGGTGGTGTACTATGCACTCTTTTGACAGGCTGAAAACTGAAGCTTGTCTAACGAGCCTCTCAATAAATATTTTCCGCTCTGTCCCTCCTGCTCTTCATCCTCATACCTACTCCAAGTTATAAATAAATTCCTGCTGCATTAATGTCCTTGTCAAAATAAAGCAGTATCCAACAAATACACTGTGAAGCATCAAATCACAATGGAAACTATTAAAGTTAGGATGAGTCAAATGACATGATAGTCTTTACCAAATTAATTTATGTAAGTCAAATGAAAAGGTTTTATCTTGAAAAGCACCCCAATGGCCATGAAAATAGGCTTCATTTTTTATGCAAAATAACATTTCTTGTTTGTTTCTTTTGATTTTGGAGTACCAGGAGGACCAGGACATTTTCTTGACAAGTTCTGAGTGAATCACCCAGTAGGGATGGAAATCAGCAGAGACCAGGTGATATAATATTATACTGATATCTGGGTCATGATTTGAAATTTTCACTCATTTGTTTCTCATTTATCTTTAATGGACTTCAGTGCTTTGAGCAACATGTGCTAAACTTCCTGCTTTACTTCATTGTAGAACAAGAAGTAATGTAGAGTATAGGTACTTAAAAATATTAAAAGTGAAAGTTCACACAAAAAGATAATTGTGTCATCTTTAACTCATCTCATGTTGTTTCATATCTGTATTACGATACTGTATTTCTAGTTAAAATATAACAACACTTTGAAATATTGATTTGTTCCCCCACCTCTAATGTACTGTATATACCACCTCATTACTAACATTCCTCAACTCACTAATTTTTTTTTCTCATTCTTTTTCACTATTTGTTTTCCTTGCAGTGCAATCCCATTTCCCCTTCTTCGTTCTTCATCCCATCACCCGAGGTTAGCCCCAACTCTCCCGATCAAACTGAGTGTTTATTCTTCCACTCATTTTCTTTGACTGGAGGGGAGAAGACTCAAAGCCTCTGTTTATCGAGGAAGGGTGTTCAGGAGTATGGAGAACAGATATGAGGCTTGGGGTATTGGCGTTGCTGGTGCCTTACCTTTCAGCTCTTCAACTCGCTCTCCCTCGCACTAAGCTTGTTTAAATTCACAGTCACATCCCTCTTCTGCTAAGTTGTACAAATACCTGTTATTTCCCTGAAAATTTCCCCATAGATTCAGGAGAGCATGTCTTGTTTTTATTTGTATATGAGTTTTATTTTGTAAAAGAGGTTGGATGAGTAAATACATTTTGGAGTCAATAATGCTTTATTTGTTGAGAATAAACCTATTTTAGTTGCTCACTTAAAGGACTTGTGTGAGTGTTTTTGACTAGAGTTGTCAAAGTTACCAGCACTTTGGTTCTTTATTTTATTACTTACTGTCTACTTGAATTATTACTTGAAAACAAAGACTTGGAAAAAACTTGTAAAATGACAAAACGCTTGTACTACAGTTCATGCCATTTTAAAGTTTACTTCACATAAAACAATTACAAGCTTGTTTGTGAGCGATCAGTTGTGCAGTAGCTCAACTGAGCTCTGCACTTGTGTCACAAATGAACAGGGAACAAGCCCTGACAAGCATGTGAATCGATACGTGAGGCGAAAATTCCACAGAAGCACCACAAATAAACATGGTTGCTTCAGCAGTTGTGTTTCTTATCTCACATTTGCTATTAGGACACTATCAGTTAGGTTTAGGTTTAAGGTTCCCCGTCTGTCGCTCACTTCGACGTTGTATCGAAGCGACACTAGGGGTCTCTCGAGCACCGAATATGCCTCTGATCTATGAAAAAAGGCCAATGAGAGTTGGCGAACAGTATTTGCATACCCCGCCCACGAACATACGGGTATAAAGGTGAGGGAAATACAAAGTACAAAGTCCTCCCCTTCGGCCTGTCTCTGTCCCCTCGCGACTTCACAAAAGTCGCAGAGGCAGCTCTTGCCCTGCTCCGAGAAGCCGGCATCCGCTTACTCAATTACCTCGACGACTGGCTTATTCTGGCCCACTCGCGAAAGTTACTATGCGCTCACAGAGACCAGGTGCTCAGGCACCTCAGCCGTTTGAGGCTTCAGGTCAACTGGGAAAAGAGCAAGATTACTCCAGTCCAGAGCATCTCTTTTCTCGGTATGGAGTTAGACTCGGTCTCAATGTCAGCACACCTTACCAACGAGCGAGTCAGTGTTGAGGTGCCTCGCCGCCTTCAGGCCGGGCACAGCGGTCCCATTAAAACTTTTCCAGAGGCTCCTGGGGCACATGGCGTCCTCCGCGGCGGTCGCGCCGCTGGGGTTGATGCATATGAGAACACTTCAACACTGGCTTCAGATCCGAGTCCCGAGACGAGCATGGCGCCGCGGCACGCATCGTGTGACAATCGCCCCCGCCTGCCACCAAAAATTCAAACGCTGGACAGACCTCTGTTTCTTACAGGCAGGAGTACCCTTACAGCAGGTGTCCCGACGCATCCTGGTCATGACTGATGCCTCCAGACCGGGTTGGGGCGCAGTTTGCAACGGGCACGCAGTAGCATTTCATTTTCATTTATTTATTTATTAAGCACTTTTACACAACTGGTCATTGAACAAAGTGCTGTACAAGAATGGAGACAAAAACACAGACATTTACGCCACGGTTAAGTGACAACGAAATAAACACCTCAGCTAAAAAGCCTACAAGAACAGCTACTGTACCCCGTTAAATGCTAAATCTAGAAGATATTCCTTTAGCTTTTGTTTAAAAACAGTTAATGTAGGTTCTAATCTAATAGAAAGAGGTAGGTCATTCCAGAGTTTTGGGGCAATTGCTACAAAAGCTCGATCTCCACTTCTCCATTTTGTTCTTGGAGTCGTTAAAACCAGCTGGTCAGCTGACCTCAAAGACCGTTTTGGTTCATATTTCTTAATCAGATTTGCCAAATACAATGGGGCCATACCATGCAGTGATTTATAAACAAAAAATAAAATTTTAAAATTTATTCTGTGGTCGATCGGTAGCCATTTTAAAGTGCTCAAAACTGGGGTGATATGGTCTCTCTTACGAGTACCTGTCAAAAGTCTCGCAGCTGCATTTTGCACCAACTGTAAGCGGTTTATCAATGATTTATTTATGCCGACGTATAGGGAGTTACAGTAGTCTAGTCTTGTAAAAATAAAAGCATGAATGAGTTTTTCAAGATCACGCATGGTCAAAAAAGGTTTCACCTTCTCTATTAATCTCAAATGATAAAAACAAGACTTGACCACAGAATAAATCTGTTTCTCAAACTTGAGATCACTATCAAACAGAACCCCTAAATTTCTAACTAATGGCTTACAAAAAGGGGCTAAATCACCCAGATCAACAGAATCATTTGAAACTCCAAACCACACAACTTCAGTTTTCTCTTCGTTTAGTTTTAAAAAATTTAAAGATAGCCATGATTTAATGTCATGTATGCAATCCCACAACAACTCTATTTGGTTTTTACTATTCTTTTTCAGAGGGAGATAAATTTGCATATCATCTGCATAAAAGTGAAAAGGGATTCCATGTTTACTAAAAATTGACCCAAGTGGTAATAAATACAAAGAGAACAGAACTGGGCCAAGAATGGACCCCTGTGGAACCCCACTGAGCATGGGTGTGGGTTGTGAGTACTCTTGACCAATATTTACAGAGAAGGTTCTATTTGAAAGAAAGGACTTGAACCATGCAAGCGCTGTACCACAAATTCCAACAGCATTTTCAAGGCGTGAGAATAAGATCTCATGGTCGATGGTGTCAAATGCAGCGCTAAGGTCCAATAAAATAAGAACTGCTGAGAACCCTGAGTCAACTGCAGTCAATAGATCATTTGAAACTCTAATCAAAGCAGACTCAGTACTATGGTAAGCCCTAAAACCTGACTGAAAAATTTCAAATATATCGTTTTGAAGCAAATAGGTATTTATTTGATTCAGAACGACCTTCTCCAAAACCTTAGATAAAAAAGGTAACTTCGAAATTGGCCGATAATTTGATACAACCACAGGGTCAAGATGTGGGTTTTTTAACAGAGGCTGGACATAAGCATGTTTAAACTGCTTAGGAACAACTCCATTTAAAAGACTATTATTTATGATAGATAAAATACTAGGGCCAAGAACATCAAATGCTTCCTTTACTAACCTCGCTGGAATAATGTCTAATAAACAGTCAGTTGGTTTTGACTGTTTAATTATCTCGGTTAGTGACTGCAAGGAGATCATTTCAAAATGGTGAAAACTAACAGATAATGTCCAGGCAACTGAAGGATCAAACACACTTGGTTCGATTGTGGATCTGATCTCAGAGATCTTTTGGACAAAGTAATCCAAAAAGGCCTCGCAAGTGATAAGGAGAGGATAAGATAACACATCAGTTTTTGGATTAAAAACAGAGTTTACTATATTAAATAAAACTTGCGGCCTATTACTATTTCTTGCAATTACATCTGCAAAATAATTTATCTTAGCCATCTTTACAGCATTCTGATAGTTGACTTGAGATTCACGTAGCATTTGAACTGATATCTGTAGCTTGTCTTTTTTCCATTTTCGTTCAAATTTTCTACAGATTATCCTTAACTCACGAGTCACATCATTTAGCCAGGATTCAGGTCTAACTGTGCACTTTTTGACATGAAGTGGGGCTACTGAGTCCAAGAAGGGTAAACAGACGGAATATAGCATCTCGAGTGAGGAGTCTAAATCCATGTTAAGAGAGAGGCTGTCCATTAAATAAAAAGGGTTTATTTCATAAAATAGGTTTTTAAATTGGACTATAGCTTCGGCGTTTAGAGTCCGACGTAATTGACTTTGAGGTCTAGGTTTATCAATTTCATGAGATATAGACATTTTAAAGTTAATTGACTTATGGTCAGAAAACGCTTGATCTGATATTTCAATATCAGAAATAGATAAACCAAAAGTCAAAACTAAATCTAAAATATGACCTTGATCATGAGTCGGTTTATGCACGTGCTGTATGAGATTAAAAGAATCGATTACATTCAAGAAATCTCTTACCAAAGGTCTGTTTGCAGGCTGTTAGAAAGGGGCAGGCTGTTGGAAAGGGGCCCAGCTGCGTTGGCACATCAACTGCCTCTTGTTGACCATTCTTTTGGCCCTGCGGAAGTTTCTCCTGATAGTTCGAGACAAACATATCCTGGTCAGGTCGGACAGCACCACTGCTGTGGCGTACATAAATCGGCAAGGTGGCGTACGCTCCCGCCACATGTCACAAGTCGCCCGTCGTCGACTCCAGTCGCTGCGTGCCATTCACATCCCCGGCAACCTCAATGTGATAGCGGACACGCTGTCACGACAACGCTTGCCTGGCGGAGAGTGGAGGCTTCACCCCCACTCAGTTCAGCTGATCTGGGAACGGTTCGGCAAGGCCCAGGTAGACCTGTTTGCTTCCCGACAGACCTCCCACTGCCCGCTCTGGTACGCCCGCTCAGAGGCTCCCCTCGGGGCAGATACACTGGGGCTGCGCAAGTACGCATTTCTTCCACTGAGCCTTCTTGCACAGGTGCTGTGCAAGGTCAGGGAGGACGAGGAACAAGTCACTCTTGTGGCTCCTTATTGGCCCACCCGGGCCTGGTTCTCGGACCTTGTACTCCTCGCGACAGCCCCTCCCTGGCGAATTCACCTGAGGAAGGACCTTCTTTCTCAGCGACAGGGCACGCTCTGGCATCCGCATCCAGACCTTTGGAACCTCCACGTCTGGCCCCTGGATGGGACGCGGAAGATCTAGCTAGTCTACCACCCTCGGTCGTAGCCACGATCAACCAAGCCAGAGCACCTTCTACCAGGCAACTCTACACCCTGAAATGGCGTATGTTCATGAATTGGTATTCTTACCAGGCAGAAGACCCACAGAGGTGCGCAGTTAGGTCAGTGCTCCTGTTTCTACAGGAGAGGTTGGAGGGGAGGCTGTCCCCTTCCACCTTGAAGGTGTATGTTGCCGCTATCGCAGCTCACCACGACCCAGTAGACGGCAAGTCTTTGGATAAGCACCACTTAATCATCAGGTTCCTAAGAGGTGCCCGGAGGTTAAATCCTTCTTGGCCAAACCTGTTCCCCTCCTGGGATCTCTCCGTTGTCCTTGTCGGTCTTCAGAGATCCCCCTTCGAGCCACTAGAATCAGCTGGACTCAGGGCCCTCTCCCTAAAGACGGCCCTGCTGATTGCACAAGCCTCCATCAAGAGGGTCGAGGACCTGCAAGCGTACTCTACTAACGACACTTGCCTGGATTTCGGTCCGGCAGACACATATGTGATCCTAAGACCTCGACCGGGCTATGTGCCCAAGGTTCCTACCATGCCCTTCAGAGATCAGGTAGTGAACCTGCAAGCGCTGCCCCGGGAGGAGGCAGACCTAGCCCCCTCATTGCTGTGTCCAGTACGTGCCTTGCGTGCCTACCTGGAACGCACCCAGAGCTTCAGGCGCTCTGAGCAGCTCTTTGTCTGCTTTGGGGGACAGCAGAAAGGGAACGCTGAGGCTGTCCCAATGGGTGGTGGATGCCATTCTGTTGGCCTATCACACCCAGGCCGTTCGAGCCCACTCTACCAGGAGTGTGGCATCCTCATGGGAACTGGCTAGGGGCACCTCCCTAGCAGACATTTGCAGAGCTGCGTGCTGGGCAACACCTAACACCTTTGCAAGATTTTACAATCTCAGGGTTGAGTCAGTCTTGTCCCATGTTTTGTCAGGTCCGAGCCCGTAGAACTCGGTACACGTCGATGGTCTGACTGGATGAATCGCTTGCATCCAGCGCCCTTTCACTCTACCGTGGTAAAACAGTGCGCCTTCTTCCCAGGAGACCCCTTTAGGTTCCTGGTTGATTCCTCCCTAGCCCTCTTGGGTTCGCAGTTCAGCAGAGGAACTCGCCGACCCAGTCCACTACGGGTACCCCAGGCTACCCCTACTGGAATAGGTGCTCCACAGGTCAGGCCTCCTACGCGGACTCCTTCTGTGTGTGCTTCCGTGGTACGGTCACCTTACGAGCTGACCCGCGTCTCCCTTAGGCAGTCCTTCGCTGTGTTGTAGCAACTCCCCCCTCCTCGAGGCTGGATCTACCACTGCACTATTCTTCCCACATGTGACCGAAGAGGCCATGTGATGTATTTTCGCCACCTTTACCTCCCCTTTGGTCGTGTGTGGCCTCCGCAGTGTCTTTTCCTCCTGAAAGAATAAGAATTCGGGTAAGACCCCTTTCCCACGATGCGGTAAGGGCCCCGGCTGCTCTTGCTCTATGCCGAGAAAACATAGAGAGAAAAGAGGCCCAGCCAGGCTTGGCTCGGTCCCTTGTTGGAAGCATCGCCTTGTTCCCCTCTAGGGTAACCAAAAGGATTCCGTTTTTGGGGCATTGGGGAAGAGTATGTGCAGTCTGAAACACAGTTGGTCACTTGTGCACGTGAAATACCTGCCCGCTTCTGTGTCCGCAGTACACGTACACAGCTCAGCGCATGGCGTGATTTGAAGTGGACCCCTAGTGTCGCTTCTTCGACACGACGTCGAAGTGAGCGACAGACGTGGAATGTCTCGGTTACGTATGTAACCTCCGTTCCCTGATGGAGGGAATGAGACGTCGTGTCTTCCCGGCCACGTCGCTGAGCCGAGCCGCTGAGGTGGCCAGAACACTCCCGGCTCCTCAGAAAAATCCTGAATGAACGAGCGTATTTCACTCGCCTTTATACCCGTATATACATACGTAACCGAGACGTTTAGGGTTGGAAGTTGATTTAAAATTCAATAGAGCATTCTAAAAAAACCTCATTAGTTTGGGAGAAAAATTTTCTTAATTATAGCACCCCACAGTGAACTTTTCAACTCAGAATTGCCACGAAATGTGTAATGTCCCAGTCTCACAATTTTCATTAGATCAGGCTGTTTTTCAATTGTTCTCCTATGCAAACATGCAAAACTGATGTCTTTGACAGTTTTACAGCCTCTCGTCCAGGAACATCATGCTTAAAACACATCTTGGGGCACATGTGTTCAGCTCTATTCATGCCGCTGCATCTAGCTTTTTCAGTGCAAGGATGTGTTTGGTGTTAATGGTCCCTGACATGTCCATTTGAGGGAATCTCCTTTTGTGTGCCAAGAAAGAAAGACAGACATGCAGATTTTGAATACCATGAGAGTAAATAAAAAGAGTTCACTAGAAATTAAAATAGTGTCATTAAAAAGTGGAGGCCCTTTTGAAATGTAACCCCTTTTAAAAGAACATGTTAAGGCATCAAGTACATGCCTTAATTCTCAATTTGTTTTATGGGAATGGGCTTTTGGTGTCCTTTACGGTATATCGAGTGCTCAATGGGGTGGCTTGCTTCATGCCAGCAGGGAGTCTCACATAACTCATCTCAGTGGGAGATGGGCATTCGGTACAGTCAGGCAGGAATCAGAAAATGTATGAAATGGTGGAGAACCAGGTGTGACTCTGACTTATGTCATGATTTCATATCAAAGAACTGTGGAACAGTAAAGTCCAGTCTCATGCAGCTCTCCCTCTCATTCTGAACTGGTCATGCTGGTGCGGGCCCAGCAAGGGCTTTACTGGCTCTGGGGGCTTAGTTGCCAAGCCCTTTGACTGACAGGCATCATCACAGATGGATGTGACTGGCAGCCCCTTGACAGAACCTGCAGATATCTAAGCATAGGAGGCTAATAAAATATCTTCTGATAAATCATTGAATGCAGTGACTAGCCTGAGGTCAGGAGCAGAGATTCTAGCTATTGGTTAGCACCTACCTTGGATTCTGAAATCAAATGTAAATGACAATTATTGCTGTTAATGCCAATAATGTGCAGTAATGTCACCGTGGCTTAAAATTTACACCCCACAGGGTTATTTCTGCTTGAACACTCACGGATTAGTAATTTACACCTTTTTTCTAGGTTGTCACTGTTGTTTTTGTGTGGATTTATGACTACATCATCACAAAACTTTTGTTTGCCTTCACAAGCACAAGCTCTCAAAATGGGCAAAGATACAGTGGTCTGTTAAATAAGAAATTTTTGTGGCTAAATTATTGAACAGATAGAGATGTATACCTGTGGGGAGACTGCTGCTTTGAGAGGTCTCTTTGAAGTGGGTCTGAAAAACTACCAACACACTAAATTAGTAAATGCTGTCAGAATTTACTGCTGATTTGAAATATGTTCGAGTGTAATTTTGACCAACATTTTGGGGATTTCGGTCTTTACCAATAAAGTATATTGGAACTGCACATGTATGCCACTTGTTTACATATAGCTGCACAGCCTGCCCGAGAGCATTCCAAAAGTTGCCGCCAAGTATGCTGACTTAAAAAGACTTAAGCTATTCTTAAAATACTTTCTATACAGAAAAAAAAAAATTGTGTGTGCAATTTATTTTTATGCTACAATTGCATAGTTAGCTTAGCAGCATGGTAACTCTAAACTGTATTCAGTCTTCAGTGCGAATGAGGAATGCTATTTTTATGCAGGTGTGCTTGTGTCTCCACCATGCTTCACAATTAGCTTAACCGGCAAGACATCCTTGGTCAACCAGCTTCATCAGAAGGCAGTCCAACTGGTCTACCAGTCAGATCAGCACAAAACCAGCATTAAACAGCCTGTACTAGCAAAGGCTAGCATACTGTTGCCCCTCACTGCTTGGTATATCACTAGGTTTGTTGCTATCTGTTATTTAAGAGGAGGTCTGGGCGATCCACGGCACATTGAAAAGTAAAAGAAAGAAGAAAAGGTTAATGTATAAATAAATGCATATATAAATAAATAAAAGTTCTTGAGATTTAGAGACAGCCACCAATATTGCGACCTAATGAAGGGTGCACAGTATTTCTCTGAAGCCAGGGCCCTGGCCTCGCAATTGACAAGCTGTCCACAACCGAGTGTAATTTAAGACCTTACCAGGAGATCCCAACAGAGTTGAGACATGTCTGCCTCTGATTTTGCCCTACCTCATTCCCCAATTCTTCAAGCTAGACCAAAGCCTCCCTTGTCTCCACATCCACACCAACTCATCCTTCTTTAAATTCACCTGTAAGCATTCCCCCAGCAATTTGTTTTCCCCTGCTTGTCGTCTTTTCATTCTCTTGTGCTTGCCATCAATTTATCCTTCTATGGCTCCATCCTCCTCCCTAGGCCTGTCGCTCCTTCTCATTTACTTTTAGTCGTTTCAACCTGTCTTCGCCAGCCCCTGTAGCCCCCCATTACTGCAGTGCTCATCCATCTAGTCTCTCTTTTTTTGAAAGTTCTTTGTCACAGCTCAATCCTGCCCTCTCTTGGCACCCAACCTTTGGAGCATTGTGAAAGGCCAAGGCATCCACAGTACACTGCAAAGCAACAGACTTGTCAATCCACTTTAAACTGGGAGGGCAAGTGACAGCCCAGATTCAAAAACAATTGAGATTTTCAAACTATTTTTTAATATTTAAATTAACTCATTAGACATTTAGATTGCAAACTCACATTGTCTCTAATTGTGTTTTTTCAAAAGATACCACAATTATGGCTATAGTCCCGAACTGTTCATGAACTGCAGTCATTTCAGTTTGGTAATGTAATTTCCTGAGTTTATGTTTGAAATATGGAGGTTAACAGGTTAAGTTGCACAATTATTTTATGTAAGAATGTGTTTGTCTAAAATGCTGTGATTGAACTCACCTCGTTACAATTTGGTCTAATTTGGTCGTCAATTGAGTCACATCTTCTGCAGGTTATTTGCTCTGTCATAATCTGCCCACCCAAATTAATGCTGAACTTGTATGATTTTTTGATATGGATCATAAAAATATTTATTGTTAAAATGTTAAAGCTTATCATTTCCATTGGTAATCACACTGAGTCAGTTGTGGTTCTACTTACTTTGTAAGCCCATTTATCGGTCCAATGATGGTCTCCAATAATACGGGTGAAGGTCTCTGTGGTTACTGTCTTTCCTTTTACGCAACACAACAAGAAATACATTTTATCTTATGTATTACCTCGTTATTTAATCTGACTCCATACATGAAAAAAGTTTTAATGATATCTGAGCATCATTAAAAGTGAGCGAATGTTTGATCATTCTTTTTAACTCTTTAATTATATTTTACACGTTCAGATTAGGAAACTATGTCGCTTTGAGGTCCTCGCATGGTTTTCTCTTTATGCAGGTCTCACGATCACAAGCTTATCAGTTTTGGATCATCAAACAGAGGTAATTGCTATATACCTAAGATCGGTCACATTCACGTTTACACAATCAACGATACATCAGTATAGCCCCCATGGAATTGCATACGCTTGAGTTTTCTTCAGTAGAGGTCATGGCCACTATTACAGATATAAATTGTCCAACATAACTTCTCTTATAATAACTTTGGATTGGCCATGTGTGGTTTCCCGTGTACACTTATCTGGAGAAACATCAAATTAAAACAGAGGTAAGACACACCTGAATTTAGACTGGTCAAGCAGCATTTGCTGTTCTAAATGGAAATTCCCTTTTTGTCTTTGCAAACCAAGTACACTTGAATTGATGCCAAATATTAGTCATCACTAATCTGACACAGACTTGCGGTAACATACAAATCGTTTAATCTGCTTGGGAAAACAATTTCAGAGTCAGTCAGAATAAAATCAAATGTTTACAATTTACTGACCAGGTAATAGAACAATAATTCAAAATCCAATTCATAGAGTAAAATCATCGATCAACCAAATATAATAACAACAATTCGGAAATCGAGGAATTTATACAAACATTTACCTGGCAACGAAAACTACACACAGCGATCTTGTGGGAAGTCTACCTACAGACTCCCCGAACCTTTTGCCCATTTTCCTTAGAAACCCAGATAATTCAATATGCTTACCAAATGGTGGTGTCTGTCATTATAATTTGATTTTGGTCCCCTATTGAGGGGTTCAAGACTGTGGGATCAGAATTTGTAATTGAATGGGTTCTTGATTCCTGTAGATTTACATACAGGAGGTAGTTTGTAAGGAGGATCTTGGGGAGGGTACACCTTTAAGGAGCACACCACATTTCTCATATTTTATAACTTCTTTTAGCTTTTCATTATGGCTGAGAGAATGAGACCAGTTTACCAGGTGCACTGAGACACTTTAAATGATACCAAACATGTATAGTTACTTTTTGTACACACTTAATATTGCATAGGTTTTTAGTGAGCTTTATGTGAGGAGGAGAAGGGGGGAGATGATGAGACTGTAGAAGGGAGGTGTGAGCTTCACAGTTTGTTGCATCTCGGCTGTTGCTGTTACATATGAAAGAGAGAGTTAAAATGTTAATTCTCATGAGAGCCTTTTATTTTCTCGAGAGGTAGTCCATACTTGCTGGCACCTGCCTTAAACTTGTTTTATGAAATATGAATTAAAAAAAAATATATTTTTAAAAATATTAATTGTTTTAACACGCAAAACAAAAACTGACTAAACTAAACTGTACACTAAACTAAATTTAGTTAAGTTTATACTTAAAAAATAAATCAATCAAACCCCACTGGCAAATACCTGCTTCCCATTCAGCCCTATTCAATCATCAAAGAAAACTATCTGTCCTGACCATGGTTCCCCACATTAACAGTAAAGAACAGCTGCGTATCTGAACTCTTGCTCTTGATTGAATTAACATGGGGGTCAGATTGAATTATGTGTTGTTGCGGTCCAATTTTGAGTAAATGGCATTATGACAGTTGAGATTTAAAGTGGTGATTTGTTGAATGCCGAGGGAAATAAATGGCCTTGTAGAGTCCAGGGCCCAGGCCAGCATTAAGCACCCTCTCCACACACACACACACACACAGAATATTGAGCTCTCTTCCAACAGCATCATTTATCCATAGAGTTTAACTACCCCATTTGGCTCATGCTGAGAGCCACAAATGCCTTCTTTAACTTTGGTTTTAATCACTTAATTTGTCCCTTTAAATAAATAAAGAAATCTACAAATGCACAATATACTGAATGTTGAAGCTGCTCTGTAATAGATCGCAGATCTTTCAAAGCTCATAATTAGCTACTGTACTCTCTCTTACCAGGCTTGGCTCCACTTGCACAGAATTTGAAGCCACATGGCAAACGTTCCACTCACTTCTGCTCAAATAAACCACCACTGAAGAGCTTTGGGAGGGGATTCATCTGTTTATTTGTTTGCTTGGGAGAGTTCAGTTAACCTATTTAGCCGTAATGTTTTCTTTACCTCCCATAAATGATTCGCTCATTTTATCTCTAGTTCAATATCGAGCTCTGCGTTTTGTAGTGGAGTCTATTTTCCAATTGCATTGGGAATTGTAATAAGACTGAGACGTTGAGTGTTACCTCTAAATATAATGGCAACCGCAAACATTTGTGTGTGTGTGTGTGTGTGTGTGTGTGTTTATGTGTCACATTAAATTGCCACACCGAGTTTGCATAAAAGTCCCCTTTGTATGTGCAAGCTCGACTGAATGGTCTTTAAGCTGGGTTAATGGAGTTTACGTTTAAACCGCCACAACTGCAAGAATACAAATAACCTTAATGTTGTCTATGCTTCAGAAATGAGCTTAAGATAAACACAGTCTTCAAAAGGAGGTGGTTAGGGGTGTGGGGAAATGACGAGAGCGAGAAAGAGCTTTTCTGCAGCACTCTTCATGCAAAATGGCATGACTAACACCTCTCTCACTCTTTACAGGGAAATATTGCCGTACTTGTATATGGCCAATGAGCCATGAGAGCTGGATGGAGTTAGTCACCAGGCAACAGCAAAAGCATATAGCTTTCTCCATTGTTTTCCCCTTTTGCACTCTCACTCTCTCTCTCCTTCACATTTGAAAAGGTTGGGTGACACTCTGGGATGAAATCACTAAACACTTTTGCCACTTTTGCACAGTATCTTGCTTTTTCTAGCATTCATATTTATTGCAATAATTTAACAAATGATTATGAGTTATAATTGTCCATATATCCAAATGCATAATATTCTGTATTTTAAAAGAGCTGATTCGGGGGTATTGATTGCCATGGTAGGCAGATTGCAGTAGTCTGCTGCATCCTCCTAAATTTAGCCCGCAAAACCGGTCTGCAAGCTAGGGTTATTGTGCCATGCAAAATGCATTTAGCATAATTTATTCTGGGCATGTTTGCATAGTTATCTGATTTGCACAATTCCTGTATTTATTTGGGTGCTAAAGCAATGCAGACAGCGTGTGCAAATAAACAACACTATCAAAAACAGGCATAGTGGATTCCCTCTTCTGTGTTTCTCCTTGAAACGTTATAGAGAAGTTGTCAGTCGGTGAGGTGTGTGGCTACAGGTTATGGCAGTGGCATCTGTGCTTGGCCTCTCATATGACCAACATGTAAGATGGGGAGATATATGTATGATGGCAGAGTTCAGTGTCATCTTGTCACCTCCATTGAGTGTTATAAATCTCTGGAGGGAAAAGGGTTAGTTAGAGCCGTGTGTGTGTGTGTGTGTGTGTGTGTGTGTGTGTGTGTGTGTGTGTGTGTGTAGGTATACATGTTAATGTGGCGTGGTGACCAGTGCATTTTATAAGCTTTGGGGAGTACAGCTTATTTGCATATGCAATGGAGCACTCATAAATAATTGATGGAAATAATTCATTAATACAAATCATATGATATTCTCTATAAAGCTGCAGGGAAATTGCAAACGATGAACTCTTTTGCTTGTGGTTATATACAGTATGATACTAGAGTTTCCCTAATTATACAGGTGATTTGTTTTCTTACAGTTTCAAATGGCATATGATGGTTTACATTCATCTACTATGAAAAACGCATTTTAAAACCTCAGAGAATCTCATGGAGGTCAGTATCATACTTCATTATAAGATCACGTTAACCTTATATTGTAATAGGGACTAGAAATATAAAAATTAAAAAAGGTAGAAAAAAAACTTAAATAATATATATTTTTTTAAATAGTTATGAAATACATTTAAAAAATGTCTGTGTTTTTGTTTCAAATGTGTTATTTGTATATGATTAAAAATTTGCATTATGTTTTTGGTTACTTTGTATGCCGAGTAGTTTATGTGCATTCTTTGAATTACATAGCAACATGTGTCAACACTAGATTGATATATATTTTAATGTGCATTTATATAATTATTCATGAAGTACACAAGGTATTACAAGCTTAATTAAGAGTTGTTGTATTTTAATTAGTTAAATTATCTCTATAATGATTCAGTATGATAATTTCATATAGTAATTATTGTATGTATTTGCATATGTATGATGTATGATGGAAATTTATTAGACATAAACATTACAGTATACATTACATGTATACACATACTGTATACGTACATACATACAGTGGGTTTCAGAAGTCCATATAGCATTCTACTTATTTAAAATACAAATTTTAATTGTAAATAATATTATTAGCATAGCATATTTCAGTGAAAAGTTGAAATGAAAAATTTCTAATTTGAATTTGAGAATTTCTTAGTATTTTGGTATGACAGCATGCATTTGAGCTGGTAAGCACTCCTGGAATTAGTGCAAAACCTGATGTTCATTGTATTCCAGAATGATTTTGAGAAAGTTCCTAAGAGCATATTGTGTGCTTCAATGAAAGCAATGGAATCTAACATTGTCTTTCAACATTTTAACATTCAAATATTGTACATCGTAACTTGTCTTTTTATAAATTTTCCATATTGATTATCCCTGTCTCAGTCTTTTGGACCAAACAATATTATTATGTAGTTTAGACTAAGCTGTAGCTTTGCATTTCACCATCTTTAAAAATTGTGAATCTGACACATCTTATGCCAAGTCTTTCACGCTGGGCAAGCACAGAGATTTTCCCAGAGATTGACATCTAGGTGCAGTCCATTCCCTTTTGATTGGCAGAGAAGAGCCAGAGGCTGGACAGACTCAAGGCAGCATGCGGCAGTCTGGCTGCTAATTAAGTATTTAGAGAGAGCATCTCTATAAAAGCGCGCCTTCCAATACAACAGTGAAAAGTAGACAAAACAGTATAATTTAGCTACTCCACTAAAGACTACCAAACAAATTGGTTTCCAAAGGATGTGACTGTGAACACCCCTTCATTTACCACCTTCACTTGCAGCGATTTTGAAGGGATTTTGTTTCCAGCTCATATCGTTGAAGTTCATTGGGTTACTAACTGCTGATGCATCTATCTATAAAGCATGCTTTTTATAAATCTTGTTTCCTTTCATCCTTTTAAAATAATCAATACACATGGCAGGAAAATTGGACTCCAGGGAGGATTATATCTAACAGAGCACTCACTCATGCCCGTGTTACATTCATTTTTGTTGTTTTCACCCTTGGAAGGCTTTTTAACATAATCCTTCCCACAGCCGAATTTGCATTCATGGAAAGCTATCTATCTCGGACATTCATACCTCTCATTTACTATCATAGCCAGAGAGCTAATTGCTTCTCAGCCGCTCTTGGAACATGCACAGGATATCAAGCAGTAGGAGTGGGGGCCCCTTTTAAATTTTCTGTCTAATAAATTTCCTCCCTTTTTTCCTGAGCTCTTTCAAAAGTATTGGCAAATTAGAATTCATTGAATTCCGACATGTTCATTAGAATGTGAAGTTTGGGCCCGTTTTCTTTGAGTGGCGGCTGCGGTTGAAGTCACCGGATGAGATGAGGAGAGACAGTGAGGCTCTGATCTCACAGTGCACTGACAAAGGACTTGAAAGCACGAGAGTAAAGCTTAAATCACTTCTTCAGATGTATTTTAGATCTGTCAAGGAATTTTGGTCTTCCAGGCTCATGCCAGCTGTCTCTTAAATTTGTCATGAAGCTTGAAAAGCAGCCATTTTTGTCGTAAGTGAGTGGTTGCTTTAATGTGCCACATTTTTTTGTATTATTATTATTTAAGAACAGGGAAGGAAAGAGTACTAAAAAGTAGAAGTACTGTTTCTTCCCAAAAAAAATTTGTGTGAGTAAAGTAGCTGTCATAAAAACTACTCGAGTATGAGTAAAAGAGTAGCTAATTTAAAAGTACTCATGAGTAGTGTGTATTGAGTACCGAGTTGCAAAACCTATGCACTATTATAATGAACACTGTTTGCCAACTTTTAAAATGCATCACTTATCTATGATATCTATGAAAAGGGAGACATGATAACAGAAATTAAAAGATGAAAATGTTATTTTCGATACTCTGATCACCATTTTAAATCGTAATATGTGAAACAATTACATTAAAATCTGTTTATGTGTAGGGTCTAAATTTCCCTTAATGCCGATAGAGCATTATTGTTGTGCATAAAACATGCAAAAATGCAAAAACTCACAGGAAAACCAGGATCACTTGGCACATCACGTCCTCCACAGTATAGGAGGTAGAGCAGGTATGGGAAAAGTTGTTTGGTACAATGGCTACGTCATGCTTAAAAATAAATAATTCACCCATAAATGAAAATTATCTCATCATTTACTCACCCTCATGCCATCCTGGATGTGTATGACTTTCTTTCTTCTGCAGAACACAAATTAAGATTTTTAGAAGAATATCTCAGCTCTTTTGGTCCATACAATGAAAGTGAATCTGTGCTAATATATTGAAGCTCCACAAATCACATAAATCAGCATAAAATTAGTCTAATCAATGTGCCTCCAGTGATTTGATCCATGTTTCAGAAGCAATATGATAGATGTGGTGAGAAACAGAGTTAATTTAATTCCTTTTTTAATATTAATTCTCATCCCTGCTCAGTCAATCTCCACTTTAACTTTCACTCTCATCTTGGGTTTTTGGTGATTCACAGTCTTCATGCATATTGCCACCTACTGGACAGAGAGAAATTCTTCTAGCAAAAATGTATTTAAATATTGATCTGTTTCTCACCCACACCTGTCATATCAATTCTGAAGTCATGGATTAAACCACTGGAGTTGTATGTATAACTTTTATGCTCCTTATATGTGCTTTTTGGAGCGTCAAATTGTTGGCACCCCTTCAATTACATTGAATGGACATACAGAGCTGAAATATTTTGTGTTCTAAAGAAAGAAAGTCATAGACAGATGGCATGAGGGTGAGGATGAGAATTTTCATTTTTGTGTGAATTATTTCTTTAAGTAGCACATGGGGGCACATTGTCCTCCTTTTCAGATACAATGTTCATTGATTTGGTTCTTGTATCTTTTAAGCCCAGAAATAGTTGTGTTCTCATTCTAATGCATGATGATACATTTTCTGAAGTTTGTGACTGGTGGAATGTTCTGCTGAATTAGCTCTGCAAATGTTGATCTTTATAAAGGCTAAGCATTATTATAAATTATTTTCTCATGTCTACTTGGCTTTAGTATACCAATTAACACACTCTCTACATATAGGTGCAGGATAATTAAAAAAACAGACAATATTGAAGAAAAAAAAAATATTATTATTAAAAATGCCACCGTTTTATTCTATTACATTAATACTTTTAAAGCTACTCAAGTTATTTGGCCAAAAGCAGAGAGTGGTTTTCTTGTTTCCTTGTTAATGTTTGATTTGATTAATAGCCTTTATATGATATAGTCTACTAGACAGTGCTCTATTCAGTTACATATACACCTCAAGTCCAACATTTTGATGCAAATGCACTTTTTGTTCCACTGTTTAAATTCACTTTAGACAAAAACAACAGCATTTACATTAATGTCACATCAAGACGGGCATTGGCGGAATTATAAAGTGTATTTGATTATTTGATCATTGCATTAGTACTCAAACATTAGCTGCATGTCAATCAAACAACACATTGCTACAGACATCAGGAAATAAAAAGACAATCTTTTATATTTCATCTAGATCAACTAACTTGCTATCACGATTTATTTAATGAACACCCCTGTTCTAGATGTAAAACATAGGCTAAATATGGAAAACTACACAAAAATTTGATCGAGGACATCTCTCTTTTTTCAGATAAACATCTAAATCATTTTATTGACCCGCTCTATTGATTACATTGCATTAATATCTCACAGCAGCCCAATAATCTCAGTGATATATAGTTAAATTACAGGCTACATTATAGACACACAGTATCAAGTAAGCAGAAATATGAAACATACCTTGTGATGTTTTTTCAAATTAGAGGCAGGATTCATGCTGATATTTGGCTTGAGCAAGTTAAACTCACATGACACGATCAAGCAGTTGGCCTTTTTCACAGCAAAAAGCCCTTCCAGGTGCGGTCGGTTATGTTCAGATGTAAACTGTGCTTGAGGAATACTCCACATCCATAATGGTGCCAAATCTGCAGCTGCCATTCACGTTTTTTTTACATGTGATTTGACGGAAGTCACGAGACTCCGTGAACACAGACGGTGGGTAAATAGCACAGTAAACAGTTACAGCACTTAAAATGTACTCAATCATTTTTTTCATTTTAAACTACTTAAAAAAAAAAGTAAAATTCTTGGGAAAAAAAGTTAACTACAGTAACGTGAGCATTTGTAATTTGTTAATTTAGTACCCTGTTTATGAAAAATGATGCAGTTCATGTACATATATGTGCTTTGCTTCAACACAAATGCTGGCTCAGTGTGTCCTGCAGCACTTTCCAGCAGCATCACAAAAATATTATATATTTTACTCAAGCTATGACCATCACATATTTGATTAGTCAGTCATTTTACAAAAAATGGTCGATGGATGAATGTACTGTATGTACCTGGTCTAAATAACTCCTAAGGAATCCATTGTTTCTATTCAAAATCTTGTTCACATTGAACCTTGCGAAACTTATACACAACAAACATGGCAAAAAATTTTGTGTGCAAGCCTTGAATTGAATATAATGAGATTGAATCAGTCTAACCAAACCTTCATTGATTGAACTCAGAATGAGTCTGATTGAATCATCTTGTTTGAATCGTCAAACTTAGTCTGACTCACTCGGTCATTACGACTCTGTACTGTTTTGTGTACTTAAGGTTCATAAAACTTGAACTAGTATAATTGCTGACTCATTGTTCATATGACAAGTAGTTTAATATCTAATATATATATTTGTCTTTTTTTTCATAAATTATAGTTTTCGAAATTATATAATTATAAATTATTTAAATGTTAAAACATTACAATAATACCAAATTATTATTGTTATGTTATATGCATGTATTTAGATGCAATTATGGAGGATTTTAACTGTTTGGGTGGTGCAAAAACAGCAACAAATATTGTTTTAATGTTGCTGTCTGGCAGCAAACATTTTCATATTTTATCTGTTTAGTGGGGTTTATTTTCAGTGGCCTTTGTCTGTGGCATCGCTGTGGCTGAGGCAGGAGGCAGAGTGAACATCTTTAAGGGTGTAATCATTTTTTTTTTTTTTAGATATAGACAATTGCAAGCACTGAGGGGAGGAAGTTAGTGAAGCTGTAAACAATTCAAGAGGCCTCTGAGATCAGGCAATAGCATTGGTGAACCATATGTCACTTCAGGATATGTAAGTGGGAAACTAAGGCTCTTTACTCTCACAGGCTTCATTGAACCAATAGGGGCACAAGCCCAAAGGACTATTGAATAAATATATTTAAAATGCCTTACATGGTATATCTAATGGCCCAAATAGCTGATACCACAAATTAAAGGATTGGCACTTCCTCACCCAAATCAGCACCTCAATCATATTTAAAATAATTGCATTTACTCTGTGCACAGAGCTCGGTGGATTACATCTGAAATATATTCTGGCACTGATTGCAAATTACTTACTAAAATTGTAATCAGTAACAAAGGGCCCTATATTAAGAGTGCTAAGCACAGCACTATGCTTTATGTCACGAGCACATAGTAAATGTGAATCCATGGCCATGAAGTTGTGTTATTTTCATGCAAGCATGCACTAAGTCTACACGCAAGTGGATTTGGTGAAATTTCAAATGCAAAGCACTAATGGGTTGGGTCCGGGCTAACCGTCAAGACGCTCATGTCTCAAATACAACATTGCGATTGGTTGGTCACGATCAAAATCATGGATGCGCACTTTTATATAGAAAGTCTTCCACAACAAAGGAAGATCCTGAGGTTCGCTTTCGGGGCGAAGCTTTCCAATATCGGTTTCTTCAAATTCGGCCTAGCCTTATCACCCCGCACACTCACAAAGTGCACGGATGCAGCACTGGTTCCTTTGGACTCTGGTAAATCCGCATTTTGAATTATATAGACGACTGGCTGATAATAGCACAGTCACAAGAACTGGCATTACAGCACAGGAATATCGTCTTAGCTTATCTGGTTTCCTGACTCAACGTCAGGAAAGGCGTTCACTCTCCCACTCAGGAAACTACCTATCTGGGGATCGTATGTAATTTGATCATGATGTGGGCACAATTGTCTCCCGCTCGAATCGAGACCATTCAGAACATGCTGAGAGAAGTCAAGCTAGGCCAAGGTTGCACTGTTCGTCAGTATCAACGAATATTAGGTCTCATGGCATCTGCATCCTCGGTGATTCCTTTGGGCCTTTTGCACATGAGACCGTTTCAGTTGTGGCTCAAAGCCAGGGGATTTCATCCAAGGGCCAGTCCCCTAAGGCTGATAAGGGCTACGTGCCACATGCTACGTACCCTTTCTATGTGGTTCAGGCCCCGGTTCCTCACTTTGGGTCCCACTCTAAGTGCGTCTTTCTGTCACAGGTTGCTAATGACAGAGGCCTCCCTGACTGGCTGGGGAGTGGTCTTAAGTGGTCCACCAGCTCAAGGGGAATGGGAGGGTCATCAGCTCGATTGTTACATCAACTGTCTCTAGTTGACGGCTGTATTTCTGGCCCTGAAATACTTCTTCCAGAGGCTGCCATGTCTTGGTGCGTGTGGACAACACAGTGGTAGCCTATTACATAAACATAATCAAGGAGGTCTACGTTCATGCCAGCTGAACAGACTGGCATGGCAGATTCTCCTTTGGGCCCAGGGAAAGCTCCTGTCAATCAGGGCAGTTTATAACCCTGGATGCCTGAATGTGGGAGCAGATTTACTGTCCAGACAGAAAATACAGACGGGGAGTGGAAACTGCAGCCCGAGGTAATGGAACAAATCTGGTTGATATTTTACAGAGCAGAAGTTGACCTCTTTGCCTCCCAACAGACAGTGTAATGTCCCATCTACTTCTCTCTGAGTCACCAAGCCCCCCTGGGTCTGGACGCGATGACACATACATGGCCCAGAATGCACCTGTATACGTTTCCTCTGGCCAAGACTCCTGGGAGCAGAGAAACCAGAATTTGCCAGCAAGGGTCCTGACTCTTACAGATAGCGCCGCGTTGGCCGAACAGGGTATGGTTCTCGGAGATAATGTCTCTTCTCTATGGCTTGCCTTGGGAGAATCCGGCTAGGAGGGACCTTCTGTCTCAGGCACAGGGGACAATATTTCATCCCCGGCCCGAGCTGTGGAACTTTCATAAATTGGCAAGTTATGCCAATAAATGGTCTTTGAACAGTCTTTGAAAGATGGTGCAGTGCACATAATGCAGATCCAGATAAGATCCAGATTGCTTCAGTTCTGGACTTTCTGCAGGAAAAATTATCAGAAGGCACATGGGAAACATCCACTGCTTGCTCGCTTCATTTGTGGAGCCATGCATTTGAGACCTCATGCTAGGACCAGGATCCCTTCATGGGACTTAGCAATAGTCCTTGAGGGTCTGGTTGAGACCCCCTTCGAACCTCTAGAGTCAGCGTCTGATAAACTTCTGACTCTCAAGATTGTTTTTCTTATGGCAATTACTTCTCTAAAAAGAATTGAGGATCTGCAGGCTCTGTCTGTCTTGCCAGCCTGCTTAGATTTTGCACCAGGAATGGCTAAAGCAATATTGCACCCTCATCCTGACTACCTGCCTAAGGTACCTTTCTCGACCATACATCCGGCCACTCTCAAAGCCTTCTGCTACCCGCTGTTTACAATGCCAGAGCAGGAAAGACTTCACGGACTGTATCCAGTCTGTGCCCTTCAGACGTATGTCCACCGCTAGTGGTGTAAGTCAGGGCAACAATCAATTTGCCATGGGGGCCACAACAAAGGGGCAGCCACCACTAAGCAAACTATGTCACATTGGGTGAGGGATGCTATTGCCCTGGCCTACAATGCGCGTGTTCAAGCTTTGCAAGTAGGTATCAGGGCTCACTTTACCAGAGGGGTCGCCTCCTCTAAAGATTTGGCCAGAGGTGTCCCTCTGCAGCATGTTTCTAATGCGAAGGTTTCTAATGGAAAGTTTGGATGTTTAGGCCACTCCGAGCTCTTACGTCCTTGTGTCAACATCACAAGCTCATGTCTGAGACCTCTCGCGCTCTTATGAGCACAACTACACAACCGTAAGGGGTCCAGACACCCACAGTGCGGCGGCGTGGGTTTTCTCATTCCCAAAGCGCTAAATCACGCAGCATCAGAATGTAGATTTTTGATAGGGAACGTCTCGGGTTACTTAACTGTAACCCCTGTTTCCTGATAAAAGCGGAACGAGATGCTGCGCTTCATTGCCGCACTGAGGATGCCCCAGGACTGCTCTTCAGACAAAATACCTGACGATGCACCTGTGACGCATCTATTTATAAGCCTGCTACAGGTGCATCCTATGATTTTACCAGCAGAGGCTATAAATTCTAGTCAATTTCATTGACGTGTTGCACACGTACTAAAGACGTTCCCTAAGCGCTAAATCAGCACAGCATCTCGTTCCACTTTTAGCAGGGAACAGGGGTTACAATTAAGTAACCCGAGATGTTCTCCACTGTCATTTCTTTGTCTCACTAAAGGCAAAGATAATTAACATTTTAAAACATCATTTGAGATATGCCACAGCAACATATCCTATTAAGATAGATGAGAATGTAAGTATGACATCTAATGTTTGTAAAGGACTCTCGTTGACCTATGAGTGAATAATGATTGCCTGGGAAAGAATACCACACAGTAGAAGGTCATTGGGAACATATCTGTGGATGCAAAGCCTGTGCTACGCTCTCTGGGCAACTCAATATATGTTGATGAAGAACTGTTTTATGCCATGGCTGTGATTCATTAAACTGCACAGATGTAGGTAATATTAAATGGCCCAATGCCATTTCAGGCCCAGTTTCTATGTGCAGTTTGACATTTTTTCTTTGAAAAACAGTGTTTAGTGGTGATTACTGCTGTGTAGAGGGGGGTTTATTATTGTTTATGCCATTAGAGTGAATTCGATAAGTCTCGGGAAGCCCAGAGGGCAGGAGACTAGAGACAAGGACAGCCAAGCGTCCATTCCCTCCCTCCCACCTCTCTCCATCACCCAGCACCGTTCAACCATGCCAGGACTTGCATCTAAATAAGAGGATCTGAATACCACTGCTTCATCCCAAGAGGTTAACTAGTGTAACATTCACAAATACACACTCAGAAAAGACACATTCCCACACACACAATTGCTCTATCACTGTTTCTCAGTAAGAAACTAAATCCAAGATGGTGGACAAGATGAGAGAAATGTAGATTCTAAATATAAGATGATAAATTCATTAATTTCTGAAAAATATAAATATAAATAGATCTGTGTAATTCAAAGTTGTCTATTTTAAAGGAATAGTTCACCCAAAAATGGAAATTCTCTCATCATTTACTCACCCTCTTGGTATCTGAGATGTGTATGACTTTTTTCTTCTGCAAAACACAAACAAAGATTTTTAAAAGTATATTTTAGCTCTTATGGTCCATAAAATGCAAGTGAATGGTGACCAGAACTTTGAAGGCTCAAAAGGCAGTATAAAAGTAATCCATAAGACTCCAGTGGTTAAATTCATGTCTTATGAAATTAAATTATAGGTGTAGGTGAGATACAGATTCATATTTAAATCAGTTTTTTTAATAGTAAATCTACACTTCCACATTCTTGTGTGGAAGTGACTTTCAATTTCACATTTAGCCACCTACTGGTTGGGGCTGGTCAAATGTGGAGATTGATGATAAAAAATGACTTAAATATTGATCTGGATCTCACCTACACCTATAATTTCATTCAGGCCCATACATTTCTGAAAATCTTCATTTGTGTTCTGCAGAAGAATGAAAGTTATACACATTTTGAATGACATGAGGGTGATTAAATGATGAGAGAATTTTGTTTTGGGGAGATCTATCCCTTTAAACAATATTTTTGTGTTTGAATGTAATTTTTTTGCATAATAATATTTAATAATATTTTTTTCTGACAATTTTTTTAATTTGCCACACATTATTTTCACATGCAAATGAGATTTGCAGCAATCTCTACATTGTCGCCATTGATTTGCTGCAGGTTTATGGAGCCATAAATATGACAAAACATTTTGAATTAGAATTGTGTAAATTTTAATGAATTTCAATTATATGTGTGATTTTGACCAATTTAATATTACGTTGTATTTTAAATAGGATTGAATTTGAATTTTTTTAAACTCCAATCCTGAACAAATTGAATAGTTTCTTTTTTTTGGCACAATTTTATAAATATGTTTTTTCAAACAGCAAATTTTTGGTTCTGAATTCTTACACTGTAAACATCCCATTTAAAAAAATACAGCTTCAAGTTTTCAAGATGAAAAAGAAATTCAGAACACCAAATTCAATATCCTAAAATTCAAATTGCAGAAATTCAGATCTACAGAATGTGGGTCAGAGATCAAGCTTCAGTGTTCCACAGGGGAAGAGTAGAGGGTCTCGGGAAAGTTGAACGGAGCATTTTGGCCAATTACAGGTCGAGGTGCTATCATTTTCTGGTGCGTGCGTGATTCAAAATGTCGCCATTCTGACCATGAAGTGGTTCTTAAACTTTTATGATTTATATTTTTATGGTTGGCACGTTAGCACATTCTCAGCACATGAGACATTTGTCTAAGCGGTCTCTGGTATTTGTTTTAGTATAAAGTATATTTAGTATGAAAGTGATTAGTATGTGTAAGAGAAAGCATCACATATAACTCAATAATGAATGTAATTCTGCTTCATTCTGTGATCAGAATACAAGTCGGATGTTATTTCAAACACTTGTTGGTGTTTGTAAGTACGTTTTGAGCTCAAGACATGAACATCACGAATGATCATTCAGATGTGTGTGATTTAGCAGGCGTTATTATACATTATACGATTAATTTCATGAAATTGTAGGCTTATTGTAAGGCATTTAATGGCTAATTTACACACAGAACTCCAACAAACGTTACAAACACAGAATGACTGTCATTCTCACATGGAGTGTGCACATCCCTTTTGATGTTTAGTCATTATGCCAGTTATTTTTAGTTTGACTGTAAGAATCATTTTAAATGGAACATTTCATGTGTTCTTGTCATAAATCTTCAAAGCTGCAAAATAAGTTGAAACAAGCAGCATAAAAAGGTTCGATTTTGGGTAATGTTGATTATGTTAATAATAACAATGTAAAAATGTATAAGCCTTTTTACTGTTTCATAATTTTATTCATCATTATGGTCATCATTATGAAGGAATTTTAACGGCATTAATCCGCGTGCGTTATTGATGCTCGCACGCGTGAGTAAAATCTGCGATTAAATTACTTCCATGGTGAAACTATAAATGGCAAATGAAGTGGCAGGCAAAGGCTGCTACATTGGAAGAAACCCTTGCCAAAATCCTAATGCGTTTTTTTTTTTTTTCCAATAAACAGCAGAAAAGATGGGGTCGAAGCCTCCAGTCAATCAAATGTGTCACTCTTCCCTGTTGAAAACCTTCCTTGTATGTGATTTTTCAGGTAGGGGTGGTTAAATTTTTAGGATTGCAGGGGCAGTACATGATTCAGTGGGAATTAGTTTATTACTATTTACATGCCACATCTAACACAATATCCACATGTGGAGCATTCCCATAATTCAAAACTCAGATTAAAATGAATGGGTGGATTTACACATGTTTACATAGTGGTCTGCACATGCATTAATTTACGTCCTGAACGTTGCAAAAACCCCTGACTGTTTCGGAAATATTTTTTTAAAAAGTTTTTTCAATACAATTTGATGATTCAAGTTACGTTCATGTCAAGTAAAACACACATTGTTTCAAAGCAGCTTTACAGAAAATCATGCATTAACAGAAAATGTAACTTTAATATCTTTAATGTCTTAGAGTCATCATTGTGTAGTTTGATAAAATACGATTGTGAATTGTATTTAAAAATAAGTAATTCAATTATAATTGTATTTATAACCCCAGTGAGCAAGCCGAAGGTGACTGTGGCAAGGAACACAAAACTCCATATGTAAAACAGATCATTTTCATGGGCAAGGAAGAGGCGAGAAACCGGCTTAACATATAAACTTAAAGGTTTAATGAAGAACTCAAAAGACAAACACATAAGATAACGGACGTCCGTAATTGAGCTCTCTCTCTCGATCGCCGTCTGCGAGTGGCCTTTATCCCTCTTGACGGCTCAATTAGCGTAATACGGGACCGGGCGTGCGTAATCACGCGCCGGTCCCGCCCTCCACTGTGCCACATTCCTACCCCCTTCTTTCAGGCTGGGGACCCCCGGCCTGACGTACATCCCCTGGGGGGGGGGGGGGGGGGGGCGCCTCCCGCGCGGTCTGCCGGCAGGTCATCCCCATCAACCTGGACGAGGGAGGGGGGCAAGGGGAGGGAAACAAAAAAACAACAATTAAAAATTTTTAGGGTTCCTGCACTGGGCAGTACCTCCCCTCCCACAAACACCATAATTTTAAAAAGAGGGAGGGAAACAACAATTAAAAATAGGGGGGAGGTTCCTGCACTGGGCGGCACCTCCCCTCCCACGAACACCAAAATTTAAAAAAAGAGGGAAAAGGCCAACGCAGAGCGGTAGCGAGAGAGAGAGGAGAGAGAGATTTAAGGAAAAAAAAAAAAAAAAATACTCGCCGGTTCTCTGATACGCCGTAGCTCGTTCCTCAGCCACTTCTCCACCCTCTACCGAACGGCAGCCACGCCTCTCCAGGCGGATTCGAGGCAGTCCTCAGCCCTTGGCGGACGGAACACCCCGCCGCGTTCTCGGGGAGCCAAAGGGGACTCCCCCGCCCCTGGCAGCGGTTCTCTCGCTCCAGGCGGTCGGTCGCGATCCCCTCCCCGCTCGTGGACGGCGGTCTTCCCTCGACCCCTCCGCGTTTCAGCGGCTGGTAGGGGCATCCTCCGCCCCTGGCAGCGGCCCTGACCGCTCCAGGCGGTCGGCTATATGAGCCCCTTCTCCCCTCGCGGTCGGCGGCCATTCCTCCGCGTCCAGGCGGCTGGGCTCCTCGTCCCCCGGCAGATGGCCGCGGCTGCTTCTTTGGGATAGTGGCGAGAACTCCGCTACGGCGCATCCCTCTTCCTTCCCGGGTTTCGGCACCAATGTAAAACAGATCATTTCATGGGCAAGGAAGAGGCGAGAAACCGGCTTGTCAACATAAATAATAATTTAATGAATAACTTAAAACAAACACATAGGACAGCAGACATGTCTGCTGATTAAGCTCTCTCTCCCGATCGCCGTCTGCGAGTGGCCTTTTAACCCTCTTGCCGGCTCAATCAGCCCGATACGTGACCGGGCGTGCGCAATCACGTGCTGGTCCCGCCCTCCACCGTGCCACACCATAAGATGTTGGTTGATCGAGAAAAATAAACTTGGGAGTTCCCCTCTGGATAACATCTTGATTATAATGCCAAAATTACTTATTTATAGTGCATGTCATGGTTTAAAATGATTAAACAAAGTAAGTGTTAAGGGTCAGTGTTTAAACAAAGATTTTGTATGAACTGTAAGATTACACAACTCTTATTCATCCGTATTTCTCATTTCTGACTCGGTTCTACTCCAGTTGTTGTGTGAAACAGCAGTTTTTAATATCAAACTAAAGATGTGATTATTTTTCTACTCATGAATTCATCAAAATACACATCCAATTACTTTGTATGCCACTTCCTCCCATCAAGTGGCACAGAACATACAGTGCATCAGAAATGAGCCACCAGCATGGAAGCAGGGCCCACACTAACACATTGACCTTTTAAGTTGACAAGTGTGGAATATGAATATTTGTCGCCATTCCTCTAGCCTCTGTTCTTTTAACTCAGGCTTGTAATAGCTCAAGACTTGGGTGCATGCCTCACTGTGTTCAGATGCCTCTTCTCCTCATTGAGCTGAAATCACTCAACATTATGGGAAGTGTGTGACAGATTGCTGTGGCCATTTTGAAAAAATTTTGCTTTAAACTTCTTTGTCACACATTCATTGTTTACCTTCTATTTACACTTGGTTTTTGATTTGATGAAGCCACATATCTAAACTTGGTCTCTCATTCAATTAAAATGTTGTGTCAATTTAATTAGATGATTTAGTGATTAATTAATCACAATTAATTGTATATATGAAAAATGGTTGAGAAAAGGCATTTCATTGTGAAAGACAAATAATTGAATGGACATTACAAAACGTTTGGAAGTTAAAGGAATATTCTTGGTGTAATACAAATAAAGCTCAAGCATAGTGTTGATTACTACAGTGAGGGTTACAGTTAGGCACTTATAATGAAAGTGAATGGGCCAATCTGTAAACTGTTTGTGCTCACTATTTCAAATGTACAGTATGCTTTAACATGATTTAAGTGTGCTAAAAAAAATATACATTTCTCATTAATCTTTTCTGTGTAAAGTTATATCCATTATTACAACGTCCTCGCCATTAGGTCTTACTGCTGTAAACGCTGTAATCCTGGTTATTTTATAGTCCACCACAAAACAACGATTTAAACATTTTTACAGCTCAAATAAAACATGAGGTCCAAAAGAAGAATTAATGTTAGTGCTTTTATAAAAATATAAGCTTCAAATTTCTGCCTTTAAACCCTCCAAAATTTGGCCCTATTCACTTCCATTGTAAGTGTCTCACTTGTAACCTTGATTTTGCTTTTTAAAGGAAAAGGATGGACGAGTCTAAAATATGTCTGAGGTAATCAATATTATGCCACAAATGCTGTTGATTGAGCTAAACTCATATTGAACCCCAAATCTTAAATCCTAGATAAAACCCGTCTTGCATCTTCTGTATTGTTTTATTCTGTTGCGTTGCATCTAAAGCTGTCTTTGCACACAAGAATGCATTCTGTGTGAACAGTTACTCAGTCATTCGGTGTCGGTTGCTATCGGTGAATGTAGTTTGGTGATACACGTTGCTTGCAGGCTATCGAAAACATGAAGGTGGTGCCTTCAAGCTTGAATTGCTCCGATGGTAGAAAAAAATCCTCTTTACATAATTTACGTACAGTATAGCTAAGGAGGCATAATTAATTAACTTTTTATCAAAATTGTGTGTGTTTTAGTTAACATGTTAAATGAATCGCTAAATTTACATGTTAAATTAACAGCCCTAATCTAAGATCTAATCTAATGTTTTATGGTCATATAAATCCCTTCTCATCCGATGCTATATTTAGTAAGATATGCATAGCCCACATGTGTGCATGCACAGGCACTTACACGTTCTTTCACATTACTGAAATTACCCAAAGGTTATGGACAAGGGGGTTTAATGAATTAAAGTGGACAGAGCTGACTCAGAGCGATCGAATGCTTGTCCCTTATGGACCTATATGTGTTTAGTGCTTGCAGTTTCGTTCTGGCACAGAGAGAAGGAGAACAACTGATATAGAGGCAGGTTTGGATGTAGTGCTCTGCAGGGAGGGGAAGGCACAAAGTGTTTTTAAGCAGCCAATCATTTTTGATTAATTAAGGTCTCAACCGGTAGGAGGTTGACAGCAAGAAAAACATAAGTCTCAGGAGAACAGATAATTTATGATAATGTACGTTCAAATGTGTGCTTCTATTAGCATTTTTACAGTATTGACTAGCATAGTTTATCAGTATCGATAGATAGATAGATAGATAGATAGATAGATAGATAGATAGATAGATAGATAGATAGATAGATAGATTGATTTTCAATTTATACTTCAATGGAATAAGTGGGTAGCCCAATAGGTAGGTAAGGACTCCACACCAATAACCAAATAGTCCGTTCTCTGTCCAATGGTTCAGTGCCCTTGAGCAAGGTGTTTAACCTTAGAGCTGATCATGGGTAGCTATATACAGCATGTTTTCCTTCCCCTGACGGTCCCTGACCCCAGAATAGCTCCTTTACAAAAGCACAGACACTGTATTGTACAACCATTTGTATTGCACTTTTGTGAAAGCAGCTTGCATGACCCACTGCTTTGGAAACATGATCAAACCGTGATGTAAGTCAACTATGCAGTGCGGACCGTACAGGGGCATCGAAATGTGTGAAGGAACTACTTAAAACGCTGTCAGAGAGGGGTGACATTTTATAAGCATATATATCCTACCTCTGCAAATGTCACCGTCAGGTTTGTTTGACTCACCTAAAGCCTACTTTGTGTGGGATGGGAGAATATCATTAACTTTTTTTAAAGGACATTCATTATATTCGATGTGTTTTTCTGAGATGTATACATTGCCCTGAATACAAATGAATGACATAACCTCATTTACTGTTTGTGATATCTACAGTACTAGGTCCATTTATATAGTTTATATAGTATAAACTCAACATTACGAGAATAAAGTCGTAGCATTATGACATTAAACCAGTAATGTTTTGAGATTAAGGTCATTATGTTTTGAGAATAAAGTAGTTGTGATGCAAGAATAAAGTAGCATTATTAAATTGAAATCGTAGCGTTATGGATTTAAAATCAAAATATAATGAGAATAAAGATGTAGCGCTATGAGATTAAAGTAATAATGTTTTTAGATTGAAGTCATACCATTATGAGACTATATATAATAAATAATATATATCGCAAGTGTGCCATTTACTGTATATTATGATGATGTTTTAGTGCCACAAAAAAAAAAATAAAAAAAAAAATGAGAATACTCAATGATTTCAAGAATTAAATTGTAATGTTTTGAGAATAATCTCACAATAGGCCTTTTATGAGAACAGAGTCAACCAGTTTTGAGAATTAAGCCATAACATTACAAGATTATAGTAAAATGTTTAGAATTAAGTCAATATTACCAGAATCAAGCCAAGCATTATGATATTAAAGTAAGTGTTTTTGAGAATAAAGAAGTAATGTTATGAGAATATAGTAGCATTTTTAAATTCTATTACAGTACGTAGCATAATGAGATTAAAGTATTAACGTTTTAAGAATTGTGAAGAAATATTATGGTAATGTTAATGTTGTTAGAAAATCACAGCATTATAAAACGAAATTCATAACATTAAAAGAAGTAGTTTGAAATGTTTTGAGGACAAAGTTGTAAAATTAGGAGATTAAAGGTGTAATACTGTGTGAATACAGTGTAAATATGTTTTCTTTTTTTTATTGTTTTTTTTTTTATTACAAAGTGATAAAAACATAGTACTTTAGTACATGTCCAAAAGACATGTTATTACCATGGTTCTCTTTTGTTATGCCATATGCCATGTACTAGATGAGTGAAGGAAGTATAGTTACAAAGTCATTCAAACTTTTGCCTTTCAGCCCACCAGATCACTTACAACGTTATTATTATTGTAAACACAGGGGGTTAGGGAGGATATTTACTTCATAAAGAATATGTTTTTTCAAGACAACAGTAGGAGTGTTATTAAGTCACAGCTTGGAACAATTCCATTTGTGTTAAAGTGTCACAGAATTCATTTTAGGGAATGCAGTATTATTTGTCAAGGTGCTAAGTGCAAAATTAGACTGGTTGACAGTTTCAAGGCAGACTGTTGCTATTAATTTCCCTTGCTTCACCATCCCTCTCACTCAACGTGTGGCTGTGAGTGTTGTAATGTACTTTTGTCTATGTTGGAAATGCACACGAAAAAAGTTAATGTTCCGCTCTGTTTAAATGCTACACATCAGCTCTTGACTGCTTAGCCCCCCTTTATGGATTCTTGTTTTCATCACCATTTCATCTCTCTCTCTTGCATTTACCCCTTTTAGTGTCATATTCCCATCTATTTCTTTCTGGAACACTCAATTTTCTCTTTTCAACTGCTCTTCTTGAAGGAAAGGTGAGCTGCAAGTTACCAATTATAGGGAGTAATTTTTGCATATGTGTCAGGGTTGTGTCACTGAAGAGTTGGAAAAGCTCAATTTAGAGGGCTGTCACATTTTCGTTTACATTTATTTCCTTGGCAGACACTTTCATACCAAAATGTCCTGTCACCATCTCGAAATATGAATTCTTAGAAAAGGCATAAATCTGTTTTTTTCTGTCTCAACCTCTGCAGAGGTTCAACCTTCTTCTCTCGTCCAGATGGATGCAAAGGTAATGCAGGCTAATGATTTTCCATATTACATACAGGCAGGGACGGATTACCGACCGGGCCAATGGGGCCAGTGCCCAGGGGCCCTTGACTCTCCGGGGGTGCCCTGGGATTTTAGGCTGCGCAATCTAGTTAGATGAAAACCCTTTTGGGAATGAACAAATTTTGGGTGGAAGGGGGCCCTTGGAGATAATTGGCCCCAGAGCCTTTGCAAGTCATAATCTTCCCTGTCTATAGGGATTTCAAAAGTACTGGTACTTCAAATCCAAGTCGATACTAAAATAAATAAATTAAGTAATGTTACCAGTCTTTCCACAGTAACAGTAGTATTTAGTACCGACTCAATTGAATATCTGAGTGCTGTTTGACCAACAGGCCACTGCTTTGGAATGCTTGCATGGGCATTTGTGTGCGTGAGAGTACTCTGGCTTTTATTTTTAATTTTTTGCATTAAAAATCCACTTGGCACAAAAATCCAAGGGGGCATGTTTTTGAATTTAAATAAATAAAAAAGTGTGTCCAATTATGGCATATTAGTTTTTGCAATGTTATGGAAGAATTGAAATTGTCAACTGTGGTATCGTGACATCCCTAATTCCCTCATTGCATGCCTTTCCCCTCCATTTCTTGCTCTTTCCACTTAACACTCCAATCACGATCCATGGTCGCCAATGACAAATCGCTCAAATTTAGTTATGTAAAGTGGCACAGGAGAAAAGTGCAGGTTTTTAAAGCAAGTACTGTGTGAAGAGGGGTTGATTGATTGGCAGAGCCATTCTCTCGTGCGCTTGAGTGACAGCGTTGTGGTCGCCATGGTGAAGGAAATGAGAGAGGAATTACAATACAGACCTGTCACTTCCTCAGGGACAGAAGAAAAAGAGAAAATACATCAGGCTGTTTGCCTTCACACCAAACACACAACCTAATGCCCAAATGGTCAGCATTACCAGCACACACACACACACATTCACACAATAGCACTTGGCACAATGTGCTCCACATCAAAAATACACTCCGCTGCCTTGCTTTTACCCAATATTATACTCCTGACTCTCTATACCTTTATTCTGTCACCTCGCCTACAACCCACAAGAGTCATTATGGAAATTCAGAACTGGGCTTCAGCAGCTCATTCTAAACTATGGCCCTGGGTGATTTGCTCAAGGTTCTGCTTCACGAATTGCTCTTTTATTTGCGTAATTCTGTGATACTGTAATCTTGCACAGACTCTGTAATAATGAATTGTTTGCCAATATGGTTGTAGACACAAACATGAAAAGATATTGGCTGATGACTGACTAGAATGCAAATCTGGGCCACTGTGGGGAACTCTAAACATGATTTGGAGTGGATCTCAAGAAAACATGTCTGGGTCATTTTTTTTCAGCCTCAGAATGAAAACTAGTCAACATTATCAACATTAAGATTTTTTAATTTTTGTTTATTTTAATTCTCATAATTGTCAATGGTGACTCTAATTATTTTCTTATTTCAGTAATATATATACAGTTGAAGACAAAATTATTGGCCCCCTTTGAAATATTTAGTTATTTTTCAAATAATTCCCAAGTGCTCTTTAACAGAGAAAATATTTCAACATAGCATTTCTAAACATAATAGTTTATTTAGGCAACTTAGAGTGTTTATAATACAAATAGAAAAATTATAACCAAGAACAAAAAAAAATCTATAGGTCAAAATTATTAGCCCTCTGATGTTAATAGTCAATAGTGTATCCCTTTTACTTGATAACAGCCTTTAGTCATTTGTTGTAGTTCTCAACCAATTTTAGGCATTTTCCTGAGGAGTCGCAGCCCATTCCTCCTTAGCAAATCTCTCAAGCTCCTCAAGATTTGTTTGTCTCCTGGCATGTACTCTAGTCTTCAGTGTGGCCCACAGATAATCTTTGGGATTCAAGTTTGGGCTTTGTGCAGGCCAGTCAAGGATGTTCACTTTGCTCGTTTGGAGGTAGTTCTTCATCAGAAATGAGGTATGCTTTGGGTCGTTATCATCCTGGAAGATGAAATGTCGACACAAACCAAGTTTTGTTGCAGATTGCCTGAGGTTGTCTTTCAAAATATTCTCGTAGTCTTCCTTTTTCATGATTCCTTCGACCCTGATGAGATTCCCAGTTCCAGACGCACTGAAACATCCCCACAGCATTGTATATACTCCCACCGCCATGTTTCACTGTGGGCACAGTGTTCTTTGGGTTGAGCACCTCTCCCTTCTTTCTCAAAACATAGGCAACATCTATATGGCCAAAGAGCTCTAGTTTTGTCTCATCTGACCAAAGGACACGTTCCCAGTATCATTTTTCTCTGGGTTGTCCTTGGCAAACTTCAGTCTAGCTTGGAGGTGTCTCTTCTTCTTGAAGTTTTTCTTGGTCTGCAACCTCGCAGTCCATTCCTGTGCAGGGCTCTAGTGACTGTCTTCGTTGAGACATCAATCCCAGACTTGGCTAAATCCTTCACTAGTGTCTTGGCAGTTGTTCTTGGGTCCGTAGAAACCTCTCTCACCTGTTTTCTTTTCAAGGTTTTTGAAATATTTCGCTTCCTGCCTCTGCCAGTCTTGTTCTCCACTGTGTGGGTCTCTTCAAACTTCTTGATAATACTTCTCACAGCAGTTCTTGACACCTGAAAATGCTTTGATAAACGTGTATATCCTTCTGCTGCATTGTGAGAATTAACAATTCTTTTTCTCAAGTCTAAACAAATTTATTTTGTCTTTGCCATGATAACAGTTTTATAGTACTTCAATAGTTGTTTTGCAAGATACTAATCCTCAATTTGAAGTGCAATTTAAAGGCTTGGGGGATTAATTAGGTTAATTAGGCAAGTCATTGGATAACCGTGGTTGGTTCCGTAGCCAATCAAACAGACAATTTCTTAAGGGGGCTAATAATATTGACCTTAGCAGTGTTTTACTTTTTTTAAATAATTATTTTATTCCAGGAAAATTGAAATAAATAAGGCTTTCTCCAGAGGAAAACTATAATAAGAAATACTGTATTTCATAGGGGGGCTAATAACTTTGCCTTCAACTAATATATATATATATATAGGGTGGTGTTTGCAGCACGTTTTGTGGTCCGTTAGGCTTTTTAGCTTTTCGTGGCCGACCCACCAGCCTGCTAGGTTCTCCCAATGGCCAGTCCACCCCTGATCGGCCCCAAATTGCATCGGCCCACCAGTAAAATGCCTGGTATGCCAGATTACCAGTCCAGCCCTGAACGGCACCTAGTTGTACCAACACAAAGAGGCACCAAAACACTTTCCCTGACTTTTGGTTTCATCGTACCACGTTGGTGGAGTGACCTTCCAAAGTACATCCATGAAGCTGACTTACTCTTTGTGTAATGGCTAAAAATACATCTTTTCCGTGAGCACTTAGACAGTCACAAAAAATAAATAAATAAATACTTGTTTCACTTTCATCGATCTTGAATACTACTATTCTGATGCTAGTGAAACTTGTAATGCAGCATTTTTCGTACCACTGTCTCTTTAAAATTATTAGTTTATGATTGTATTGTTTAATGTGTGTGAACATGTATATAATGTCTTTTGTTTTTATTCTAGTTCCTGACTCATGTCATGTGTTCCCTAGTCATGTGATGTCCTATTTTCCCTCCATGTGTCTTGTTTTCATTGGTTAATTGTCTTGTTATATTGTTTAGAGTTCTCAGTGTTTATTGATTACTACTTCTGTCATGTGTTCTCCCATGTCATGTATTTAAGCCTCATGTTTTCCTTTGTTCATTGTCAGGTATTGTTGAATGTAATTTTGGTTGTGTGTTTGGTAACGAGTTCATGTCAAGCCATGTTTATTTTTCTTGTTTGTAGTTAGGTTTTTTTGGTTTTTACATATATTAATATATTTGCACTTGTGTTCTTAATTCCATTGACTTTGCCAGCTGCCAGCAGCAAGAGTACAATAATGTATTCCTCTTTTGTAAGTTGTTTTGGATAAATGTGTCTGCAAAATGAATAAATGTAAATGTAATATTTTGCTGCATTACAGTAATAATAATAAAAAAATATATAGGCGTACAATAAAGCCTTTTTTTCAAATGTACTGTTTATATGGCATAAATTAATACAATAATTTAATACAATACAACATACAGTACTTCCAAGATGTATAATTTATCCTTTAAATATATATATATATATATATATATATATATATATATATATATATATATATATATAATTTTTATTTATTTTTTTTCACATTACAGCAATGGGAATTTGGGAGGTAAATGTCCTTAATTTTCATGAATTGTCATGTTACAATGCAAATAATCATTATGGTCCTTAAAGGGGCATTCGGTAGTTCTCTAGCTAGCATTAGCATTGCACTTCTTTGTGTATTTTAAGTATCGATATAACAGTGGTGTTAGATGCCTCTTCTGGACCCCTCATACAATTAACACTCTGAATTCCATTTATTTGCTTCATTGTTAACTTTAACTGCACCATACATTTTTATGTGACAAACATCCTTTAATTATATGCAGGAAATGTACAGTTTTGATTGAAATCATTATCTTTTTACGAGTGTTGTATATATGGTTACATGTTTGTGAGATTTAATGCTCCATTCTGGAGAATGAGAGAGATTACGGACTCTGGCCCTGTTTTATGTCCATTTTTATTGTCCCTGAATTTTGTGTGGGGGTTTATAGCTGTATGAAGAGTCTTATGTATCATCTTTAATACAACTCGGATGTCCTGCTTGCTTTCGTCAACACCGAGTCCCTTGTTACCTTGTTAAACACTTTTAAAGTCTTGCAGCTTGAGGCCTGTTACACGCAACAATAACCCCTAACTGAACATTCATTTCTGGTGCCGTTTAATAGGTTGTAGCCCTTTACATCAGCCATAGTCACCACCAGGCTTAGGGCAGATGAAACATGGAAACGAGTCACTTTGGGAGATTTTGGTGAAAGTTGCCCTCATGTTCTCACAAAACATCCCAGAGTATCTTTGAAAATCTCACACCTTAGTTAACTCAAAAATAAATAAATACTAACCCTTATGCCTTTCCAGACCCATATGACTTTCTTTGTTTTTGTGGACCTAAAAAGGAGAAGTTTATGAGATTGTTCATGCTGGTCTTTTCCAGACTATGAAAGCAGATGGAGACCAGTGGCTGTTAAGCTGTTAAGGACAAAAAATCAGCATAAAAGCATCATAAAAGTAGTCTTATGAATCCAAATTACAGCTTTGTTTGAGGAACAGATTTAAATTTAAGTAGTTGGAAAAGAGAAGCTTGGGAATCCTTCTATAAATGAGTACTTTGGTGTTCCATGGTAGAAAGAAATTCATGGGGGTTTCAAAAGACTTAAGGTTGAGTAAACAATTTTTGAGTGAGCTATTCTATTAAAATCTTCCAGTTCTGGTCCACAATTTGAAAGTCTCCCCAATTTAACACCTAATTCAACTTATTAGTTCATTAATCGAAGCTCCATGACCTGTATTGCATGTATCACAAGGGAAACGCTCAAAATGTGAGGTGTATTTACGGGTACTGCAGTACTAGAATCAGGAAACACTGCTTTAAAGAAATTGCAAAAATGGTCTCAGATCAGCTGATCTGTGAAAGGTCATTTTACCCACGATACGGTCAATGGACCATTGGGCGACTGGGTGTAGGTGGCTGAGAGGGGGAGTGTGAGTGTCATTAGAGACTGAGGAGCTAGCAGACAGCCAGTGTCCCATGACCTGACATTTTGGATAGCTGAAGCATGTGGGTCGAGGTGTGAGAGGAAAAGGGTGGCACTAGGGAAACAGATACGAATGTCTTTAAGGTTAAACGCTGTCTCTGCTGGTGCAGCAGCAATCCTGATGAGGTTCTTTTGAAGCTAGTGGAGGCCAGGTGGCTAAGCCACTACAGGTAGATGAAAGGTAATCTTGTTGCTTTGTGTGAGACCGGGCTTTGTGTGAGACAAAATTCTGAATTGAAAGGAATAGTTTGCACTAAAATGAAGATTCTGCGATCATTTACTCACCCTCATGTTATTCTAATCCCATGTGACTTTCTTTCTTCTGAGGAAAATAAAGGGATATAGGGATAGCTTTTGTTTTCAATGGTAAAATGAAGTAAAATGGGTTTGTGACAACATGAGGGTTACAGAATGACAGGATTTTTATTTGTTAGTGAACTTTAACAACTTCAAGAATTGGTGCCCATGCTATTTGGATAAATACATTTTCCATGTCACACAGGATGTTGAATTGGAAGGACTGGAGAAGGAAATGGATCAGAAGAAATTCAGTAGTCCAACACAAGTTTTGCATCAAAATATGCACAATTAGTTCAGTTTATTATGCTTATTTTCCCCATATATGAAGAATATAGTTCTAAATTGATAGATTGATAGACATAGTTCTTTACTATCAAAAAGTTCTATACTGTCATTTAACAAAGCTATGAATTAATAATATGTAATTGATAATAGTATCCATCATACTGCTTAATTTATTAAATAATTTTAAAAAAATTATTACATATGATGCAATGTATATAAATCAAACACAATATTCAAAACTTTATTTATTTATACTGTATATGTATCCACTAGTAGTTTTATCTAATATTAATTCATATAATTTTTTAACTGTGTTTTTGGAAATGCCCCATGTTATGTTTTTAAAAACATGTTAATGAGTAATTCATACTGAAAAATTATATGTATTATTAAAGGAATAGTTCACCAAAAACTGAAAATTCTGCCATTATTTTCTCACCTGTAATGTCGCTCCAAACCCGTGTGACTTTCTTTTTTTTGTGAAAACATAAAGTGAATGTTCAAAAAGTTTATTTGCCAAATGCTAAAAACAAATAGTGACTGTCAAGATCGAAAAAAGATAATTCAACAATTCTACGACTCTTTTGCGATAAAGACTTCTGAAACCATATGATCATTTTATTGATGAAAAGAATGCATTCTAAGTCATTGTTCACTCTCGAATTAAATTATTAATAAAGCACTGAAATCAAATATGGCAGCTACACCGGTAACATCAGACCTCACTGGTTCTTGTGACATGACGTCATGATGTTTTGGTGAACTATTTCTTGAAAAGCTACACTTACAACCATTATATTTATTATAAATATTAGATTTACTTAAATGTCATCACATTTGATTCTACTTCCATAAGTTCAAATACAATTCTGGATTGTGTTTGTTTTCTTAACTGAAATTCAGTTGAATTGGAATTCAGAAGGCATTCTCAATTTGATTCTGAATGGCACACAACCTTGTGGTTTAAGACGGGACTTGAAATATGGTACAGTGTTGGGCTTTGTTTGCCTGTGAAAAGTGTTTTTTATTTGGCTGTGCTAACGGTTTACCTTGTGACTTTGAAAGACTTCAAGTGTACAACAATTTCAAACACTAATCCTACTTTTATAACTTATGCATAATGCACCAAGCGTTAATTAATGGCTTGGAATAATTGCTTTTGGGTAAGAGGAGGGGGGTGGAAATTACATTTGCTAATCTTACATTCCGCTATTATAATCACAGCTTGATGACAATATATGCTTGTATTATCAATCAAAACATTTAATTAAGTTATTAAGCACATCAGAACACTGTGGATATAATTCTCAGTCAGCTGTGTAATGGGCAGTAATGACTTTCACCTAGAGAGACCTGTTCAGACGTCCTCCTGTTTGTCAGACACATCTGCATAAACTGCAGATGTGAAGAGCCATAAACACCTGTTTAAGGAATTAGGTCACCTAAAAATTGAATTTCTGTCTTCATTTACTGACCCACATGTTGCTCCAAATCCATTTGCTATCCCTTTAAGCAGCCCATATCAAAGCACATACTAGTGAGTCTTTCCCAATGACAATACCCTCTATTCATTCTGTTCAGAAGACCCATTGATTGTCTTCTCCAATCACCACACCTTCCATTACACATCCTCAGTTGTCCCTATTAGCATTATCACAAGCAGCATGGCAGCTATATCTCAAGCTGTGACGTTTCTCACCGCTAATGCACTTAGTATCAATAGCTAATTAAACCGTAAGATCGCTTTGGCAAAACATCTGTTCTGCTCTAAAGAGCACTGGGTTGTCTTGAAGCGATTACACTAAGTGTCATTAACTGTGCTGATCAAACGGTGTGGCCGGGTCAATGACTAAATGCTGCTGACTGCAATAGCGCTAACGTGTGGGGAATGCTTGCGCTAAAGCAATACAAGCAGAAAACTGTAACAATGGCCATTGATGTTTACACCTTGTCAGAACTAATTACATGGCAACTCAGAGTCTATTCAGAGCGGTTCATGTCCTTGGACTCAATTTGTTTTGTTTCTATGGCAATGCTCATAATATGACAGCAAAATGTATCCATGTGAAGATTTGATGGTGATGGCAGCTAAATATTAAATCAACAATTATTTACCCGGTTACACTGGTACACTAAAATGGCATATCAATCAATGAATATGTGTAGTGGTGCCATCATAAACGTTTGAGGTTGTTGTCATTTTAGGTCTTTTTCACTGTGGTCAAGTTGGAGCTTCCATAAAATTGTGAGTCATTTCATTGTGTGTCCAACTTAATTACAGTAATTACAAGTTTGAAATTTAGTTTCAAAATTTGAATTACAATAATTCCAATATTACATGAACACACCATATGTTCGGAATATCATACTACCATGCAATATACATACCATTGCTCCAGAATGCTGTATAGTTTGTATAGTGTACAAAGTATGCCGATTTTCTACTGCAATGTGTTGTAGACTCATTTGACTGACCATTTTGAAAAAATTTGAAGGCAAATTTTGATAAGAAATGGAAAATAACCATTTTTATTTCCAAGATGAGACTGCACTCCACTCACTGAATTAAACACGGGATTTAATGATGTAATAATGTAGCATGTTTGAATTGGGGACAAGGTTTTGACGGGTTGTCATGGCAAAAAAGTTCTAAAATTGAATATAACTTTGCACAGAATCACACTAAAATCATGTTAACATGCATAGTGGGTCTGTTCCAAAATTTAGTGAGCTGCCTTCAGAGGCAGCATTTTAACACATTATTGGCACTCTCCCGGAACTAAGGCTGTTCCAAAAGCTAGGTTTCTTAATTTTGCTGCCTTATAAGATACCTAGTTCTGTCTGAATTCTAAGGGAGCATCGTATGTATCCTTCTCCTGGTAGGAGATTCCAGAATGCACTGTGATGAGCTCGGTGAAAAAATAAATCCAAGATGTTGGACGAGGCGAGAGAAATGTAGATTATAAATATACTGATAATCAATTCAATATGAGAAAGAATAGATAAAAACTAGTTTAAAATCATAGCAAATTGATTATTTTACTCAAAATGTGTGTGTGCTATGCAAATTTATGCTCATTAGAGGATTGCGTATTTCCTCTTGCATCACCTGTGTTGAAATCCGTTGTGAGCCTCATCTCTCATGTGCTGCACGTGAGGAGCACTATTTGAAAGATGTGTGGAACTGCGACTTCCAAATCGCTGTCTTATGTGGCATCATTTTAGTAAGGATGCTGCCATAGAAGACAGCGAGGTAGCTCACTAAGTTTTAGAAAAGACCCAATATCTTGTGGCTATATTTTGTAACAATCAGTATTTTAACATTTATGGAAAGGCCCCATTTACTTCCATTTTAAGTACGTACCTCACTGTACCCCAGATTTTATCCTTTTTTTATTTTAAGAAAAGGAGGGACAAGTTGAATTTATTTATTTATTTGGTAATCAACATTATGCTTCAAATGATGTCGAATGAGCTTAACTTGATTATATTGAACCCGGAATATTACTTTAAATAGTAAGCAGATATTCAGATATTCATATATACCATATTCAGAAAGAAGCCAGCTAGTGTTTCATTCCAAACATAGCCAATGCTAATTCTTCAAGGTCTGAAAGAACGGAGCTCTCCTTAACTTTGACATGACTGCTGTTAACCTCCTTGACAGTCAGTAACAGGTCTGGAAAGCATGTGTTCTCTGGAGTCAAGCTAGCAAACAAGTTTCAGCACTGCGGCTAATGGCCTGCAAGGAGAATCAAACAGCAGAGCATATCCAAGTTTATTCATAAAAGGAAAAGAAACCTAAGCCCTTTTTCTGGCCAGTTAATCTTGTGCTTTGAGGAAAGATAATGAGATTAGTTAAAGATAGAGCACACTAGCATGAACCTTGCTTTAGCAGTCACAGAATGATTTCAGAATACCCTGAGTGCGCATGACACAGATCTTACACTGTATAGTCTTCAGTTTTAATAAAACCAAAGTGTTTGGACACTTTTGGAAACATATTTCACACTTTTTTATTTTATTTAATTAGATAGTGAAATTCGTTATCAAACCAAGAAGCATCTGTAAACAAGTGATGCTAGACTTTTTCTCAGAACTAACTTAAGTTATCTGAGACATTTTTGTAATGAATTGTAACCATAGTGGATATATTCTGTTCCCCTCCAGTAACCACAGGTGTAGTTCATCACATTAACTATGAACATGTTCCACTAAGTTTGACAACCAGTTGTCTAAATTTTAAACAAGCTATGGTTTTAAAATATGAAATCTAACTAACTTATTTTTGTGAAATGTTTTGATTTAAAAGAAATAAAAATAAATACTACTTGATTTGGTAAAATTTACAATGCTAGTTTAAGATATAGAACATAAATATATCAATTATATTGAATATCAAAGATATCATATCAAAGATATTCATTAATTTCTAAGTGTGGCTTAAGTGTCCAAACTCTTTTTGGGACCACTGTATATTATGAATTTCATAGCATAATAAGGGGACCTTCACTTATTAATAATTCACACCCCAACATACTCTTCAGATTTTTTTTTTTTTTTTTTTTTTTTGAGGACTGTTACAGAGGTATAATTTGTTCCATATGCTCTCACTTTGTGGGTTACTATAGCTCTGTGTCCAAAATATATGATGAAGTGTTGAGATTAGACGTATAATCCTTACAAATGCAACACTTTAATCTAGGATGCAATTTTGTATACAGGAGTAATAGATATGCATAGTTAGAGATAAATGTAAATTATTTCTTGTAAAGTGAGGAAAAAGAGCAAAGACATCGAGTCTCAAGAGGGAGGTCAATTTAGTATGGTTGTACAAAGTGGTACAAAGTCATTTGGTTTGGTTTACGAAGACAGATAACACAGGCTCTAAGTAGGGCAAAGAGACCAGGAGTAAAGACTCACCTTTAAGCAGGGGCATTGCTAGATTTCAGTGACATCCAGAGCTTAACCCATGGGGCATAATAAAATAAAAAAATGTTGGATGGCCTCCGTCTGCTGCTTTACTGTCAAGAACTGCTGGGTAAAGTCCCAGATGGTGTCACTGAATAGGCCGACCTGGGAGATGGGGGCATTGAAGAAGCGTGTCTTGTCGGCCTCACACATCTTGACCAAGTCCAGCCACAGATCGCGCTCTTGGACCAACAGTGTGGACATCGTACGCCCGAGAGACCGTGCCATAACCTTCATTGCCTGGAGGGTAAGGTCGGTCGCCGAATGCAGCTCCTGCATAAATCCCGGGGCAGAACTACCCTTTGTGCAGTTCTGTCAGCACCTTGGCTTGGTGAACTTGCAGGAGAGCCATGGCGTACAGGGCGGAGGCGGCTTGTTCGGAACCTACAGGCCTTGGACAGGTGGCGGCATCACAAGGGCACAGGTGCACCACTTATTCACTGGGGGTATCACTGAGTAACCCCTGGCCGCTCCCCCATCAATGGTAGTGAGGACGGGGGATCCGAGTGATTGGGACCGGGCAGAGAAAGGTGCCTCCCACGAATTCCAGGAAGAAAGGCACTGTGGTGGGGTTGTGAGCAGTGCCACGAGCCCAGATACCAATCATCCAGCCATGAGGGTTCCTCTTTAGCCCGACGCTCGCGGCGGCCTGAGATAGCATGTCTGCCATTTCGGTGTCTGCCTGTGACTGGACGACCACATCCGAGAGGGGAAGTCCAGTGGACGTTTCCGCATCAAACAGGACAAGCCCACTTTCTGATGCTGCGCTCGAAAGCTCATCACCTTATCGGGCACTGAATAAGAGGTCAAACTCACCCTGGGACGAGCTGGCGCACTCATCCGAATGCCTAACCGAAGCAAAGGGAATGGGAGGTCCGCGGGGATTTGACCGGCGGAGGTGGTCCCATTGTGGTCCCCAAATCCCCCCCAGTGCTCGCTGTGCTGGCGTCATATCCATAGGTAGAAGGACCAAGGGAGAAAGCCGCTGTAACGTGGCATGAGGATCCAGAAGAGGTGAGGGATGGAAATCGCTAGACTCAGCTTGAACCATTGACCGCTCGGCTCCGAAGAGAAAATCTAATGAGCGGTAGGCACATGTCCAGGGGAAGGGCATGCAAATACCACTCGCCATTTCCAATTGGCCTTTTATCAAAGATCAGAAGTGTCTCAGGTTCTCAAATGTGACCCCTAGTGTCACTACATCGACACAACCTCAAGTGAGTGACAGATAGGGAACCCTTCCTTCCATGACTTAAACAATGACCACCCAACCTGTCAAATAACATTTAGGGCCTATATTATGCGCACAACACTGACACATGATCAGGACATTATATGAAAAATGTACAACTATTTGGCTCATTTGTTCATTGTGCAGAAACAAAATAAAAAGTAATTTAACAATTTAATCTTGCAAATGTCATTTATCATAATATTTTGAGAATAAAGTAAAAATTACGAGTAGAAATTCAAAGCAGAATGAGATTAATGTAATATTTTGAGAATAAATCAAAAGAAAAGTGAAGTGGTGGACAACAGCAAAGTGGCGATAACTTGGCTATACAACCAAGCTGAATTTGTGGGAAGTTTTTGCAAGCTCTCTGTTCATGAAGGTGTGCATTAGTACATGAGTTTTCAACATATGTGTGCCTGTCAAGGGAGGTGCAAGATATAGACGCACACTCAAGTGAAGCTTAAAATTATTGGAACTGCTGTGAATTATATGGGGTAGCAAGAGCGAGGCTGATAGTGCTGAAGCCCTATGTCTTTTGTTCATAGTCCTGACTGTTTTTTATTTTTTTGTGATGAAAAAAAAAAAAGTAAGGCTCAATATTCATTACATCAGCAACAAGGCAGGCTGCAATTCTGGCTTAAAATAAATTAATTCCAATTTGCATTAATAGACAGTTCGCAATTTGACTTTTACATGCTGTTGCTCAAGTTCATCAGACATGTAATGGACGCCTCAAGTGAGAGCTTTCTATTTTCCCTCACAGGGGTGCAGCTTTTCTGTATCAGAGGCACTGAAGTTTATTATACATGCAAGCCTTGTGTCTATATATTTAATCTATATGCCTCATTTCTAATCTTCATTTGTTTCAAACAATCCACACGCCAAGTAGATTTTAATACATGCACCAGTCAGCTTGTTCGGTTATTCTGGTTTAGTCGGGAGTCAGTAGGCTTTGCGGGAATGAATGTTATAAAGAATGTTTATTGCAATGGATTTTCCTCAAATGTAACTCAAAATAGCAGCGCAATGGAATTTCCTCAAATGTAACTCAAAATAGCAGCACAATGAGCTATAAGCCTAAATAGCACAATACAAAGGTTTAAAAAATATAAATCTCACATTAAAATCAAACAAAAATGATCAAACTGACACTGCCTATAAATGCGCTATGCCCGGGCTGGTTCACATTTCCATGTCATGTGCGTGAAGTTGCACACTGCTGCGTTTAAATAGCCTTTTTGTGGTGCCTTGATTTTTAAATGGTTTAAAATCAAATGATATTGAACTTTTTAAAAATGATTGTATTTAAGTCAGTACACCAGATCAAAAGGAGAAAAAAAAAAAAAAAAAAAGGTAGTCTTACTGTTTATCAAGCGTTGAAACTTTGTTTTGTTAAAAACAAGCTGGAATCATGAAACCCAAATCAAAAAAATTAAATATATTTATTACTTCTTGAGAAACAAAAATGACGGAATTAATGTGGAGCGCATCTTTTTGCTTTCATAATATTATTTAGCGTGCTTCATTTTAAGGTGTTAAAACAGATTGTTTGTATTACCACAAGTGACTTTCATCACGTGACACAGTCACACTTGTTTTAATAACAAGATCCCCTTCATTTTCTTGACTTTTCTGTTGATCATATCAGCACAAATTCGTCAAATGATGGAGAAAGACAGATGTGCGGTGTAGTCAAGTGCACCTCGGCATGTTAAACAGATGATCCAGGTGTCTGGATCACAGTGACACTGTCCCAGCAGAATGTGTCAGATCACAATGGAGTGCTGCATCCTATGCTGTAGAGCACTCCCAATCAGCCTGTAAAATCAGAATTGCAAAGACTCAGCAACGAGTTTGTGTGTGTGTTTGCGCAATTGCCTGATCTGTGTAATTCCTATAGTGAATCTGGCATTAAGCCATCATGCAATTTTCATTCATTGCTCAAGCCTGGTTTCAGTCTCATGTGAAATGTGCCCACTGATAGATACACTTGCACTGATTACATGGATATTTGCATATCACAATATAGCAAAATCTCTATCGATTGACACTTGATATCGTTGCCACGATATATATCGTAATATCACCCAGCCCTACACGTACACCCAACACATTTCATCTGAATGTATCAAACAGTTCATAACTTGACAGTGTATCTTTTACAAGTGCCACGAAATGCAATGATAAAGGTCAAAGCCATTCATCTAGTGTGGAAAAAAACATTTAAATCCAGATAGGCACACGAAGGTGTCCTGTGTAAGTCTCCTTTGCTGTAGATGAATCTCCCACGAAAGGTTGCTTCACCTGTCCAACTGTTCAGTGAGAACCAGTGGGCGGGTCCAAGAGTGCAATGAAGGAAAATAGACATTGATGTCTTGTTGAAGATCATATGCAGATGTTTTTGGTCCTTGTGACATCACAAGTTCCACAAATTCCAAAAGAGACGTTTCTAGAACCTAGTTTAAACAAATGCACTTCTTTTTATTGATGAGGAAGTTTTTAGTTCTGAAACTTACAGTATGATCTCTTATATGTCAAAAGATCATGGAAAATTTGATTAGTCATGTCATGACACATTTAAAGCTCTTTATCCTATTCCAGTGTACTGTAACCTATATACACAATTAGCAGGTTGATTCCCCTGAAAAGTTTAAACACTGTTGGCCTTCAAAAGGTGCAATACAATTACTTTGCCTACACTGAAACTGAGAAAATGGCTTTGAAGTTACTTGGTTTTAGTGTTGATTTTGTAGTAAGTGCAATTTTCACATCCTATTTTCTCTGTATATTTTCTCTATAGCTATGCCAAACCTATTTGGTTCAAGGCAGATTATATTCTAACAGACACAATTTATCAGTAATAAATCAGTTCCCCATCTGTCGCTCACATCGATGTTGTGTCGAAGAAGCTCTTGGAGCATTGGAGAGCGCGGCGTCTGACGCGGATGAATCCCCTGGGCTGCTGCCACCCTCTGTCCTCCCCACAGCCATCGCGGTTGGATGACTGGTTCCTGTGGTCTAGATGCCACTCACAGCCTCGCCCCCCCCCCGGTCCCGTTTATCCCGGAAGTGCATGATGAGCTGACATCTTCGCGGAGAGCACCCCTCTCCACTCGTCACAAAGCCACTCGCTCATCTGCTCTTGCTACCCTCGAAGAAGGGTTTCTACAGCCCTTACTTCATTGTACCCAAGAAAGGTGGTGGATTATGACCGATCTTGGACTTGCGAGTTTTCAACCGGGCTCTGCTCAAACTCCTGTTTAAAATGCTCAGGCACCTCAGCCATCTGGGGCTTCAGGTCAACTGGGAAAAGAGCAAGCTCACCCCGGTTCAGAGCATCTATTTTCTCGGCATGGAGTTAGACTCAGTCTCAATGTCAGCACGTCTCACCAACGAGCGTGCGCAGTTGGTGCTGAGATGCCTCGCCACTCTCAGGCCAGGCACAGACGAGCATGGCGCCACGGGACGTACCGTGTGATGATCACCCCCGCCTGCTGCCAACCATTCAAACCCTGGACAGACCTCTGCTTTCTGCGGGCAGGAGTACCCTTGCAGCAGATGTCCCGACGCGTCCTGGTCATGACCGACGCCTCCAGATTGGGTTGGGGCACTGTATGCAACAGGCACGCAGCTGCGGGCCATTGGAAAGTGGCCCCGCTGCGCTGGCATATCAATTGCCTGGAGTTGCTGACTGTTTTCTTTGCCCTGCAGAAGTTTCTCCCATTAGTTAGAGACAAACATGTCCTAGTCAGGTCAGATAGCAACACCGCGGTAAGTGCACACGTCACTACTCGCCCGTCGTCTCCTCCTTTGGAGCCAGCAGTACCTGCATGCCACTCACATCCCCAGAAACCACATTGTGGTAGCGGACACGCTGTCACGACAACGCTTGCCCAGTTGAGAGTGGAGGCTTCACCCCCAGTCGATCCAGCTGATTTGGGAACGGTTCAGCAAGACCCAGGTAGACCTGTTTGCCTCTCGAGAGACCTTCCACTGCCCGCACTGGCATGCCTGAACAGATGCTCCCCTCAGGGCAGACTCACTGGCATACAGCTGGCCTGCGGGGCTGCGCAAGTACGCATTTCCCCCAGTGAGCCTTCTTGCACTCCCTGGTCCACCCTAAAGGTGTAAGGGGAAGTCTTTGGGTAAGCATGACTTAATCTTCAGGTTCCTAAGAGGCGCCCGGAGTTTGAATCCCTCCCGGCCAAGCCTGTTCCCCTCCTGGGGGAACAATCACCGGGGTTGAGTCAGTATCGTCCAGTGTTTTCTCAGGTCCGAGCCAGTAGAACTCTGTAACATGCTGACGGATTGCCCGGGTGGATCGCTTGCACCTGGCGCCCTTTCCCTCGGCTAAGATAAAATTGTGCGCTTTCTCTCCCAGGAGATCCCACTCATTCGGATCCCTGGATGATTCCTCCCTAGAACTTTGGGTCCACAGTCCAGTGGAGGAACTCGCCAACCCAATCCACTGCAGGTACTTAATCTACCCTGTACTGGAATAGGTGCTCCACAGGTCAGGACTCCCCCTGTGTGTATTGTCCGTGGTACGGTCCCCTTACAAGTGGACCCGTGTCTCCCTTAGGCAGTCCCAACTGCCCTCCGGTCGCCGTGTTGTAGCAACTCCCCCCTCCTAGTGAGGCTGGATCTACCATTGCGCCACTTTCCACATGCCGCCTAAAAACCCATGTGATGTATTCGCCACTCTTACCTCCCCTTCCGGGGAGGTGTGGTCTCCGCAGGGTCTTTTCCCCCTGAAAGAATAGGAAACTTGGTAAGACCCCCTTCCCTCGATGTGTGTAAGGGCCCCGGCCGTTTCTTGCTCTATGCGGAGATACATAGAGAGAAAAGAGGCCCAGCCAGGCTCGGCCCATTCACAGGTTGGCAAGCGTTGCCTTGTTCCCCTGTCTAGGGTAACCAGGAGGATTCCGCCGACTTTTTTGGGGCATTGGGGAAGGGTACATGCAGTCTGACACAGCTGGTCGCCTTTGCACATAAAATACCTGCCCGCTCCTGTGTCAGCAGAACACGTACACGGCCCAGCGCAAGGCTTGATTTAAATTGGACCCCTAGTGTTGCTTGTTTGACACAACGTCTAGGTTACGTATGTAACCTCCATTCCCTGATGGAGGGAATGAGACGTTGTGTCCTCCCAGCCACATCGCTGAGCCAAGCCACTGTTGTGGCCGGTCCATTTCCGGCTCCTCAGAAAAATCCTGAATGAATTCGACATATTTCCTCGCCTTTATACCCGTATGTCCGGGGGCGGGGTATGCAAATACTGTCTGCCAACTTCTCATTGGCCTTTTTTTATAGATCAGAGGCATATTCGGTGCTCAAGAGAGACCCATAGTGTTGCTTCTTCGACACAACATCTCGTTCCCTCCATCAGGGAACGGAGGTTACTAACCTAGAGGTTTTGACAAAATATGTTTGCCTATGCACTGAAGTGTGACTCCATGGTGCAATTAAAAACATTGATTTTTGTTATAAACAAGGCTCAACCATTGCTGTGAGTTTGTGGACTGGACTATTTGTTTTGGCAACCAATGGAAGAGGAAGAAAGTATTAAGGAAAAAGTCATTCTGATTGGTTACACTAGTGGTGAATAAATTACACACTTCGCCTGTCAGAAAGTGGAGGCAGGCTGCCGTGTTTACTAAAACAGAACTGCTTTTTAAAAACAACATAACCCCAAGCAAGGAATCAATAGTTTTCTTCAGGTTCCAATCATTCAAGCATGAGCACACCCACTGATGAGGTCTCCAAATATTGACAGCTCTGATTTTCTTGACAGCCTATCATCGCAAGCGTTCAGGGGCTTTCTGCATAGAAACATGCAGACAGATATTTTACGGTTTTAGCTGCAAGGACAGTGTCCAAAAGATGTCACCCACACTGCATATAAACATGCAGATAGATATTTGGAAAGGACCCAGTCAATGCATGGCTTTGTCCTTCACAGAAGCAGAACTCTCTGTTGTGACATACCATTCAAAACGCAACCTTTGCCATTTGTTCTGCCACATCCACCTGAACCCGCCAAGCTTCTGAAAAGTCTCCCTGAGGAGCTGTAATGTCTCCTTTCTCCTGTCTGTCTTTCTTGTCGTGTGTTGGCAGACTGACAGCAGATTGACTCCATTGCTGGCTACATTTCTCACACTCCCTTGGAGTGCTTTCCCTAGGGAGCTCCCTCACCAGGACTTCAAGGCTGAGGCTGTCCAAGACTAGTCCCACAACCCCAAATTTTCAGGCGACTGAGCTGATAAAAAAATCCCTCTGATTGCCTTTTCTTCCTCTAAAGCTCTGGCAGACAGTCAGAAGATAAATCTAAGCTCTGCAGGGGTCACCCACAGCTTGTATGTGGCGATATCTTCGGTTCGGTTGCCCCCTCGCTAACGATCCAGTTAGCTCAGACTGAAAATGACAAAGATGAGTTTTTATTTCTTTATCTTTTCCCTATGAATGAAACAGCATCCTGCAGAAAGCAGTAGGTGTGATCTAAAGAGAAATGTGCTCTTTGTTTTATTTTTATCTGTTTTTAGAATTTTGTTTGTTAGACGTAAAAAAGTCCCCCAAACAAGCGTGGAGACAGTCTAGTCTCCGTCAGATGCAGAATAATTTATCTTCCATTCTATCATAAAAGGATTTGACATATGTCCTTTTAGCTGAAACTGTTTTTGAAAAATGGGAGAGAAGTATGATGTTTTTCTTAAACCTGAATCAAAATAGTATCTTTAGCTTTCAGTTTGCATTACAAAGTACTATGACTATGAGTCCCTGGAGCTAAACTGGTGCAGCATGGAGCAAGCAATACCAAGGCCATGGGTTCAATTCCCAGGGTACACAAATACTGGCAAAATGTATTTCTTGAAATCAAGTTGTCTGTCAAATGCATACAAACAGAGATGCTATCGCTACAGATATGCACAGGATTTTCAAAAATCTTTTGAACAGATCCCAGTTGAACTGTAAATTCAACCTAAATCCATCTTCAAACCTGCAAAACTTATTGAATACAGGTCCTCTGGCAGAAATTTAAATCAATGGAATTTATATGCACAAATTATTCGAGGGCATGTTCTCTTGAAGAAACTGGATTGCCCCTTGTATCTAATGCATCAATGTGCAGGTACTAAGGATCACTGCGCTCCTTAGTCTTTTTAAATTAATGGAAGCCAAATTTAAGTTATTGTGAAATATTATTTCTAAACTCTAAGTAAATGTTAAATCTGAAGTCCCAGGGAATATCTTAAATGCTTTAAATCTACAGTTCTGCCATAATTAAAGGATTTTCTCTTAAAAGCCTTAAATAGCTGTAATAGCTGAGAGAATAACAATGCATATTGGCCACACTTGCTAAATATAGCATTCCTGTCTGTGTCTCGGTAAGGTTGTTCTCATCCAGTAATTTCTAACATGCCTAACATTACACTTAAGCTGAAAAATGCACGTCCGAATCCAATATTCACATCATGTTCTGTTTCCTGAGATGCCTCAGGAAACATAGATCCAGCCTTCACTGCCTTGGATATCAAAACCCTTGTGCATACAATGGCTTCTGAAATAGCTATTTAAAGCATTTATAGTTTATAAATGTTCCATAGAAAAAGATCAAAGTAAAAAAAAAGCTAAATGTCTAATATTGTGGTTCTTAAATATGTGCTTGGTTATCCCTGAAGCCCACTTGAATTTGTTTTAGATCAACATACATGACTGTGGCAGCGGGGGGCGTGGTCAAGCGCCCGTCCGAAGGGAGAAAGCGGTAAGGGCGCTTGCACCTGAGCTAAATTATGTCTAACACCTGTCTCTAATTTCAGTGAGTATGGGGAGAGCGGCATAAAAAGAGAACCAGTGCCTCCAGTCCAGGAAGAGAGAGAGCGCCAGTCTAGTGTTGGCAAGCTAAAGTCCAGAAGAGTTTATATTCGAAAAGTCTGTGTTCATTATAAGTACCTTTTGTTCAGTTCTGTAATTTTACTTTGGAGAGATTAAAAAGCCTTACCTTTGTGTTCCACCCCGTTTCCGCGTCCTTCCTCCTCTTTGAAGAAGCTAAATCCTGTTACACTGGTGCCGAAACCCGGGAACAACAAAAAATATATATATTCGTCCATGGAGAAGTGTCACCCCGTAGAGTCCTCCCAGCTGGCCGAAGTCCTCCAGTCCCTCGCTACTCTACATCAGAGCCAGCAGCAGTCTCTGCTTGAGCTCAGGCAGGACCAAGATCGGCGTTTTTTTGAAATCATGCGGGCTCAAGCAGAGGATCGACTCATCATCCGGAGCCTACTCAGCCAGGAGGCCGCACCAGCCACAGCCGCGACCCCGGACACTCACTGAAATTAGAGACAGGTGTTAGACATAATTTAGCTCAGGTGCAAGCGCCCTTACCGCTTTCTCCCTTCGGACGGACGCTTGACCACGCCCCCGCTGCCACAATGACATTTACATTTACATTTACATTTATTCATTTGGCAGACGCTTTTATCCAAAGCAACTTACAAAAGACGAAAAACATAAGCGAATCATCTTAAGGAGACAGTGGTACGAAAAGTGCCATACTACAAAGTTTCACTATCATCAGAATAGTATACAAAACCGATTTAAGTGCAACAAGAATTGTTAAATTAATATATATTTTTTTTTTTTAGTGACTTGTTAAATACTCTTGGAAAAGATGTGTTTTTAGCCGTTTTTTGAAGATAGAGAGTGAGTCAGCTTCACGGATTGAGTTGGGTAGGTCATTCCACCAACGTGGTATGATAAAACTGAAAGTCCGGAAAAGTGTTTTGGTGCCTCTTTGTTTTGGTACATCAAGGCGACGTTCCTTAGCCGACCGCAGGCTTCCGGTGGGAACGTAGCTCTGCATAAATGTTTTTAGGTATGCTGGAGCAGACCCAGTGATTGTTCTGTATGCCAGCATCAGGGCCTTGAATTTAATACGTGCATGAACCGGCAGCCAGTGGAGAGAGACAAAGAGTGGTGTAACATGTGCTCTCTTTGGTTCATTAAAGACCAGACGTGCTGCTGCATTCTGGATCATTTGCAGAGGTCTAATAGCACATGCAGGAAGGCCTGCAAAGAGAGCATTACAGTAGTCCAGTCTAGTTATGACAAGTGACTGAACAAGCAGTTGTGTGGCATGTTCAGAGAGGAAAGGTCTTATCTTCCTGATATTGTAGAGTGTAAATCTACATGATCTTGCAGTCTTTGAGATGTGGTCTGTGAAATTTAGCTTGTCATCAATGGTTACCCCTAGATTTCTGACCGTTTTGGAAGGCGACACTGTAGTTGGACCCAGCTGCACAGTGATGTTGTGTTCATGATGTGACATTGCCTTGTAAGCCTGACTTTAAAGCAGTTTCCTTAGTAGGGACCATCATTCAAAAAATGCTGACTGTGAAGTCATGGGCAGACTGGGCAGCTGCCTTGGTTTCGGACACACCATACAGTCAAGAGGTTCATGTTGTTTACTTAAACCAAACATCAGAATGAGGAAGAAATGTGATCTAAGTGACTTTGACCGTGGAATGATTGTCTGTCCCAGACGGAGTGGTTTGTGTATCTCAGAAACTGCTGATCTCCTGGGATTTTCAAGTACAGCAGTCTCTTAAGTTTACAGAAAATAATAATGAAAAAATCATCTAGTTAGTGGCTGTTCTGTGGGTAACAATGCCTTGTTAAAGAGTGAGGTCAGAGGAGAATTGCCACACTTGTTCAAGCTGAGAGGAAGGAGACAGAAACTGAAAGAACTACGCATTAACAGTGCTATATAGAACAGGGGCATTTCTAAGACTTGAGGAGGTTCTGGGTTTAGCCCGGCCCCATTTAAATGGATTTGGCTTTAGGTCCCCCCCCCCCCCCACTCTGGCACCTTACATATAATGAAAGTACAGTGATTTCCACAGGATTTTGTGAGACTATGGGGGGGTGGACCTCTGATCCTCTAGGGGGACCGGGGGCCTGCTCCCCCCATAATAAAATGTTTTACATTTTAAAATTAAATACTTCCATCTGGTGCACTTTGAGAGCAAAATTAAGAGGCTAGTGTTATGCTCTTGTAAACAATTTTGTGACCTTAACGCTGCCGTAAACAACTTTGAAATAAATTGAATTGTGAGAAACAGTGCCCCCTAATTCTTCCCCATATACATGATGCTCTTCACCCCCAGCCAGGGTTTAATTGACAGAGCCAAGTCCTCCCTTGCCAAAAGCGATTGGCAAAAATGAGCTGGACTGACACTACCTGACCCACACTAATCTCTCACAGGGCCTAATTTAACTTAGACACCATGTCTCTTCCTCATCTGGGGTTTGGCATCTCTTAAAATAGTTTTGTATGCTCGTTCTGAAAAGCAGGGTACAAACTACGGATATCAGTTTCAGCTTTTTATCTTTTAATGTTACCTCAGACTGCTAACGATAGCTAGCTAGTGAAGCTGTAAGCAGTGTAACGTTATGCTAAATAACGCTAACGTTAATTTACATCATCATGATTGTAATTTCGGCAGTAATATTATCTATTTGCACTTGTACACTTATGATGATAAATTATGTGTGGAGTAGTGTATAAATGCAGTGGATACATTTAATGTTAGTTAACGTTGATTACCTCAAAGATTTGTCATCCTCCTCAACCAAATAATGTTGGATGGATCCAGGAATACTCCAGTGCAGATATCTGTGAGTGTGTGTGAGCGTGTGAGTTTACAGCAGCGGGTGAGGAGCTGACTGAACTGACTGGCATACTAGAGAGAGCGCAAACACAACCTTTTATTTTATGTTATTATGAGACTGAGAAGTGTAAATAAAAAATATTTTCGATGAGAAGTGTAAATATGTTTTCAATTCATTATGAGACCGTGGCGGGCCAAATGAGACTGTGACGGACGACCAGAGTCGTCAATTAATGGGAAACACTGAAGTACATGTGTTGTTCATTGGAAATTTCAATGTGTACCTCAAAAATTACCATTACTCTCCTTTTCGATAAAGTCCAAATGGCTGCGTTGCTTTTTTACTTGACATTAGTAAAAAGGGGGGGGGGGGGGGGGGGGGGGGGGGGGGGGGGTGTCATGTCATGTGAACTTCTAACAAAACATTGCAATAGTATTGCGAGTAGCCTACGTTCTTCGAAGACTGGCGAGACAGGCTGAGTCAAGAAGATTATTGAATATTCACACAGAAATATGTTTGTTGTTGATCTGCACCTAAACTTTGTGTTGCCCTAATTTAACCTGTTGATACGCACCCCCTTTTTGAGCACAAACCATGAAAATGACATACCTGAACTTAAATGGTTGTATGTCCCTTTGGAGTATTGACACTGTTGTAGTATCTTTTGAAAGAAGAGACTTTGGGCTTTATTTCCCAAGTTTCAAAATGAATATATGTTTTTATTTTTTAAAGTTAGAGAAGCTGAAGTTTATAGTGTTGGAAATATTTTGTGCTGAACAGGTTTTTATAATCTAAAAAAACAATAATAAAAGTGTTAATAATAAAAAATGTTCTCAAAGCCACAAGTCTAAAGCAGGTACGTTTCAAATTTGAAGATGATCTAACAAAGAAATGAGGTTCCTGCAAGCTTTTTTCTCTGAAAATCGCTGCAGGTATACAGAGTAAAATGAAGGCTCCGCCTTTCAAGACAACACAAATTTGATGGCACTGCTAGGCTATTCTGAATAAAACTACGCCGCATTTTAAAAAATAGACTTTGGAAACAGGCTCATTTTGTTTGTGAGACTCTAATATATAAGATAATATACAGTTTTACAACATGCTCAGATTGCATAGTTTGCTGAACGACGACGAAGGGAAATTCTTTCAGGCGAGATTGCATGTAAACAATGGAGAATATATCAATATTTCTCAGATTTATCACTGTTCTGGACAAAAAGTGCTATTGGATGTTTTTCAATTAATGCTTGACATGGACAATTGACCCAGGAGTGGCTGATTAATCTGGCGATTGCGTTTTCATTTGTACTCCTGGCACAAATAACTAAATTGCTGTTTCTGGAGCATTGCTATCGTGAAACAGAGATCGGATATCAATGTTGAGCCCTTAGACCTTTGAAAAGATTTATAATTTGTTAACATTAATTACATTTATAGATGGTAAATTATATATTAAATGTAAACAGAGTGACATCACTGCCGAGTGCGAGTGATTGCGTATCAACAGGTTAAAATCGGGGGCTACAGTCAAAACATTTTGGGCTGAAGCCCCGGAAAAATGACCTGGTGATGCCGATGATACAAAAGAACAGTTCTTAATGTACAAGATATTAAATCTTGAACTAGAAGTGCTTTAGCAGAAATTACTACACTAAGTTGCACTCCAGCCAGAAAACTGAAAACAGTTTAATAAACTGGCTCAAACTATCCTAAAATTGTTTGCTGATGCTTAAGCTAACAAATGCCCCAAACCTCTCTGAAAACCAGCCTGAACCAGTGGAAACAGGCCTGGAGTTCAGATAAGTCCACTATACCACCTTAATCTGGTTTAAAGAAAAGTTCAAGGTTCAATACAAGATAAGCTCAATCGACAGAATTTGTGACAATGTTAATTACTACAAAAATGTTGGCTTGTCCCTCCTTTTCTTTAAAGAAAGCAAAACGTTACAAAAGTTACTGTGAGGCACTTACAATGGAAGTAACAAAACAATATGTGCTTTAACATTATTTTAGTGTGATTTTCTGTGCAAAGTTATATTAAATTTTACAAATTTGTTGCCATTATGATGTAAATCCTTAAACCCTGTAATCACATGAACAATAAAGGTTTAAACAACGTTACAGCACAAGTTTAAACAGAATAATTAATGCAAGTGCTTTTTAAACAATTATAAGCTTCACATTTCTGCCCAAACCCTCCCCAAATTGGCCTTATTCACTTCCATTGTAATTGCCTCACTGTAACCTCAATAAATGTATTATTATTATTATTTAAATATTGTTATTATATATAGATAGATAGATAGATAGATAGATAGATAGATAGATAGATAGATAGATAGATAGATAGATAGATAGATAGATATATTTGGTATATGGATATATTTGGTAATCAACATTCTGCCACAAATACTTTTGACTAAGCTAAACTTTTGTTGAACCGCAAATATTCCTAAAGTAATTTTTTCCTACAGCAAAAGGCCAAAACATCACCTGGTCTAACAAATCTCAATTTCTATTGCAACATTCTAATGGTATAGGGTCAATATGTTGGTGTATACAACATTAATCCATGGATCCATTCTGCATTTTGTCAATAGTTCCGGCTGCTGGAGATGGTTCAATGGTATGGAGAATATTTTCTTGGCACACTTTAGGCCCCTTAATACCAACTGAGCATTGTTTAAACGTCACAGTCTACCTGTGTATATCCCTTTATGGCCACAGTCTACCAATCTTGTACTGACTGCTTCCAGCAGGATAATGTATCATGTCACAACACACACTCCAATGCACTCCGACTCACCCGTCACTACATTTACAGCACTAAACAACACAAGTTCTTGAACCCGCAAGGCACTGTGAGATAGCTCCTCTCATAGCATTCATGAAAACACAATGGACGTCAATATATTTACTAAAAAATTACTTAAATCTGTATGCTTTCAGAGCACTTGGAATATGATTCACATGGAGCATGGACTGCTTTTATGATACTTTTGGATGCTTTTTTCCACTGTAAAGTGAGGTACTATCCATTGCCATTGTATTGTAAAGTTTGGCTGTGATATTCATTAAAACATCTTCATTTGTGTTCTGCATAAGAAAGAAAGTCATATAAGTAATATCGTATGTTTGTTACAACTTGTTTGTTACATTTTTAAAAGAATTAATTTGGTTTGGGGTAGTATGAGATAGTATATTTTATGTTTTAACATAAAAAAAATACAGACTTCAAATTTAACTGTGCCGCAGTGCCATAAAAACTTTCAGATTTTTTTATTTTTTATTTTGTTAAAAATTCCCATGCAAAAATTATATTTTTTACATTTTGCTTTTCTGCCCACAGACCTAAAACGACATCATAATGCAGTCACAATCATTACCACATTAACATTATTAACGCAGTTGTCTTGTCAGTGGAGTCTTTTTAGAAATCTATTGATCTTCTGTCTCTCTGTCACCTCTATCTGTCAGTTCTGTCATGTCTTCTCGCTTGTTTCCCCATGTCTCTCACACTATTATTTTCATTCTACATCCCAATCATCACCTGTTTATCCACAGCGAGACCGAGTCAGTGCAGTAAATGGTGTGATGCTCAGGCAGGAACTACTGAAGTGCAGACTTCAAGGTTATGATGTTTTGATGGAGTGATTTGAAATGCACTCCGCTTTAGTCACACCTCGCTTTGAGCCTTTGATAATTGACACATGTCGGAAAGAGAACAGAGTGTATCAGTTTGTCACTTTTGTTAGTGTGTGTTTGTTTGTGGCCTTGTATATGTGGGTGAACATCTGTCTCCATTATTACTTTCAGTTATTAAAAAAACACTGACAATATTTGAGTCTAACCGAATAAAGCTGAAAAGTACAGCCTTTTTACAATATTTTGTGTATTTGCTCCGAAATGGCTATTTTTTGTTAAATCATAACCCTCATGTCAACCAAATAGCCATTGCTGCCAAATGTTTAATGTGAGAACTAAAATACATAATTAAAAATAGATTAAAAATAATCAAGACTTTGCAATAATCAATATTTTACACAATGTTTGTCACTAAATAAACACAATGAATAATTATGTTTAATAATTTTAGTAATATGCATCAATATAGCAATACAAAAATAGTAATATTTACCTAAAAATATTTGACTAAAGCATTTTAATGAATAAAACTACCAAACAGAGACTTCTGTGAAGATTTTTGATGAAAGTTTGAACTGATTCACCGAAATGAGCCCAATTCTAATACAGTTCTACAATATTAGTCTTAATACTCTCATACTGTACATGAGAGACAAGAAAGGATGTAATGGTACAGAGTCTAGGACATTTTATGGCAAAATAAAAGCAAACGTCATGGTTACTGTTGTAACATCCATTCCCCGAGGGAAGGAATGAGAAGTTGTGTCAAATGAAGTGACACAAGGGGTCTTCCTGGGACGCCAAATGTACCTCTGAACCTGAGATAAGGCCAATGTCAAATTGGCAGACAGAATTTGCATGCCCCGCCCCAGACTTACGGGTATAAAGGGAAGCAGTGCAGCGAGTGCCAGTCAGGATTTTGCACTGAGGTGCCAAATATAAGGTACGGCCATTTACAGTGGTAGATCAAGTGCTGTGGCAGGAGGGACACAACATCACGTTCCTTCCCTCGGGGAACGGAGGTTAGTAACCATGAAAGCACTGACCGAACTGCGCACCTCTGTGGGTCTTTGGCTCGAGAAGAATAACAATTCGCAAACAAGCACCTCTTTAGGGCATAAAGTTGCCTGGAGGGAGCTCTGGCTTGGTTGATCGTGTCTACAACTGCAAGTGGTAGATCCACTAGATCTTCCGCATCCCATCCAGGGGCCAGACGTGGAGGTTCCAGAGGTTTGGGTGCAGGTGCCAGAGGGTACGCCGTCCCCAAGAAAGAAGATCCTTCCTCAGGAGAATTTTCCAGGGAAGTGCTGTCGCAAGGAGCGTAAGATATGAGAACCAGGCCCGGGTGGGCCAGTAAGGGGCCACCAGGATGACCTAATCCTGGTCCTCCCTGATCCTGCACAGCACTGGTGCAAGAAGGCTCACATTGAGAAATGCATACTTGCGCAGCCCCCGGTGCCATCTTTTGCCAGCTCTTCTGTCCCAAGAGGAGCTCCTGTCAGGGAGTACCAGAGCGGGAAATGGGAGTTGTCTTGGGAGGCAAAGAGATCTATCTGTGCCTTGCCGAATTGGTCCCAAATCAGCTGGACCACCTCGGGGTGAAGCCTCCACTCTCGGCTTGGCAAAAACTGCCGAAACAGCGCGTCAGCTGTTGTGTTGCGGTTGCCAGGGATTTGAGTGGCGCGCAGCGACCTGAGTCGCGGCTGACTCCAAAGAAGGAGATGGCGGGCGAGTTGTGACGAGATATGATGAGAGCACATGCCGCCATGGCGATTTATGTACATTACCGTCGAGGTGCTGTCTGAAAGGATCAAGACGTGCTTGCCCTGGATTAGTGGGAGAAACCTCCGTAGGGCAAGAGATACAGCCAATAACTCTAGGCAGTTGATGTGCCAATGCTGCCGGGGTCCTGTCCAGAGGCCAGCAGCAGCGCGCCCATGGCACACGGCAACCCAACCCTGTCGAGAGGCGTCTGTGGTCACCACGACACGTCTGGACACCTGCTGCGAGGGGACTCCAATCCGCAGAAAGCAGAGGTCTCTCCAAGGGTTAAAAATCTTACGGCAAGAAGGAGTGATTTTCACACAGTATGTGCCATGGCGCCATGCCCATCTCGGGACTCGAGTCTGTAGCCAGTGCTGAAGCGGTCTCATATGCATCAACCTGAGTGCCGCGGCCGGGTGAATCACGGATGGTCGGATGGTCCTGGCCAGCCAGTGCGATGGATTAGAAAGTGAAAGCTACGCATTCAAACTCCGCACGAGGGGCACTAACGAGACTATCGATTTTGACGTACCGGGCGGGGCTTCACGGTGGGGGGGAGCAGGTAAAAGCGCATCGGGAGGCAGAAGAGCATTCCGGGGCTTGGATGCTGAGAAAAGACTCAAACCACTTACCTCGCTCCGCGCACCTGGCAGGGGGCGGGTTAGAGATTGAGGATGAGGTCCGGGAGAGGCGTCTTCGGAACTCACCAGCGCTGGCCTGCCAGGGCTGAGCAGTCAAGGGGCAAGAGGCGAGTGAACTGCGTCCGGGGAGCCGGGACTGTAGAGTTTTGGGGCCGGGGTGCCGTGAGAACGGCGCGCACCGGCTGTATGACCCAGGGTGTGAGGAAATTGCTCTTTATTGAGAATATGGGTGAAACGAAACAAGGATTCTCCTCCCTTCCCTTCCTGGAAGGGGTCCTGGAGACGGGGTCATACGCCACCTGCGAGGTGCTCGACGCTGGGGCTGAGAGCTGGGCCCAATTTGAGGTGGAGCTACCTTTTTTTTAGCCGCACGTGGGGCATGCTGGCTTGGCGGCGCTGCAGCAAGATGTGCCATCTGCTTCTTCACCGCCGAAATCTGCTGGTCAAAGTCATCGACAGTGTCACAGAAGAGGCCAAGCTGGGAGACGGGGGCGTTGAGAAAGTGTGCCTTGTCAACGTCACGCATCTCGACCATGTTCAGCCAGAGGTGCCACTCCTGGACCACGAGGGTGGCCATTGCCTGCCCGAGTGCATGCGCTGTGACCTTCATGGTTCTGAGAGCGAGGTCGGTGGCAGAGCGCAGTTCCTGCAGCATGTCGGAGTCGGAACTATCCAGGTGCAGATCTTTGAGTGCCTTGGCTTGGTGAATTTGCAGAAAAGCCATGGCATGCAGGGCAGAGGTGGCCTGTCCGGTGGCGCTGTAGACATTCGAGGTCAGTGATGATGTCATTCTACAGGCTCTGGAGAGGAGTACCGGGTGGTCCCACCAGGTGGTGGCGTTCTCGGGACACAAGTGGATCGCAATCGCTCTGTCCACCTGGGGGACCTCCGTGTACCCGTGGGCCACCCCGCCATCCAGGGTAGTGAGAGCGGACGAGCGGAGGGGTCAGATCCGGGTGCGGCTATGACTGGTTTCCAGTCCAGCCTCGCACTCGTGTCGGCCCGGGAAAGCATAGCAGACATCTGCTCGTCAGCCTCAGACTGGGCGAGCAGACCCAACGGTGGCAGCCCGGACGAGTCATCAGCATTCGACACCACGTTGATGCTCTCCGATGCAGCTGCGATGTCGTCATCCAATTCCGGGGGCTCAAGGGAGAATGCCGGCAGGCCGCGAGTCAAGCCACACTCATCCCAAGCTCGGACGGAAGCAAGCAAGCGTGCAGGTGGGCGGGTGGTTCGTGAGGATTTACGCGGTGATACCGAGCCCATCGTCATCCCCAAATCGCCTTCATCGCCAGCTGGGTCGTCCTCTATCCCATGGGAAGAAGGAACAACGCAGGGGGGCGGCTGAAGTGGCTTTCTCCCGTGAGGAAAGAAAGCCACGACCGCAATGTTGCCATGGCTATGTTCTCGCACTGAGAACATGAACCATTCATAAAACGCTGCCTGCGTGTGATCGCTGCCCAGGCACGTGAGGCAGCTTTTATGATTGTCAGAAGTGGAGAGAAATCAACCGCATCCAGGAACTGCACAGAGGCGGAAAAACATCTTTAAAAAGACACTTCCTAAAAATGATGTTCAACTCCTGCTGTGTATTGCTCTTTTATGAGTGGGAACTCAAAATCTTTTATAAATAAAAGGAAATAAACTCTTTTTAGGAGGAGAAACACTCTGTCTGGCAATGAAAGCACTTTCGAAGTGCCCAGGGGCGTGGACTGCACAGCGTGCAGAGAGAGAGAACGCCAGCTGGAAACACGCCATAGATCCAACAGCAGTGCTTCTTTCCAACAGAGGTAAGTGAAAAAGTGGTGAACTCAGCTTTGCTGTTGCACAACCGTTCAGCTCCGACCAAAAATTCTGACTGGCACTCGCTGCCCCGCTTCCCTTTATGCCCATATGTCCGGGACGGGGCATGCAAATTCTGTCTGCCAACTTGACATTGGCCTTTTCTCAGGTTCAGAGGTATGTTTGGCGTCCCAGGAAGACCCCTTGTGTCACTTCATTCAACACAACATCAAGTGAGTAACAGAAGTGGAAAAAAAAATCATCACAATGTTGCTTGAAGAAATATCCCAAAAATGAACATTCTGTCATTATTTACTCGTTACAAATGTCTATTTTATCATGCTACTATATGATTCATATGTCTCGTATACATTGTTCCGTTGCATCTAATCTTTTAATTCACAAATAAATGTCTGGCTTTTCATGTTATCTGCTACCACCCTAGCCCCCTCCCTCCCTTGAGATTATGCTGGAGGCCTCGCTGCTTTGTTCAGTGTATCAGGCAGCTTGCACCTGTGTTGCTATGGACTGTATAATTTCCCCTCTCTGAGGACTTCCTGCACGGAAATTGAACTGGAAAAATCCAAAGACAATCAGAAGCTGCTAGGTTATCTTGTGTAGATAGGTGCATTTGGATACTTTGTCTGCTGCCAAATAAAATCGTTCCCTCACTGAGTGCGGGGAGTAACATCTCTTTCAGAAAGCACAGGGAAATGAGACTTTGGAATCAGAATATTCAACTGTCAAATGGTATGGAGAATATTTTATTGGCACACGTTAGGCACCTTAATACCAATTGAGCATTGTTTAAATGTCACAGTCTACCTGGGTATATCCCTTTATGGCCACAGTCTACCAATCTTGTACTGACTGCTTCTAGCAGGATAATTCATCATGTCAAATGTAGACTGCTGCATCAGATGCCAAGAGTTCAAATTATAAAAAGAAGCCAATCAGAAATTATTTATGGCACTAAACATTAGGCAGAGTATTCAGACTTGGTTTCCACTCTGAAAATTTACCAAAAATTAGTTTGCATAGTAGTCATAGTTTAACTGAGGTTTTTGTAGTAAGAAAAAGGCCACTGCATACTTCCTACGAAATTGAAGAACAAACGTGTGTGGCATCGTTTAGAACAAAATCTGTCTAAACAGAAGGTGTTTTTGTTGTTCGTGCCAGGGTGAACGTCTTACCTGCTGCTAAACACCTTCTTACTGTCATTGGTCCATGTCATTGGTAGGTCCACCTACTTTGAGGTCGACAGCTAATTCCCATTCAGTCAGTTAAGATCAGTCAACATGGACACACTAGCGTGCAGAGTTATTAGTGAGCTGGTGCAAATTTACCTACATCTGTACGATCGTTCGTGTAGAGAAAATGTCATGTAATAATTTTTTATTTTTTTGCTTAATCAGTCTACTAATTGAATGTGATCAATTCAAATACTGTTAGGTGTTTAGCCAGGTGTTTAGCCACAAATTTGCCCAAAGTAAAATATGCCTGTCATAATTTTTTGTCTGTATTTTACAAATGTACACTATTTTAAACACCCATCTTTACAGTAGTATTAGTGTCATCATAAATTACAACAACATAGAGTAGTGTTGGGTTCACGTTCACCTTAGTCGTGTCTGAGTGAAGTCTGAGTCTTTAAACAGTGGAGTACGAGTTGAGTCCGAGTGAATCTGTTCATGAATCTGAATTAAAATTGTAACCATAAAATCAACAATAATAGTTTAAGCTTATTTTAAACTTCACAACTATGAAAAACAGTTTGTCAATATAAATGTAAAAAAAACCGCTTCTGTTGCATTTCATATACACTACCGTTCAAAAGTTTGGGGTCACTTACTCATTCTTTATTTATTTATTTATTTCACATTTTAGAATAATAGTAGTCAGCAAAACTATGGAATAATAGAAATGGAAATATGGGAATTATTTTGTGACCAAAAAATCCAAAATAAATCCAAAACTATGTAATATTTTAGCATCTTCAATGTAGTCACTCTTTGCCTAGATTTTGCAGACATGTACTCGTGACATTTTCTCAACCAACTTCTTGAGGAATCACCCCGGGATGCTTTTTAAACAGTATTGAAGGAGTTCCCATCTATGTTGGGCACTTATTGGCTTCTTTTCTTCATATTTTGATCCAAGTCATCCATTTCAAAAACTTTTTTTTGTAATTAAATAAATGTATATGTTTTGGCAGAATAATATTTTGTCTACAAAGTTAATTTCAAACTTTTAAGCATACACCTTCAGATCAAAAGATTTTTAAGATCATGAGAAACATTTCAGACAAGTGACCCCAAACTTTTGAACGGTAGTGTATATATATATATTTATATATATATATATATATATATATATATATATATATATATATATATATATATATATATATATATATATGATTAGTATCTTGCTGAACAGACTTCAAAGTTTCATAATGAAAGCATATGCTTTAGGTTTATGAAGACAAACCTTTTCTGTTGATTTTCCATTATTTGTTGCTTTCCCCCCTCCACTCAATCATAGACTAAAGAAAGTGAAAGCTGCGTTAGTAATTACAACCAAGATTATTGTTTCGAATTTTAATTTAGTTTTTGATTTTCAATTTGTCAATTAAATTAAATTTAGTTTTATTTAAATTTATCCCCATCTAAAGAAATAATAGTTTATAATAAGTTTAGTTAAGATATCTTTCTGAATATTTTTTTTTTCTGGCGACTGATTTGGGAAACTTCAGTACATACAAATAAGTCAACACATACGAATGAGTCAACACAGTAGTAATTAGCACTTGCTAAGAAGCTACATCTCACGATTTGACTGCAAATGCTACATCCAAAAACATTGAAAAAGCCCACTGATATATTAGGGCCATGTCGTCATGATTGTCTAGTGAATTTGCGAGTGAATTGTGAACTGCACAATGCTGGGCAGTTCTGCGTGCTGCTCGTGTACCTAAATCCCTGATGCGTTCATGTTTTCGTCTCACAGCTCACAGCTGTTGCAAACTTCTTTTTACCTCTGAATGAAGAAAGAAGTCTCCTCCATAAGTGTGCTGGGGGCTTAATACCTAAATAGCTCCTCATTACTACAGTATGGTTCAGTCAATGTTACATGTGTTAATGCTCTACAAAAGAAACTATGGCAGGGGTCTTCAACCATTTTCAAGGACCTCTTCTTATGTAGAGACTGAGCAGGGACCCCTGTCGCATGTTGTCTGAAAATTGAGTGTTGCATTTTTTGCCTATAAAAATGTGTAAGGTACCATATTATTGTATATACATATTTGATTATGTTTACATTGCAAAGCCATTAAAATAATCATTGCATTAAATATAGCTTAGGTCTAAATCATTTTTGACATGAAGTGCTATTTTAATTTTCCTTTTTAATCATTGTGCCACACCCCCTACAAAAAACAAGAAAAAAAGACATATAAACAGACAAACAGAAAAACAGACTGAGCATGCAGAATAATACAAAATATTTTTATAAGGTTACTGATACGCCTATACCTGGAGTCTTCATCTCAATTTAGTGATTGATTTTATACATACGTTTCAAAATTATAATACATTTTTATAGGAGGAAACATTGTAATGAGGACAAATTGATTATATGCACCTTTAATTATGTTGATTTTACAGTCACCCTCAGTGTAGCCTAATGGCAGCTTGATAATCTCAGTGGTAACTATATATTTAGACATTTTACATATACATAGGTATATACTGTATATTAAGTAAGTATAAGCTATTGTTCTGAAAGCAAAAAGCAACTAATAATACAAGAAACTGTAGGCTGGCATTCATACACTGCGAAAAAACATTAAATGTTTTACGTTATGAGCAGCTCGTAATGAACATGGGTGATGGGCTAATTTCGACAAACTTTAACAATGTTTGGCATTTCATTTAGTTCATAACAAACTAAAATGGGATGCATGAATATGAGGAAGGATTACTAAAAGGAAGATTTGGCACGCAGGTTCGAGGGGCTTCAGAATGTGGATGAACTAAAAATGGAAAGCAAGCTTTCTCAACACCCCCGTCTCCCAGCTCGGTTTATTCGGCGACACTGCTGACGACTTCGCCCAGCAGTTCTCAGTGGTGAAGAAACTGACGGAGGCCATTTCCCACATCATGCCCCACCGCCATACCAACGTGGGCCGTGCTCCATCTGCTTGCAAAGGGTGTCCTCCTGCGGCTTCCAAACATCAGGCAGCTCCGCCTCAACATGGGCCCAGTTCTCAGCCCTAGCATCGAGCGCCCCGCAGGACGTGCACGCCCCCCATCTCCCGAATGTCCTCAAGGACCCGGAAGGCTCCCAAGTGTTCCTGAGATGGATGATCCAGGGAACGAGACCCCACTCCATCCCCCGGGTACGTCAAAAATGATCGTCCCCTTAGTGCCCCTTGCACGGAGCTTGGACGCGTGACTCTCACTTCCCAACCCGTTGCGCTGGTTGGCCAGGACCATCCGACTCGGCTACGCAATTCAGTTCGCCAGGCCACCGCCTCCTTTTAGCTTTACCTTGGTGCACGTCGAAGACGACAACACCCTGCATGCGGAGATCGTGACCCTTTTACTCAAAGACGCGATAAAGCCTGTCCCTCCAGCCGAGATGAAGAAGGGTTTCTACAGCCCTTACTTCATTATACCCAAGAAAGGCGGCAGCTTACGACCGATCTTGGACTTGCGAGTTTTCAACACTGGCTTCAGACTCGAGTCCCAAGATATGCATGGCGCCACTGCATGTACCGTGTGTTCATCACACCCGCCTGCTGCCAGACTTTCAACCCTTGAACAGATGTCTGTTTTCTGTAGACAGGAGTCCCCATACAGCAGGTGTCCTGATGCGTTCTGGTCACCACAGCTGCCTCCAAACAGGGTTGGGGCACCTTGTGCAACAGGCACGCATCCGCCGGCTCCTGGACGGGGCCCCAGCTGGGTTGGCACATCAACTGCCTAGAGTTGCTAGCTGTAATCCTTGCCCTGCGGAGGTTTCTCCCACTAATTGGGGCAAGCACGTCTTGATCTGATCAGAAAGCACCACTACGATAGCGTACCACCTGCTGTCATAGAGCTCCCTCTACCTGGCAACTTTATGCCATAAAGTGGCGCATGTTCGCAAATTGCTGTTCTTCCCGATCTGAAGACCCGCTGAGATGTGCAGTTGGATCAGAGCTCTCGTTTCTGAAAGAGAGGTTGGAGGGGAGGATGTCCCCCTTCCACCTTGATGGATTATGTAGCTGCCATATCAGCTCACCATGACACAGTGGACGGTAAGTCCCTAGGGAAGCATGATCTGATTAAAAGGTTCCCTCCCAGGCCATGCCTGTTCCCCTCATGGGATCTCTCCATGGTCCTTTCAGGCCTTCAGATACCCACCTTCGAACTGCTAGAATCAGTCTCTTGAAGACGGCCCTACTGATCGCGCTCGCTTCCATCAAGAAGGTTGGGGACCTGCAAGCATTCTCTGTCAGCGACACCTGCCTGGTGTTCGGTCCGGCAGACACCTATGTCGTCCTAAGACCATGACCAGGCTACTTTTCAGGGATCAGCTAGTGAACCTGCAAGCCCTGCCCCGAGAGGAGGCAGACCCAGCCTTGTTGTTGCTGTGTCCAGTGTGTGCTTTGCGTATCTATGTGGACCACACGCAGAGCTTTAGATGTTCTGAGCAGCTCTTTGTCTGCTTTGGTGGACAGCAGAAAGGGAACGCTGTCCCCAAACAGAGGCTTTCCCACTGGGCTGTTGATGCCATCGCATTGGCCTATCACACCCTTGTGGTCACACCCTTGTGGGTTCGAGCACACTCAACGAGAAGTGTGGCATCCTCATGGGCACTAGCCAACGGCTCCTCCCTAGCAGACATATTTAGAGCAGCGGGCTGGGCAACACCTAATACCTTTATGAGATTTTACCATCTCAGGGTTGAGTCAGTCTCTTCCCATGTTCTCTCAGGTCTGAGCACATAGAACTTGGGAATGCACAACGTCTGACCGGGTGTTCCACTTGCACATAGCGTCTTTCCCCTCCACTGAGGTGATCACGTACGCTCTTATCCCCAGGAGAGTCCACTAGATTTGCGCTCCCTTGATGTTCTTCCTCCCTAGCCCTCTGGTCCGTGACTTCCATTTTACATTTATATTTATGCATTTGGCAGACGCTTTTATCCAAAGTGACTTGCAGTGCACTCATTACAGGGACAATCCCCCTAGAGCAACCTGGAGTTAAGTGCCTTGCTTAAGGACACAATGGTGGTGGCTGCTGTCGACCTTCTGATTAACAATTATGTGCCTTAGCCCACTACGCCACCACCACATCCAGCGGAGGAATTCCCCTACCAGACCCACTACGTGTACTAAAATTACTCTGTAATGGTATAGGTGCTCCACAGGATGCGCCCTTGTGGATTAATCCCCCTGTGTGTATTTTCCGCAGTACAGTCCCCCTATGGGTGAGAGAAACATAGAGAGAGAAAAGGCGCGGCTGGCGCGGCCTGCTCCCATGACATCCAAATTCTGTCTGCCAATTTCTCATCTGCCTTTTCTCAAGATCAGAGGTAACCGAGGCCTTCAAAGATGTCCCCTAGTGTCGCTTCACTCGACACAACATCTCGTTCCCTCCATCAGGGAACGGAGGTTACAACAGTAACCTAGACGTACCCAAACACATTTTTAAACTTTTGCTCTGTTCCAAAATGTAGTGAGCTGGCTGGTACTGACTATATAGGACAGGACAGCCTTATAAGGGGCTGTTCACACCAAACCCATTTTCCCTTTGTCCTTGCTCTTTTTCCAGTTGTTTTTTCTTTGACAGATTTGTGTGAGTGTGTGTTTCATGGATGAGCTGCAAATAATTTTGATGGCATATCAATCTAAAAACTGTAAAATAATTTCCAATCCTGAGTCCTGTTCTATTCATTGTAGTTGAATGCATTTGGTCTGGAGGAGGAAGGCCACTTCCACACCAGTCCATTTTTGTTTGAAAACACATTGATTTTGGCAGGTTCGCGACTCTCATGCACATTGAAAAGGTGTTTTCTTTCAACCAAAACTGAGACTTTGTTTTTATAAATACTTTTGGTTGAATAATTTTAAGTGTTGAATATTTATTATCAATATTTTTCTCCCTTTGTTCCCTTCTCAGATGATTTTTTTACTCTGAGCTCACCATAATACATTATGGGATCATGTTCTCCCCGAAGGATACAAAAGAAAGTTTTGCCAAAAGAAAGTTTTGCCAAAAGAAAGTATCTTAGAAGGCAGCGTAATTATGCTGTCATATGATTCCTTCAAGCACATCTAAGTACATTTTTTCTGTTGTACTGCTAAATAAGAATAACTGAAAACACCTGCAGCACTTTTGCACAACCTTTATTTATTAATGCATGGTATCTAGCAATTTTGCATAAATTTGCATAAAACATCTGCGAAAGGTGATTCATTAGCTTTATATTGTAGAATTATAAGATCTGTTATACACGTATAACAAATTAATATTATTTTAATAAAGGTTTAAGAATGAATTGACAACTTTCTGTCTTGTTACTACAGAACCACATTAATGAATTTTTATAAGGGACATTACGGCTTGACTTCAGATTTTGATAACATCAGAACAGTATGTCAACAGTACTTGGGTTACTAAGAGCTTATTTTTTTGTTGTTGTTGCTAGCTGGTACCCAAGCTTGTCATTCAAGTGGACTTCATTAATTAGCCTAATGTTTGACAGTGTAAATAACTCTACTATGTGTAATGGCTCTTTTGTTTAGAATGTGTGCAAAGTCCATGTTGCCTTAATTTAAATGTAAATAATTTAGCCCTTCGCTCTTCAAGCATCAGTGATTTGACTTAAGCACCTCAGATTTTAGCATATGTGTTGAAAAAAGAGGAAATGTGAAAAGAAATCATTAGAGAATCATCAGAAAACAAAGGCATAGTTCACCCAAAAACTTTAAATCCTGTTTCATTTACTCATCTTAAACTTGTTCCAAACACATGCATTGCTGTCTTCCATGAAGTACTAAAGTTAGGCATAATGTTAGCCAATTCAGTTAAATCAGTATTCACATACATTGAATAAAAAAGGGGCAATTAAAAGGAATTGTGACAAAATTTCAGTGATTATTTTTATTATACACACACACACACACACACACACACACACACATATATATATGGTAAGCTATTGTTTTAACTTGGCTAATGCTACATTCCAAAGAATATATGAAGAGGCATTATTTTGTTTAAATGAAAATTATATTTCTGGGGTTACTGTTTGACAGTATCACTGTCAAATAAAATACCTTTTCAGCATAATACTGTCTTGTTTTTAGACAAGAAGCTTTTGTGTCTTAAATCCATGTAATTCAGTTAACTATATGCTAATGAAGATAATTTGGCAAATCAACCTGCAGGCTTTGAAGCTCCCTCTCTGCATTTCATGTGCTAGATTTATTTTCTTCACCTTGTTTTTTCCTCAATCAGGGGAAATGTTTCCTGAAGCTGTCTTTTTTTCTCTCTCCCTCATTTCTCTTTTCCTCTCCAGACGGTGTTGCTGTAAATAGATTTACCTTTCCTAGTAGCTAAGTCCTTCTTTTTGTCTTTGTATTCCCATTCCTGGCTTGCATCCCCAACCAAAGCCCTGCTGACCTATGACCATCGGCTGTGAGCCGATTCACACCAACGGACGGCTGCAGTGGTGGGTCAAGACCAGGTCCCAGAGCAGTGCTCAGGTTAAGGAAAGATCAAATCTAAATCTCAGCAGACTAAATCTCACATCGGCTCCCACTATCCTTAACATTAACTAATTAGGCACAGGTTAATGAATCTCATTTATAGGTGTAGCTAGGTCTGAAAGAGGCATTCAGTGATTTTTATTTATATATTTATTTATTTTTTGCTAATTGCTAAACTTTTATACAGGAAGAATAGTAATAGTAGAACAGCATTAAGGCATCAATGCAACAATACTATTACTAATTCTGCAGTTTATAGTATAGTAGTATAGTATAGTAGTGTACATTGTGCATAATACTGTTTGAAACATTAGCTGTGTCCCAAACAACACATTATAGACTTAGAATATACACTGCACTCAGCTATGTAGTGTATGAATTTTCAAAGTGAAGTATCATCCAAAATGGAATGCTTAGCGGATTTTTACTACACGCAAGCGTTCGCCATTTAACACCGCACATGTTGCGTTGCTGCTAGCTTTAGAGCATTAGACAACCTCAGTTCAATGTTTGTATCTTAAACATAATACATATTCACAAAGCTTGGGGTGATGGTAAAGCATTTAACTCACATTTGTAAGGTGCCGTATCCACTGAAGTTTTGCTAGCTGCTACGTTCATCATTATTTACAACTATTTTGTCATACAAGCAGCACAGCCAGATAACTCCGCCCCTTCCTCAATGTATCCAGCATTGTGTCCAACATTTCACACTCTGTTTTGACGGTTGAAAAAGCACATCATCCGGGTACTTTAAGTACACTTCTTTTTGCTGCATTTTCAGTGTAAACATACTACTCGCACTACTTACACTACAAAATAGCGTAGAATAGCACAGAAGTGTGCGGTTTTGGACACACCTATTGCGTCATATACTCTGTTCAACATACTATTCTTAAAAAGTAGTAGGCAGTATGTAATGTGCAGGATTCAGTAAGTAGTAAGCTAGTATTCCACAAACAGCCCATGATTTGCTACTTGGTAGTAGATTGCATTCTTTTAGGGGAGGGACAATCGCATTCTAGAGAGCATTTCATTGGACAAACATTTCTGTAGACTGCTAAAGGTTAATTTTAAGTTTGTCTTTGATTTTTCCTCTGGCTTTGAAATTGTAGTTAATGTAAGTTATTGTCCATCTATCTGTATAGTATTTCAGGGAAAGGAAATTAGTTTACCAATGTGTTTAATTTTTGGGCTGTCACTAAAATACACTAAAATTTTTATGGATGCCCCACACACCCACCATCCCACATTCACACCAGGGCCCAGACTAGGAATTGAAATTACCTTAATGAGCCACCCTCATCAAAGGGACCCGGGACAACATTCTTGGTTACGCACAGATAAATACATCCTTTGGTTACTGACAGCTTAATTGCTTCATGATTATTTCTGTGAGAGTGAATGCAAACAGTCTCAATTTTATTTGCCCTCAAGTCATCGTAATCAGATTAGCCTGATCGGTTTGTAGTTTTGTTGTTGGTTAGCAGTCACCTCATTCACTGCAATCACAAAATACATAATGTTAAAATGCTGTTAATGACTCTAACCAGAACATCCACACAGAAAATTTTCACATTAATAAGATCAATCTATGTAGGCCAGTCTAGCAAAAATCAATAAATCAATTATTTGAATAAAGAAAGCTCACTTTTTTGTTCATTTATTATATTGATATGATATATTCATAATATTCTGTTTTAAGCAACAGTTGTTGCATTGCTATAGCCTAACTTTCTTTTAATTACACATTCTGGTATGACATTCGGGGCTCAAGTTGAGGGGGAATTCAATCGGATGCCACCCCCCTTGTTGCAAGAAAAACCAAAAAGCATCCACCTTGAAAAAAAAAACCACCTTTCCATCCCCTTTAGATCAATAGTGCTATGTAGTACTTAGAACTAATCATGCAATTAAAATATAAAATTTTCTACATTTGACATATTACAGACTTTAAATAAGGGCGATTTGCTGATCAGAATTATATTTTGTTGTGTGTGGTTGTCAGATTTCTATATGTGAAATCCCCCTGTCAGGTCTTGACACTTGTACATTTTGCAAATATTCTGCCAGTGTGATGCTTTAGTCATGCAATGATGTGTTGATCTGTCCTTCCTAGTGTTCACATTAAACTTACGCCACTGAAGTTAATGCAAGATATCAAAGGTTTCTTGCACTTTAAAAAATGGCCAAGAGAACAGTTTAAGAAAATATTTAGTCATTCTTTAAAAAGAACAGAACAGAAGGTGAGATATCTCTTTGATGAGTGTACAGTTACAATGCTTTTTTGTGTAGAACAACTTTTTTATACCATTGTTTAACCTCCTGAGACCCCTATGTGACTGCTGTGTGCATTTTCCGTTTCCTTTTTAGATTTGTAAGTAGTAGCACCTAATAAACATGCAAATAATAATAATAATTTCTAGAGCAAATAGTTTAAAAACAAATTTAGATCCATATATGTGGGCAGAGAGATTTATGTTGTGAAATTTTAAATAATACCAAGCTATAGAATGTCAGATTTTTTCATCAAATAGTTTATTATGTGTCCAGGAGTGTTGGTTATTCATGTTTTTGAGACGTTCCAGACATTACAGCTTATTTTCTGTAAAGTTGAATAAAAAATTGTAATTCAAAATAATGTCCAGCATTATCCAATCACTGCCAACCATGTTAAAATAAAATATCGCTGTGGCATGGGGGGGCGTGGTCATGTGTCTGTCTGCGGGAGAGGGAAAGCGGTTTAGGCTATTCACCTGGGCTGGAATTACTCTAACACCTGTCTGTCATTATAGTGATGGTGGAGGGAGACCTTATAAGGCATACCAGAGCATCAGATGGGGAGAGAGAGAATGACCAGTAATTTAGAGTAATTACAGCCCAGGTGACGATTTTAAACCGACAGACACATTAAAAAATTCTGAATATATGAACTGATTACCATTTCCCCATGTCTGCTAAACATGTTGAGTGGTCCAAACATCATCAAAAGCCCAATCTTCCTTTATTAGTGCAGTTATTGGAGTAGAAAAAATGTGTGTCTTTGACAGTAGGTGAAAACTTTTCATGATCATTAACTTGGATTCTTTTCACAAACTTAAAAATGAAATACAATAACAGAGGGTAACAGGTGAATATTATGGCCTCATGTTCTAAGGTTCAATGAAGTGATGCTCATTTTTGTTCAGATCTATTAAATCAAAAATGTATTAAACAAATGCAATTCACACAAACCATTTACTTGAATACACCTCTTCACTGATAAGCATATTTGACACTTAAAGTAAAATAAATAAATAAATAAATAAATATATATATATATATATATATATATATATATATATATATATATATATATATATATATATAGTGTCCAGAGACAGTAAAAAAAAAAAGTCAAGGTCTCACTGAATGCTAAAATTCTTGAAAAAAATAATTTTGGCACGAATAGTGCAGAGTAATATTTTATTGTAAAAAAAAAATAAGCAGTGAATCAATTGTGTTTTAAAGTACGAATCCTATTTCCTATAAAATGCTTTTGGTTGGTGAACCCAAAATGTAGATAGCCATTTTGTTGTTTATATTGACCATAAAAAACATTAAACAGATCGGACCCCTTTAGACCCTCAAGACTGAGTGTGAATTTTTTAAAAACATCTGGTAATTATTTTGACATTTTTATGAATGGTGTAACACTGAAAAAAACCTCTTGATATTTTTGACTCAAAAATTCAAAATAATTTCAAAAAAAAATTTTACTTTGAAAAATGTGTTTGAAAACATTTGGAAATGATTGATTAAGTTATTTATAATCTCATGTATTCAAGGTGCAAAGAAAGTATTATAATATTTTTTACTTGATGGTTACACCACATGACAATTGTAAAGTTTGATGAAAATTGCTATAAATGCTATAAAGCTTTTTCAAAAATGTATGAAATCAAATTGGACACAAATTATATTCCTGAGAACATGATAAACTAGATTTTTAAAATGTTTCTCATTTTATCACCTTGGACAACCTTATTTATCAATGACCCATGACTATTAGAAAAAAAAATAAAAATACTGCACCATCCCCCTTGAAATGTATTGAAATATGACATTCACTTGTGAATTTTTGCAAATTCACATTTTTCAACTGAAGCTGAATCTGTCCTAGAGCAACCTAGAGTTATTCATGGTAATATTGACTATATGGAATGAATAACATTAAGTTAATTTCTCTGTATGACACATTAATATTAATTTGATACTGTCAAAGTTTGACTGAGAAGCAGGTCTGTAATTATAATGAGCCATACTGTCTTTTTAGGCCCCTCATTTTATTCAATTTCTGTGTTTTGTTGGCTTGTTAAAGCCTAAGTTATCCAGCCAAGAGCAGCAAGAGTTTTCTCTCTTTTTTCTGTCATTAATGTTGCTTGATAAATATTCTGCCTTTACCAAGTTTGTTAGTATATGTATTCTGAAGGCCTCTGGTAAACAAACTTAATAAATTCAGTATGCTCCCTTTTGCTTTAAACCATTATTTTGTAATAGTGGCATAAAGTAGTCTCTGGACTTAATTTGCTCCAGGATAAATCGATTGTGCATGTGCTCTCCATGAGTCCACAAAGGTTTAAAGTAATAAATTACCCAAAAATAAATATTCTGTCATAATTTTCTCACCCTCTTGTTTTTTTTTTAATGATCTTTCTTTCTTATGAGTTAACTATTTATTTTCCTTATGAAAAAATACAATAAAAATCGGGCCACAAAATGTGACATTTTGTCTAACCCAGCCTGCATCCTAAAATTTGCTTGACTCACTCGTCCTGCACATACAACACCAGAGCTTGTTTTAAACATCTGTTTTTAAAGTTAAAAGTTGGTCAGCTCTATATAGACTTTATTTTCACAGTTTATACTCATCATGTCCTCTTGTGACCTGTTTCCCTTATTCACACCTGGAATCTATGAAACTATAATGGCTCCATTCCTGGTATTTGGGGTGAGCTCCATCTCTGTGCATGGTTACCTGTGGTGACCTCGGCCCCTCTCCAACACTGCTGCATAAAGCCAGCAGTTGAACTGTGCTTACTTTCTAATGCCCTACCTGGTCTCTGCTTAGCCACAGCACGTAATCCCTTGCTGTCCTGTGTGACTTCCCATGCCGTGACTGGCAAACACACAGAGAGAGAGAGAGAGAGAGAGCAATTCTCTTTGATGGCTCATTGGCTTGCAATCTTGAAGCAAATACAAGCTGCCAGAAATCACATGAGTGTAATACATTCTAAAGAAGGAGAATGGAGGATGAGAGACTGGCGTGGACAAACATGGCTTATCTGAATCATTCCATTAAAAAATGGTCAATGTACCTTTTGATTTAATTAGAGGCTTCTTCACATATGTAGATCTTCTGGGCTTTGGCTGATAGTGAAATTAAAGATTCTTCTCCACCATTCCCATGCTGAAACCCAAGACATGAATAAACCAAAAGAGCATCCTAAAGGATTACACTTTGAAACAAGAGTCACAATTACAACACACTGGAGGCATTGTTTTCTCTTGCTGCCTTGGCAAGAGTGGAAGTGGCCACTTTATCACAGTGGAAGTGTGTACTGGCATGTTCCCTAGTTTCTGAATAAATCTGGGAAAAAAAAAGCTCTCTCATGAGAATGTGTTTTCATGGTGACAATGTAACCAGCACTCTATTATTCTTTGTGCGTGTGAGAGAGAATTTGAGTCAGAGGAAATTATGCCAAGATAAATGTCTACAGAATTGGTAAATGTGTTTATATAAAACTTTGCGGAGTGGGTCTGTTGCAAAACCTAGTAAGCAGCCTCGCTGCCTACTGCCTTATAAGGCAGCCATGTAACATAAGTGAGCAACTGTGAAGGCTGTACGTTTACACAGATAGCACTTTGGATGAGAATTGAGACTGATTGGTTCCACTTAAAATGGACGTTAGCATGTTGCTAAGCTAATCATCTTTTCTACTTCTGGTATCACTCTGCAGTCTCTTCAAGTAAGCTTATAAAATCATATCAATTCCAATTGATATTTCATTTCCATTTATTATTTTTTTATTAATTTTTTTAGAAGTAGTCATATATTAATTGGGATAATGAGCAGTGAGATGGTAATTTTCGCAAAATAAACACCAACAGAATGTTTAGGACAAAATTATTGGGCTGTTTTTACATCCATACCTGATTGTTTGCAAAGTTCCCTGTGAATGCGATGCTAAAACAACACAACACTTGCAAACAAACCATGCTATCAGCGTGCAAATTCATTCTTAGTGAATTCCCTCCAGTTTTATGGCTCTGGGATAGTCCCATGAGGACACTGGAGTGTGTGCATGTTTATGTTTGCATGAAAATGTGCTTTAATATGTTGAATAGGCTGGGAGCTAAATTCTCGGTGGTTGCTATACATCACATTAGGGAGAAGAAAGAACGCCTGTAGTAATGACTTAATTTGAGTCCCATCACACAATTCCAGAGGTGACAGCATGGCACAGGTGTGTGATGTGTTTTTTACCTTGAGGTGCTCCAAGAAATACACACACACTCACACTGCTATCCCTTATACCTGCTGAGATAAAAGCTTTAATAAATTCCTAAGCTTTTTGACTCCGAAGGATAGGATGTAGCAGCTATTGCTCCATAGCCAATCTTCATCAATGTTTTTTATATATATATATATATATATATATATATATATATAAAACCATTTTCTGTCTAAGTATATTTGCTCATGTAGTCAGACTTTTGAACCTTGTATAACAGTTCTCTCTTTACCTTGGTTTATCCACTGAACTTCAGAACACCAGGTAATGGACCAGTTTGTCTAGGTTCATCATGGAGGTCAAGACTGATATGACACACATAAACACACAGACTAGGAAATTGTCTTGAACCAATTGATATTATATTTAGAAATATGTATGTGAAATGAAATTGTAACGAGACAGACAATGGATGAGGATCTAAGTGCAACGTTTAATGAAAAAAACAAAAGATGTACAAATATCTCAGAATATAAACGAAAACCCAGGAACAAATAAAATAACCACAATGGGAAAACAAGAACAGGATCAAAACATGAGGTTTGAATACATACAACAAATGATCAAACAACAGGGCTTAAATACACAAAGGATAATGATTAAATTAAACACAGGTGAGGACAATGAAAGACAGGTGGCAGTGATGAGAGCAGGGAATTATGGGAAGTGTAGTCCGGGAGAGATGACAGGGGAGAAACACAGGCCAGACAACAGTGGATTGTGACAGAAATTAAAACACAGGAATAAAATAAACAAATAAAAACACAAATTAATGATTTGTTCCTTTTTATAACCTCGAAATATTATTTTTAGCTCTCCTATATTTTACTTATTTACGTATATCTATTTATATTTTATTTGTATAGTATAAGGTTTAAATATTTTTTTTCTATATTGATTTTATAGATATTTAAATGTATGAACTAGTAGTTTAATCTTTTGGCTTGTATTTGTTCTGTACTATTTATTTATCTCTGATATGGAATCATTAACCCATAAACAGAAAATTCAGTCACAATAACCAGGTTCAAGTCAGTAAGATAACAATTAAACTTCTCAAACATTACAGCAACTCAATATATCAACCTCACAAACACTACAACAACTCAATAAATCAACTTCTCAAAAACTATAACAACTCAATAAATCAACTTCTCAAACACTACAACAACTCAATAACATTTCAGTCTATAAAAACTTAGTGTGTGAATGAATGTCCTTTTGTGGGATCCAAAGTATTAATAATATTCACTGGGCGTAAGTAGTAAGTAGTAGTGCAATAATCAGTTGAATAGTTCAATCAATTGATAGTCAGTTAAATCCTACCGATGAGAATTACCAAACGGAAAGGAAAGGGTTCCACTTGTAACAGTAGAAAGGCACTATTCTGGTGATGAACTGTACAATCTCTTCTTTTCCTCTGTAATTAATAATCATTCACTGGGTGGCCCGCCATCTTCGATCTAAGGGTTCAATCTAATCATATACATTTACCATCCACATTGGATTTTACTGAGGTTCACGATCAGCAACCATCGGCATCAAAATCAACAATCACTATTCTTAGATTTGTCTTCCACGATCAGTGAAACGTGTTTCTCTCTCTCTTCCGTGTCTCGTCTTTATGACGTCACATAGTTTTCATATCTCAGCCTATAGGTATCTCACTTTCCGTATTGGATTATTTTTTTATTCTTTTATTTTTTAAATTGCACAATTACTTTGATTAGACATTTTATTTAATCTTTTTAATATTTTTGTTGAAAATATTATTAGCTATTGCAAATTATATAATTGTTCTAGTCAGTCAAATTCTGACCTGTGTTACTCTTGGCAAAAGGTCTGGTTCACTCTGCGGTTATTTTTTTGGCTAAGAACAGCCCAGTTACAGGCCATTTACACAGAACATATTTTTGCGCCTGTCTATAATTTTTTTATTGTTTTTTCTTTATAAACATGTGCTTGACAGACATAATTTACTGTTGCACTGTGTCTCAATTTCTTCAGCATCTCACAAAAGACCACTGTGTTTTTCCACTTTGGGGGGCCTGGGTAGTTCAGCAAGCAAAGACGCTGACTACCACAACTGGAATCGTAAGTTTGAATCCAGGGTGTGCAGAGTGACTCCAGCCAGGCTTCCAAAGCAACCAATTGGCCTGGTTGCTAAGGTGGGTAGAGTCACGTGGGTTACCATCCATGTGGTTGCTAAAGGTGGTTCTTGCTCTCGGTGGGGTGTGTGGTAAATTGTGTAAGGATGTTGCGGTGAATAGCGTGAGCCAACTGAACGATGAATTAGAATGCATTGGGAATTGGGCATACCAAATTAGGGAGAAAAAAAGGGGATTAAAAATGTTATGTTATGTTTGAAATAGTTGATGAGGAAAGACTAATTGACCAAAATAATTGAGCAGCAGTGTCAGTCCACAGGCAACTTTAAAGAAAACAACAAACAAATTTGCGGAAATATGTTCAGATTTTGTGATCCGAATTTCTATTCTTTCGTAAATTATAAGTACAGATTATTTCACAGAAAGAATCCATAGAAAGATTAGACAGCAAGTCTACTAAAACATGGAGATTAGGCAGAACATTGAGGTTTTGGGGTCATGAAGTCTTCATTCATCAGGTTCTGGGACTTCATCGCTCCATTCCAACATTACCCAAAACCTTCTCTACAAACCCCTCAGGAAGTGCATAGAAAATTATTTCTAGTTTGTACTGCTTTGGTGCCTGATGAAGGCAATTCAGACTTACCTTTTTTCAGGCTGCAGATCTAGATGTGAAATAATGTTTGATACCATCCAGCATGCATGTTACATGCAAATTGCTTCAAATATACACTATATGGCCAACAGATTTTGAGCAATGCCTTTTTAATTGACATTTTGGCCAGGCCAAGTCCAGTGAAGACAAATCTTAATGTTACAACACACAGTTACATTCTAGAGAATTTTGTGCTTTCAACCTTGTGGCAACAGTATGGGGAGGGCTCTTTTCTGTTCGAAAATGATGATGCTCCAAAATTGGGGCAATGAACTCAAAACAGATTAATTTCTCTTTTCATTGGGGCACTTTCTGTGAATTTGGAGGTGGATGGAACATTTGGATGATTAAAAGGATTTGATGAGCACAGTGTCATGTTTTCCAAATCTCCCCGATAAGGATTAGGCCCTCTTCAGTGTCACTCTGCCTATAATCTTTGCTGCATGACGTCTCGACATGGTGCCTCTGCCGCCCATGTCCTCTTTTTTCTCTGTTGTGCCAACCTACTGACACTGATTTTCATAGGAAGCCCTGCATTATGTCAGTAGAGTTGCAGACAGCTGGCAAGGACCCTGGACAGTTACCTGACACACTTTGTTCATAACAACACGACTACGGAAAATACTGCAGTGGTTTCAGGACCAAGGACAGCTACTGTACATTCTAGTCTATTCTAAACAAGGGGTCAGGGATTGGCTGGTTAGCATGGTCTATTTAGCCCCTGCTGGTAAATGTTGTAACAACACCATTAGGGCTTAACAATCCTATATGGTCTCATGGAAACACGTTATACCTACACTTTTGCTAAATTATTTTTACGTGGCTCTTTGTACTTATTGTGGCAATTTTCTTGGTTACATGAACACTAGAGGTGCTACAACAACAATATTTTTTCCATAACAAACATCATGAGAACAAAAGCAAATTATCACTTCTTAAACACATTTAGTTCCTCACACAATGCTATCTGATGACAACTAAACACTATTTAGAACCATATTAATGTTTGCATTACATAGTCAACTATATTTATAAACAAGTGTATTCAAATTGTCCAGTAGCTCAACTGACCAAATGCATGCAAAGAACCAGGGGACAAGTCCTAAAGAGCACATAAGACCACTGTTGCCTTTCATGTCATATCTCAGGTTATTTGCTGGTGAGAGGCTTTGGACTATGTGCATTGTTGTGGTACCATTAGCACTTTCATGATGTCTTTTTCCTGATCCTCTAGAGTGCTTACTAAAATTACATTTATGGCTTAGGTCATTGGCTCTAAAAATTCTGTGCCCAAAACTGATTTCTCATGACAAGTATACTATGTATACTTTTGGGCCAATTGACTGCCAATCAACTACCACTGATGTGAATGGGAACGCTAACAGATAGCTTTCTTAAAGTATTATATACCTCCTTGGATTCAGCAGCATGCATTGTAGTAATGGAGTAAGTTTCAGATGTTTCTACAATGTAATGTGCAAAAATCAGACCTCAATGTGTCCCTTTGGGAGAAGCCTGCACTTTTAAGTTAACTGGCAAATCTGCTGATGACTAAGCATTTCATGATAAGATAGAAACTGTCTGTGCCAGTTTGGTTACATTTGGAAGATGTCTATGCCCCAAGTTAGAGCAGACCTTATTTTGCGAAGCAGGTGAAATTATGTTTGTTGTTGAATTAGGGTGGGTGGATTCAACAAGCTCTCATGTGACCTCCATCACAAGCTGTGGGTAAAAAATTATGATGTGGTTGATGAAGAGATTGGTGGAACAGGATCCCTCTGTCTTCAAGAATTCAAAACACTGGGATTTATCATCCACATTTTCATGAGTCTGAAAATATCATGGACAGCTGTGAGATGTCAGGGAGGTAATTAAGACAAACGCTAAACCTAAAACATGCCATGATCTACAACCTCTTCTGGGATAGGGCTAGGATAGGGCCCTGGGCCAGTGTGGAAGAGTTTTAGTTTGTGTTGCAATGTCACTACATCTAACATTTGTTCATCATGAACTGTACATATTTTTATGCCTTGCACTTTCTGTGCCATTAGTGTCACCAGAACCAGACTGTTGCGCTCTAGGCCTATTAACCCACACATAAAAATATACTACTGAAAATAACTGTTTTAATATTTTTTGGAGGGCAAGTAGAAATTTAAACTACTGACTAAGGCAGTTTGTTGAGCCCTGCTCTTTATCTGCTGAACTCCGAACAGCCCTTTACGAGAGTACGTTTGAGTACATACGTTGCTTCCCTCTCCACCCCAATGATTTCAGGCCTGCTAAGACATTCGAAAGGCTGCTCCTGTGTAGTGATGTACAGCCGATAGCACAAGGCGAGCGTGTTATGTGTTTCCTGGCCTGACAATGCCCCTGTCATCTCTCTCCAAAGAGCGTGTCACTAGATCCTCTGTGTGACACCTCTAAAGAGAATGTCAGGGGAGAACAAATTCCCCCATCCAATTTGTGTGGAGGCTGAACTTTACACCCACTCGCAATGACAAGGGTTCTAATCACCATTGGGTCTAGTGGTTATTTTATTTATATTCCTTCTATCTATCTATCTATCTATCTATCTATCTATCTATCTATCTATCTATCTATCTATCTATCAATTACTTCATCAAGCCAACATCAGAGTTCTTGAAAAGTCTTGACAAACTTGATCTATCTAGTTCTAATTGCTGTTCCACATATAACGAAAGTACCCATTACAGAATCTATAGTCAGAACTCTAGATGACTCCAGAATAAATAAAACAAAAGTGCATTTCTTTACTTGCTTATTAAATAACCAATGCCCAGTGCGCCTTAGTTACACTACACACACTTTGGAGAGGTTGACTCTTCCCAAGCACACAAGGCAGAGGGCAACGTGCCAGTGTCATGTCTAAGATTAAACCCGCCGTGGCAGTTGTATCATCTCTGAGCCCATTTGAAGAGCTTTGAATCCAACACACAGCAAAAGCAGAGCTCTCAGCAGATGGCCTTAAACACACTGCAGAGCATTTCCATCTCAACTTAGACTTTGTTTACTGTTGAAAGGGAGCACATTTTGAGTACACAGATTTGTGTAATCATAAATCTTAAAAGTGGGTTGATGCCTAAGTCCACATAAATCTATCCAGCTTTATAGTGCCAGGCAAAATAAAAGAGCCAAGTTAGTTTAAATAGGTTATTGTATAAAGAGGAGCTTCCAGTAGCAGTACATACTGGGCAAATACAAGGTTGGGCAATACATGCAACATTATGTTTAATTTGTTTACAGTTTTTGAATTATATCTTGATATTTATGAATTAAATATACCGTTTTAAAATGTTAAATGAAGCTAAAAATCAAAAATCAAAATTGTAATATAATCTAGTTAAAGGAATATTCCAGGTTCAATACAAGTACAAACGAGAGCATTTGTATCATAATGTTGATTACTACTAAAATGTATTTCAATTTGGTCCTCCTTTTCTTAAAAAAAAAAAAACAAAAACAAAAAACAAAAAAAAAATCTGGGTTATAGTAAGGAACTCACAATGGAAGTGAATGGAGTCACAAGTCAAAGAAACTTGTCTAAGCTAAGAAAACATAATGGCCAAATAAAAAGAACATTAAAATCTGTGTGATATCTGCATGTTATATTGACATAATTATGTAATAATGAGTGTAACATAATGTAATCACACATACATTGTGAATATGGCCTAGGCCTATACTGCAGATGTGTTTTGTACTTCGTGAAAAGAACACATGACACATCTCCAAGATATAGGCATGTACTCGCACTTGCAATTTAGTGGATGAAGATATAAGGTATCCGGTGCACGTATGACCCATCAATGTTTTACTTCACTTATGTGAAACCAAGTCATTAGTGCTCTTCAGAAAGACGGGAGATGATGGTTGAATCCAGCTGTGGCAATTACTCCAGCATGGATAAATCATAAGAGAGGATCTTAGAGGGATTCACACTCTGTCCAGTCTTTTGCATTTATTGATTTTGTGTTCTGTGTAAATGAGAAAGAGAGAGAGAGAGATAGAGAAACTCATTAATTGATCATTACATTTGTTTATCTAACACAGCAATGGAAGCAGTTTTGGTAGGCTATTGATGGTGTTTTCACGAATTGCCAGAATTTTATTCTATTTTACTATATTTTATTCCCTCAAGAGTTTACATATTCATATTGTTCTCTAAAATACCATTTAAGTCTATCATGCTATTTTCAAATATTGCATACCAAATATGACCCACCAAACCATGACCTACAGCACACTGCTGTCACTCATGAGAACCAGAAAAACCTAGCGGCATTCATTGTCTGTTTTCACCATTTCCATGAAATATGCATGATCTCCGTTGCTGTGGGGTGCTTGGATAAGTCTTGATGGCTCTGCCATGTCTTATATGCTGAACATTTCTCTCTAGAGATTACATCGCCGAGGGGACTAAACTTGCAGCCCACACATTCCGGCACATGGATTGCATCACAGCGGTCACTTGCCGGGCCACAGTTCCTGCCACGTCCTAGTGTCTACTGTGGCATACTTTGAATTGACTTGCAGAAAGCATTAAAATTGCCCAGTGTTAATATCATTAAAAATAAGTAGCATTTTCATTTACTGTAATAAAATGTATACTTAAACAACTGGGGAAAAAATAAATAAATAAATAAAATGAAATACAAAAAATGTGCATTTATTTTTGTTTTAGGTTTTGATACTCATTGTGAGTACTGTTTTTCCAAATTTGAGTACTGTTTTTGCAAAATTTGTGGAAAAGTTACTTTTCCTCCATCAGGCAGAACAGTCCTGAGCATGATGAGTAACAGTTCCTGGAGCATTTCCATTGGAGCACAGTTTGACTTCGACTGCATACTGTTCACAGCTTCTCAGCACAGTTAGCAAACCATACTCAAGCATTCTGGTAGAACACCTTTAGAACGTGGCAACTCACGATTGCTCACTTGCTCAGTCAGTCCACAATTGGACTCTTATCCTGATTTTGAAGCACCTCCATGGAAAAGCAAACCGCAACCATGACGAAAAGCCTGATCAGTATAGAATGGGACATTTCAGCAATGGTAACTGTTTGGCCCAATGGTGGAAGTGCAGCTCTTGTCAAATTAATTTTACCTGAAAATGCAAATAGATAGCAATAACACAAGACGGTACTTGCCGGTATGGTTAATTTTATGACGTTAAACTTTTTTAAATTAAATCAGTTAACACATTAACTTTGGCAGCCCTAAATGGGCTACAACTGAAATCTTAAACTAATCTTCAGTACAACAAACAAGAATTAAACTTAATTGAAATAATAGCATATTGAAAAGAAAACTGAAATAAAAGCTAAATTTAGACTCAAAACTATAATAACTTTGCAGCTGCCATTGGTTGCCTTTGGTTGAGGACCAAGGACATAGTTGACAGGGGATGCCACAATCCTGTTCTCTCACATCTAAGGGCAATTCCCTGTAACTACATATATGCAACTGTGTTTGCTGCAGGAAGAGGATTACAATGCATAAAAAAGTCAGTTTGTTGAGTCCACAGCTCATTGTATAAACATAAGAGCTGATCCGCCCACGGAGGTGGCAGAATATCTATGCACATATGATCATCTCCTTCTCGCAGTGGGATGCGGTTCGATTGGAAGAGTGTAGGGTGCCGTGTCTTTGTCTAGTACTCCCCTATAAGGGAGGGGACTGGTGTTATTTGTTAAAGTATACATTAGGGATGTGCTCAAATATCTGAGCATTTTAAACCCGAATGTCTTTCTACTTTGGAACACAAAAATTGAATTTCAGAAGAATATCCTGGTCACTCTTTACCATGTAATGAAAGTGAATGGAGACTGGCACTGTCAAGTTGCAAAATAACAACAAAGCATCATTAAAGTATCTTACAAGTAGTTTATATGACTTGAGCACTACTTTACAAGTCTTCAGAAGCCAAGCAATAGATTTGTATGAGGAGAAGACAGATTAAAGGATTAACCTTGTGAGACACTGGGTCCTCATGCACGTACATTGTGTTTTGTCTTCGTTGTACACTACCCATAATTTAATTTAATTTAATTTAAACAGAATGATCTCAGCTCAGGTCACTCTGGGTTGTCATTTAAGGGTTAAAAGTTTGAAGCACAAAGTCATGTGACAAAACAACTCACCGCCGATATGAGTTAGGATGAAAGTAAGGTTTCATGTAGGTGGAATGGCTTGTTTAGTGCTTGTTTATTTATTTGTGTTTCATAGCTTTAGACTTCTCTTACTCTGCACAGTTATTCAGAGAAACTAATGGAATGTCTGCATAATAATGCAGCCCACACACCAATGCCATTGATTTGATGTTTGCATGGTTACTGACAAGGAACTTTTTTTCTTATTTTTTTCTTTTTGTGCAAGAGGCATTGCTTTCAGCTGTTCAAGAAGTGTCAGAATCCCAGCATGCAAAGAATGTTATCACACACTCATTTGAATTGCTATTAATCTTTCATGAGTAGGGTTTGAATTTCCGTTGCAATGCCCCTTGGAGTGAGTTATTTTTGCACAACACACTACACAGCTGGTAGTGTGGGCAGAGTGTAGATGAGAATTGTTTTATTTTATTTAAAATTTTGAACTCTTGTCATAAAATAACAAAATTGTATAATATAGTAAACACAGGGCTGGACTGGTAATCGGGCATTTTCCCGGTGGCCCGACGCACTTTTGGGCCGATCAGGGGCGGAATGTCCATCAGGAGAACCGAGCGGGCCGGTGGTTCGGCTGTGAAACGTACCGAATGTATAATGTACCACAATAAGCATAAATGAGCCACCGCGTTATGTAAAACAGACCACAAAACGCGCCGCGATATGCAGAAAATGACAGCGAACAGTGTGTGTGTATGTGTGTGTGTGTGTGTGACAAGTTGGATGTATGTAAATAAAATAAACTTAGTATGTGGTTTAAAAGATATATGAGTAACTGTTGGAGCGAATTGAAACTGAAAAGCAGATTTGAATCTGGCAGCTTGTAACATAGCTGGCTGTAGCAAAAACTAATATGTGTGACTGAACATATGAAATGGTTAATTATTGCTTGTCTGAACAGTCCCTCACGTCACTCATACTGGTTTTGTGTCATTGTTTCTATGCCATATTGACCTTGTAGGAGGATGCTGGGAGGTAGCATGTAGCTCTTAACACAGGGCCAGAAGCAGGGGTGGACTGGCCATTGGGAGAAACCCGGGACTTTTCCAGATGGGCCGGCCACAAAACAGGGCCAATTGGACACAATGAGCTGAAATGGTCCGCCGCGTTATGCAGAACAGGCCACAAAATGGTGCCACGATATGCCAAATTGGGCAGCGATATATAGAAAAGGACAGTGACACCACCCCCCTACTTCAACAACTTTTGGGCCAGATTCCCACCCCCCTCCTGGGCCTATTTCTCTTCCCAGTCTGCCCCTGGGCAGAAGGTCATGGTTTGTGCCTCTATATTTTGTAGCGTCTATTTTTTTCTAGAGTCATATTTGCCTCCGCTGTTGCCCACACTTGTGCAGCAATGTCATAATCAAGGGACAGCTGGCATCCTCGTTTCCTGTCGCCACATATTTTTTGCCACATCAGTAATGAGTACCTACATGCTGCTACACCAGCCACGGCGCATTTTTCTTGTGCTTTCTGCTTTTACCCTCAACCTTCTTCCTGTGTTTTAGTATGCTATAGAACTCTGTCTCTTGTTGCACTCCCTGTTTTTCTGGGAAAAATATCCTCTTTTTCTGCATTAGCAGATGTAGCAGTCTCTTTTCTCTTCTCACCTGTGATCTTTCTCACAGGCTATGTTGAGAATGGAATACTAGCTTGCTACTTACTGGATATTTTGCATTATCTACTGTATGCTGCCAAAATGTATTTTTTATTTTAAAATCTTTTTTGAGTAAAATATATTGGCATTATTCCACAATAAACATTTTAAACAGTTGTATGCTAAAGCGTTCATCTGATGTTACATGATCTCATAAAGTTAAAAACTTATTTCAGCAAGCCGTGTTACTATTGTGGAAATAAAACAGTTATTTTGGATTTTTGGGGAATAGTGTCTTATCTTTTGGCAATCCGATCAAATAACGAGTCTAGTAAGAGATGTAAAAAAATCCTGGCTGATGTCACTTCTGATTTATCCGTCACACTGGAAATAGAAGGTCAAGTATATTTCATTGTGTGAGACAGTATTCCACAAAGTGTGCTCTGTTGTCTGTTGCACATATTGGCAAATGAATACATCATCTGAGTATTCTATGCAAACAGAAATTTAGCAAACTGTGCACACTATATATAGTCTATACCGCAGCAATAGTAAGAGTAGTATGGTTTCATGCAATCCATAGGCATTGTGTCTCTCTTATAGTGCTGGGCAATACTATCAAGGCCAAGATCACTGATATCCGTATTGTAGCAATAAAGATACCTTTATTAAATGGGAAATTTTTCTGATTTCTTAGGATCAAATAGGTAATCAGAGCTATTTAACATAATATTTAAAATTCATAATTTAACATTTCATAGGGCTAAACATCAATTTATCAAACTACTTTTTTCCACTTCAAAGCTTATGATGCACATTAATAATTCTGGCTTGACAAAGCCAACATACTGTTATTCTACAAACATGGTTTGTGGTTTTTCGAAAGACCCTAAACCAAGACCAAAATATAAACTGAAATTCCCATGAGCTTTGAAACTACATCTACCAAACTTGGGACAGACCTTCAGACTGTTCTGACTTAATTCTCATTTATACTGTGGAAGAAGTCAAACTTTTTTTCCTGGACGAATTAAAGCACCCTAGGCAAAAAGACATCCATTTATAATGTTTATATAGTATTTAAATATACTGTTCCAGCCATGGAAGTAATGCCAACAATGCAGGGTTTTCTCTTCGTTGATCGCCACTATTAGCACTGTATCGCTTCTGTGCTTATTACAGCTCATAATCCCATGTGATGTATTTGCCACATGTTAACCTCCCCTGTTGGGCAAAATGTGGTCCCTGCGGGGTCTTTTCCCCCTGAAAGATTAGGATCGTAAAAGAACGCCTTCCCTGATGTGTTTTGTAAGGAGTCAAAACTCAAATAAGGGGAATAGTATAATCAATAATCAATAATTCATAATCAATAACTGATCATACGGGTTATGAGTTATCGCTTACAGTTTTAAATTATCCCTAAAAGGGAATACGTTGCCAAGGTCCTTATATGGGCCACTAAACGCAACGGATTGCACTGTTACACATATAGGCAGGCAAAAATAGAGCAATTGTATATATCAACATTCAATCACAACGGATTATAATTAAACATTAATATATCAATTGTCTAGAATCGTTCGATTCTCGACATAACTCCTAAGGGGATTAATTTGTCATCTAATAGTCTGCTCGCCAGCGAACTGACCGTAAAATCTTTATTAGCCCTTAAGAAATTATTCGTATAACTTAGAAAGGCAGACTATTTCTCTTGGCCACGAAAAACAGCTTCCCTTTTCTAAACAAAAATACTATTTAAAGTATCAACAGTTTTAGAGCTCGTAGCTTAAAGATCGAACATCTCAGGGACCTCAAAATCATGAGCAGAGTCAATCAATGAATATAGTATTTAATACAGGAAAACTATGTATATATCGGTGACTACAGTTACATGGAATAAATGTATTTACAAACACAAAAAACCACAAACTGAAAGTGAAAGCTTAAAGAAGGTGATAGAAAGAGGGAGTAAGAAAACAGTTATGGCAAAAAAACACAATGGAACCTTAAACGAGAGACACCGAGGAATCAAAAATCACCCTTTTGGGGCGAACAACCGTAACAGCATTTAGATCTCGAGAGGGAATAAAATACTTGCATATATATAGCTCTCTTGTGTTGAATGTGTGTGCGTGTTGGTCTTCTTTGGTTCCTTTCCGGGGCGAACGAAGTCGCGGCAAGTTTAAAGTTCCTTTAGATGACGTTACCACAGAGATAATTCAGACTAAGTCCTTTTCACTCATCGGTGGAAATTATCTAAGAATGAAAACAAAAACTAACTAGAACAAACAAAAGAAAAAGAGAAGAGAAGGTGACGACCCAGTCGAAAGACAAAACTAAGCAACGTAAACTGGAGTTCGGTTCTTTTAAGGAAAACCTAATCCACGCCTCTCTGAAGCGAACTGTCCAATCGTTGTTCAGAAAATCGTGAGCGGGAAAGTTTCTTTGTCTTGTCAGGCCGATTCATCTGCATAAGTTATGGCTGTGGCCGAAATTCGTCATTTTTACTTCGAAGATGATTAAACATAACAAGACACATTTTATTATAACCTAATACATATATCTGGCTCAGTCAGACAAAGAGGAGTACAAAGACATCAAGCACGACATGTAACAATGATAGGAATTCAAGTTTACATCTCAATGCGTAATTACAAGTATTTATAATTCACTTGATACTACGATAACATCATAGATATTCCAATAGGACACGGGCAAACAGACAAACGTAAAAACATATCAAATATATCTCAGTAAAGTCTTTAAATGAGGAAATTCCTGAAAAGTTCTTATGTGTGTGTGTGTGGGTATATGTGTGTGTCTTGGAGAGGTCTCTTACTCTCCCTTCCTAGACCTGGGAGGGTAAGATTGGGATCTCTTTGAAGCTCGCAACGGCAGGGAAAGATCTGGTGGGTGTTGTCTGTTCACACTCAAGGTGTCATAGAAGTTGTCATCGAACCATCTATTGCAGACTGGCTGGAGCCTGAGGCGTAATATACCTTTATGAGTTCAGAGGCCAAAAGCTCTTTGGGTTTTAGCAAGAATGTGCATTACGTGATTCATTGGTACGCTACAGTGTTATAGCATTAGATGGCCCCAGCCGCATCTAACACTCTATGAAGAGAAAACAGAGAGAGAGAAAAATCTGTGGCTGGAGCGGCCTGCTCCCAGGCTAGATACGTTGCTTCCCTTCCTCAGGGATATGGGGAACTATATGTCATCTCTTGGGGCATTGGGGAAGGTTTCCACCTGCATCATCAGTCCACGTAACACGTTTAGTGTTGTGGCGTTTTTAAATAGGGACCCCTAGTGTCACTATGTCGACACAACGTCGAGTGAGTGACAGAAGGGGAATGTCTCAGTTGATGGAGGGAACGACCTAGCCACAACAATGTACTAAGCCGCTGAAATGGCCAGGACCTTACTCTCGGCTCCTCAGCTCAAAACCTGTCTGAACAGACGCACGCTTCTCTCCTTTTATACCCTTATGTCCGGGAGAGGGGCATGCAAATTCTGTACGCCAATTCTCATTGGCCTTTTCTCAAAGAGGTAACCGAGGCTCTCAAGAGAGACCATTATTGTCACAACATCGACACAATGTCCCTTTCCCTCCATCAGGGAACTGAGGTTACGATGATTTTTGCCATTTTTAAAAATGATGACTATGTGCTCTTTTCAAACAAAAAATTTGATTTGTTTTGCTGCCTGTTTGAAAAATATTTCCCCCTACTGTGTGTCTTTAACTCATTTTTTTCTCTTTTGACCAAAAGAAATGGAAAACAAAAAAGATGTTACTTAAACAGGTGCGATTTTTCCTACACAAGGGACGTGCTGACATTATGCGCACTTTTACTGCGCACTTTGCATTTTCTGACATTGTCATGTTCTCTCTGGACTTTTCTTAAAAGGTGAGCTTGCATCAACATGACAGAATAATGGTAGAAAGAAAGGAAAAGAACAAGCCCGAGAGAAATTATAAAAGCTGCTGTCAGTCCCTGCTGCCTCTTTGAGAGATACTTAGTCATTATGGGCCAAGCAGACATCACTATGGAAACAGAAGAGGAAGGATGGAGGTGATGGATAGTGACAGGGGAGGTGGCACCTGAGAATGATGGATGGCATGATAGAGGAACCAAGAGATGCAAAGATATATTTCTGCGGCATCTACGATGGCCCAGTCATTGACTTGTAGTGTGGGTGCTTTCAAGAATGTTAGAAAATGTTAAAAAAAAATGACATCCTGTTCTTTGTACTGTCTATCAATCAGCATCAAAGACCATTAAACAATATCTACAATTATATTTGTGTTGTAAAAAAAAAAAAAAAAAATAAATAAATATATATATATATATATATATATATATATATATATATATATATATATATATATATAAATGTGTGTGTGTGTGTGTGTGTGTTCAGATTAAACATTTAATTTGTCGCTAGAAAGTATATATTTACATAAAAAAATGGGGCCTATTTTGTACAGTTATGATTTTCACATTAACATAGTTTCCATTATTTTAATTATTTCCAATGAACCCCCCAACCCCCATTTTTATTACTCTAATAAAAAATAATGCTTATATATTATATTACAAACATTATTATACATAATATAGAGTTATAGATATTATAGAATATTACACAGTTGTAAATATTATAACTACAATTTAATGCATCACGGTACTATATTTTGTCCTGCCTTTAATTTATGCTGATTTAACAGACAGTATGATGCTCATTACCATAATAAAGTAACAAGGATCTAATGAGAATAACAAACAACCTCAAAAGTAAAACATCTGGCTGCATAACAGAAATGAGAATGTGAATGTACTTAATTGTCATAATAATGTCATAATGCAAGTGATTTTAATGGGCTTAAAATATAGGTTACATTTTGTTTATGAAAATATAATTGGGATCAATTATGAAATAAAAAAAAACCCTGACATGTTTTTAAAAGGATTTGTCAGATTTACCCAGTTTATGTTTATTCAAAAGGAAGTGTTTAATAAATGTATGGTCTAACATCAGAATTGAAGCTATATTATTACTGTACCTTTAAAAAAAAAAAAAAAACTAATTGTATCACACACTTGTTTTATACCTCTTATCATTCATGTCGTTCATGAAAACCTAAACCTGAGTGTGGATATTGTGTGTGGCGAGTGCTCAGATATTAAGTTTAAACTCTGCAGCATAATTTAATGTCCCTTTTTGACTTTGAAAGCTGCTCTCTTATATTAAACCCCATTCAGCCATACTGACTCTAGTGTGCAAATCTCACTGGGTGCAGATTCCTCTGATTAGGCCAGAACCCTGAGTCACACTGCAAAATTAAAATGATCAGAGCCTGAGCCTTGAGAAATGTTCGGAAAAGACATTTAATTATACACCAATCAGCCGGAGGCACCTCTCTTTTAACTGCTGATTTATACCCTTCACCAGGCTTCTGACAGAGAGGCAAGGGGTCCACCCCCGCAACAACCCCCCTTTTTCAGGACACAGCCATTGCTTTTCTGTTTCCCATAAATCCACGCTTCAATTCTCAGTCCAGTGACGACCCTGATTTCCATCCATTGACATTTTTAGGAAGGGTGATCATTGGGATTCTGTGTGACTGCCAGACCTTTTTAACTGCTGTTTGTGGGTGTAATGAGGATAAAAATAATGGGGAAGGAGGGTGAGAGAGGGAAAGGAACCTGAAAAAAATTATAATGGAAAAGAGGAGAATGAAGATATTGCTAATACGGGAGACTGGGTCTAGTTGTCACACTTTTTTACTGTTTGAAAATTTCTCAGGGTAGATTTTTTATTTTTTTTTTATGTATTTTTTTAAAGCATCTGAATAGGCACATACCTTTAAGTTGTGTCTACAAAAATGGACAAAAACCTTGCCTATGTGTATGCCATTGTTTTGATTGTGCTCAATTGTTCAAAAAATACAAACAAATTTACAAAATTAAAAACAAATATTCTAATTCAAGAAGGTTTTGAACTGGGGGCATGGGTAGCTCAGCAAGTAAAGACGCTGACTACCACACCTGGAGTCGCGAGTTCGAACCCAGGGTGTGCTGAGTGACACCAGCCATCTCTCCTAATCAACCAAATTGACCCGGTTGCTAGGGAGGGTAGAGTCGCATGGGGTAACCTCCTTGTGGTCGCTATATTTTTAATGTGCGTGCGTGCATGCTGTGGAGAATAGCGTGAAGCCTCCACACACTCTATGTCTCCGCGGTAACACACTCAACAAGCCACATGATAAGATGTGTGGACTGATGGTCTCAGACAGGCTACTGAGATTAGTCCTTCACCACCCAGATTGAGGCAAGTCACTACCCCACCACAAGAATTTAGAGTGAATCGTAAATGTAGCATTCCAAATTGGGGAGAAAAATGGGAGGAAAAAAAAAGATTTTGATCTACAATAGGTGTTTGAAACCAACATATAAAACCACTGCTAGAGAAAACACACATTTGTGTATTTGGACTCAAAATCTTATAGTTAATGAGATAACTATGTCGCGCACATTAACCTGCCATTATTTTTGAAAATAGCAACATTTAAACTTTATTTAATTAATCAGAGATGACCACGACAATGTTCAAAACACAAATGTACCATTTTGTATTATTTTCTCTTTATTCAATCAAAATGATGGCATTAAATTATCACTCTCTTCGGACCCTAAATCAAAACATCATACAGATAAATATAAAACAAACAGTAAGAAAATTAATTAGAAAAATATTTATATTATTTTTCAATGAAACATTACTGCTATGTCCTAACGAATGGAAGAATTTCATTTTAAGAATCCATTTATTTTTCACAGTTTCACAGCTGTCTTTTACGTCATCACACATCAGCATCATCATTTAAAATGTATATGTATATTATGGTGCTTATATTTTCTGTCACAAGCATAATATGTCAACACTGTTTGATGGAATATCCACTTCAAACTGTTTCTACAGTTGATCATTTCTAGATCTGTTCTGTTAGCAGCTACAAGCCCTAAAACACAATGGCTTTTGTATTTTAAATGTTTGAAATGCTAGTCTAACAGTGATACAAATTTTAGTTTTAAACTATACTGTTGTCTCAATTCATTCAGTCACTGAACTAAATGTTATACTTGTCAATATTAATAGTAAATGTGTGACACTGTATATTTTTATTTGATGCATACTGGGTAATATACAATGGAAATCGCATTGAGTATGAGAAAATGGTAGAATATGGAGGATGCACCCAAATGTTGACGAATACCTTATGTCTAATAGATTAATCCAAAATAATACATAAACTTGTATTTCTTTAAATACTGTTGCCTGTTTTCTCCCATGTTTTAAGAATAATTTCAGGGTGAATCTTTATCTTCAAATATCACCATCTATCAGCTTCTCTACCCACACTGTAACTGTGCCATTAGCAGTAACACATTCTGATGTTGAAACAACAGAGTGCTCTGAGTAAATCCCACAACCTAAACCTGCCATCTGTAATTCGGTGGTATATGTGGGCAGCTTAATCCAAGCCTAGGCCCAGTATTTACTCATCCCTCTCCCAGCACAGCCACCATGATCAGGGAGAGATTTAATGTGACAGGAGGGGCTGGCAGGGCATGCTGCTCTGAAATCAGAACACCTCGGTAGAGACTCACACTTTTAAGACACAGGGCCAAATAGCAACTCTGAGGATGAAGAAGTAGCACTGGGGATATAGTTCAACACTCTGTACTGGAATTGTTGAGCAGACCAAGTCACCACCATATTCACCAGAAGTCAGGTTACAGTTCACCCACAAAAGTAAAAATTCTGTCATCATTTACTCACCTACATGTGTGACTCAAAATGTGATTATGGAGATCCTGAACTTAATTGACTCAATGATCCAGTTGCAGTGCCATTAAAACAGCTTACTGAACATGAATATTTTTGAGTGAATAATAATGAAGAATGCTATATAAACTTCCTCACAGAAATATATCTTATAACTTCAGAAGACTTGGTATATAGCACTTGTGTTATTACAACCACTATATACACTCACCTAAAGGATTATTAGGAACACCATACTAATACTGTGTTTGACCCCCTTTCGCCTTCAGAACTGCCTTAATTCTACGTGGCATTGATTCAACAAGGTGCTGAAAGCATTCTTTAGAAATGTTGGCCCATATTGATAGGATAGCATCTTGCAGTTGATGGAGATTTGTGGGATGCACATCCAGGGCACGAAGCTCCCGTTCCACCACATCCCAAAGATGCTCTATTGTGTTGAGATCTGGTGACTGTGGGGGCCATTTTAGTACAGTGAACTCATTGTCATGTTCAAGAAACCAATTTGAAATGATTCGAGCTTTGTGACATGGTGCATTATCCTGCTGGAAGTAGCCATCAGAGGATGGGTACATGGTGGCCATAAAGGGATGGACATGGTCAGAAACAATGCTCAGGTAGGCCGTGGCATTTAAACGATGCCCAATTGGCACTAAGGGGCCTAAAGTGTGCCAAGAAAACATCCCCCACACCATTACACCACCACCACCAGCCTGCACAGTGGTAACAAGGCATGATGGATCCATGTTCTCATTCTGTTTGCGCCAAATTCTGACTCTACCATCTGAATGTCTCAACAGAAATCGAGACTCATCAGACCAGGCAACATTTTTCCAGTCTTCAACTGTCCAATTTTGGTGAGCTCTTGCAAATTGTAGCCTCTTTTTCCTATTTGTAGTGGAGATGAGTGGTACCCGGTGGGGTCTTCTGCTGTTGTAGCCCATCCGCCTCAAGGTTGTGCGTGTTGTGGCTTCACAAATGCTTTGCTGCATACCTCGGTTGTAACGAGTGGTTATTTCAGTCAAAGTTGCTCTTCTATCAGCTTGAATCAGTCGGCCCATTCTCCTCTGACCTCTAGCATCAACAAGGCATTTTCGCCCACAGGACTGCCGCATACTGGATGTTTTTCCCTTTTCACACCATTCTTTGTAAACCCTAGAAATGGTTGTGCGTGAAAATCCCAGTAACTGAGCAGATTGTGAAATACTCAGACCGGCCCGTCTGGCACCAACAACCATGCCACGCTCAGAATTGCTTAAATCACCTTTCTTTCCAATTCTGACATTCAGTTTGGAGTTCAGGAGATTGTCTTGACCAGGACCACACCCCTAAATGCACTGAAGCAACTGCTATGTGATTGGTTGATTAGATAATTGCATTAATGAGAAATTGAACAGGTGTTCCTAATAATCCTTTAGGTGAGTGTATATATATATATATATATATATATATATATATATATATATATATATATATATATATATTTGAGAACCCTAAACTTCATTAATATTAATTTTGTGGAAAAGACTGGTCAGATTATTATTAATATTCGTTTTTTTTTTTTTGTGTTCTACAGAAGAAAGTCATAAAGGTTTGGTTTGGTGACTTGGGGGTGAGTAAATGATGGCAGAATTGTCACTTTTGGATGAACTACTGTATTCCTTTGGGTGAACTACTGTATGAACCCAGAAAAAGAGCTGTCTTGGAACAAAAGTTTCTCTAGAGGAAAACCTTTCTTCAGACAAAGATAAAGTTTGATTTAAAGGCAAGAGGGTTCGCTTGAAGAAAATTTCCAAAGGACAGCCCAGCTGGGTCTCTTTGGAACAATCAAACAAGCCGTTATCAATGGTGCTTATTAAAGTTTGATTAGAGCCTGATGTTCGGGTTACTCGTTTGCATGCCTGTTCAAACTCTCTACGGAGGGTCAACAGAGGATTAAAGGGCAAAAGGACCACTTAGTGTTGGTGTAATTGCAACTCTAGGGATTACCCAACCTTCATGGAATGACAGCGCTGCAGTGGAATCTGCTAAAAGAGAGTCATTTTCTCCCAAGACATGCTGAATTCAAATAGATTTCACAGCAATTATTTTCCTTGCATACATTTCCGAGATATATTTCCCAGTTCACACATCTGTCCAAAGACATTTCTAATAATGTGAACGGTACGTGGAGCACCAGTCATGCAATAGAAAAGCATTCTGAGGTCCTTGAAGGGTGATACAAAGGCTGTGCTGGTTTTGAGATTCTGTTTGTTGACTGTCTTCAGAACTACAGTCATACAGTAATTTATTCGATGATGATCAAAATGTCTGAGAAGAGTGTTATACAGTTAACAGTATATACACATTTCTATCTATCTATCTATCTATCTATCTATCTAGACAAATGTTGTTGATGAGTTCACTTTCAGCCTTTTTTAAAGAGACAATTCCAGTGTCTGGATTGTAGAGTAATACTGTACAGTCCCCTTATCATAGAGGTCTGCTGTATACTTCAACATAGCATTCAGAACTGGCCTACAAGATGGAGAAATATGCCAGGCAAATTAGGTTCAGCACAAATATTCTTGCTGTCATAATGCAAGAGACCCATGAGAAGAGGAAAGGTTCACAGAATTTATTGACAATAAATTAGAACACAGCAGTGCTGGCGAAGCATGGGGAACCCAGCGCCGACTGCAGCAGGAAGGCCGTGAATGTGTTTGTAGATGTGTGTGTGTGTGTGTGTGTGTGTGTGTTGTGATCGTGTAGATAGCAGATCCGTGAGGAATCCTCCATGGTGAGTGTGTTCATAGGTGTGTATGTTTCATGGCAGTGTAGAGAGCAGATCCATGAACAGTGTGTTCTTAAGCATGTATGCGTCGTGGTAGTAGAAAGCAGATCTGTGAGGAATTTGCTGTTGAAGAATGTGTGGCAGAAGGACAAGCGCAGCAGCAAACTGGAAGGTAACCACACTCCAGACATCTGGTCGATTGCAAAACAGCCACTGGTCAATCTCGTTAACAAGCCCAATGGTAAAGGGAGTAGAGAGTTGAGAGAAATTACTCAAATAATGGAATTCTGAAAGACCGCTTTTATTTCCTTATTTCAATTCCAACGTGTGTGTATTCCAAAACATAGGATGGAAGGAGAAGACTCATTCATATTTATGAGGAAACTCTGCCCCCGCACACTGTCTGACAGATGGCTTCTTTTGTGTGCATGTGCGGATGTTGTGAGTATGCTCATGTTAATGAGGATACACTCCTGTGTGATGGTCAAATATATTTCAGAATGCCTGTCTTGGCAAGTTATTGATAGAAACACAGTCAGTTATATCTGAAGTAGGCGTACACACTGGGACAAAAAAGGTATCTGTATCAAAATAGCAGATCTGTGTATAAGGACTTGCAGTGTAAATGCACCCTGATAGACCTTTCACATGTCATTAATATCAACAATAATAATAAGAAAGCAAGAAAACCATTCATTGCTCTTGGCTGGATAACTTTAGTATCCTTAAAATAAAAATATGAATGTATTATAATCACACAATGAAGACCTATAATCCACGAGAATGTAAGAATGTTTACTTGAAAACGTAATACTGCTGTTAGAAATTTAAAGCACTGTTTGTTTCTTTATTCATATTTTACTACTGACTGTTTCCTTGTCGTAAAATGAATTAAGAACAATGCCTACAATGTATATTTCAATTGTGCATGGTAGATCTAACAGTTATTGCATTATGAAAAATCATGCCATAAGTGTGAGCTGTAATGTGACAGGTGAGGATGGAGGATCTAAATGCAGCTTTTTAATATAACCAAAAGATGAACATGGTAACTCAGAATAAAATGAAAACAAAACACTGGGAACAAGGTACAGAATGTGAAAATACATGTAAAGACTGACAAACTATCCAAGGGAAACAAGGGCTTAAATACACAAGGGAAAAAAAGGAACACCTGTGGAAACAATCAGGGAATGAGGAACACGTGGGGAATCAACCAGGGACAACCAATCATGAAATAAAACAGGAACGTGAGCAATAAATAGGAATTTTAACATAAAAGCACAAAAACAGGAATACATGACATAGCCCCCCCTTGAAGGAGCGGATTCCATATGCTCCAAAAATAAATAATTGTCCACGGGGTGTGGGGGGAAGTGGGAAACAGGTAGTTTAGGGTGGCACAAGGGGCAAGGGGAGCAGAGGAACAAGGCAAGGTCAAGGATGCTTGAGACCAAAGTGAAGCTGGAGGGATGGAGAGCCATGGCGAAGCTCCAGGCTCGGAGGACGAAGCTGGAACTGGAAGTTCAGAGGGCTGAGGTTGAGCTGGGGGCTTGGAAGACCGAGGCAGAGCCGGTGGGAGTGAGGACCAATGAGACCAGAGCAGATCAGGCAGGTGGCTAGGAGACCAGACCAGATCAGGCAGGTGGCCAGGAGAACAGAGCAGATCAAGCAGGCTGCCAGGACACCAAGGAAACCAAAGCAGATCAGGCGGGCAGCAAGGAGACCAAGGAAACCAGAGCAGATCAGGCGGGTGGCCATGAGACCAAGGACACCAGATTAGATCATGCGGATGGCCAGGAGACCAAGGAAATAACCGCAAGGTGGGGACTGGGTCAGGAGGCCTGGGAGGCTGCCGCAGGACAGGGAATGGGTCAGGCGGCAGAGCCACTGTGGGAGGAATAGTCTCTGGGGGAGCAGGCGTAACTGCTGTGAGAGGAATAGACTCTGGGGGAGCGGGCGTAGCCGCTGTGGGAGGAATAGTCTCTGGGGGAGCGGGTGTAACTGCTGTGAGAGGAATAGTCTCTGGGGGAGCAGGCTGGGTGACAACCACCGTTGTCGTGAGCATGGGCGGAAACTGGGGAATGACCTCCGCGGTCATGGGCAGAGACTCAGAAATGACCTCCGTGGTCGTGTACACAGGAAGAGACTCGGGAATGACCTCCGTGGTCATGGGCGGAGACTAGGGAACGACCTCTGTGGTCATGGGCGGAGACTCTGGAACAACCTCCGTGGTCATGGGTGGAGACTCGGGAATGACCTCTGTGGTCATGTGACATGGCATGGAGCAGGCTGAGGTGTTGCTCTGACATGGCATGGAGCAGGGTGAGGAGTTGCTCTGACATGGCATGGAGCAGGCTGAGGCGTTGCTCTGACATGTCATGGAGCAGGGTGAGGCATTGCTCTGACATGGCATGGAGCAGGCTGAGATGTTGCTGCGACATGGCATGGAGCAGACTGAGGCGTTGCTTTGGAAGGTGGAGCCGAAGATGCAGGTTTTGGCCTGGGTTTTCCGCCATAATCCACAGTATAAGGGAACCGCTAAGTTCCAGAGCATTCTCCACATATTCGCCGAGTGTCCAGTGAGGATCAGCCAGAGGCATCAGTTCCCTCAGTGCACTATTCAGACTGGCCTGGAAGAAAACCACCAGAGAGCAGTCTGGATTGTGCACCACATTTGCCAGCTCTAAAAACTCATGGACGTGATCCTCAACTGGATGGTCCCCTTGTTGAAGGAGCAGAATTCTGACATCTGCTAGATCCATTTTAGATCAGACTTCCTGTAATGTGGCAGGCGAGGATGGAGAATCTAAATGCAGCTTTTTAATGTAAACAAAAAATGAACAAGGTAACTCAGAATAAAATGAAAACAAAAGATGAACAAGGTAACTCAGAATAAAATGAAAACAAAACACTGGGAACCAGGTACAGAACGTGAAAAAACATATAAAGAAAAAAGAGTGGGATGGATATTACACCAGAACAAAAAAGGGCTTAAATACACAAGGGAAAACAAGGAACACCTGGGGAAACAATCAGGGAGAACCAATCATGAAATAAAACTACAGAAGGACAACAAAACAAACTGGAAACAGGAACGTGGGAACTAAACAAGAATTTCAACATAAAAGTTCAAAAACAGGAATACGAGACATGAGTGCCAAAGCAATGCAGACAGCATGTGCAAAGAAATTGATGCTATAAGCCAGCGCATTTCATTCTCAATGACTTCCCCCCTCATATGCTGTTGTCGATTGAGGATGTAAACATAATAGAACTTACAAACATGCATACATAATACAAATGAACAAATAATATCAGCAGTCCGGTTTGCCTATTATGTGTTTTTGGGTGGTTTACAAAGACAATTGTAAACTGGTAATTACAAGGGTATTACGCTATAAATTTGGCTTATGAGGACATTTCTAGTGTCCCCATTATTCAAATCGCTTCAAACATAAACTAAACTATGTTTTTTTGTGAGGGTTAGGTTTAGGGGTAGGGTTAAGGGATGGGATCAATAGTTCGTACAGTATCAAAATCATTTCTATGGAGAGTCCTCATAAGGATAGCTGCAACAACTTTTTTATCATGGTACTCTGGTGACCAGTCAGATGTATTTATATAAAATAAACTTAGTATGTGGTTTAAAAGACTATATGAGTAACTGTTTGAGCGAATCTAAATTACAGACACTTGACCAGCGCAGCCTGTGTCAGTGCGAAAGTGTGATTCAATAATTTGAATCTGGCAGCTTGTAACATAATTGGCTGTTTCAGAAACTAATCAATATACAGTGATGTTGTTTTTCCACACAAATATGTCAGATGGCAAAGTTCAGAATCTGAAGAGAAGATTATCTTGTGTAAGTTGGAAATGCAAGTGCTTGGTTTGTTTGTGTATGGCTGAATGTACAGTGGTGTTCAAAAGTCTTCATACAAAATCACCCATATCTTGATATAATATTTTTGTAAGAATAAGACATTAATGCTTCCAAGCACTGGCCTGCAAGGCATTTTCCTTCTCATTCCTGCCTTATGCTCATTATTTCTGTAGATGAAAACATATGCCTCTTCATTAATTGTATACTGTACAATCTATCTTAATTAATGCCAAATAAGTTGTAGTTATCGTTTTAATTTAGATTAGTGGCCTAGACCCTCTCAGTAGAGAATCCACAAAAGAGTGTACAAACATACAGTATATACACACATGTTACATTTAACAAACCCAGAACCACAGCAGGCAGACAAGATGAGCGTTGTAGCTCTTTTTAATGTAATCACACACCAGGCAAGGAGAGTGGGATAGATATTACACCAGAATATAATTACATATCAGTTCTACACCTCCTTTACCCTCTCCCAGCTTTGTAATCTGTAAATGAAAGTGGGCTAATTTAGAAAATTGAAGGTGTGTGCGTGTGACTTAGCTGCAAATTATATTGTTTGTATGGTGTTGGGGTTTTGAACATAAGTCCACCTGTCTCAGTGGATTTTTTCTAATGTGAAGCAGGGCCAGTATGATGATGCAGTCTTTGTTGGGGCACTTGGGGGGGAGTGGGGTTAGGTGGAGATGCTTGAGGCAAATCTAGGGGTGCGATGCCCCCCCCAGACCATGATGTGAAGGTTAAAACTCAAAGATAAATTATCATTACTTTATTAATTATATTTATAAAGTATTATCAAATCTATAAAATTATACAAATCAGCACAACTTTGAATTGGCCGTAGGCACGAGGAACAGCCCTTCTTATATACGGAACAACAGCATGATTGCAAGTATCACTTTTGTACAAAAGTTCAGCAAACATGTAAATAATATTAAATAGCTTGTGTTCCAGACAAAAATTGGTCAGTTAGTTGGATGTACCTTGTGCGTTTGTTCTGTGCCAGTGAAAAAAGTTCCAAAAGAAGCCAACACATCAAGCACAACAAGCTCTCTGAACTGCTCTCAATATTCTGTTTTTAACTAGTGTTGATTATTTCATAAACAAATTTGTGTTTTTTGAAAGATTTTTGTGAACAAATCTTTTTCGATCACTTCCCTCGTTTCAGTGGTGAACAACACTGTTTTTAACAAATCAGTCCAGTCAATGATTGAATGCGTCTCATAACATAAAAGATAATCATTTGTCACCACCTACTGGAGTAAATATATAATCTCCTGAAATGGTCACTGAATGAGTCGGTGGAGGAAATCAAAATGAACAATATATCAAAATTACTTGATAATTTGATTATTTGGAAAGCCACAGACACATAAGTATTTTACAAATAGTGAAGCATCCCACAGAAACTCACTCTTTACCTTTAACATTTTTGTAATTCTTGCATAATTATTATACATCTAGTTTTTATGACATCATATTAATTGAGAGTCTACTTGCAATATTTGTACTTATAATGATGTCACACAATAGGACTATTTAATGTTATACTGTAGTTCACCCAAAAAGGAAAATTATGTCACAATTTACTCGCCCTGATGTCGTTCCAAACCTGTGTGACTTTCAAGACATTAAGACTTTCACTGAAAAATGACCTTCAAAACCTACCACGAAGACTCACAATATGACACACAAGCAGCATTGACAACTTTTATGATACAATTGGGTCCTTTTTTATGCTTTAAATTGAGTCTCTATTACAGATACTGTAGACTAATAATCAGTTTGATGGATATTTTTAACTGATATTTAATTTTTCCCCGGTTTCGGTACTTTAATATCAGATTTATCGATAAAGTTAGAAACTAAAGAATTTACATTTTAAATATGAATTAAGTAAGGGGCTTTGAACAAATTCAAATTGCAAATTAGTCAAATTAATTATTTGTAGATTTCCTTATGATGTTTCCAATCTAGACAATTGAAAGAAAAAAATGTCAATGAAAAAAACAACATTGATCAATGTTATTAGAGATAGACCAATATTTTTAACCAATATTGACACTTTTTAATATCGGGTTTACCGATAAAGCTAGACACAAAAGACATTTTAAATGTTAAGTGAGGGGCTTTTAACAAGTGTATATTGCATCTAGAACTATTCAATAATGTCCCCTCAACAACTATTACTGCACCCCCAACCGCTCAATAATCATTGCTGAAATCAACAACTACAGATGGCAGATTTCTCTTACAATAATCCTACAATTTGCATGAAATTAATCGTATAATGTAATCACACCTGCTAAATCACACACATCTGAATGATCATTCGTGATGTTCATGTCTTGAGCTCAAAACGCACTTACAAACACCAACAAGTGTTTGAAATAACATCCGACTTGGATCTGACGTGGATTCCGATCACAGAATGAAGCAGAAATACGTTCATTATTGAGTTATATGTAATGCTTACTCTTACGCATACTAATCACTTTCATACTAAATATACTTTATACTAAAACAAATACCAGAGACCTCATGTGTTGAGAATGTGCTAACATGCTAACCATAAAATATAAATCATAAAAGTTTAAGAACCACTTCATGGTCAGAATGGCGACCTTTTAAATCATGCTTGCACCAGAGAATTATTGCACCTCGACCTGTAATTGGCCAAAATGCTCCATTCGACTTTTCCGAGACCCTCTACTCTTCCCCTGTGGAACACGGAAGCTTGATCTCTGACCCACTTTCTGTAGATCTGAATTTCTGTAGATTTGAATTTTAGAATATTGAATTTGGTGTTCTGAATTTCTTCTTCATCTTGAAAACTTGAAGCTGTCTTTTTTAAAATGGGATATTTACAGTGTAAGAATTCAGAACATATTTATAAAATTGTGCCATAAAAAAAAAAAAAAAAAAATGAAATTTGGTTAAATATGAAATATCCAGGATTGGAGTTTAAAAAATTCAAACCTATTTAAAATACAACATAATATTACATTTGGAAAAATCACACTTATAATTCAAATTCAAATTGTTTTGTCATATTTCTGGCTCCATAACCTTTAAGATGCAAAATTAATTGTATGTATTGTAATGTAATAGAAGAAGAGGGGAGAAGCATACTTTTAAAGCATAAATAAAAAACAAAAACAAATAGATTTTCCAAGAAGACTGAGCCAGCAGAGCATAACTTGTTGTGTACTGCTCCATTTATTAGAATTAGGGATTTGTCCATTTACCAAAGAACAGTAAATTCGTTGCACTTCTTTCTCAGCAGCACCCTGAAGCAGAAAGCCAGGATTCTACATAATTTCACTGTAGGGAGAGGCAGTCCACATCAATCCTTTTCAAACAGAACCATCTTCAGAAAGGGCTTATCCTGAGTACGCTTTTCCAGATAGAATGGCTCATTTCAAATAATCTGCCTCTCTGAAATGAAGCCAAATGGGAGAGAGACAGAGAGAGAAAGCAGAAGAGAAAGGGGGAAAAAAGAGACAGAGAAGGGTCTTCACACGGGCCTGGCTTGGGTCCAATTCATGGAGGCTTAAAAAGCTCTGTTCACACACTCCTTTTCAATGTCACTGATTCAAATTTGATCGGAAAATCTGCTACCGAGCCAAAAACCTTTTTTACTTTTTTTGGGAAATATTCATCAGCTAGACCAAGTGAAAATGAAAGTAGATTTTGATGGATGGACACAGCAGTTTTGGGTGTGAAGACAGCGCTTACCTCTTCAATAGATGATGGGAGATGGCTAATTGCCAGAAAAGGAACAGAAAAACCTTGAAATGCATAGTGTTATGTTGCTGTACATAAATTAAATGCTGGATCAAATCTTTCACCATTTTATTGTTGTCATAATCACAGACTTGATAAATCATTCTAGGACTGTACAATCAACTGGGCCTTCAGTAAGTCTCAGGAATAATTAGTCTTAGTTAGTAAAAATTATTAATACTTTTTGGTTGAACAGCTCTTTTAAACATACAACCACAATATACAGACTACGCCAAAATTACATTCCAACTCCCAAATGATCAATGCACAGACCTCTCTTGGATACATGCTGGCAACCCTTTCAGCTTTCTGACAAATAATGTATGAGTTCATCTGTTATATAAATGGAAAGAAAATACTTGTCCCAGTTGCGGTAGCCCCAAATTCCCCTTTCTCTCTTAAAGGCCTTCTTTCCCTTCTGCTTGTTTGAATTCCGTGCTGCTCAGGTGAACTCGTCCTCAGACATGTGTTTTACTTCATTGAAAGTGTGTCTGGTGGCTTTAGTGTCACACTGGCTCCCCATGCAACAGCTGTGTCATCCACCTCTGTACTCCACAGCCACATCCATTTTTCATGCGCACTGATGCAATGCACAAACATATGCATGCAAACACTTTTAAGCGTTTTTAAGGACGATATAAACTCTCTCGACAGCGGGAAAAAATATATCTGCCAAACCACTGAAGAATATTCATCATTGCACTTCCCGCCCTGGTGCCTCTGTGCTCCTTCTGTAAACAAACATAAACTTCCTACCAAATGCAGCAAAGTCCCAAATGCGCAATGTGTATGTTTATCGTTTGAACATTCTCTGGCATTTAGTCATGCATTTTGCCATTACATGCAGATGTGCTTGTAAACGCAAATAATTGGTTTTTGCATGGAAGTCCCTCGCGCACAAGTGGTTTAATTTTGTTTAATGTTCTTGTCATCCTATTAACCAAAGAGCTTGCAGATTACATACTGTGCATGCATGGTTACTGTAGTATGACTCATGCATGCAGATGCTGAACATCATCTTCCTTGTTTAGACTCTGAGACATGGTAAATATATTGTTGCATTGAATTTTTCATGCATGAGTGCACTGCAATAATATTTCTCTCATAATGGCAAGGTTTGTCCTTGAATATTAAAAAAAAAAAAATCCTATGGGTACCTTACAGTGCATCACCCACAGTCTATTAGATCTGTCAGCTAGTTTTAAGGCCAGCAGCATGCAACAAATAAAGTGTTAGCTTGACTGTACGGCTTTAATATGCGACACAAGTGTGCTTATTTGCATAGCTAGTGGCCGGGGCACAAGAATTCCCTGTTAAGTTCTGAAAAAAACAGGAATGGCAAATACATCACGTCCCTCACATACTGATGAGTTCCTGTTGTCTCAGTCAACTGCTATGGAAAACGGTGCAGCAATTTGACTATTGTTGGCCACGGTGTTGTCATCTGGGTAATGGGGTGGCAGACAGCGAGTTACGAAATATCAAATATGTACTACCGCACCAAATGAAGGCACCAGGGGCATGAGAGAAGTGACAGATGCTGAATAGAAAGTATGTATACCACATCTGTATAAATTGAGCTTTACCACCTGTCTGATTAACACTGACAGTGCTTCATAAAGGGCAGTCAATTTAAAGGTATAGTTTACCCAAAAATGTAAAGTCTGTCCTAAAACTTACCTTCATGTTGTCCTCAACCTGCATGACAAAAGGAGATTGTCATGCTATTTTAAGAGTGCTATGCCTTAAGTGCAGTGCTATGCGATCTGGCACACACGCAGCCAGTGAGCATGGCTGTGAATTTGTATATTTATGTGCAAGCATGCGCCAAGTCTAGGCACCAATGGGTTGACAAAACCGCATGCGCAAAGCGCTAATGGGCTGGGTCGAGTGCAATTTAATGCTGAGGTTTTTCTACTTCCTATTTCCTAATTCCTATTATATATACAGTTTATATCATTCCCTGTAAAGAAATGTTTATATAAATGAAGACAGCCTATTGATAAGTATATGGTAATGTAATTTATTTGTATGTAGTGCATTAGAATAATAGAAATATGACACCCACAGCCACTTGCAAACTCTGCTGGCACAAAAATTGCACTTGAATTAAAGCTCTAATGAATAGTGGATAATACAAGCACATGCCTTGCGGCGTCACGAAAAGAGTCCAAAACATTAGGGACTGACAGCTGCAGTCCCCATTCTCTTTCATATTAAAAAGTAGCATAGATGGACTGCAGGAGCGAATTCTGTGTGAACGGTCCTTAAGGCCACCTCCGCACGAATACGTTTTTGTTTGATAATGCATAGATTTTGCTACATCTACGCCTCTAGAATGTTGCATTCCTCCTCCGAAAATGGAGCATATCCAAAATGCTGTCCAATACCGCTTAATTAAAAAAAACTGTAAAATTATGACATCTTGGAAACTGAAAAAGAGTGTTCAAGTGAAAACATATTAGTGTGGGCATGGCCTACATCAGACAGATTGACTGACATTATTAGAGAGTGGATTACTGATATGTATTGCTGTAAATATAAAAAAAAAAATAATGTACATGTCAAAACAAAACAAAAAAATGGTAATGGTAAATTTTGTATATTATGCAATTTTTTGCTATTCATTTTATTAATTAATCATTCTATTAATTTATTAGATTTTTTTTTTAATCAATTGATAGCCTTAGTTCATACAATTCAAGTAATTTTTATTTGTATAGCACCTTTCACAACACACATTGTTTCAAAGCTGCTTTACAGAAGATCAGGCATTAACAGAAGATAAAACTGTAATATCTATTGTGTAGTTTGATAAAATACGATTGTGAATTGTGTTTAAAAATAAGTAATTAAATAATAATTGTATTTAGAATCCCAGTGAGCAAGCCAAAGGCGACTGTGGCAAGGAACACAAAACTTCAGAAGATGTTGATTAATGGAAAAAAATAACCTTGGGAGAAACCAGACTCACTGTGGGGGCCAGTTCAACATCATGATTAACATCATGAATATAATGCCAAAATGACTTATGTATAGTACATGTCATGGCTTAAAATTTATTAAACTAAGTAAGTGTTAAGGTTTGGTGTTTAAACAAAAGATTTTGTATGAACTGTAAAATTAATGACTAATGTCTTTGAAGTCCATCCTGGATTAACTGCAGAAGTTCACATAGATACAATTACAATTGTCCTTGTTAGTTGGCTGATGAAGGGTTTTGTTGGCAATTAATTGATAGTCTTTGTATTCCATTTCAAGAGTGTAGTACATCATTAGACCGAGGTGATGCAGGCAGAGATCAGTGAGGTGCATCGCAGTTCAACCTGGCTGGTAATTTCAGTGAGATCTATTCTTAATCCAAGGTTCAGTCAAAGGCATATTAAGTATCTCATATCTTCTGGTTGGAGTTGGCATCAGTTCATCCTCTGAAGTCCACTGTAAAAGACTGAAGTGATGTTTAGCTGGCACCAGCAGCTTTAAGTTATCATCACACAGTGACAGTGGAGTCCAACACGAAGCAGGAATGGAGCTGAATCCAGACGATTCTGGTGACCTCAGGATAGGAGTCCTGAGGTTGAGACAGGGAAACAAATAAAATAATGTTAGTATAGATGTCATTCAATTTATTGCAGAGTTATAGATCATATCACTTTGCCTGACTAACTAGATGAGTCTTTAGTCTAGACTTAAACTAAGCCAGTGTGTCTGCATCTCGAACAGTGTTAGGGAGGCTATTTCATAGTTTTGGAGCCAAATATGAAAAGGATCTACCTCCGTTTGTGAATTTTGATATTCTAGGTACCACTAACAGGCCAGAATTATGCGATCATAATGAATGTGATGGAATATAGTGTTGTAGAAGGTCTTTTAAGTACTGCGGAGATAGACCATTCAAAGCTTTGTACGTAGTTAACAGAATGTTTTAATTTATACGAAATTTAAAAGGTAGCCAATGTAACAATGATAAAATGGGGCTAACATGATCATATTTGTTGGTTCTCATCAGCACACTGGCTGCTACATTTTGAACTAACTGAATTTTATTTATTGTTCTTGCTGGACATCATCCAAGTAATGCATTACAATAATATAGTCTTGAGGTCATGAACGTATGAATTTGTTATTCGGCATCAGCAATGGAGATTATGTGTCATAATTTAGCAATATTACTTAGGTGGAAGAATGCTGTTCTACAAACATTGGTCATTTGATTTTCAAAAGACAGATTGGTATCAAATCTAAGTTCTTTGCTGTTGAAGATGATGTAACAGTACATCCAACGAGAGTCAAATTATGTTTTAGGGGCTTATTTTTAGAGGTTTTGGTCCAAAAATTAGTTCCTCTGTTTTGTCGGAAATGAGTAGAAGAAAATTTCTGGTCATCCAATCTTTTATTTAATTGACACTCTGCTAATTTGGAGAATTGTGAAAACTAATTTGGTTTTGATGAAATATAAAGTTGGGTATCGTCAGCATAAAAGTAGAAACTTATTCCACGATCCCTGATAATATGATTATAAAAATGCCAACATAATTATCTAGCCTATTTAAGAGAATGTTGTGATCTATGTAGGGCTCACAGTTTAGGAGCAGGTTTGGTTATTAGCAATAATTAATCATTATCATAGATAATGATCAATTATTAAAATCATTAGAACACTGATTAGAATCAATGTTAGCTTTTTCAATCCTTCGAATCAACAGTCATCAAATTCAATAGAATATTAATTATTATAGAAGATAATCATTAATTATTAAAATTAATGGAACATTGATTAGACTTAACACTAGCTTATTGATCCTTCAAATTCAACAATCATCAAATAAAATGGTAACTTCTCTTTGAAATATAACAAAGGTTATTGATGCAGTAATATCAATTAATAATCAATACAATGCAGTCAATAAACTTCCGACTTACAACTACAAACTAAACAGTGACGTGATTAGATATGGTCAACAAAATAAGCCTATAACACACGAGAGGACGGTACGTGTGTGAGTGTGTGTAAGGAGTGACATGTACAAAATGGTGGATGTGACTCTCATTGAGAGTACGTCACGTGAGATTTCCGGCCAGAGAGTATGACCGCGAATGTGGGCGGAGAGATGCCGGGTTAATGGCGTCTTCCCGTTTACCAAGTGTCTCCGCTTGTACGATAACTTGGGGACAAAGTTGAGCTTTTTAACAAAGTTATCTACTAGCCAAATGTTTGTGAGGTTTCGCGTGTGTGTGTGTGTGTGTGTATGTGTGGTTAGTACGACAGAGAGAGAGAGAGAGAATAAAGTGGCGGCGCTGAAGCCGGTTTTGTGATTGTGGGGAAGAAGGCAACTGTTAGTTTATCACTCAGAGATGCGCTGAACGACTCGTATCCCGTCCCACAGCCTTTGGTCCTTTAATGGATAAACACAGTGTGCCGGACTCATCCGCGATGTCATAAATACACAACAGTCCAACGTGGTTGGATTACAACACAGGCTCTCATTTGTGATAGCAGTATGTTACATTAAAACCTTGAGTATTATTAGCAACAATAAGTGGACTCGGCAGTCCGTAAACTGTACAAACAATAAACTCGATCCACAAGAATAACACACCTAAATATTCTATCTAAGCCAAGACGTTAACCTCTTACTTGGATCGCGTGAGGACGCATGTAGAACGTGTGTTCATCCATCTTTTGACTCCGACTCGGTTCCTCGAGGCTCGGGTGATGACGGGAGGCCGTTTCCTTGCTCTGTCGGCAGGCAGTATGGCTGCTGATTCTCGGTGGGCTGGTGGAGAAATCAGCGACGTCAACTTGATTGAAGAGGGAAGGGGATTCTTCTTTCTTCACTTCTGCAGGCAAACGGATGAAGATGTGGATTGCTCGGTGGTCTCCTTCGGATCCGTTAAAGTGTTTGGTGGAACACAGAGTAATCTCAACTTGTGCAGCAAGATGGAGATTGTATGGCTGCAGTTTTAAGTCATACATTACTTCCTTGTGCAACGAGGCAACACCTGAGAGCAGCAATAAATGCATCTATGCACGTCAAGCAAAGTCATTGGAAGCAAGGTACAGAACGATTTTTGAGGTATTTCTACGCCTGATGACATCATATTTGAGGTGCGTTCTGTTGAGTGCCTCATCTAATAGGAGTTGAGAGTTCGATCCTTTGGAATTTCACACAGTTGTAAAGTGAGCAAGGCTTCTTGGGATTTGTAGACTGTTTTGTACTCCCTTTGTTTGATTTTGGCGCGGTTTTTATCAGTAAGATTTATGATTTTGTTTTTGTGGGCCTGTGAGGCTTTATGACTGTGTTAGGCCTGCCTTTGTCTTGTACCTGAATACATGAGGCCCAACATCTATAGTGTCAAATGCAGCACTAAGATCTAAAAGCACTAGAAGTGAAATGCTGCCGCGATCAGATGATAAGAGCAAGTGCAGTCTCTGTACTGTGTTGAGGCCTAAATACTGACTGAAATTGTTCAGATATACTATTTCTCTGTAGAAATGAACATATTTGTGATTTTCTAGTGTTTTTGACATAAACGGGAGATTTGAAATCAGTCTGTAATTAGCCAATTCTCCAGGATCAAGTTGTGACTTCTTAATAAGCTGTGAGATAACTGCCATTTTAAAGTTTCTTGGGACATGTCCTAAGGATAGCAAAGAGTTAATAATATTAAGAAGAGGTTCTGAGATTACAGGGAATACCTCTTTTAAGAGCTTGGTTGGTATTGGATCTTACAAACATTTTGTGGCTTTTGAAGTTTCGATAAGTTTTGTTAGCTCTTCATGACCTATGACAGCAAAGGATTGAAGTTACACATGAGGAAAATTATGAGACATTGTTTTCTGAGGTGATATGACAGATAATTGCATAATTTCACTCTTGTGCTGCAACATAATATCTGGTTCTGTTGAGGCTTTATTCCTAACCAATTTAGACACAGTACTAAATAAACACAGGATTGTTGTGGCTATTTTTTATTGCACAACAATAAAAACTTTCACAAGTGCACTTTAAATCACCATCTCTAAGGCACATAAAAAGAACATTGTGAAGTCAGTTAATCGTAAATGCTGTATCAATCTGAAATTTACCCCTAATTCCATTAAAGCAAACCCAGTGCAGACAGTTCAAAAGAGAAAATATGGCAGTGAACAGGCAGTGAACAGCTGTTACTTGGCCCTGCTTAAAGGTGTGGTTAAGATAGCAGCCCTCCCCCGAGACATGTCACACACTCATTCGTTCACTCAAACACACACACACAGATGCACACACACACACACACACACACACACACACACACACACACACACACACACACACACACACACACACACACACATTAAAGTTAGATTTATGTCCCTGCACTCTGTCAGAATTCACTGAAACAGTTTGTAGATAATATATTATAATTAATCAATGCAACTTGAGTCCAGATCTGTAGGGAGTGGCTGAAGGAATAGCTTCAAAATAAATTTAGGTGTTTGTTTGGGGGTAAGTGACTAATCCACTGAGTGCCGCCAATATAATAAGTAAACCCAGCTAAATGGAGTCCATTTGTGCAGGAGAGAGTTGACGGAAAGTTGCCAAGGTTTCATTGAGTGCTCATTAGAACATTTTGACTTACCGTGAAGATCACGTTTGCCTCAATGTGCAGGGGATTCCCTTGTTTATAATTTATTTGTCTATTGATTTACATAGTGAACTGCATGCACAGTAACAAAAACATTGTGATTTGCTGTGAACAAAGCATCTGCCTTCTCAGTTGACTGCATTATTTTTTTTTTTAACCTCTGGTCCATATTTAAAAGGATAGCCACCCAAAAATGAAATTCTGTCATCATTCTCTCACGCTCATGTTATTCCATCCCTTAAACTTGACCATCCATCTACCTTCCCAAGATTCTCATTTATTTTGCAGTTTGCCAGGCACCTGGTGCAACAGTTTGGGTTTTGAAATGCGTTCCTCTTTTTACCTTGGTACTTTATCTTAAAGGTAATAATTAATTTAGTTGTTGTAATTATATAATTAGTAAATGTAGAACAGTACTGTAACAAAGTGCTACGATTTTTTTTTTTGATTATTACCATAGGATAATCTCATATTTAGATAATACATTTTGTTTGTTGTGTAAATGCATAAAGGTGAAGGGTAATATTAGGTGTTAGAGAATAGCATTAGCTTAGTATGAATACAATATAAGTTATTGGAAAGGCCCCACAAATATAGAAAAAAACAAATGTATATGCGTGTATCTCATTTGCTGTCATTGTTTTCTTCTTCTTCTTTTTCTTCTTCTTTTAAGCATAAACTTCACTAAAAGTTGTTAAATTTCTGTGGATGTTTAGATATTTTTACTTGAAAATAAGACAAATAAATGTAAATAATGTAAATATGTAGGGCTATTACTATATGTCATGTATTGTTTTTTTTGTTTTTGTTTTTTTTGCCAATGGCAACTCTGCAATCTAGCTTTTAGCATCAGACATTGAAAACCCAATTTTAATTACTACTACTACTGAATTTGAAGTACTATCTAGTTCCTTTTTTCCAAAATCCTATGACAGTAAGAAAGTCTAAGTAGCTATGCAGTCTGCTGGCACCGAGGCAAAACACTTTGCTCTGCTTACTCTGCTCAAGGGAAGTGGATTAATTGTGGCATGCAAAAGCCTAGCTTATAACCCAGCACTGACACATCGCATCTCATTATGAATCAAGACTTGACCTTGCATTTGAAGTTGTTTTATTTGTTTTGTCTCCTGTCAGGAGACTCTTTGTAAAACATATTTGTCTGTCACACAGGCAGAGTTCTTTTTCAGTAATGTTCACTTAGTGCTCTGTGATGGTAATAGCACTCTTCACCTTCTCTAGCGTTTTCTAATTCGCCCATTTAAAACCAATGATCTCTGGTAGTTCTGTGAAAATGCATGCTTACTCCGTCTCTGCGTTGTTTGCCTTTGTGTGTTTGCATGCGCGTGATAGGGCTTGCAATATTAAATATTAACCATATATTCACAATGATTATGCTTGTATAGTAAAAAATTAACATAATGAATATCACAATCTTTAGCTTTTTTTATTTGACCATTAGGTTTCCTTAAAACAGCGTAATTAGACATTACTTTTGTGATCGTTTCTTTAAATAGTGTCTCAATTTAAACTTCAGTAGCAAAAACTATAGTTATATTGGTGCAAATTAAAATGACAAAGTGTCATTCTTGTGTTTAGTGAAAGACAGTTTGGAAACATGCATATATATTTATATTGTAGTTTAACATTTTGAATCTACTTGCAAAAATTGTGATTTGGAGAAAATTATTGCTCCTCTAACTGAAAAATAAAATAAAAAATAATATATATATATATATATATATATATATATATATATATATATATATATATATACCCTTTTAAATTATTTCAGAGCAAACACATCAATATCGAGATATATATTGAATATCGTAAAAAGGCTGAATAATATTGAGGTATCATTTTCTAGGGCTTTATCGCCCTTCATACTTACTAAGCTTCTTAATAGCTTAGCCAGTTAACTTTTTTTTTTTTTGGACAAGGAACTATTGCTAGTTAATTTAGTCGTTTACCATGGTCTTTTTGGTGAAGCTGGATGCCCAAGGAGCTCTTGCTGGTTATTCTGGTAAAGAAGCAAAAGTGCTGATCAACCAGCATGTTCTTTCTGGTGAAACTGGTTGACCAAGCAGGGTTGCTGCAGAATATTTAAATCAAATTTAAACTTGTTTAAATCAAATTCAAATTTAAATCAAGACCTGAACAAACAAAATGAATACATGAATTTTTAGCTACGTGCTCTAAAGAGCATATTACTCGAAACATCGCGTTTTTTTAATTTCTGTGGTGAGCGTATTACATTTTTCAGGAGCAATGGTGTGCTGAGTTTTTGTGGACGTATTTTTTTAGCCATGCAACTGTATTCATTATATTGTTTGGTTGTGCATGCTTTCTGCAATTAATGTACCATTTTATAAATAGATACAAATTAGAGGTCGACCAATATCGGATTGTCTGATTCGATAATGTGTTGAAATTATAATCAGCCAATAGTTGTTTTTTTTTTTTTTTATAATGTATTAATGTTTTGAGTCTTTCCTTCCTGTGATGGGGTGAGCCAGACAGAGGCTCAAGATTCCAAATGTAATTAAATGCACTTTTAATTTTAGAGGCACTTTGACATTGAAATACACCGGGGACTCTTATTTTGACATTTTTTCACTTCACTGCTTCCAGCTGCTCATTCAAGCAAATAAGGGATATAAAATGTGCACTTATACAATAATCTAAGTTTTACAATAAACAATTAAAAGTAAACGTTGGCATATTTCATAAACACTATATCATCATCATCAACAGTTGATCTTAAGTGATCGCTTACCATACATTTCCAAAATGTCTTAATGACTGTGAACTGCTCTGCAACATCTGAAATCACTCACAAGCCCCAGCATGATTGGAGAAAATACAACAGATCCTTTTTAAGGATGCAGAACATGCATTTGTTTAATTAAATCATGTTCTTTTAATGTTTGATAATCACATTATTCCTGTATTTCTGATCCTAAATTTAAGACCTCTTTATATAAAAATTAAGAGGTTTTTTTTGTATCATTTAAGATATTTAAGACTTTTTAAGACCTTACATTTTTGAAAACTGAATTTAAGACATTTTTAGACTTTGTAAGGATCTGCGGGAACTCCAAAATGCATATTTAGGGTGCATCAAAAAAATCCACACGACTCCAGTCAACAAATAAAGTTCTTCTGAACCCAAATGATTGATTATTTTTAGAAACAAAACAATACTTATATTGTTTTCAACTACAAATATGAAGTAGTGCTGTACAAAAGTTTTATTGTCTTTGCTGTTGATTTGTATACTGTATGTTCAAAATGGTCGTTTGGTGTATGTATCTTAGATGCTTCAACCTTCAGAAACCCCAAAGTAATTGCACATGGGAAAATATTAACATTTCATTGATTGCCTATACATGATCATGAGCGACTGAAGCTCTGGCTTATTGAACCTGGATATCAGTTCACCCCTACATTCTCTCACATATTGGATGGTGTGCAGTGAACATTTTACCACTGAGAATTTCAGCGGTAAAACCACTGGCACCAATCATTTCTACGATCTATGTAGGCTTACAATGCTTTTGGAAAACACAGCCCTGGTCATTCTGGTGAGGCTGGTTGACCAAGGAACTCTTGGTGTTAACAGTAAGCTAATTAAGAAGCAAAACATTTTGGTCAACCAGCAAGGTCAGCAATTTGAAAAGCTTGTTTTCAAATCAAAACACAAAACTGGTGATCAGCAATGCTGGTGTTTTCAGCTATGTAGTGGCAGAGCTTATCGACTAGTTAACAACTCTGTGAGATCCCTAGTGGGTGATGGAATGAGGTAGAGAGAACATGAGGCATACAGATGCAACATGTTTCCTCACAGCGACTTCACCAGTGTGATGCATGAAAAGGAAAGGCAAATTTGCTTGTGTCACTTATGTTGGGAATTGCTGTGGCTGTGTGGGGGTTTGTGTGTGTGTGTCTGTCTGTGTGTGTGCGTGTATCCTGCCTTCTGTGTATACATAGAGTGAGTCACCACCGAGCACAGCACACACACTGGGAAGTAAGACAGATGCTGGGTTTGCATTCGGTGTAAAAAGCTATTACCCCTAGCAGCGCGGTGCCTCTTTGAAAACGGGGCACCGCGAGGCAGCTTCTAAATGCAGACGGAAGCAGAGCTAAGAGGAGGAAGAGTGAGTGGGCTGAGGAGGATGAGGGATGTTAGAATGATAAACAGATTCACCAACTTGCTCTATCTGTGTGCATGTCTCAGTAGCTCTGATGCAAAACCTAAATTGCAAAAAGTAATTTTCTTACTCAGTAATTTTTTTTGTTTTCCAATAAAATATCTATACATCTTTAAACAATAAACAATCACTTGAGATGGAAAAACCTAATTGAGAAAAAGTCATGGGAATAAAACAGTAGCCTGGAGGGCCTGGATTAGCTTCCCCCCCACGAGAGGAGCACAATCCAGACCAAAGCCCTTCCCGCCGTGCCCACCTTAAACACTGGCCCCGTGGGGCCCTGCTCCCCACCCAGCCAGAGAGCACACATCGAGGGGCCCAGCATCCCTTACCCCACCACAGAACCCTCCATTAGCCATCAAACTACAGAACGATCCACCAGCACTCTCACTATTAGACGTTAATACCCCTGCTCGCAAAGTAAGGTGTAATGGGTAGTTTTAAAAGGAGGCTGCGCCTGGTTGGTGATCCATACTTCACCACCATTTTCACAGCAGTGCATCTGAAACTGCACATACTGCTGTGGCTTCTTCTACGCTAACTGTCTGAAGTGAAAAAAAACATTCCCACAAACACTGCTGGAGGATATAAGGATCTGGTATATGGTACATTTCAATAACTGAGTGTAGTGTATCCTGGAAAATGGGATTCCATTTGTCTTTTTCCATTTCTTTGTTCTGAATAAAAGTGCCATGCACTCTTTTTCTTTCCCTATCCTGCTCAATGGCAAATTGAAACCCAATACAACATGCATGAGACTTTAAATGTGGCTTTGGTCTCATTCAGTCCTTGCTCTGTTCTGACGCTACATGATGCCTTCTAAGCCATGAGAATAAAACATTATGTCTTAATGTTGCTTTAGAATTTATTTAGAAGCATTTTAACTCAAACAGAACCTCATAATTTCCTTGAATGGAATGCTCTACATAGGCATCCACTTTGTGCTCATTACTTGGTGCACACTCAATTCACTTTCAGTAGTTTTGACATAGATATGTTGCTAAGTTAATGATGCGATACTATCAGAAGCATAAACAAATTACATAGTACACTAACAATTGTGTACAATTATCTATTTTAAATTAGATGGAACTAGGTTTTTAATAGTTTTTGGTATTGAATAAATTGTATAGATATTTGACATCGCTCTAATGTTTTTCTGACATCTTGAATTGTTTTTTTGTTGCATTGTTTTATGGCATTGCCTACAAATGAACATGTCATGCTGCCTTATAAGGCAACATGATCACACAGGAAATGTACCTGCTGTTTATGAACATTCAGGTAAATTCTGAAATCGACCCCACTCTGCTGAATTTTTGACAAGCACCATCCCCCATCAGGTATTATGCTTTATTATAAAAAATTACAAATAAAAATACAACTCGCTTTTGACGCCACTCAGTGGACATTCGACCCAGAAAGTGGAGCTCTCACGTGCCCATACATTCAACAACAACTCCCGCTTCGGTCACTCGTGGCAGTGGTTTAAATTTTGGTAAGCATAGACTGATTTCAATAGCATAAATTTCCACCTACTGTCACCAAATTCACAGTGCAATCAATCTGTATAATGTGGCCAAAACTAGATGTAGGACACCAAAAGGTTGCTGCCTATATTTAGAAACAGCCTTTTCAATGAGATGCCTATGATGCCTTTAAACACTGCCTTTTAAGGCAGCTTGCTAGATTTTGGAACATTAAATGACTATTTAATGACTGTTGTGAAAAGGGATGTTTTAATTGCATAAATTAACGATCTAAAGCTTAATTCTTTTTCTGTCTCTTTTTTCTCCTTTACCCATCACCTCTACATTTTTCCCTGCTGCTATCCACCTATCTCCAGGTCCCTCACCAGATGAGCACGCTGACCTTCTACAGGTATGAGCAGCCCATAGTGGACTACTGCCAAGCACATCAACCCATGCGGCTTAACATGAGCTACGAGGGTCCCCAGCAAAGCCTGGAGGGCCTGGATGAGCTTCCCCCCCGCGAGAGGAGCACCATCCAGACCATAGCCCTTCCCGCTGTGCCCACCTTAAACACTGGCCCCGTGGGGCCCTGCTCCCCACCCAGCCAGAGAGCATACATCGAGGGGCCCAGCATCCCTTACCCCACCACAGAACGCTCCATTAGCCATCAAACTACAGAACGATCCACCAGCACTCTCACTTTTAGACGTTAACACCCCTGCTCGCAAAGTAAGGTGTAATGGGTAGTTTTAAAAGGAGGCTGTGCCTGGTTGGTGATCCATACTTCACCACCATTTTCACAGCAGTGCATCTGAAACTGCACATACTGCTGTGGCTTCTTCTACGCTAACTGTTTGAAGTGAGAAAAAAAACATTCCCACAAACACTGCTGGAGGATATAAGGATCTGGTATATTGTACATTTCAATAACTGAGTGTAGTGTATCCTGGAAAATGGGATTCCATTTGTCTTTTTCCATTTCTTTGTTCTGAATCAAAGGGCCATGTACTCTTTTTGTTTCCCCATCCTACTCAATGGCAAATTGAAACCCAATACAACATGCATGAGACGTTAAATGTGGCTTTGGTTTTATTCAGTCCTCGCTCTGTTCTGACGCTACATGATGCCTTCTAAGAGGAGTAGATTATGGTTATTCTCCCATGCTGAGTGAAGAATGAAAAGGAATGTGCAATAAACAAGGTTTTTTTGATGAGGGAGAGAGAGAAGAGAGAGTGTGTGAGAGTGAAAAGAAACAAATTAATGTTCACAAGAGCTCAAATGCCACTCGCTGTTATTTTCATTTAGTTTGCAGGGAGCGCTCATAAATGCTGTCCTTATTTGATTAAAAAGATAGATCTGTCCAAACATGAGCATGTCACTTAGAAGATCTCTTGAATATAAAAAGTATTCATTAAAATATCAATTTAGGTCGTACAGTGTGCACATGTACCAAAGATCCAGATTATTTAGATGTACATATTGCTTGTGTTCCTTTTCGCAATGTTATCGAACAACAAAATCAGTATGTATCCAACTCATACTGTGGCGTTTATCACTGATGACATTTTTTTTTTTCTTTCTGATTTTCTGCAGAATTTAGTCTGGTTAGTACTGTTAAGATATCAGCTACAATATCAGAGAAAGCTTTGTGTTTGTAGGCTACCTGTTTTACAAGATGGTATATGTGTGTGTTTCTTTGTGTGTGTATCTGTTGGCTGTAGAAAACTGAAGGCGTATGAGTGCCCGGTGGGGGTGGGGGGTGGTGGGTGAAACGCCCTAACTCTGTCTGAATGTTGGAGTCACAATAAATGAAAGCAGGTAACATAAATGCAGACGTGAACGCCTGGCCTCAAGGGGGCGATGGAGATACCTTCAAATGTCTGTGCCATTAAACTGGATTTATTATTTTCCAGGTACTGTAGTTATAGCTACAAATAAGTGAGGAGTGCTAACTTGCTCAACAAGTTTACCTTCAAACGGTTGCTATGACAGTAGTTGACCTGAAAGAGAACACTGTTCATAGAAGAAAACAGTTTATTGTAATGTCCACTAGCACCTCTTGTGGCAATGCTGAGAAGGCAACATAAGATTTTAGAACACAATGACATAAACCATCCAGCTTGATCAGCTAAACGTGTACTTGCAGTAAAGTATATTTTGTGCCAATAAGCTCATAATGTGTTGCAACATAATGACAAATAAATTCAAGCTTGCAGAAAAGTATGTTTTGCGCCAAAATGCTCATAAACGTTGAGCTTGAGTAGCTACTAACGTACCTGAAAAATTGGTTGATTCTGATTCTGATTCTGAAAAGAGTATGTTTTGGGCCAACACTGGGAATTGGGAACAGCTTCCCAAATATCTAAAGAAAACAATCTAACAAAAACAAGTGAGGGCCGCCTACAATTGTATCAAAGAGCTGAATAAACCATAACCATTTGCTAGTTTACTTTAGCCATGTTCAAAAAGTGGTGGACAGTCACCTCAGCTCATTTATTGTTATGACTCCACAAAGAAGCTGTGAATTAAGTTGCTACAATTGGATGAAACTGCAAGAATTACAAGTAGGGGAGACTGGGGCAATTCTGTTTTTTTGTTTTTTTTTACATTTCCTTCATAGCTCACAGACTACTGCATACCTACACGTATTATTTAAATGTAAGAAATATATATATATATATATATATATATATATATATATATATATATATGTGCCAAAAGTAATAGTGCTGTTAAATTCTGTATTTATAGTTGAAGTTTACATACACTTAGGTTGAAGTAATTTAAACTAATTTTTTAACCACTCCAGATATTTGATATTAGCAAACTAACGTTTTGGCAAGTCATTCAGTACATCTACTTTTTGCAACAACTGTTTACAGACAGATTGTTTCACTTTAAATTGACTATGTCACAATTCCAGTGGGTCAGAAATTGACATACACATACTGTGCCTTTAAGCAGCTTGAAAAATTCCAGAAATTATGTCAAGCCTTTAGGCAATTAGCCAATTAGCTTCTGATAGGTGTTCTGAATTGTATGTGTATCTGTGGATGTATTTTAAGGCCTGCTTTCAAACTCACTGTCTCTTTGCTTGACATCATTGGAAAATCAAAAAAAATAAGCCAAGAGCTCAGAGAAAAAATTGTGGACCTCCAACAATATGGTTCATCCTTGGGAGCAATTTCCAAATGTCTGAAAGTACCAAGTTTATCCGTAAAAACAATAGTACACAAGTATAAACACCATGGGACCACGCAGCCATCATACTGCTCAGGAAAGAGATGCATTCTGTCTCCTAGAGATGAACATGGTCTGGTGCAAAAAGTGCAAATCATTCCCAGAACAACAGCAAAGGACCTTGTGAAGATGCTGGAGGAAAGAGTTAGATAAGTATCTATACCCACAGTAAAAACGAGTCATATATCGACATAACCTTAAAGGCTGCTCATCAAGGAAGAAGCCACTGCTCCAAAACAGGCATAAAAAAAGACAGACTACATTTTCAAGTGCACATGGGGACAAAGAACAACAAAGTGAAGGTACTGGTGGGGCCATCACCAAGCCCTGAACTCAGTCTGACAGAAAATTTGTGTGCAGAGCTGAAAAAGCATGTGTGAGCAAGGAGGCCTACAAACCTGACTCAGTTACACCAGTTCTGTCAGGAGGAAATTCCAGCAACTTATTGTGAGAAGCTTGTGGAAGGCTACCCAAAATGTTTGTCCCAAGTTAAACAATTTAAAGGCAATGCAACCAAATACTAACAAAGTGTAAGTTTACTGACCCACAGGGAATGTGAATTATTCTGACATTTCACATTCTTAAAGTAAAGTAGTGATCCAATATGACCTAATACAGGGAATGTTTTTGTTTTGTTTTTTTACGATTAAATGTCAGAAATTTAAATTTATTTGGCTAAGGTGTATGTAAACTTCTGACTTCAAGTGTGCATAGAGGAATATTTGATCACAATATTGTATTTATTAAAGGAAGTCAGATGTTACAGTCGCCCCCTTTCCATTTCACTCACTGTAGTTATTGGTTGAAAGCATTTTGAAAGAACTTCTCTCAACAGAAAACTCTCTGACATTACAAGCCATTGTCCCGTCTTTTAGAAGATCCATTTCCCTGTGCCAAGTGACGCAACTTCTGATCAAAAAGTTTTTCTTTATTTATTTCTCATTTTTAACCCTGACAAATGTATTTTCAATAATGTGAGAACATTGAATTATTGCCTGTAAACACAGATTTTTTTTCACCCTGTGTGCCTGTGCATATGGACTTTACACAATGAATGTGGACATGGTACCTCATCAATGGTCAACGGATATCACTATGTTTATTCAAAGCCTGCAGAACAATAGCTGGTGGTGACATCATCACCTGTCTTCTCAGGAGCCATTGTAACCCTTCTGGGCACACTGAACTCTACATTGGCATGTTTGGCCTCACTCGTAATAGACTTGGATCTTAATGTAAAATTCCTCCAAGACATCACTGAAAATTTGGTGGAGAGCTTGCAAGGTAAGAAATGGATTTCACACTGTCATGTCAAGTGAAATGACTGTCAAGATGCTCTTAAGACATTTTTGAAATGTGTCCAGCCAGTCTCCGGCACAGATTATCTTCATATGTTTATCTTGTAAATAGAGAGTACAAAGAACCATACTGTTTCGCTTCTTTTGACACACGTTTGTGAACAGGAACCATCAGTTGTTTAACTGCACACCCGATCAAACAATACGCCTCTAGAGAGACACAATATGAACTCTCATTTCAAAGATTGATATTTTTCTATCTGCTGTTTCATTCAGTTCATCTCATTAGCATCATAGATTTTCATATTTTGTGTACCACTTCACCAACGACGTTTGCCGTATATGCGATTTGAAAATCAAAAGGTTGATATCTCTGTTTTGTCAAACCTTGTGTCACACTGCAAAAAAAAAAAAAAATTCTCATTCAGTGATTTTGTCTTGTTTTCCAGTAAAAATATTTAAACATCCTTAAATCAAGATGTGTTTACTTGAGAAACTAACTTGCTTGATGAGGGATATTTTTCACAATGATGAAAACTTTGTCATGACAATTCTTTTACTCTTGTGTTGTCCTTTCTTTTACTAAGAGATATTAAAACACAGTCACAATTGAATGAATGAATGAATGAATGAATGAACCTACATTTATATAATTCTTTTCTCACACTACTCAAAATCCTTTACACAGTGAAGAGGGGACTCTCCTCAACCACTGCCAGTGTGCAGCATCCACCTGGATGATGTGACAGCAGCCATAGTGCACCAGTACCTTCACCAAAAACCTGCAATTGATGAAGAGGATAGAGTAGAGTTTTTGCCATGATTGGGGGAATTTGGCCAGGACACCGAGGTTACACCCCTACTCTTTACATGTGTCCTGGGATATTTAAGACCACAGAGAGTCAGAACCTCGGTTTAACATCTCATCCGAAGGGTGGTGCCTTTTAACAGTATAGTGTCCCTATCACTATACTGGTGCATTGGGATCTACAGAGACCACAGGTGAGCACCCCCTGCTGGCCTCCCTAATACCTCTACAATTCACTTTTATTGAGAAAAAAAAAACATTCAACGAAAGTGCATGTTGACTGATGGGGTGATAAAAAAATAAGCAAATTTGTGTAAAAGTAAATATATTTTGTTTTGAATGATGTTGAGCTATTTTTAGTGGAAAACAAGACAAAAATAAGGTATGTAAAATTATTTTTGCAGTGCATACTTTAAATTTTGGTATGTGCCCTAACTGTTGTGATCCACCACCAGCTCTTACTCTTTCTCCTTGGTTTTGTATTTTTGAGAAGCCCAGGAAAATTAAAATAATATCAACTTGTTAAATGAGAGTGGCTTGTACTTTGCTCCAAGGCTTTATGCATGATGTATCGAGTATAAGCTTGATGTTGTTAGGTAAATGCTAATAGAGTTACCTGCCCACCACATTTCAATTCTAAGTCGCAGGAACTTTACAACATCATAAAACAGCTCTTACAGCAAGGTATTAGCTCAATGACAGTGTTGCAGAAAATCCATACTACTTTCTGTGCCTTGATTTTGAAAAGACTGTTGTTTAGTGAAAGCAGGATAAGCAAATTATTCTAATTACAGAACATATAATAAACAAATAAGATTAAATTATTATTATATTAATATCTGATTATTTACCAGCATGAGCCTGATATAAATGGTGACACATTTTTTTCTTGGTGAGGTTTATTTAAAATATTATGCATACAGCATTTATTCAGAAACATAATTTGTCCACTCTAAATGCATACTCAGTCACATTAACAGTATGGATAAAGGGTTGCACGACTACTAGTCGATTAGTCATGCCACTAGTCAGAGCAATGGGTTTATGTCGATTAGTCCTGGATCACATCTAGAACATCTTAGTTGCGTTTGTTCTGTACATCTGACACAGGAGGAACATTACTCAAATTTACGCTGTATTTGCTTACAAAGTATGCAAAAGTGAAAATACCAAAGTGGACCATGAGAGCTTTATATTCACAAATCGTGTTATGAGCAAACTGTAATGGGAGCCAGCTGAGAGATAGCTGTGCAATGTGTATAAACCTCACTCTCCTGACCTCAAGAGGCACACTGACGCTAGGGACTTTAGCCTTTGTTAGTGTAGAAACTAAATTGTGTTGAAGACAATAAATTACCAAAATGGCAACTGCGAGTGGGGTGGCTAATAGCTGGCCAGGCTGCACTCCATGGTGGCCACGGCCACCATCAGCCACCCCCTATCTCTGCCCCTGCCACTAGCCGACTGGTAAACATTAGTAGTCGTGAAAGCCCTAGTTCCCCTTCTGTCACTCACTTGATGTTGTGACGATTGTAGTGACACAAGGGGTCTCTTTTGAGAGCCTCGCATACCTCTGAACTTGAGAAAAGGCAGACAGAATTTGCATGCCCCGCCCCGGACATACGGGTATAAAGGGGAGCGGGCGTTCGATTGTCAGACAGATTTTTTTTCTTCGGATCCGAGCGGTTGTGTGATCAGTGAGCTGTGTGTCATGACTGCTTAACCCACCTCTGCAAGAGAGCTTTCTGTTGGATCTGACGGCGCATTCCAGTGGCTTTATACTCTCTGCACGCTGTGCAGACTCTGCCCCTGGGCGCTTCTCTCCTAAAAGAGTTTATTCTCCTCTTAAAGAGTTTTCTCTGGTAAAAGAGCAACATACACAAGCGAGAGTTGAACGTCCTTTTCAGGACATGTCTTTTTAAAGATGCCCTTCTGCTGCTGTGTAGTTCCTGGATGTTGCCGTTATCTCTCCAGATCCGACGGTCATAGATGCTGCCTCGTGTGCCTGGGTAGCAATCACACTGAGGCAGCGTTTATGGATGGTTCATGTTCTTACTGCGAGGACATGACCATGGCAACGTTGCGGTCATGGCTTTTGTTTCTCAAAACAAACACCACTCTAGCCACCCCCTGCATCGCTCCTTCTTCCCACGGGATTGAGGATGACCCGTCTGGCGATAGAGGCAATTTGGGGCTGGCAGCGGGCTCAGTTTCGCTGGGCACAGCCCCATGAATCACCCGCCCTCCTGGCATGCTCGTTTGCTTCCATCTGCGCTCGGGACAACGGTGGCTTGCTTCACGGCCAGTTTGCCTCATCCCTGGAGCCAGGTATGGATGATGACATCTCTTCGTCGACACATCGACGACTTCACCCAGCAGTTTTTGGCGGTGAGGAAACAGACGGAGGCCATCTTTCACATCATGCCGCACCGTCGAAGCGCAGGCCGTCCTTTTTCTGCTCACCGTGGGTGTCCCCCTGCGAAGAAACCACCGGCAGCTCTGCCTCAATCTGGGCCCAGCTCTCAGCCCTAGCGTTGAGTGCCCCGCAGGCGGTGTACGTTCACCCCGTCACCAGGACCTCTTCTAGGGCCCTTAAAACCCCTAAATGCTCCTGAGACAGTGCACCCAGGAAGCCAGATGTTTGCACCGGAGCTGGTAGCAAGACCAGTCCGTCCCCCGGTGGAGGGCCGGGAGGAGAATTCTCAGTTCTCCCTTTTTCTTTTGCCGCAAACCCTTTGGGCTTTGGTACCCAAATTGTCAATAAAGAGCAATTTCCTCACTTCCTGGGTCATCAGACCGGTGCGCGCCATTCTCACGGCACCCCGGCACCAAAGGTTTGCTGTCCCGGCACCCCGGACGTGGCCATCTTGCCTCCGGACCCACAACTGCCCAGCCCCGGCAGGCCAGCGCTGACGAGTCTTGAAGACGTCCCTACAGAATTGCCTCCACTGTCTAAAACCTGCCCCTTACAGGGTGCGCGGAGCAAGGTAAGTGCTTTGAGTTTTTTTTTGCTCAGCACCCAAGACTCGGATGCGTTTTTGCATCCCGAAGCACTATTACCTGCTCCCCCACTGCAGCGAGGCCCCAACCGGTACGTCCAAAACGATCATCCCGTTAGTGCCCCTCGCACGGAGCTTAGATGCATGGCTTGTGCTTCCCAGCCCGTCGCGATGGCTGGCCAGGACCATCTGACTCGGCTATGCTATTCAATTCGCCAGGCTCCCACCTCGTTTCAGCGGTATTTGCTCCACCCCAAAGCACGGTGAAAACGCCAGCACTTTACAAGCAGAGATTGCCACTCTGCTACTCAAGGACGCGATAGAGCCTATCACTCCAGCCGAGATGAAAAAGGGTTTCTACAGACCTTACTTTTGGACTTGAGAGTTCTCAACCGGACTTTACACAAACTCCCGTTCAAAATGCTCACGCAGAAGCGACTTCTAACGTGCGTTTGGCATCAAGATTTTTTCGCAGCGGTAGACCTGAAGGACGCATAATTCCACATCTCCATTCTGCCTCGACACCGACCCTTCATACGGTTCGCGTTCGATGGCCAGGCGTATCAGTACAAGGTCCTCCCCTTCGGCCTGTCCCTGTCCCCTCGCGTCTTCACCAAAAAGCAGAGGCAGCCCTTGCCCCGCTATGGGAAGTGGGCATCCACATACTCAATTACCTCGATGACTGCCTCATCCTAGCACACTCTCGAGAGTTACTATGCGTCCACAGGGACCAGGTGCTCATGCACCTTAGCCGTTTAGGCCTTCAGGTCAACTGGGAAAAAAGCAAGCTCTCTCCGGTTCAGAGCATCTCTTTTCTTAGTTTGGAGTTAGACTCAGTCCCAGTGTCAACGCGCCTCACAATTGAGAATGCGCTTTCAGTGCTCACGTGCTCGCTTGCTTAAAGCCAGGCACAGCGTTTACTCTCAAATGGTTCCAGAGGCTCCTGGGGCATATGCATCCTTGGCCATGGTTGTGCCGCTCAGGTGATGCAGATGAGACCGCTCCAGCACTGGCTTCAGACTCGAGTCCCGTGACGGGAATGGCACCACGGCACATACCATGTGTTTATCACCCCTTCCTGCCGCCTGACTTTCAACCCTTGGACAGACCTCTGTTTTCTGAGGACAGTTTTACAGCTGATGTTCAGATGTGTCGTGGTCACCACAGATGCCTCTCAACTGGGTTGGTGCGCCGTATGCTACAGGCACGCAGCCACCGACTCCTGGACGAGGCCCCGCCTGTTTTGGCACATCAACCACTTCGAGTTTTTGGCTGTACTCCTTGCCCTGCTGAGGTTTCTCCCGCTGATTCGGGGCAAGCACATCTTGATTCATTCAGACAGCACCGCCACAGTAGCATACATAAATCACCAGTTGGTACGGTCTCTCTGCTGGAAGGACCCGCGTTTCCCTTGGGCAGTCCCAGCTGCCCCCCGGTCGCAGTGTCTGTAGCAACTCAGACTTGTCAGGCAGGATCTACCACTGCGCCATGTCCATGGGTGGCTTGACAACCCCTGTGTGTGTGTATTAGCCACTAGATACCTCCCCCCAGTCTGGGCAGGTCATGGTCTCCGCAGGGCCTTTTCCCCCTGAAAGAATAGGAATGGGAAAGGACGCTTTCTCCAGCGCATCTATAGTTTTAAGATAGCCCCAGACACTTTTTAACTCTATGACGAGAAACATAGAGAGATAAAAGGCCGCGGCTGGCTGGCTGGCTCCCATACAAGTTGTGTCACCTGTTCCTTAATGGGTACTGGGAACCTAAGAGCGGTACATGACACCTTTTAGTGGGGGCGTTGGGGAGGGTTACGTGCAGCTGACCCAGCTGCTTCTAGCATGCAGCAGCCTGCTTGCACTTGGCTCGGCAGTCACGTAACACAGGTAGTGCATGGCGTTTTGAAGTGGGACCCCTTCTGTCACTACAATCGACACAAAATTGAGTGAGTGACAGAAGGGGAATGTCATGGTTACTGTTGTTATCTCCATTGCCTGATAGAAGGAACAAGAAGTTCCCCTTGCCATGTCACTATCCCTACCACTGTAATGCGCCGTGACCTTACTTTCGGCTCCTCAGTGAAAACCTTTCTGACAGTCGCTCGCCTGCTCACCTTTATACCCGTATGTCCGGGGGCGGGGCATGCAAATTCTGTCTGCCAACTTGACATTGGCATTTTCTCAAGTTCAGAGGTACCCGAGGCTTTCAGAAGAGACCACTTGTGTCACTACAATCGACACGTCTCATCCTTTCATCGGGGAACGGATGTTACAACAGTAACCATGACGTTTGGATGAGTCACCTTGATCCTCTGAACTTTTAAGCTATGATTTAAAGCAATGTTTCACTTCCTCAACAAAATCAGCAATTTATTGCTGTTAATTCACCAAATCTTGAAGCTACATGCAATTTTCTATTCCCATAATTCTGCAGTATACCAGTAGGATGAGCTCTTACTTTTTCTTCCTACCCTCACCATTTTGTTGATACAAAACAAAATCATGACTAAACCAAGTAACCATAAACCATTCTAAATATTTGCTTTAGGATGTAATTTTGCTAATGTACTAACAGTTTGCCGCTCTGTGGTCATTTGTTTAAGGCTGAGCACATGGAATTTGTTTTCAATCATGTCTAAGCGTGCTCTCTTTACCTGACTTTCAAATTTTTCTATTTCTGAAAAAAAAAATATTTTTGCCGGAAATATACACGCTGGTGCTGTTCGTCTGCAGAGAACAAACAAGCCAAATGTTTATTTTTCCATTTTCACCGTGGTTCACTCCACACAGCATGTTTACTAAAAGGAGGAGATGGGAGTGATTCACTAATAATCAGAGAGCTCATTACTGGCAATGAATTTGTTAATCCATTACATTCACACAAACACCAAACTAGTGCTTTTAGTGAATATATCTTAAATTAAATTTACTTTTCTTACACCATTGCTATTTTTTTTTCTTGTTTCAAGGCTAAACATCACAAACTTTTGTTTAGTATTATACTTAAAACAATAAAAACATGTCCTATGGAGTAAGGAATTAATTCAAGATAAAACAAGTCTTAAAGGTGCACTCAGTATTTTTTTTCCCATTAAAAAAAGTTATACTCCTAAAGAAATTAATTGTAATTTTTAAACATACTGTATGTATAAAATCATGACCAGCCACATAAGATGAGGACTCTTGTCATATCATTTTTTATTGAACATGAGGTGGGGACACCCTTATGGGGGCTTCCATTTTAGTATCACATGACCAGCTGAAAACAAATCTAAGTAACTGTTATGTTATTGGACACCTTCACTCTTGAATTATACTAATCATGGCTTATTAAGAGATCTTTTTTAAGTTTATGCCCTCACGCATAAACTTAAAAAAATAAAAGTATCAATTCTGAAGTAATTGCAATTGAAAATAATTTTACACACTTTTCAGCCTTTTCTCTTTATTTTGGCCACTTTAGTTGTGATTATCCTTTTTAAGAGAACTTTTTGTTTGGCTGGGGTTAAATTAATTAATACAAAAATATAATGTTGTATAAATCATACTACTTTGTTGGCCTATATATTTTTAAATATTTGCAATGTTATTTACATACAAATAACAAATATCTTATATAAGTCTATATCAGGAAATAAATACATATATTAATTTATGTGATCATTTACATTTTTTTACTTAATTAATGATGTCACTACATTGGTCTTTCAAATCGCCAACAAATCACTGCTGATTATGGTTTTGAGTATCAGTACTTTTTCAGTAAACACAGGAATGCGCAATTATCTCAGACAACTTAATCCAGATATGATAACATTTTCATTATTATCATTATCAACAGTATCATTCAAGTCAAGTAACTTTTATTTGTATAGCGCTTTTCATATCACACATAGTTTCAAAACAGCTTTACAGAAAATCATGCTTTAACAGAAAATGAAGCTGTAATAGCTATAGTCTTAGAGTCATCATTTTGTAGTTTGATTAAAATATGATTTTAATTTGTGTATAAAAATAAATAAGTAAATAATTATTCTATTAAGAACCCCAGTGAGCAAGCCGAAGGTGACTGTGGTAAGGAACATAAAACTCCATAAGCTGTTGGTAAATGGTGAAAAATAACCTTGGGAGAAACCAGACTCACTGTGGGGGCCAGTTCCCCTCTGGCTAAACAGCATGAATAAATGCTAATATAATTTTATTGAAGTCATGTTTTTTTGTTTTTTTATTTTGCCGGAAATATACAACACAACAGTTCTGAGTTATCGATGTCATTGCAGAAATTCACTCCTTACAGCCAGCAATGATTATTTGATCCATGAGTGAAAGTGTTCAGTAACAGGGCAGTTACTGAGATTAAGCGAGTAGTATTCGACTTGTCATGTGATTCGAACATGGCTATGAGGGGACCCTCTCCATACTCTTTTATAAGGTTACTGATATTACTGGAGTCTTCATCTCTACATCTTTACTTTCCTAATGTGTTTCGGGCATTAGTGTCTACCGAGAACACATATTCCCTCAAAGGCAGGATTTAAAGGAATGGAAAATACATTTTATTTCTGTGCTGACTCTCAAATGAGTGTCTAATGCAAATATCCAGAAGGACAGTAAGTGGAAAAGAGAGTGCCAGCAGACAGAAAATCCATTGGCCAGTTTCTTCTCTGTAGCCCAACCACATTGGGGCAAAAATCTTGTGAAAGAAGCTATATATACCACACACTAACACATACAGCACATCTGTTCATCTGTGCAGAAATTAGTGTAGAAAAAAACACTGCTTATCTCGAGGCTTGCACATGGCTGAGAGATAGCAGTGTTGTCAGTGTGCGTTGGCTGGCCCATGAGGCTAACATCTGCTGCTATTGTGGACTTGGCCCTGTCACCAGGCTTATTCTCTGTCTACTAAATTTGCCACATTCAACCAGAACTACAGTCCACAAACTCTCTAAACATCAAATATTGTGGTTTGGTTGTAACTGAATGCTGAACAAAATGGCCTGGCAAAAATGTAGCCAAAGGCTCTATTCCAAAACTTAGTGTGTTGCTTTGCTACATAGGCAGCTGCTTTCTAATCATAGACAACTCATGAGTGGCTAATTTGGAACGCTACTCATACTATAGGCAGCAACTCTGTTCATCATACAATTAACACATCTCATGGAAAAAACATCCAGGAGACTTGACTCAACAACTGATTTCAATCGAGTTTGGTGTTAGCACTTAAGCTAACAGCACAATATAGGGACATCACACAAATATTGAGTAACGTACAGATGATAAAAAGCCAATTTTAAATTGTCATTTAATTTTTTATAAAAAAATACTTTTTGGTTTTGATTATAAGCCCTTAAAAAAATGGAGTTACATTTTCAGATGCAAATAAGGTTTGCTGCAAACTTGCAGCAAATTGTCAATTTTTGCCAAATGTTTGCCAGAGGTTCACCACTACCGGTGAAGAGCTGCAAACATCTGGCAAACATTTTCAGCAAATCACAAGCTCATTTGCATGGGAAATTAACAAGCAGCAAATTTTCAAAGTTTGTAGCTAGTTTAATAGTTTAAGGTTTAATATTATCAATATTTCTCTTGCTTCGTCTACCATTTTAAAGTTATTTATTTGAGCTTGTCACAATGCATTCTAAGTTTTATCTTCTTTCTTTGGCCAAAAGCAGGTTTCTTACTAGGTTTCCTACTTTTTATAACTACTCTCAAGTCTGGAGCATGCCTGTGACGCCTTGAAATGCTGCCTATCTAGGCAGTTCACTAGGTTTTGGAACAGAGCCAGTATTAACTCTAAAATACTAAAATAAAGGCATTCATTGCTAATAGAAAGAGATTAAGATAAAACTCAAACAAACCTGAACTTATTATAATTAAAGAACAGAAAATAATAGACTACTATAACTAATAGAGGACACACTATATTTAATTGGACGCCAAAGAGATACAGTCCGTTCAGTGTTTTACTGGTTCAAGGTCACATCTAATTTTCATGAACCTAAGTTTTCTAGAGCATTTTGTTCATTGAAAATTTGCGGAAAGACATTTTCAACATTTAAAACTGACTGACATAAAATTTTTGATACCCAGGTTTGCAATACTAAGAGATACTGAAAGGACTTAACATCCCATTCCATTAAACCTTGTTTTCATATGCGGCAATTTAAATATTGCATTAAATCTTACTAAAGCTTGAAGATATAATTATATATTTCATGTTGTTGATAAAATGTAATTATACGTCCAGCACTTGTAAGTGTTATTTGTAAGCAACAAGATAAGGTATGATCAAGGCACACAGTATGTTGTGGTTTGTATATTGTCCTGATATACAGTAGCACCCAAGTATGTGTATTCAAGCTGTAAAGCTTTTGTAAAATTAAACATAAGCAACATAAAATCTGCTAACTGGCTGTTAATTGCAAACCCATACAGCATGTTCAATGTTCTTCATAATAACATTCTGAGTCTGTTTTGTTCCATTTGTAAAGAAGAGCTTTTTCTTTTTTCCCTTTGTAAGAAAATAACCAGTGCTCAGCCAAGACCTCAAACTCGGTCCATTGAAGTGAGATAAAGATATAGACAAGAGCAATAGAAAGAGGCGTGACCACTGCTAATTGTGTGGATATCAATAATCTGCTCCACAATGATTTATGGAGAACTCATACTAAGGATTCAAGCAAATTTTGTCTTTTTGGTTCTAATTCATTAACCCTACCCCCCCACACCCTAAATCTATTAATGGATTACATATGGCAAAAAAAAAACACAATGAAAAGCAATATTGTCTCTCATTGGTATTCTCCCCCTGTGTTCTAACCTTCCATTTCATCCTCTGGAGGCCATTAACTTCCATGAAAATCACGTTTATCTGGCTTTGCCTGGTCTCAGGCGGTGGGTTATTGTTTTTCTGTGGGATGTAAATATGCATTGTTAAAACCCTTCTGTTAGTTTGCTGTTGTTTTCTTTTGTTTTCGTCTGTATGCAGATTGAAAACAGTTTTGTGAAGACCTGCTCGAAATGCAAAAATGTGGCTCTTTGAGTATATTATTGTCAGAAAACAAATGTTTTGTAAAAATTTTGATGATGAAATCAGAAATAAAGTAATTTAAAGATCTAATGTACAGGACTGTCTATTTGAATTTTTTGCTTTTTTCAGTGGCATCTGTGTGGATTGATATATAAATGTTTGTTTCTGGTAAAACATAAGTTTTTTTTTTTTTTTTTTTTTTCTTGTTTTCCAGTAAACATATTTCAAACAAGATGAATTTAGTTGTGAAGCTAGATATAAGACTACAATTAATTATGTCTTATTATTGGCATTTTGTTTTAATCTTATTTTAACCATAAATCTTTAGATAGACATCCGAACTGAAATTTGTACTTTAATTTGAATTATAAAGGAAAAGCTTTGCAAATACAATTTATTTTTCACATTTGCCTTTTCATTTCAAATAATGACAGTCTTGCCTCGTGATTGTACTGAAAATGAAAATGTATGACATTTTAGTTTTTAATTTGACAGTAAAAATGCAGTCATTTTAAAAATGAAAATATAATAATTTATTTTATTTTTTCATTTTGGCACATACTTTGCAAACTCTTTACTGCAATTAAATGGTTAATCAGAAATTTAATTTGTATTTGGCAAGTTTAAACATCCATAAAATTTCACTTAATTTTGAAAAATAATATATTCTCTGAATAAAGGCCTCTATACATTAATAAATTGTACTGAAAAAAACTGAATAAAAAATGTATAATTTGCAGTAAGCACTTTCACATTTTCTGAAAAGTGTCTGAGCCACACAATTCTGAAATTGTAATTTTGGAACAGCAATTTCCAGGATCACAGAATGTTCCCTAATTTTACGTAGTGGCCCCAGTTCCATTCAGTCCTTTTTTGAATCAGTGCAAAAGCGATACAAGATCAAAGGTTAGCCAACTGTTCTCTCTATCTCTCCTTCAATTGCTTTCCCCTTCAAAGAAGAGAAGTGTAATTTTATATACCCTTTCTGGCCCACTGTGAAGTCCAGCTTGCGTGGCCACAAAAGTGCACTGGAGAATCTCTTCAGCGGAAAGGTAAATCACCCCGCTGGGGCATTTAAACATCAACGGAGAAGCTTTTAGCTGCTTATTCATTATTGCATTTCCTCATTCTTTGCTCGGTTAGCAGGACAGGTACCGGAAGCTCAGTGAACAGTACAATAAATGTTATCATTGCATGTGACACAATGTGACAGCTGACCAGTGTTGGGGAAGCTTTGAAACTACAAGCAACTACATAATTCAAAGCAGTTTAATTACAGACATGATACTCTTTTTAAAAAAAAATAAAAAAATTTGCTATACAACAAACCAACAAAAAGTAAATAGTGGATACTGGGACTATTTTTCACTTTTTACTTTTAAAAATATTACTTTTTTTAATATTTTTTAAAGTCAATTTCTGCATAGCTACACACCTTAAAGTCTTGTCTACAAAGGTAAGGCAGTATACAGGGGTTTATTAATGACTAAAAAGTCATTTACAAATGCATTATAAATTATTGGTATGTAACTATAACATGAATCAAAAGGGCCATTGTTATGCAATACTTGCCATTGCTTAATAAATATATATATATTCATACTTTATTTTACTATAATAATTAAAAACATTAACATGCCCTAATTCATGATTAATAGGTTATTATAGTGACATTGGAAGGATTTTTCTTTTCTTTTTTTTTTTTGTCATTTTGCCACAGTCTGCTTTGTGTTTGTAATAATTACTGTAATTTCCTGACTCACTTGTTATGGTTTGTCACTTGTCACATTGATTCAGCGTTCACATTCATAGCAGATATCATAACAATAAAAGCCTGATGACCATTAGACCAACTGCCAACTTCTTCATAAATTCTTCATATGTGTCCACTTTACATTATGATTTATTCACTAATTTACAGTTACTAATATTGATTAAGTGTTATTAAGCATTTATGACGCACTGTAAAATAAATGTGTAAATTTAACGGTAAACGACTGAAAAAATGCTACTGTAAAAAAAATATGTTAAATGCATAACGGGTAGTTACCTTAAAATATACGGTAATATTATTTAATATATTTAAAAGATTGTACATTTATTTAATAATATTTTTTTAATGATTTTCTGTATAATTAACAGTAAAATGTATGTTATGTTTAACAAGAGGGTACATGTACTTTTTACGGTAAATATATATTTGTTTAAATTACAGTAAAAACAATAATCGGGCATTCGCAGAATTCCCTGCATCACCCAGTTCATTTCATTATATTTTATGGGAATGGTTATGTTTCTTCTTATTTTTAATATCAGTTATGTACACTGGGGTGTTCTTTGTTACATTTAATGTAGTTTAGTTAATTTTTATCACATTATTTTAAATTCAGATATGTTACCCTGATGGTGTGTAGTGTTTGTCTCTATATGTGTATCGGTCATTGCTCCTGGAAGAGCTATATTTATGAAATGTATGTCATCATGTGCTCTTTTGTAATTACTATGGTGATAAACAATACATTATAAAGTGAAAAGCAGATTTTTACAGTTTCAGAAGGTTAATATATCAAGTTTATTATTTAATAATATAAATGATGGTAATGCACCATAAAATATACAGGCATCAAAATTACATCCTGTAAAGCCTGAAACACATTTATCTTTTTATAACAATAATCCCCATTTTAAACCTGCATTTCACAACCTATTATAGGTTAAATTTAAACATCAAAACAAATGTGAATCATAAAATATGCATGTAAACAATGTAATAGTTAAAAAAAAAATATTAAAAGTTAACATACAAAATATCAGACCATTGTTTTGACCTGCAAGAGTTTTTGTTAATAAATTGTACTCAACTGCAACGTATTTCCCCACCTTCAGTCTACCTTCATGTAATTAATGACCCTTGCTTTAATGTATGACACTGTTTTATTGTATTTACTTGTTACCCAACAGCTTTTGCACAAATATTATGATATTGATAATTTAGTTTGGAAAAATTATTATTATTGTTATTGTTGTTATTATTACTTTTAAAACTTTTTTCTAAATATTTAGTTACAGAGATAATTCCAAGTTTATGACAACTTTCTTATGTGACAACTTGCATCGGTCTTCCCTACAGTGTGACAAAAAAAAAAAAAAAAAAGTAAAAATATGGTAACTCGAAAAGCTATGTTCCCCGTCTGTTGCCCACTTCGACGTTGTGTCGCAGAAGTCGCTGCCCAAGAGACACAAGAGCTGCACACCAATTATATCGCTTCTCAAGATATGGATTTAACCACTGGAGTCTTATGGATTACTTCTATGTTTCCTTTATGTGATTTTTCTGAGCTACAAAGGTCTGATCACCAGTCACTTGCATTGCATGGACCTACAGAGCTATTCTTTTTAAAATCTTTTTTTGTGTTCTGAAGAAGAAAGAAAGTCATAAATATCTGGGATGCCAATCATGTAAATCATGACAGAATTTTTTTAATCACCACATTCTTTCAACAGCATTTGTTACTTGTAAAATGTAGCTTTAACCTTTCATGTGGGCATAGTTTTTTTTTTTTTGTTTTTTTTTTTTGGCATTCAGACCTTTCCATTTGCATTTTTAAGAGGGAAACCAGGGCCTTAAAATCTTGCATTTTAATGACAGCCAAATCTTTTCAGGGGTATCAATAAATGGATATGCCCTGCAATCAGGTCAATCTTAAGTAAAGCTGTAAGATCCTATACAGTATCTGAAACACTGCAGTAATGCCAAACTCTTTCTTCCATGTTCTCTGCCACAGATGCTCCCCGGTGACGTAGGCAGTGTAAGAGGTCAGCAGCTTCATAATTATTCTGTGTGTGTTTTCACTGGTGCCCTTTAAAGCTGCATAGTTGCCAGGTTATTTTAAAGGTTTGTGTAATAGAGGCCATCCGATAGCAAATGACCGCAAAAGACAGACATTATCAAGGAGGAATATGGAAGCCAAATATTTTTTGATGCTTTGATACAGAAGTTTGGTTCGAAATTTAGGAGGTTTTTAAACTTGGTAATTGTTGCTTCATTTAACAGCTCAGAGCATTAACAGTAGAAGGTGTTGTGAGCCAGCATGACCTTTTCATGAACTTTAACAAAAACATTCTGGAAAACATTCCAGAATAGATTTTTGCTGTTGTTAGGGGTTATTTTCTTCTCCTTTTCTCTAGTTTCAATGCATAATATTGTTTACCCAAAGTAAACAGGTTTTTCTCCAAATCCCTAGAGAATTTGTTATGTTAAATAATTTAGGATTTCTTTATTCTTACCAGGATGAGCTCTTAACATTCTACATAATGGATTATGATTTCTAGATGCAATAACAACACAGGTAAAGCCCTTCCCCCTTCTGATGTACACAAAACAAGACATGTGAATATCACTAAATTGCATTTTTTTTCCAGCTGGAAAAGAAGACCATCACTCCATTAAACTCCATCTAAACTAGCTGCATTTCACATAAATTGTGCGTAAAACTTTGCTGCAACACCTGTTTTGTCGAAAGCACATTTTACATCAAGAGGGAACCCAACATAGTAAAAAATTGCTTATTGTGCAAAGTAACAAAATAATAATAATAATAGTTTTAGTGCCATTATGTGTGTTACGAACTGCCTTTTTTCCCTCACCTTCTGTTCAGTGACTGTTTAGTTTTCCCCTTTTGTTAATGGACTACACTTGCCAGCATGCACCTTTTGATTAAACTGACCTGCCCTCCATCTTCCTCAGCTGTTCCCTGTTCCCTCATTCATCTGTATGTGTGTATATATATATACCCTCTAGTTTCATTCACTCATTGTCAGTTCTTATTCTTATGTTCTAAAGTTAAGCTTTAGAACATATACATGTATATATTTTGCTTGTTAGTATTCATCTATGTTTATTGTATTACCTTCTTCCATCCTTCATTAAACAAAGCCTCCTATTAGATCCTAAGGCTCTTTTCTACAAGATCACCAACACCACGTTACAGTGGCTCCTGTACAGATCCAGATACTCCTCCTCACTCAAGAGGACCATCCATTAGAGGATCATGTCTGTAATTTCCTTGAACTTGCAAATGTGGTGCATTATGATGACTGAACTCTGATGTTATTTTTCAGTGCTGGTCTAAATAAAGCATTAAGGGCATGGATGCCTCAGGCTGATCCTCATTGGACTGTATGGGAATATGTAGATTTGGCTCTCAAATTATGTGGCTCACTTTTCACTGTAGGGGAAGAGGAAGAGGAAATTCATTCTCCCCCTACAGAGAATGCTCCCTGGGTGGCCGTCAATTCCATGGCTCCTTGCTCCACGCCTGCCATGGCCAACCAGCCAACACCCATGCCTTCTCCATAACGGAGCGAGTGTTGCAAGCCTTGTCCATCCCTGAGCGAGCGTTGCAAGCTTTGTCCATCCCTGAGCGAGCGTTGCAAGCCTCTTCCATTCCAGAGCGAGCCATCTCTAATACTAAAGAATTTTTAGTATTAGGGCACTATGTTTCTAGTGGTCTCCAAGCTCCCATCAATGGAGACCCCTTTCTCCCCAGCCTGCTTCATTGAGCCTCCCATGGCTCTGCCCTTTGAGCCTCCCACTGCTCCACCTTCTGAGTCTCGCACAGCTGTGCTCACAGCCATCTGGAAGCAGAAGAGGAGAAGAAGGGCTCCTACTCCCCAGTCACTGCCAGTGTGCATGACCACGGAGGCCTTTCCCCTATCACTGCCTGTGTCCGTATTTTCCGCAAAATGTTTTCCCACCAGTAAACCGTGTCTTCCTTGGGCCGAGGGCCCTCTGTCCTTGGTCGCCATGTCTGTAGTAACTCCTCCCCCCTCGGGTAGGATCTACCACGACGCCGCTCCACATGATGTCCTTCCGCTCCTACCTGCCGGGTGTGGTCTCTGCTTTGGACCATATATTGTCCCCCAGCCGAACTATTTAGTTCCTTTTTTGGGGAGAACAATAGAGAGAAGGCCATGGCTGGGCCAGCCAGCCCTTATACTTATGAGCAGTTAGCCATTCCCCAAGGTGCAGGGGAACATTTCATGCCTGCCAGTGTGTTGGGGTAGTTATGCAACGGCTTGCTGCGCTGGCTACGAGACACAGAGGTCTGCCCACCTCGCCAGTCTGCTTAACTTGGTTCAGCTCTTGTGGCGTTTTCCATTGGGAACCCTAGTGTCAACTCATCGACACAACGTCGAGTTTGTTTTATATTCATCAAATAAATGTCATCTTAAATTTCACTCAAGTCTGCGAGTCTTCTTGATAGAACTATGGTTTCAGGAAGCCACAAATCATTAAACTATGTTGGTAATGATGAAACTTGCTTTGTTGGCTAATGGTGCTTTTGGGAAACACACCCCTGGAGGTGTATAAAACTAATGTCTTAAGGTCAGTAAGAGTAGAGACGTTGCACTAAAACCTTTTATTATTATTATTATTATTATTATTATTTAAATAAAATAAAAAAAAAATTCAGGAGGTAGAACAAGTAACAGGGATTATTCACTAAGAATTAATTTTGCCCACTGATGATGGCATGCTTTATTTACACATTCTGTCTGTGATGTTTTAGCACAAGATACACTAAAGAAATTAAGCAAATACGGAGCAAATGAACTATGAACTGACTTTGAATACGAAGCTTTAAATGTAAATTTGAATATACTTTTCTATGCAGTAGCTCAGCTTTATTTTAAGTTATGATTTCAGCCACCCTTAAAATTGTTCATAACACTCACTCTGTCTGTGCAGTTCAAATAAATTTGCAAAAAAGAAAAAAAAAAAGTTAATTCAAGGATGCGTATTCATTGTGAATGGACAGAGCAGAGAGCATAAGTTAATTTTCTAAAACGCATTTGCACATTATGAAGTTAACCCTCTTTAACTTAATGCTGTTGAAATTAAAGTAGAGCACCATTGGGTACATCTGGCGTGTAAAATGGGCTCATATTCTTTGGTAGTTATACAACCGTGCAAAGCAATATTCTGAATTAATAGCACCCATGTGATTGCAGCTCTTACAATTAAAGATCCCTCACCATTTTCTACAGATAGCAACATACTTTTTGCGGTTAAATGTACTTTTCCTCTAGCTCACCTGGTGGATCATAGCATTAGCATCACCAATGTCATGATTTTGATCCACATGGAATGCACATACTGATAAAAATTTGGGCTTTTTTATCAGGAATATACACTGGCAGCCAAAAGTTTGGAATAATGTACAGATTTTGTTCTTATGGAAATAAATTGGCACTTTTATTCACCAAATTAGCATTCAACTGATCACAATGTGTAGTCAGGACAATAATAATGTGAAAAATTACAATTACAATTAGAAAAGTTATACTATTACAATTAGAAAAGAACTTCTTAGACTACTTCAAAGAGTTCTCATCAAAACATCCTCCACGTACAGCAATGACAGCTTTGCAGATCCTTGGCATTCTAGTTCAGTTTGTCCAGATACTCAAGTTAAATTTCACCCTATGCTTCCTGTAGCACTTGCCATAGATGTGACTGTCTTGTCGGGCACTTCTAACGCACCTTGCAGTCTAGCTGATCCCACAAAAGCTAAATGGGGTTAAGATCCATAACACTCTTTTCCAATTATCTGTTGTCCAATTTATTTGCCCACTCTAACATTTACTTTTTGTTTTTCTATTCAAAAGTGGCTATATCTTTACAATTCTTCCCATAAGTCCTGCACCCCTGAGTCTTCTCTTTACTGTTGTATATGAAACCGGTGATGAGTGGGAAGAAATCAATGAAGCTGTCAGATGAGGACATGTGAGGTGTCTATTTCTCAAACTAGAAACTCTGATGTACTTATCCTCTTGTTTAGTTGTACATCTGGCCTTCCACATCTTGTTGTCCTTTGTCTTTGAAGACTTTTCAAGACTTGTATAGCCTTCATTCCTCCAAAAATGATTGACTAACGAGTTTCTAAACTGTTTCTTTTTCAACTTTTTACATAGTATTGACCTTAAAACATGCCAGTATATTGCATACTGTGGCAACTTAAAAACAACAAAAAAAGACAATGTTAAGATTCATTAAACAAACCAAATAGCTTTCAACTGTGTTTGATATAATGACAAGTGATTTTCTAGTACCAAATTAGCATGATTACTAAAGGATAGGTGTTGGAGTGATGGCTGCTGGTCATCAAAAAAATGTTTTTTTACATCAATAATGTCCTGACTACTATCAGTTGAATGCCACTTTTTTTTTATTAAAGTGAATTAAAGTAACAATTTCGTTCAGAAACAGCAAAACCTGTGCAATATTCCAAACTTTTGGCAGCCAGTGTATAATATATATATATATATATATATATATATATATATATATATATATATATAATTATATTAATATAATATACACCTTTTAAAGCCTAAATTTGGTGATTTTTTTTAATCTTTGTGTGACGACCTTGGACACAAGTGGTTTTAAAATGGCAGGCCTGCTATAAATTCAGGCTTTTTAAAGCTTTAAATGTACAGTTTTTGTCAAAATTGGATAATTGTCCTGATTAATTTTTCAGAGCTGTTCAGTATGTTTTACAGCCAATTAGTGCATCAATGTGACAATCTGTTCTTTGGAGAGTTTCGGCTTTAATCGCTGTTGCTCTTTAGCAGTACAGTTTGTTCATGTTTAGCATGAGCTGTCATTACATTTCTGACCATTGTCCTTGACGCATAAAATAATATTAGTTTTTTGATACCAAGGGACCTGTAATTGTACCAGCAAATTGACCTCTGCGAAACAGTTGTTTAATGTTGCTTTGAGAACACCCGCATCACAAATGTAATAATCAGACCTTGTTTTGATCTGATACATCATGCTATTACCAGCAATCAACTTAATGTGACTCACCTTTGCAGTTGCATTTGTAATTGTGATTCAGTTCCACCAAGATTCAAGTTTTTAAATGAAATATAAATACAATGAAAAAAGCCTATGATAAGAAGATACTATCCACGTGCAACCTTTGACAGTGGTAAGTCAAATAAATGTAGCGAAATGGCTTACAAATAATGCTTCTTCCACATTAAAATGAGAAATAAAGTGTACAGATATAGTTCTGCACAATTCATCATTTCACTATTAGATAAACAGGTGTGTTATCTCTGAAAATGTATTGCAACACAATGTTTTCAATGTAAACTTTTTAACTTCAAAGCTGATTGTGTCTTTTAAAGTGAAAGTGCTGTGACAGCAGAGCATCATGTGAATCCTAGATTCCAATCTCTTTCTCCCCAAGAATCTCAAAAGACAGACCCAGACAGCACAATTTATGTTTCATATTGTATCATGAACAATATTAAAACAATAGCACTTTGCACTTGCACTGTGCTTTCATTTGAGGATCAATGATTATCATATACAGCAAGCACATAAAATATCTGTTTTTCATTGTCTGTGCATCCTAAGTAATGAAATTAATATACACCAACGCTCCTGGTGACGAGTTGACAGATTGGGTGACACTGCTGCTTTCAAATGCTTACATGCTCATTTGAACGCATGATCTGGTACTCCTTTTACACAGAAATCATCTAGGTTACTGTTGTAAACGCCGTTCCCTGATGGAGGGAACGAGACATTGTGTCGAATGATGCGACACTAGGGGAATTTCTTGAAGGCCTCGGTTACCTCTGAACTTGAGAAAAGGCCAATGAGCATTTGGCATGTCCTTCCCCTGGACATACGGGTATAAAGGGAGGGAATGCATCTGTTCATTCAGGTTTTACACTGAGGAGCCGAGAATAAGGTTCGGTCATTGCAGTGGCTCGTTTCATCGTCATGGCCAGGGGGACACAAAGTCTTGTTCCCTCCATCAGGGAACAGAGGTTACAACAGTAACCTAGACATTCCCCATCTGCCGCTCACTTCGACGTTGTGTCAAATGAAGTGACACTAGGGGTCCCTATTCAATCACGCCATGTGCTGAACCGTGTACGTGAGCTGCTGATGCAGGTGCGGTCAGGCAGTTGCATGCCAAGTCAACAGGCTGTGTCAGACTGCACGTACCCTTTCCCAATGCCCGCGTAGACCACCACCTTCCCTGGCTGGTAAAGTGTGGCGAAAAATGTCACATAGGTTTTCAGGCCACATGTGGAAATGGCGCGGTTTTAGATACTACCTGCTGTGAGGGAGGAGTGGCTACAAACACGGCGACCGGGGAGCAGCAGGGACTACCGTCCCAAGGGAGACACGAGTCTGCCAGTAGGGGGACAGTACTGTGGAAAATACACACAGGGTGATTAGTCCACAAAGGCCCATCCTGTGGTGCACCTATTCCAGTACAGATTAATTTTAGTACCCGTAATGGGTCTGGTCAGGGAATTCCTCCACTTAATTCGCGGACCAGAGGGCTAGGGAGGAAGAACATCCAGGGAGCGTGAATTTAGTGGACTCTCCTGGGTGAAAAGAGTGCACGTGATCACCTCAGTGGGGGGGAAAGGCGCTATGTGCAAGCGGAACACCCGGTCAGACGTTCTGATGTTCATATTGTAGGGACTTACCGTCCACTGCATTGTGATGAGCCGATATGGCAGCAACATAACCTTCAAGGTGGAGGGGGACAGCCTCCTATTTTATGCAGCTCGTCAATGCTTTGAAAAAGGTAAATCAATAATAAATATGTGCTGTTTATCTGTTTAGAGTCACTGTCTGCTTTAGTAAAATAATGCTTTTTCCCCTGACTATTTAAAAAGTTAATTCATCAAGCTATTATGGACCAGTTCAAGCTGACAACACTGAGTGGACCACAAGAGACTGCAGAAGCCTACATGTGTAGATACATTATGCCAAAAAAAGAATTAATATCCAATATTAATACTATTTTCTGTATTTTTATTTCGATATGCTGTTTTTAGTAAACTGTGAGAGACATTATGTGGGTGACTTGAGTCAATGAAGTTCTTGATTTAAATTTTTAACCACGATGAAACAGCAATGCGAGCACCGTCTTGGTTGCAAAAACGCTGCATGCAATTTTACCAGTTGTCAGGTCCAGTGTAATGAGAAACTGCCTTGTTTAGTTTCTATAACATTGGATACATACCCTTCTTTAAGTATCATCATGCCAGCCACCTCGGTAGTCGATGTTATACAGTAGACTCTGTAGTAACATTCAAGCATATTGGATGTCTGATGAGCGGTGCCTGTGCACATGTGAATGTGTGTGCATATTTGCTTAAACACAGTGAAACAACTCTGGATATGTCTGCAACTTCAGCGGCTAATCAAGTCTAGTCAAGTCAAGTCAAGTTGTTTTTATTGTCGTTTCAACCATATACAGTTAGTACAGTACACAGTGAAACGAGACAACATTCCTCCAGGACTATGGTGCTACATAAAACAACATAGGACAAACCCAGAACCACACGAGACTACACAGACTAAATAAACACAGACAAGTACACTGTAGTGCAAAAAGATGACAGTTTCTAAAAATGCAAAATGTAAACATAACATACTATAAGATAGTGTTCTATGCAGTTATTGAGGTAGCAACCAGGTATAAAGTGAAAAAATGAAAGTGCAACTCAGGACGTGTGTGTGTGTGTCAAACCATTCTCTGAGTATTGAGGAGTCTGATGGCTTGAGGGCCGTGAGGGCCTGAATGCTTTGGTACCTCTTGCCAGATGGCAGGAGGGTGAAGAGTTTATGTGAGGGGTGTGTGGGGTCGTCCACAATGCTGGTAGCTTTGTGGATACAGTCTTTTTTGTAAATGTCTTTGATGGAGGGAAGAGAGACCCTGATGATCTTCTCAGCTGTCCTCACTATCCTCTGCAGGGCTTTGTGGTCCGAAATGGTGCAAGTCCCAAACCAGGCAGTGATGCAGCTGGTCAGGATGCTCTCAATAGTCCCTCTATAGAATGTAGTGAGGATGGGGGGTGGGAGATGTGCTTTCCTAAGCCTTCTTAATAAAGCTGCATACAGACAGAGATGTGTTCATTAGATTCTGTTTTGTTATTTACTTATTTTTTACATTGCATCACAAATGCCATGGACTCGGAAAACATCCAGAGTCCCAAAGGCTCGAGTCCGAGTCAAGTCAGGAGTCTGTGACAAGTCCAAGTCCATTAAAATTGGACTTGTGACTCAGACCCAAGTCCGAGTCCAAACTCGAGTACCCCGACTCTAGTATTTACTCAGTACACTAGAGATGCCAACCCCGGCCACAGATTCATCTGATTGGTCCATTTGATTGGTCCATTGCTAGATGCACTGCATAGATCAGCACTTAAAAATCAGTGGCATGACAAAACACAAGAATGCGTCTGTATGAATGGGCCTTTACAGTGGTGTTTCATCTTTGCTGTTTTTTCATAAGCTATAAAACAAACACTACATTAGATTGCAATACTCATATAGTCATGTTTCCACATTTCCTTAAGAGAAGAGGCTGTTGATAAAAAAAAAGAAATCTCTCACTTCCTCTTCGCTGCATTGCTAGATGCACTGCATAGATCAGCACTTAAAAATCAGTGGCATGACAGAACACAAGAATGCGTCCTGTATGTATGGGCCTTTACAGTGGTGTTTCATCTTTGCTGATTTTTTATAAGCTATAAAACAAACACTACATTAGATTGCAATACTTCTATAGTCATGTTTCCACCTTACCTTAATAGAAGAGGCTGTTGATAAAAAAAAAAAAAAAAAAGAAATCTCTCACTTCCTCTTCGAAGACCTTTACAAAATTAAAGGTCATACATTTGATATGCAGATGCTTTCGGATAGACCTTTACACTTCTAATAGAATGTTTTGAATAAAATTTAATCTCCAAGTACCTTAGTCAAATATTCTTTAAAGACAAATAAAAAAAACCCTCAAAAATCAAAGAAGGCCAAAAGGGGCCATTATGTTCTTTATTATATAAAATGGCTCTGTCAGTGGCATTATAGAACAACAAAAGCATCTAAAAGACCATTTTAATGCACAAGAGTGTAATTTAGGAGTAGTTCACCCAAAAAAAAAAAAAATGTTCATAACATTTTCTCTGCTGTATGGCTTTATGTTTTCTGAGAAAATAAAGATGTTAGGTAGAATATACATTTACTTTCATTGTATGGAAAAATATTTTAACTTACATCTCCATTGTGTTCCACGGAAGAAAGAAAGTCATTCGTTTTGAAAAAAAATAACATGAGTGAATGAGTAAATCATGATTTCCTTTTTTTGATGAACTATGTAAGGAAAAAATTTGACGATTGTATGTGACAGACCATTGAATTGTATGTATGTATGTACAATAATATGGGCATTATTTTTCAACATTTTAATGGTTCAGAGTCAATTATTCTGCTTATACCAAGGTTACCACACCTTAAGACTTTGTTCCGGGTTTTATTTAAAAGATTACCTTTCATTGGAATAAAAAAGTTGTGCATGTGTGTTTGTGCGCACGAGCGCGCATGTGCGTGCATGTGTGTAAGTGCAGGGGAGACGAGAGTGTGCGAGGACTCTTTTTAACTGAAATATGACATAGTTTTGATGCTCTTAACCGATTTACTTGAACCAATGACTTTGTTTAAATTGTTTTTTGTTGTTGTTGTTGTGGTAGCCTCTGTAGGGCTCTTTAAAATAACTGAAATAATTTGATAAAGTGATATGGAACCATTATGCGATCAAGACCTGGAACTACTTTATAGCCGTGCGTTTATTGAAAAATAATTGCACACTTTACAACGTCCGTGAAGCAATCAGAATCAAGCATTCAACAAACCTGTGGTATAAATCATTTTAAAGCTGAATCTTTTGAACACCTTTTAGTTTCTTTGATATTTGTGAAATACATTTATTTCTTGTGTATTGATGGATGCTTTTTCAACATCCAGCACATTTAAAAACACTTGTCACTACAAAGACAAGGATATAAGCAGTAAACAATGTGACTTCACAGAAATCAAGGCACTTTATAGCAAACATAACAGCAAGTACACTGTTGCTTTGTATGTGTGTTCACAATTTCCACAAACCCAGAGGACTGTACGAAAAAAACGCATCATGACGATTAAAAAACATTTTTAATTAAAACATACTGATGATGAAAATAAAACTGCAAGATATTAACATGTCACTGAGTCAGCTCCAGGCCATGTCACAGCCACGCCAGTGTCAGCTCCATGCCATGTCACGCCTCAGCCTGCTTCATACCATGTCACAGCATTACCTCATCCTACTTCATGCCATGTCACAGCCACGCCTCAGCCTGCTTCATACCATGTCACAGCCATTCCTCAGCCTGCTTCATACCATGTCACAGCCACGCCTCAGCCTGCTCCATGCCATGTTACAGCCACGCCTCAGCCTGCTCCATGCCATGTTACAGCCACGATTCAGTCTGCTCCTTGCCATATCACAGTCATGCCTCAGTCTGCTCCTTGCCATGTTACAGCCAGACCTCAGTCTGCTCCTTGCCATGTCACAGCCACGCCTCAGCCTGCTCCATGCCATGTCTTGCATCAGCCTGCTTCATGCCATGTCACAGCAACTCCTCAGCCTGCTCCATGCCATGTCACAGCCAAGCCCCAGACTGCTCCATACAATGTCATAAGCCTGCCTCTGCTCCACGATCCAGGCCCGCCTCTACTTCATGGTCCAGGCCCACCTCTGCTCCACGGTCCAGTGTTCACTCCTGCTACATCAAGTCACCAAAGCCAACCCCCCCCCCCCCCCCCCCCCCCCCCTTTTACTACTGGAAAAAGTTTAGGCAATGTGGAAGACTTCCTGTGTAGTGCCTGTACCTAAGATTTGTAAGCCTACAGAGTTCAATCATTATAGGCCAATTGCTCTGACCTCACACCTAATGAAGACTCTAGAAAGACTTGTACTTAACCACTTACAAACTTTAGTGCGCTCTGCTATGGACCCTCTGCAATTTACTTATCAATGAAATAGTGGGGTAGAGGATGCAGTTATCTTTCTTCTGCAGAGATCTTAAGCTCATCTAGTGGAGGCTGTGTATACTGTGAAAATCATGTTTTTTTTTTTTGTTTTTTTTTTCTTCTCCAGTGCATTCAATACCATTCAGCCTTCACTGCTTAGAATTAAGATGGAGAAATCAGGAGTGAATATTAGCTTGGTAAACTGGATAACTGACTAATTTACGGCTGTTTAATACTTCTGTGTAGAAATTTGAAGGCTGTTTATTGGATCAATACAGGTAAACATCATATTATGTAACTATGCATTACTTTACAGAGAGCTTATGACCTTGTAGTTAAGTCTTGCCATAAGAATAGGTGGTGCAGCCAAATAAAGCACTGACAGTTACAAACTAACTAGTAGTTACTAAGCCATTAGTGTGTACTTTACGTCTCAACTTAAGTGAGACCTTATGCACAGCTGGTGCAACCCTACCCAGCTCTCTACAACTGCTCATTTGATCTCTTATCTAAACTTTTCACCCGGAGTGGTCCATCGAGCGAGTCGCCTCCACAAATGGGCGCTGCCCCGGCTCATGCCTCTCAAGTTCTATCCCAGCTCCATTCGAACATGAGGGGAAAAATGTTTAACTATTTCTTTTATCATCATTCCAACACTCCCCAACTTTTCAATCAGGTTCTCCCTCACAGCTGTCTTCCATTTAGGGCATGATCCATTCAGCGATTCTGTTTGTCTACTGTCCTTCTAAAATTAATATGGATAGTTCCCCCTCAAAATGCCATCTGGAGCACGATTTATCCCTTATGTGATTTATCACAGTAACAAACATGCAACAGCGAATTCCTTTCAATCAACCAATTCTCTAATTACTACTTTTCAATCCAACTCAGACATTTTAATGTGAGCTAGGTGCAGCGCAGCACACACTCTGAATATTGCACAGCATACCGCAGTTTTACACAGCCTCTGTGCGAACAGACACAAGCCGAATTCGGCACTGCAAGAGGCAGCCCACGTGTCGTGTCCCAACTCATTCATAATCATTCCACAAACTCACCTTGCCTCTTCTCCACATTTGAGTTCACTTTCCTGCGTAGCTTCGATAACACAAAGCAAATGCTGCTACAAACTTTCACTCAGCTCTACACTATAACATGGCTTTCCCTCCTCCCGTCTGGTCAAATGCTGCTCACAGGTAAAATTAATCTATCACTTTATTTTCCAGACAGTCTTCTATACTTTTGCCTAAATCATTGGATTACAAACTTTCTTTTACAAGCTTGACCATGCAACTTAATTGCTGCATAATTTTAAAAGCATTCAATAATATGTCATAATTTTACCCTCCAGCTAAGCTTAAAGTAACAGGTTTTAATCTACGCCAAATTTCTCCGCTTGGCACCTTGCTTTATACTGCAATTTTTTAGTTTCCGAGGAAGTATTACAAGTCATCAATATAAACAATTCATTTTATTCACCACACTAGTGCAAACGGTGCTATTATAGTATCCATTAAATCAAACTCTCTTGCACAAACCACCACAATTTCATGTGTCCTCCTCAAACGAGACAAGTCATCCCGTACCATTTATACAGAGTCATGAAATGGCCCGCATTGCTTTAGAAAACAAATCTACAAAGCTCCAAACTATATGCTTGAGTTAATAAACAACAGAACATGGTATTCATCTGGACAATCAATTCCAGATGACTTCTGATTTCATGACAAACTAACTTTAATTGATGTCATTCGTATACTCATGCAAGCATGTTTCCTCACATCATTTCACACGTTCCTGACATTTAACCTATAAAAAAAAATTACATCCAGGCGTCCGCAGATGCTCTTATTTTCCATGTTAACATGTTTCTTTTAGCTCAACAAATCCCTAAGCAGCACAAATGTGCTGTCCAGGTGTCGCAAATACAGCATCTTTCAGGCCGTACAACTAAACCTCCAACTACACTGTAAACAGTGCAACACGCTGTCCAAGCGCCACAACTGTGTCATCTTTCCTGTCATGCAACAAACCCCCACTACATAGCAAACAGTGCACAAACGCCGCAACTGTACCACAAAAGTACCACTATTGCAGCACATCTTTTAGACCATGCGTCTCAGCCTCCATTGCACTGTAAGCCATATTATGCCACTCATACAAAACAAACCATCACCCACCTAGCAACTGACAACAGTCTGGCTGTTTCAGGTCTTCCCTAAACAGCTCACCATAAGCCTGAATCTTTGAACCAATCAATTTCATTCGAACATAGCCTACCATATGCACTCACCTCGAATACCATGCTCAACTCATTTGTACACCAGATTGAGTTTTTGCTTATTTGCAGCATAAACTTTTCGCAAATAAAGTGAAAAGTTTAACTTCCTGTTAACCGTTGCACTCAAGGATTCATCCTGTTTATCCTACCATAGTACACCATGTACTTTGTATCCAGCCGTTTGCAGCTTCAAGCGAGCTCAGAAAATTCAGTATAATCATTCTTACACAAATCGTATGCTCTCCCTTTGAACGCATTGCGATCCTGCACCAGAGGATTCAGCCCATTCATATCACAAATGCCATGCAAGCAAGTATCCTGATATTGCCTCACATCTGTTCCAGACGCCTTAGTTTTTTCCCACACAACCTATTGTCTCAGCTAAAATCCATCCCTCTAACCATTCCTATCCATGGGCCACTACAGTGGATTCCCACGTGAGGCTGCCTCCGCTGGTGAACCGCTCCAGACCCATTCTCCTCTTCACTTTATCCCCCTCCCTTCTACCATTCTAATCTCTCCTACTCCGGATCCTTTCCCTCCACATGACTGCCTCCGCAAGCGAATTTCTTCCCAAATCCCTCTAACCACAATTAAAGCAGAAAACATTCCAGTCTCAAAAACCATTTTGCTGAATCTTTCTCGTTTTCATTCTGAGATCCAGAGCCTTGGCACTAGAGGCACTCACCAAGCCTGGAGGGAAAATTAATGTTCGGTCTGGGCAGCTAAGATTCATGCCTCCATCTGGGGCAACCTGGCCCTTCAGGCGAAACGATCCCTCAAGCACTTTCCAGCTCTCGCAGAGCTCATTTCTAAGCGACCACAACTGGCACTGTCTCTTCAGTGCTTCCACCTAATTTCCATTCTCCACGTCTACCTATTCTATACCTCCCAGTTCCTATCCCCCAAGCAGACCCTAGCATGAGGCTGCCTCCACTAGCAACCCCTGCTCGTTCTATCATAATTTGGCACCTCTGCCCACCTCTCACATTGCTCAGCAAGTGCCTTCCCCTTCCCCAAACTCATTTAATCTCTCCATGCTCCATTTTGGGGGGTACAAGGCATATCATAAATACATTGTCTCGTCTCAAATGCAAGAGATATCATAAAATACTTTGTCTCGTCTCAAACACAAGACTCCTTTGACAACAGCTCGTTGTCCCATTTCCTGGCATCATTTGGGGGGCATTTGTGCTCAGGTGAAGCCTCGAGCCTCAAGCCCTTTGACCAGGACAGCAAGCCACAAATCGTTAACTGACTGGGACACCAGTGTCTATGTGGGGTGGGGGGGGGGGGGGGGGTTGGTGATAAGGGAAGGGCAAGGTGAACTCCCAAGGGGAAGACACCGCAGAGACCACACCCTACCCAGAGAAGGGGGGTATTTCGAGTGGAGATATGTCACATGGTCTTGCCGAGTCTAGTCGGAAGTATGTCATGTGGAGAAGTCCCATGGTAGGTCCTACCCAAAAGGAGAGGAGGCTCTACGAACTTGGGGTCTCTGCCCAAGGAAGATGCATTTTACCAACAGGGAAACCTTTCAGTGAAGATATGCGTTGCAAGATGTTACCTACGGGGAACCAGCGCTTGTGGAGCACCTATTCTAGTACAGGGCTTAGATAGCACATTTCTGAACCGGCAGTGAGTTTCTCTGTAAATTATGGTTCTTGGCCATAATTAAACTAAAGCCTATTGGTTATTTTAAAAAGGAGGCCCATCAATAAATATCATGCAAACTTCTTTTTTCAAAAGGAAATACATCAACACAGGAACATAAACTGTTCTCGTCAAGCCATTTAATTTGGTAAGCCAAAAGTCTTAATTTACTCACATATTTAATCTGATGTGAAACATTTTAAATTAAAGGTTTTTTCTTTCCTGTAGGTGCAATAACAGGTGTGCATTTACTGGCTATTTTTACAACCACAAACGTGACACATCCCATTAGAATAATAGCAGGAATTGTTTTATAAAGAACAGTTTTCAATGCATGAAATATCTGCCTCAAAATAATTGCAGGATCAGTGTCTTAATTGTCATCTGAAATCAGCTGATGAAATTACAGTTCTTTGTGCTCATTACCTCAAGTGAACATATCACAATATACTCCCTTTGTGGACTAAGAACACAATCTATACCCTTAGTTTTTAAGCTTGCAAGAGTGTCTCTTAAGGCAATCCCATTTCACAAGTCACTCAAGATAATGAGAGACAGCTCCTCCTATATTGTCTCTAAATTTAGTCTTTACACTGCATCAAGCTGTTAGTAAGACTGTGAAAGTCCATTTCATTTCACTAAATTGGTCTGAAACACCATTATCATGAAGAAAGCTGATACTATAGGATGTATTCTTGAGATAGGACTACAAATTTAAGGCTGTCTTGCCTATAATCAAGGGCCTCAGTGACATAAAAGGCTTTTTAAACATCCTTGCTAAATACAAACAGCAAAGAATGTAAAGCAGCCTGGGAAGTAACTAGGGTAACTGAAGATCACATGAAAGGAATGTCAAAGATACCTACCCTTTAATCACCTTTCCTTGTTGCCATGGCATTAGACTGACAAATGTCAAAAAACTGGCCATTACTACCTTAATACATATCAACCTGTTTCTGTGCTGCAAATAAATGATTTTCTGTGAGCTGCTATTGTTTAATTTCAAGGTAAACAATCAATGTATCAAACCAGTCATTTCTGTCAGGACCCAGGACCATGCATTGTTTTGGCATCAATAATTTTTTTGAAGACAAAATGTCAGGTGTATTAAGTCAACGGCCATTAATTTGGTTAAAGAAGAGTTCTGCTTTGCAGAGGAATCTTGGCTGGCTGTGAATGCAGCAAAATAGTGTAACGTGTGCACACAAAGCGTATGATTATGTTGGTGTACAATTATCCAGGAAATTACTATCTTCAGGTGGAAATGCTTTTCCGTTCATTATTAGAGGTAAATGGGGTCTATTTGTGAGGCCTTTTAACAGGATCTTTAAATTGATTAAAAAACCTGTTAAATCCTCTGTGGCCGCACTAAAGTGTAAAAATATTTAATAGGCTATATGCCTGAAAAAAGGAACAAATGTACCTGTTACGATCTATTTTGTTAAACTGATAAAACATTTTTTAGTGTGCCAGATTTTCTTTTAACTCTGAGGTAACTCATATCTCAATGCCCTAGAAAGTTTTGCATGGGCATGCACCACTCACATTTTCTTCAGAAAACTTTAAAAATGAAGTTTCAATGTTTCCCAGACTTATCTTACATATATACAAACAGATATACATTACTGCTAGTATTCAAAACCTTTAAGATGTTACAAAGGTTAGATAACTTTAAATCTGCTGCTTTGATTTACCAGCAGTCAAAACATCTCATGTGGTTGGAGCCATGGCACCCATGCTCACAACACAAAGGTGTCATAATGCTCCCACAGGGACAGGGTTTGTGTCTAGTGTCATTTCCCGATCCCATTTCCATGTCTGATATCCTGTCTCATAAAGTCAAAAACCCATAAAGAAAACGTTAATGATCAAAATCAAAATATATTCAGTAATAGACATGATGTTAAGTCATATTTAAAAAAATAAAACCTTGAATCTAAAAAGCAGATAAATTACATTTACCGTACATTTTGACATACATTTCGGGCTCATTGGAAATCAAAGTAGTACTCTTTAAATAGTTTTTTATAGTAATGGTATAGTAAGTTTCAAAGGAATTTCTGGGTTCAATACAAGTTAAGTTCAATCGACAGCATTTGTAGCATAATGTAGATTACCACAAAAAAAAAAAAAAATACTTTCGACTAGTCCTTCCAAAATTATTAAAAGCAAAAATTGAGGTTGCTGTGAAGCACTGACAATGGAGGTAATTAGGGCCATTTAATAACATCTAGGTTTTAAAGACAGAAATGTGAAGCTAATCATTTTTATAAGCACTTACATTTATCCTTCGTTTAAAACATGTGTTTGATTTGAGCTGCAAAGCTGTTTAAATCGTAATTTTCTGTCATTTTAGGGTTTACTGTGTTCTGTCGTCATGGCAATGAAGTTGTAAAATTGGATATGTAACTTACACAGAAAAAGTTAGTAAGTGATTTTATCACACTAAAATCATATTAACATGCATATTTTTTTTTGTCTTGTGGCAATAATTTTGAAACAGTGAGTATTTTAACATTTATGGGTTGGCCCTGTTCACTTCCTATGTAAGTAACGCAGTACACTGTAACCCAGATTTATTTATCAAGATTATGCCACAATTGCTGTCGATTGAGGTAAACTTGTATTGAACCCAGAATTTTCGTTTAATTTAAAACTCAAATTAACTCAGAAGTGTGAAATTTCTGCACTTCTAGCATAGCAAAACTATTTTATAAAAAATTAAAAAATAAATAATAATGTTTTTTTTCCAAACTGGTTTCTTGATCTAGTTCAGTAAGTACTATATCAAGTGTAACTGGCAAAAACAATGCACTGCTATTTTTGCACTCAAATTTTGAAAATTTTTATGCTTTATTATAATGTAGTAACACTGAAATAATGATCTATGTATGCAGTTATGAAATCAGAGACCCTCCACTCAAAATCCGATCACAAGTAATCAAAAGAGGTGCATATTGCAGGTGTAGGTTAAATGATGATGGAGCCTGTCCAGCTATGATCGGACAGCCTAAAGCACATCTTTAAAACCAGGCAATAAACATAACACACACACACACAGTGGGAAGGTTAAAGAGAGTGAAGTTAGAATTTATGCACTAGTCTAAAATTGTTTTCTTGTTTCTTTGTTATCTGTCAAAATGATAGGTAGCATTTGGAATTATCCATCAATGTTTCAGAAAAACTGTAAATGACTGAATTTCGGTTAACGCAACATCTGGTCCCACCCCAAACTCACACAATTGGTTGAGCTAATGTTGGACTGGTCCTTCTTGGCTGGTTAAGAGCAATGTTTTGATAGTCCCACATTGTTTTCATTGTTTTCAGGTATATATCATATCACAAATGCCTTTCTGTCTTTGCAAATTAAGATGGAATAGGAATAAGTATTTTAACATTGATAAAATTGCACGCTTCAGCTTTAATCAGGGCTTCAAAAGTAGTAGTTGCAGCTTTATTAACTTAGACTGTTCAGTTATTTTTTTCTTACTGGTGTGCTTTTAAAGCATCCCTTGTATCTTAATGAGGTACTGCTGGCTAATTATCATGTTGGATTAGTGTTAGCCAGAGATCTCAAACAGTACTTGTGTATCAATTACGTGCTGAATGCTAGATTACGCATCATGACTCAGGACATAATCAAGACTGTGAATTTCAAAGATTACTTCAGCATTCATGTTGTATAAAGAGCCCTTTATCAAAACTGCAGTGACATACATAATAAGTTGTTAATGTTTTTTACCATTAAGGCAATTCTCATCCCACATACTTTATGTGTGCTATTAACATTAGAAAGACTATAAGAGCATAAAAACAGACCTTTTAATGCACATTCATAACAACAACAAGACATTAGAAAAGAGACATTAAAAAAGCTTGAATTTAGTAGAATTTAGAATATGGTTGCACCCATTAATGCAATAACATTAGTTAACTAATAATTAACAATATTTTTATAGCATTTATTAATCTTGGTAAATGTTAAATGGTTACCCCCCCCCCCCCCCCCCCCAAACACACACACACACACAAAGTATAATAATTCTGTGATCAATTTATGGCTTTGCTTCTACTGTATAGAGCAAATTAGGGTTAGTAAATTATGACAAATAGTTGCATTATGAAACAATTAACAACTAACAATAAACAATAATATATTTGTAAATTAACATGAACTAATGTTAACCTACAGAACATTATTGTTACAGTAAATGTTACCTTTTTCATGATGCACCATATGGCTATAAAAAGAGTACAGTATATTCCACATACAGTATCATTTTAGCATGAAAACAGCAAGTAACAAAGAGGAAAGCAATGTAATTTCCATATGAATGACTCTCACACTGTAATTTCTGAAGCCAAATCTTTAAGATTTGAAAGTACAGCACACTGATAAGTGTCGTGGTGATAATTGCTGAAACATGTTCAGCTCACTCTGTTTTGTCCTTGGCTGTATTTGAAGCACATTATTACTTTTGCTGTGTGACAATGGATTATTTTTATACGTGCATGGTGGTACTATAAAAATAAATTGTCTGCATGCATAATAATATGTTAGTGTAATTATAAATGTATAATGGAGATAATTGTTTGTCTAAACTGTGTAAATATGAACTGGATAGCGTGATGACAGCACATCATTTCAAACACATTTCTCTATTGATAAATCTCCCTGATAGAGTCCATTATTTGGGTGTTGGATGTGAAAGTCTTCTTTCTTTTTCACTAAAATTGTGATGAATGTCTGTGTGCGGTCTGCACCACAAGAAGCCCAGTTGCCAGGGGATAGATGGAGCAGAGATATGTGGCCATTTATGTAGAGAGATGTTTATTAAATCTGAAAGATAATAATGGATGTGGAGAGAGAAGGGAAAGATAAAGATATAGGAGAAAAAAGAAATAGAAAGTACAACTGTCACTCATTTTCTGGAGGATAAAAGACAGAGATATCAGATAATCATATGGTAAAAAATAGAGCACTACAGTGGGCTTCTGGAAGTAAAAATACCATTAATTTTATATTTCAACATATAAATCTTTTACGTCAGACCTACCATAATCTTTGGGATTGATAAGTGATGGTGTATGCTTCTGCAGAAGCCAAAAGTAAATGATATTTTAATGATTTAAAATATATAACAATAAACATGAATAATATTGTTTTGTTTTTTTATCCCCTTTTCTCCCCAATTTGGCATCCCCAATTCCCACTACTTACTTGGTCCTCGTGGTGGCACGGTTACTCACCTCAATCCGGGTGGCAGAGGGACAAGTCCCAGTTGCCTCTGCTTCTGTGCAATCCATGCATCTTTTCACGTGGCTCACTGTGCATGACACCGCATAGACTTACAGCATGTGGAGGCTCATGCTACTCGCCGTGATCTACGCACAACTTACCATGCACCCCATTGAGAGCGAGAACCACTCATCGTGCAACCCGATATCACGCCGAGGCGTGAAATAGACACGCCGGTCCACTCGCGGATGCGTGTCGGTGTCACGCTTTGCCTCCTCCAGGCGTGTACATGACACGCGCGCGTCTACGTAGAATACCGTCAGGGGGCGATCGTTTCCTCGACGCCAACAACTCTCCGCGCACCAGAGAGGAAGCGATACCGTTGTCGTCGCGTTGCACGTTCGTGCGGGCGGGATGCCGGCCAATTTCGCCGGTTACTTTCACTTGTGACCATATGTGACAAATAAAGGTTCATTACATAGTGCTGCTTTCATGAAGAAATCCTAACGTTGCTGTAGCCTAACGTTGTTATACGTGTGTGTGTGTGTGTGTGTGTGTGTGTGTGTGTGTGTGTGTGGGCTGTCGAGTATCTTGTGCTGATGTAAATAAACAAATAAATATATATATATATATAAATATATATATATAAATATATATATATATATATATATATATATATATATATATATATATATATATTTATATATATATATATATATATATATATATATATATGTATATATATATATATATATATTTATTTAAAAAGTGTATTTATATACAAAAATAAACCCGGAAGTGGAGAACGCGATGTATCGCTTCCTCTTTGGTGCGCGGACAGTTGTTGGCGTCGAGGAAACGATCGCCCCCTGCCGGTATTCTACGTAGACGCGCGCGTGTCATGTACACGCCTGGAGGAGGCAAAGCGTGAAATAGACACGCATCCGCGAGTGGACCGGCGTGTCTATTTCACGCCTCGGCGTGATACCGGGTTGCATCGTGACCACGAGAAGGTTACCCCATGTGACTCTACCCTCCCTAGCAGCTGGCCAATTTGGTTGCTTAGGAGACCTGGCTGGAGTCACTCAGCACACCCTGGATTTGAACTTGCGACTCCAGGGGTGGTAGTCAGCATCAATACTCACTGAGCTAGCGAGGCCCATAATAATTTTGTTTTTAAACTTAAAACCAACGGCAATTAATCAATAATTTTGTATTGCACAATTTTTTTTTTTATTTGATTACGTCATTCTCAATCTTTAATGTTATCAGTAGGCTCATTCATTCCCTCACAAACAAATTTAAGTACACAGTATTGTACCTTTTCCATTTTTCACATACTTTTTGCTTCAAATCAAAGTTTGTGATGTTGTGATTCATCTTGGAGCTGGCTGGTTTGGAACATGGCTTACGATTCAAATACTTTCTTTTAAAAATCCCCATGGTGAAAAGTAATAGGAAAAACACTTCTGAACTGAGGCTGCTGAAAATGTTACTGTTGCAATCTATTGTGGAAATGTTGAAAGGATTTTCAAAGTTGCTTTGTCTGCTGTATTGCATAAAAAATGGAGGAAAAACACTATGATCACTCCTAGCACCCTTTGATCTGCTGTGCTAGGTCTCCTTCTCTTGCTACGTTATTTGAATAATTTTGAAAACAGGGCTTTTATAATGCATGACGGATGTAGGTTTTCATAGCTCTGGATATATATGGAGACATGGAGGATAGGCAGCACCGGCAGGAGATAATCAGTTCCTGTCTCAACTCAAAGCATTTATTTGTAAATGTTTAAATATTCCAGATAAATATTCAACCTACATTTCAGGACAGTTTAATAAGAGAAACGTTATGATAGTGTTATTAAAACACCTCTGCAATCTTTGGATATTATCAAATGTTTGAGAATGGCACATAACATGAAAGTAGCTGTTTTATTATTATGGGTTTCAATCTATAAAAATCTGTTATCAAATTAATTAGATTATATGCCGAAACAATGTATTTATTGAATTAATCATGATCGCACATATTAATAGCTGAAAATGGTTTATATCCCCAGGATCACACGTAAATTCCGTAATAACTATATTTTAATATTGCATTTGCAATTTGAGCATTGAAAACATTAGCAATGCTAATCCTAAAGTGAAATAAGCAATGATGTTGGATAGTTGAAACTGAATAAAAACATACAGTAGTCCCAAAGAGTAGGCATATTTGGACAATTAGACACATTAAAATGTATGCAAGTCAGTGCGTCAGATAAAATATTAGACAAAGTGTCATTTTTTTAAAAGAAAGTTAGAGCAATAAAGCCTTTCAAGCAAAAACATTTCACAAAAAGTAGTTTGTTAGGCTTGATTAGGAAGCAGAAGCAGAATTAATGGATGCAGGAATGTCCTGCATATCAAAATTGCCAATATAAACAGAACAGCTTATCTATCTATCTATATTACATTTCTGTTTGAAGTTCTCTGTCGGACTTTAATGTTATGGTTGCTCAGAATAATACATTTTCTATGCAAGGAAACCAATTGCATCCCTGTTTCACTTACATCCAATGTAACAAGTGCTAGCGGCTCATCTTGTACTTGAAATGAATGCTAGATTTATTGCCTTTAGTATAAAGATGAAACAATGTAGAGTGTACAATGTTACTCTACATTATACCACTCTAAATAGCACACATATAATCACCAAACATCTATGCAATCTGTTAAATATAATCTGTATATAATATTTTTTAAATGTCATCTGCAATACATTGTGTAGCCATCCTTATCAGATGTTAAAACAGCAAGGTTGTTAGAAAAGATTAAGACCAGAGCTAGTTTTTAATCCAGACAATATTTCTCAGGGTAGGATTCAGTCAACATACCTTAAAGTCCTGACTACAAAAAAGCTACAGTAATGAACATTTCCATAAACATTGGCTGTATCTGTATTTTGTTTCCATACTCACGCTCACTGCTCCTTACTGTGTCCTCTCAGTTCAAGCAACTAATAAAGTTAGCAAGCTAGCTAAGTTGGAAAAATACACAAATGAAAATGTGTTCATTGTGTCGATGAGTTGACACTAGGGGTCGCTCCTGAGGAGCCCAGACATCTCTGATCTTGAGAAAAGGCCAATGAATATTGGCGTGTGTAATTTGCATGCCACTCCCCCAGACATACGGATATAAAAGGAGTGCAAATTGCACACACATCAGATATCTTCTTCGGAGCCGAGAGAGAGCAAGTGACAGAGCTGAATTCCTCTGCCGCCTCCATTCATCTCTTCAAGCTGTTGGATCTAATGCGCTTTCCGGCGGTTCTCCCCCTCGCACACTACGTTGTGCTGAGCACACACCCCTGGGTGCTTCAGCAGCAGAGAAAAAAAAGTCCATAGCGTGAATAACTTAGTTTATATATATATATATATATATATATATATATATATATATATATATATATATATATATATAAACACAAATAAAAGAGTAATATTTCTCTAAAAGAGTGGCGCAAACAGGAATCGTCTTTTTCAAGATGTTTTTCTGTTTGTGTGTATTTCCTGGTTGTGGTTGATGTCTCTCCCCATCTGATGGCCACGATCGCTGCCTCTCGTGCCTGGGTGCCACCCACACGGAGTCGGCGTTCGTGAATGGTTCATGTCCTCACTGTGAGGCCATGGCTACGTTGCGGTCGTGGCTTGCCCACGCAAGAGCAGTATGAGGCGGCACTGGGGGGCGATATGGGGACCTCAGTGGGAGCCTCTCCGCCGGGTATTCCCCCATGGACCTCTCACTCTCACTCGTGATCTCATTCGGGGCGCTGTGCCCCATGCTGGCCTACGACCCCATTCTACCAGGGGTGTTGCGGCTTCATGGGCGTATTCCCACGGCACCTCTCTAGCAGACATAGGTAGAGCTGCGGGCTGAGCAACAACAAACAGCTTTGCAAGGTTCTATAACCTCAGGGTTGAGCCAGTTTCATCCCGTGTGTTATCAGGTGACACAAACAGGTAAGTTCGGGTTAGCTGGCTGGTTGTATTGCTTGTGCATAGTGCCTTTCCCCTCCCTTGAGGCGAGACGTGAGCTTTTTCCCCAGTTGCGTTAGTAAGAAGTGTGAACCCTGGACATTCTTCCTCCCTAGCCTAGCGGCCGTTGAGTCTTCAGAGAGGCTCGCTGCCACCCCGGTACGGGCATCACCAGGCCCCTGTACTGAGGTAAGTGCTCCACTTGTGCCGGTTGTCCCCCTAGGCAACCCTGTGTGATTTATATTCCACAATATGGTTTCCCTGCCGGTAAACCGCATCTTCCTTGGGCTGAGGGCCCTCTGTCCTTGGTCGCCGTGTTTGTAGTAACTTCTTCCCCCTTGGGTAGGAACTACCATGACACCGCTCCACACATTGTGCTTCCGCTCCTAACCGGTAAGACCGTGTGTTGTATCCCACCTAAAACCCCATCCCCCCTCTCGGGGCCCGGGTGTGGTCTCCGTGGTGTCCTCCTCTTTGGAGGGACACCCCCCCAGCTTGGACCATATATTAGCCCCCAGCCGAACGATTTTGTTCCTTTTAAAAAGGGGAGAACAATAGAGAGAAGCCCCGGCTGGGCCAGCCAGTCCTTATACTTCTGAGCAGTTAGCCATTCCCCAAGGTGCAGGGGATCACTTCATGCCTGCCAGTATGTTGGGGTATTTATGCGACGAGGCACACAGGGGTCTGCCTATCTCGAACCGCCAGTCTGCGTAACTCGGTTCAGCTCTTGTGGCGTTTTCAATTGGGACCCCTAGTGTCAACTCATCGACACAACGTCGAGTGAGTGACAGATGGGGTTACTGACGTAACCTCCATTCCCTGATGGAGGGAATGAGACATTGTGTCCCTTCGGCCACAACACTGAACCAACCGCTGAAATGGCCGGGTCTTTGGCTCGGCTCCTCAGTGCGATACCTGATGTGTGTTTGTAGCTTCACTCCTTTTATACCCGTATGTCCGGGGGAGTGGCATGCAAATTCCACATGCCAATTTTCATTGGCCTTTTCTCAAGATCAGAGATGTCTGGGCTCCGCAGGAGCGACCCCTAGTGTCAACTCATCGACACAACATCTCGTTCCCTCCATCAGGGAATGGAAGTTATGTCAGTAACTGAGACGTTTTCAAGCGGAAAGAATCCAGTAGATTTCTTCACACAGCATATGTAAATGCTAGCAAGGTGTTTGCTATTACTGTAAATGTTCATTTTTTGTCAACAATGTAGGTAAACAGGACATTGCAGAACACATTAGACTTAAACTAAAGAGATTATACAAATATGATGTGCACCTTCTACACTGCATGGGGCTGTCACAAACTCATTTGACAAAGCACAAAAAATGAAACAGAATGCAGTAGTATAAAGATGCATTTTTGTTTAAATGTTGAACATGTTTTAACACCTTCAGCTTGTACCGCGTTTGGCTGTTCTTGTTTCATGTTTAGGTTCATGTTTTCTGTTCTTTTATTTAGAAATTAGTTCACTACCTTGTCTAGTCATGTGATTATCCTGTTTCCCTCATGTCCATCTGTCTTGTTCTAATTAGTTTATTGTCTTGTTAACTTGTTATCAGTCTTGTCTTGTAATTGATTCATGTTTTAATAGTCTTGTTATCTTGTAATTAGTTTAGTCTTGTTATTGGTTCATGTTTCATTGTCTTGTTATTAGTTTTGTATTTTCATTGGTTGTCTTGTTAATTTGTTTACAATGTTGTTTGAAACAGTGACAAACAAGTTGTTTATGTTTGTTTTGTTTTGCATTGATGTTTTGGAAATAAACTGCACAATAAACTGTTCTTCACATCATCTCGTCTTCATCTTGCTGCTGTTTGCCTACGTACAACTTTACAGAATACTCAACCTACTATGAACCCAGCAGTTCAGCTGATGCATCTCCACCAGGGGAATCCTCCCCTTGAGGATTTTGTTATGGATTTTCTGGAATTATGTGATCTGGTGGATTTTGGAGAGGTATACCTCAAAAAAAAAGTTTTTTCATGCAGGATTAGATGAGCCCATCTATTCCCAGATGCCACCAGGGGGAATAGATTGGACTCTTCAGCGGTATACTGACTTTGCCCTCCTCCTGAGTGGACCACCTTTCACTGTGGGAGTAGCTGGTGGGGAGCTCCCGCCCCTCAAACCTCCCATGGCTCTGCCTTCCTTCATCAAGCCTCCCACATCTCTGAATTCCAATTCTCCCTATGCTGAGTTTATGAACATCCGGAAATGGAAGAGGAGAAGAAGGATTCCTACTCCCTATGCACTGTCTGTACTCACGACCACGGAGGTCAGTCCCCTGTCACTGCCAGTGTTTCCGGCCACAGAGGCCGTTCCCCTATAACTGCCTGTGCTCACAGCAATGAAGGTCGTTCCCCTGTCAATGCCTGAGCTCACAGCCACTAAGATTGTTCCCCTGTCACGGCCAGTCCCCTCTGCCCCGAGGCTGTCTCTCAGGTCTCCTGACCCTTTGGTCACCCCCCAAACCTCTGGACCCTGATCGCTTACTGGAGCCAGTTCTCTGGCAACTGGCTCTGCCCTGGTCTCCTGCTCCACACCCTGTATCACCAGGCCATGCTCCACACCCTGTCTCACCAGGCCATGCCTCACCAAGCCCACCGCTGGCTCAGCCTTAGTCTCCTGATTCACCCTGGTGTCAGGGTCCTTCTGCTCTGCCCTCCTCTCCCATTGGCTCCACCTTGCTGGAGCCATTTCTCTGATCACTGCCTCCGTCCCAATATCCTGGTCTATGCCGGTCTCTGGGCCCTTCGTCTGCTCCGCTATGGCCTTCTGTAGTCAAGTTTTGTCTGCCATGGTTTACCGGCCATCTGCCGGATCCCTTGTGGCCTGATGTATCACCTAGTTCCCCACTACCTAGCTCCCTCATGAACTTTTGTTTTTGTTTTTGGGTATCGGGGGTATCGGGAGCCGCCCGTAGAGGGGGGAATATGTTACATGTTTGGTATTCTCGTTTCATGTTTAGATTAATTTTCATGTTTTCTGGACTATTATTTTTAAATTAGTTCACTTATTTTATTATATCTAGTCATGTGATTATCCTTTTTTCCCTCATGGTCATGTCTCTCGTTCGCATTGGTTTATTGTCTTAACTTGTTATTAGTATTGTCTTTACACTGGTTCATATTTAAGTAGTTTTGTTATATTGTTATTAGTTTAGTCTTGTTATTACTTCATGTTTCATTGTTTTGTTATCAGTTTTGTATTTTCATTGGTTGTCTTGTTAACTTGTTTACCCAGTATGTGCATTTAAGCCCTCAAGCCATTGTCTCTTGTCAAGTATTGTTGGTGTAATGTTGTTTGTAACAGTCTTTTATTTTTGTTTGTAATTCACATTTTGGATTTCCACATCTAGTAATTAAACTGAACTTGGGTTCTACACATCATCTAGTCTTCGGCTTGCTCCTGTTTGCCTGCTTACAACATTACACAGCTCTGCATAGCCCTGCATATCTTCTAGATTAATCTACCTGGCTGATATATTCGATGCAACAGTGGAGAAGGTGAGTGGGATCACAAAAATAGACTGAATACCTATAGACTAGCACATGGCGAGTGCTCAGCTCCATTTCAGATCTGTATACTGGTAGAAGTACTTGCTGCCATCTAGTGCAGTTTTAGCCAGGACACAGAGCAAACAGAGCCTGAATCACAGGCTTTCAAAGACAGAATATATATAAAATATTATTTTAGAATTATTAGAAACTTTTTCTGTAAAAATGTATTCATATTTTGCAATTAGTCCACTGTGAGTTAGGTAAACATCTACATTATGAATATTTCCAGCAGAGCTTAAGAGGATAACTTGACAGCATTGTTACACTGGAAAAAGATGTGACGTAACTGAAACAAAAAACATGTTTGGTGTGAATGGCCCCTAAGGCCAGCAAATATGCAAACACAAATATTTGTCCAAAGCATAACAAGCATGTGGTCATATTAAACATCCTTAATATTCACTCTTGCGTTACTGTGGTGGTAACAAACCTTAGTACCCAAGGGGACAATAGAGTTACTGTAACTCCAAATGTTGTTTCATTAAACCAGGTGTGTTTTTATTCAGGTAGTGCACTTTAAGCATGCTTATAAAATCTAACCTCTTCAGAAAGATTCTCTTCAAACTACATTAAATACAATGACAGTAGTTGAAATGATCATAGAAGAAGATAGTTAAAGGGATAGTTCACCCAAAAATTCTCTCATCATTTGCTCACCCTTATGCCATCCCTGTGTGTATGACTTTCTTCAGCAGAACACAAACAAAGACTATAGCAGCACTGTAGGTCCATACAATGCAAGTGAAAGGTGATCTGACATTTGTAGCTCCAAATATCACATAAAGGAAACATACAGGTAATTTGTGTGACTCCTGTGGTTAAATCCATATCTTGAGAAGCGATATAATTGGTGTGGGTGAGAAACAGATACAAATTTAAGTCCTTTTTTTACCCTAAATCTCCACTTTCACTTTTATTGTGTGTCCCGGATTAAGATTTTAAAAACCAGGTCACCCTATATGTGATTTCATAAATCATTAGGGGAGGAAAATGTGAGAAACTTATAGTGATACTAATAAAACAGAGCAATTTAAGAAACCGTCCAAGGATCACTTAATCAGTCACATTATGGGAAAACATGTTATTTTCAGAGATAATCGTCTGATATTCACCCTCAGCATAAGGAATTAACACTCAGTTTCATGGTTTTTATTTATTAGTCAAGGCGTAAAAGCGTAAAGACTTGTTTGTTGGGATTTGGCTTTGCGAATTTGGAAAGAACTTTGCGAATTTGGCATTATCCCCCCATCGGCCCAGTGCATTAACACTTGTAGACAATTTATAATCTCTGAAAGCATGATATAGAATCCATACCTTTTCTGTTTTCATCCTATACAATTTTCAGTCAAGACAGTCTCATTCTGTAATGTTTCTGTGGACAGAAACAACATGGTAAATTTACTTATTTAAAAGTTACATTTTCTGATAAATAAATAATGCTGATTAAGAATTTAAATGGCACCCGTGTCATGTTTAATTAGGCAAATGTTTTAGCTACAGTAACTCAGCACACAAGGTGCTATGTAAATTTATTTAGATACCTTCTGCGACAGTAAGGTAAACAAAAAACATTGTTGTTGCATTTCTTTGTTTAAGGTGAAAACAAGTGAATAAATGTATACACTCCAATCACCTACTGTAAATCACTGAATTTTGGTGGATAAAAGCTATCATATGGCTTCGGAAGTCTTGAGATAGACTGTGATGCACAAGTTGTATGACCTACTTATATGATGCTTTATGGTGCTCTTTTTTATTATTATGATATGTGGGGGGGGGGGGGGGGGGTCTCCTATTTTCTCCCTTTTTCTCCCCATTTTGGAATGCCCAATTCCCAATGTGCTCTAAGTCCTTGTGGTGGCGTAGTAACTCGCCTCAATCCAGGTGGCTTAGGACGAATCTCAGTTGCCTCCGAGTCTGAGACCGTCAATCCGCACATCTTATCACGTGGCTTGTTGAGCATGTGAACTAAATTCAAAATGAGCTATTCCAGGACATATCAATGCATATATTCAAATGTTCCTAACTACAATGCTTTCTGCATTATGTTACTAATTGAGTCAGCTTTCTTTAGGCCAAGAAAAATGATAAAAGAATAAGTGTCAGTCAGATACAACATCTATAGTTCATGAGATATATCTGTGTACTGTTTCTTTATCAACTACAAGATACATCTTAAATCAGCATATGCTTGCCTGAACTCATAGGCCATGTTCTTGCCAATCAAAGACAGCAACAATTACCACTCTGGGAACTGCTATTCTCGCAAGCTGAATAAGAATATAGAGGAGCTATATTGTCTTTTTTTTTCATATGATGGCACTGATTGGCTGATTATGTCCTTGTCTGTATTGTTTGTGAGCAGGCAAAATGCAAATCTTTGTTCAATGCAAAAAACAGGGAAAATATGTGAAAGGTCAGTGTGCCTGCCCAGAGAAGTTTGTTTTTGTTGTTTCAGTGACCAAGGTTAGGCAAAATTCCGAATTTAAAGGAATAGTTCAACCAAATTGTTAAATTCTGTCATCAGTAACATCAAGCATCATTGTCTTGTGACCAAATTATTTTATAATGCTGCATCCTATTTGCAACATCAGTTCAAAGCACCCTGTTGTACTACTCCTCAAAAGACCTAGCCAATCAAAGCATATGCATAACATTTTATTTTTTACGAAACTTCCTTTAAAAAAGGACTACTCCAGAGAGCAAGATGGGATAGCTTTTAATAAGCCAGCTCTTGATGGGCCAGGCTTTGACAGTAAGCTATCCATACAGACTCCAGTGCTGATTTCATCCCCAGCCATTGGAATGATGAGAGAAATCTTCCCTCATTATTTTAATATAGTGCAGCCCCCTTGGGCAGGTCAGACTTATGTCCACATGTCCACTACAGACCTGTGTTGCCCTCTTAAAGAAATTGTTACAGAGGCTAAAGTCCTGCCTAATATCTTCTTTTGTGTTCCACAGAGGGTAAGAAAATTATGACAGAATTTGCATTTCATTTGAACCTTCTGGGGTCTGAGGGTATTTTGGGCCCTGGAGAAGTTTTGACATGCCTTGACATTTGTGCTTTTTCAGTTGCTTAAAAACATATTAATGGCTTAAGTCTGATAACACTGTATTTAGCACAAACTGGGCTAAAATAATATGTGAGCAACATGTGTGTACATGTTTGTATTTTTGAGAAAATAAAGTTTATGCATGGTAATTAAGTCATTGAAATAAGGCCATATAAAACATACTAAACATTTGTGACTTTTGAGAACTGGATCTAGTAGCCTAGAGTTTTTGTTACAAAATGATGTGAAAACAATCCTGATCACTCATTCATACATATTGTGAACTCTTTTTACAATTTAAAAGAACAGTTTTCTTTGTGAATATAGTGTAAAATGCAATTTGTGATCAAAGCTGTATTTCCAGCATCATTACTGCCGTCTTCAGTGTCACATATCCTTCAGAAATCATTAGAATCTGCTGATTTTCATACAGAATACAATTTAAATACCTGCTTTACCCGAAACTACATTACATGTAACAAAAACTTGCCTATTACGGGTCATATTTCAAATTTCAATACTCTGAATCCTGGCTGGCAAGTCTGGAAACAGACCCATTAGTAAAATATGTACATGTTTATATAAAATAGCATGTCAGCTAATACGTTAACAAACATAAATGACTTACTCATCCGAAAGTGTATCCTTGGCTGGATCAAGTCTCTCTTCAAAATACAAATGTTCATCGGAGTCCCACTCATCTTCTGAGGAAAATGTTAACTCTTCATCACTATCCAGGAGTTTCCTCACCTGTGTATCGTGCTATCTTTCAAATGCGCAGAAAAGTGAATGAACTAGATGTTTTTAAGGAACAGTGGGGTGGTGTTTACCTTTTGCATCGATCACCTCAGCACATTACCGTACAAAAAGCGCCCTCTGCCTGTGGGTGTGATCACATTAGGGATAATTAGCTGAGCCAGGAGAAATTTTGCATCACTATATTTCATACAGATTACATTGCAGGAGAATATTTGTTTTAAATTGTAATTGTTTATTTAAAAGTAGACATTTTAAGCTTTCTTTAGATATATGTTTCATGCTTATGTGATAAGTATTTTCAGAGTTTCAGTTACTTTTTGTGACGTGTTTCAGAAATATGCTCGCCCCCTCGGGCCACCCGCCCCCCAGCATGCTCGTTGACTCCCGTCCATGCTCGAGGCAACAGCGGCTCGCCTCACAGCCAGCCTGCCTATACTCTGGAGCTCGAGGTGGATGACTCCCCTAGGCTACCTCCTTCGGGCCAGCATGCCCAGGCTGAGGCTGACATGCAGATGTCCGACATGCTTGCCAGGGCCGTCGCTAGCGTGGGGCTGGACTGGAACCCTCCGTCCTCCCCACAGCCATCGCGGTTGGATGACTGGTTCCCGGGGCCTGCGTGCCGCTTACAGCCGCGCCGCTCACAGCCGCGCCACTCACAATCGTTTTTCCCGGAAGTGCATGATAAGCTGACGTCTTTGTGGAGGGCACCGCTCTCCACTCGTCACCAAGCCACCTGCTCATCCACTCTCGCAACCCTGGACGGTGGAGCATCCCACAGGTACACAGCAATTCCCCAGGTGGACAGGGCTGTTACGCTCCACCTGTGCCCTGGGAACCCTACCACCTGACGGGGTCACCCTGTACTCCCCTCCAAGGCCTGTAGGACAACATCTTCACTCCCTGCTAAAGCCTACAGTGCCACCGGACATGCCGCTTCTGCCCTGCATGCCATGGCCCTCCTGCAAGTCCACCAGGCCAAGGCACTGAAATATCTGCACGAGGGTAGCCCTGATCCCGAAGTGCTGCGGGAACTGCGATCGGCGACTGACCTCGCCCTCAGAGCCACGAAGGTCACAGCGCAGTCACTCGGGCAGGCGATGGCCACACTCATGGTCCAGGACCGTCATCTGTGGTAGAACTTGGTCGAGATGCGTGAGTCCGACAAAGTGCTCTTCCTCAACGCCCCTGTCTCCCAGTTCAGCCTATTCGGTGACACCGTCGAGGACTTTGCCCAGCAGTTCTCCACGGTGAAGAAACAGATGGAGGCCATCTCACACATCCTACCCTGCCGCAAACCTGCCGCCATGGGCCATGCCCCGTCTGCTCGCCGAGGGCATCCTCCGGTGGTGAAGAAACGCCCTGCTCCGCCTCAACCCGGGCCCAACTCTCAGCCCCTGCGTCAAGCACCCCACAGGAAGCAGACGCCCCCATCTCACGGACCTCCTCGTAGACCCGGAAAGCTCCCAGGAACTCCTGAGACGATCAACCCAGGACCAAGACGTTAGCTCCAGAGCTGGTAAGCAGACCACTCTGTCCCACGGTGGAGGGCCGGGAGCAGAATCTTTTGTTGAATTTAATTCATTTGCCCTAGACAGGGCTGCGGTACCCACATTCTCAGTTAAAGAGCTATTTCCTTTATCTCTGGGTCACCTGGCCTGCAAATGCCGTTCTCAAGGCACCAGATATCAACAGTGCCGGCATGCTGGAAGTGGACCCCCCCACCTTCAGCCCCTCGAATGTTCCCTGGCCGGCCAGTTCATCGGACTTCCTCCTCAGTCACTAACCCGCCCCCTGCCAAGTGTGTGGAGCAAGGTATGTGCTTTGAGGCTTTTCTCAGCACCAGAGCCTCGGGACGCGTCCTCACCTCCCAACACCGTACTACCTGCTATGCCCCGATGCAAAGTCCCGTGGGGTACATAAAAAATAATCGTCCCCTTGGTGCCCCTAGCACGGAGCTTGGATGCATGGATTTCACTTCCCAACCCGTCACGCTGGCTGGCCCGGACCATCCGATGGTTATGCAATTCAGTTTGCCAGGCCCCCGCCCCCCTTTGCAGGCGTCCGCTTTACCGCAGTACATGACAAGCATGCCAAATCCCTGAGCGCGGAAATCGCTACTCTCTTACTCAAAGACGCAATGAAGCCTGTCCCTCCAACCGAGATGAAGTAAGGGTTTCTACAGCCCCAGGCCTCACCCCCAGTCGATCCAGCTGATTTGGGAATGTTCGGCAAGGCCCAGGTAGATGTGTTTGCCTCCCAAGAGACCTCCCACTGCCCGCTCTGGTATATCAAAACAGAGGCTCCCTACTGGCCCAACGGGCCTGGTTCTCGGACCTCATACCCCTCGCAACAGCCCCTCCCTGGCGAATTCCCCAGAGGAAAGATCATCTTTCTCAGGGACGGGGAACACTCTGGCATCCGCACCCAGACCTCTGGAACCTCCACTTCTGGCCCCTGGACGGGATGCGGAAGATCTAGCTGGTCTACCACCTGCCATCGAAGAAACGATCATCCAAGCCAGAACACCCTCTACAGGCAAATTTACTCCCTGAAGTGGTGCATGTTCTTGAATTGGTGCTCTTCCCAGGATGAAGACCCACAGATGTGCGCAGTTAGGTCAGTGCTCTTATTTCTGAAAGAGAGGCTGGAGGGGAGGCTGACCCTTCCACCTTGAATGTGTATGTTGCTGTTATCGCGGCCCACCACGACGCAGTAGATGGCAAGTCTTTGGATAAGCACGACTTGATCATCAGGTTCCTAAGAGGCACCCAGAGGTTAAATCCTTCCCGGTCAGGCCTGTTCCCTTCCTGGGATCTCTCGGTGGTCATCGAGGGCCTTCAGAGACCCCCCTTCGAGCCGCTAGAATCAGTTGGACTCAGGGCCCTCTCTCTAAAGATAGCCCTGCTGATCGCACTCGCCTCAAGAGGGTCGGGGACCTGCAAGCGTTCTCTGTTAGTGACACTTGACTGGAGTTCGGTCCGGCGGACAAATATGTGCCCGAGGTTCCTACCATGCCCTTTAGAGACCAGGTAGTGAACCAGCAAGTGCTGCCCCGGGAGGAGGCAGACCCATCCCCTTCGTTGCAGTGTCAGGTACATGCTTTGCATACCTACTTGGACCGCACACAGCTTTAGACATTCTGAGTAGCTCTTTATCTGCTTTGGTGGACAGTGGAAAGGGAATGCTGTCTCCAAACTGAGGCTTTCCCACTGGGTGGTGGATGCCATTTCATTGGCCTTTCACACTCAGGCCATACCACCCCCCCCTTGCGGGTCCGAGCACACTCAACAAGGAGTGTTGTGTCCTCGTGGGCACAGACCAGAGGCACCTCCCTGGCAGACATATGTAGAGCAGCGGATTGGGCAACACCTAATACATTTGCGAGATTCCACAATCTCAGGGTTGAGTCAGTATCGTCCAGTGTTTTCTCAGGTGCGAGCCGGTAGAACTCGGTACATGCTGACGGACTGACCAGGTGGATCACTTGCACCTAGAGCCCTTTCCCTCGGCCAAGGCAAAACTGTGCGCTTTCTCTCCCAGGAGATCCCACTCATTCGGATCCCTGGAGGACTCCTCCCAACCCGATCCACTGCAGGGATCTACCCTGTACTGGAATAGGTGCTCCACAGGTCAAGACTCCTGCTTGAACTCTCCTTGTGTGTATTTTCCATGGTACGGTCCCCTTGCAAGTGGACCCCCTTAGGCAGTCCCAGCTGCCCTCCAGTCGCTGTGTTGTAGCTACTCCCCCCTCCTTGAGGCTGGATCTACCACCGCGCCACCTTCCACGTCGCTTAAAAATCCATGTGATGTATTCACCACTCTTACCTCCCCCTTCCTGGGCAGGTGTGGTCTTCGCAGGGTCTTTTCCCCCCTGAAAGAATAGGAAACTGGTTAAGACCCCCTTCTCTCGATGCGTGTAAGGGCCCCAGCCGTTTCTTGCTCTATGCGGAGAAACATAGAGAGAAAAGAGGCCTGACTAGGCTCTGCCTGTTCCGGGGTTGGCAAGCGTGGACTTGTTCCCCTGTTTAGGGTAACCAGAAGGATTCCAATGACTTTTATGGGGCATTAGGGTAGGGTACGTGCAGTCTGACACAGCTGGCCGCCTTTGCACGTAAAATTCCTGCCCGCTCCTGTGTCAGCAGACCACATACACGGCTCAGTGCATGGCGTGATTTAAATTGGACCCCTAGTGTCGCTTTTTCGACACAATGTCAAGTGAGCGACAGACGAGGAATGTCTAGGTTAAGTATGTAACCTCCGTTCCCTGATGGAGGGAACGAGACGTTGTGTCCTCCCGGCCACGTCGCTGAGCCGAGCCACTATTGTGGCCGGACCATTTCCGTATTACATACGGAACCTATACGTTTTGTTTTTATTGTGAGTGTATACAAATAAATGTAGACCCTTTATAGTCTCTTATGATGTCTTACACTGATCTGTATTTTATGTTGTTTCCACTGTAATGATGAAAAAAACCAGCAGGACACGCCGGCACTTAAAATATCCCTTTAATGTATGAAATTTTCTACATGACCTGTCAAATACGTTTTCTGTCTAATCAAATGTATCCAGGTCGTAAAAAATATAGATCATGTATGTCGGTAGATTGCCACTGTAAAAAATTATGTAAAAGTTGTAGTTAATTATTGAACAAAGCATATTTTCCAGAATGGTAGCAATGGGCAGGACCATCGCTAATCTTGTGAAAGATCGATCGATTCTATGGGCACACAAACAGTTAAAGAAAAAGACCAATTTCTTACACTACACTGCATCAGAAAAATTCTACAAAAGTATTAAACTCTGAATAAAATACAACATGTAGATCATATCAAAACTAACAAAAAACTCATCACTTGAGCTTACATTTTAGGCAGATGCTATTTACACCCCAGTGCAAATAGTGGCAGATATTATTTGCACCCCAACTCTGGTGCAAATAAAGGTAGATAATGATTGCACCCTGGTGCAAATGGTGTCAGATACTATTTGCACACATATTTAAATACGAACAAACTGTACAGTACAGAACTAACTTTAACCTTACCTTAGAAAAAATAACCTTAGTTTTACAACATTGCCCATAGTTTCACCATGGTATATTGGTGTAAATGTACAGTAACCACAAAATTTACCATGGTTTTTAAATTACCACAATATTAATGTACTAAAACTATGGTTAATAGCATTAAAACATCTAGGTTACATATGTAACCTCCGTTCCATGATGGAGGGAACGAGACATTGTGTCGAAGAAGAATCTGGTCAAATCTTGGTGCGTAAAGGGCAAGATAAAAACAACTTCTGAATGTGTGTGAACTCTGATCCCTCAGACATCGCTGTCTTAAAAAATATAATTATTCTGTAATGGATATCATGAACATGGATTAATAACCTTAGTAAACCTTTGTTAGTCAACACCATTTGCCACTGTATCCACAGATGCAAGTTAAGACTTTACTATGCATATGAGAAGCCACACTGTCCAGAAGCACTGCTGACTTCTCTTGGATCGGTCTCATCTTAGATGGAAAGTAGAACAGAGGAACCTTGTTTTTCTGGTCCTATGAGACCACATTTCAAATAGTTTTTGAAAAACACAGCCGTCGCTTTCTCCTGGCCAAAGAGGAAAAGGACCATCCAAGGTGTATCAGCATTAGGTCCAAAAGCCAGTGTCCGTATGGGCCAGGGGTGTGTCAGTGCCCATGGCAGGGGTAACTCTCCCATCTGTGAGAACACCATTAATGCAGACAGATTTGTTCAAATTTTGGAGCAGCATATACTGCCATCCAGCACGTCTTTTCCATGAACATTCCGGCATTTTCAGCAGGACAACTACAAAGCACATACTGACCGAATAAGCAGAGAGTGTAGGTGCTAGATTGGTCTGTTTGCAGTCCTGACCATCTCCATCTGAGAATGTGTGGTGCATTATGAAGCGCACAATACGACAATGAAGACCCTGTATAATTGAACAGCTGAAGACCTGTATAATGGATGAATGAGGGAAAATCCACTATCTAAACCTAACAAACTTGTGTCTTCAGTGCCTAAATGCTTAAGAAGTATTATTAGAAGAAATGGTGATGTTTCCCAGTGGTAAACACTCAACTGTCCAAACCTTTTTTGAAGTGTTTTGTAATCACCTGATTTGAAACTACTGTATATAAAAAAATAATATAATGTTTAGTTCTGTCAGGAAGACTCACAGATTTGAGTGAAATTTAAGATGACATTCGTTTGATGAATATAAAACAGAAATGTAATGTCTCTCTTTGGTGTAAGCCCTGTCTGGTGGTCCGAAGAAGTTGTACTCGGAACCATCATATCCTGCTGGAGATAGGAGGCAGGGGCAGGAGCTTAACCCCGTGCAGGACGGGACTCAACTGGTGGTGGTGGGGTGGTGGAGGTTGCCGTGTAAGTAAACTGAAACAGTAATGTGATTGTGAGCATACTTATAAACCAATGGCTTACTAGGTGGCCAGTGTGTGGGAGGTAGTGGAGGCATGAGTGAAAGAGTAGAAGAAGGAGTAATGAAGTAAATTGAAAGCTGTGGTACTGTCTGCCTGATGGCAGTCTGGTAAACAGTCTGTGTGCTGGGTGATTACAGTCTGTGGTGATTTTGTGAGCCTTTCTTAGACATCATGTATGGAAGATGTCCTGTAAGGCTGTTGCCAATAATGTGTTCAGCACTCTGGAGGGCCTTGCAGTCCTGGAAGGAGCAGCTGCCAAACCAGACAGTCATGCACCCAGTCAGGATGCTGTCTATGGTGCATTTGTAGAAGTTGGTCAGGATATTTTGGGGGGAGACCAAACTTCCTGAGCCTTAGCAGGAAGTAGAGTCGCTGACAAGCACATTCCACCACTGTCTTAGTGTGAAGGGACCAGGTCAGTTCATCGATGAGGTGAACACAGGGGAACTTGATACTCCTAACTCCTTCCACAACACCCCCATCGATGTATAAGGGGGTGTGGTCATCCTCCTGCAGCCTCTTGTAGTCCACTATCATAATTCCTTTGTTTGCTGATGCTTTGGCAGAGGTTGTTGTCATTGCACCACTCAGATCTAACCTAATCTATATAGGCTGTCTCATTATCCATCCTCTGTCCTCGGTCCTTTAAAAGAGTAAATAAGTTAAATGCAATACATTTTCTGAAGTTTTTTAAATTCTACCAAAATTTGATAATTTTTAGTTTTAAATTATTTGTTTGTTTTTTTAAGTTCACACAGTACAAAACAAACACTGTGTCAGCTTTGCTTGAAATTTTCCTGCTTCAGTCATCTTTTTTTTTTGTGCTGTCTCAAAGAAAAGATGAATATAATTTGAATTTCTTTTCATCACTGATGTATCTGTAAAATGACATGACATCAGATGGCTAGCAAAAAGAAAATACACAAAATTATTTTTATCATTGTTTTCCCCCATACACTGCAAAAAATTATTTCCAAGAAAAGTATTTTTGTCTTGTTTATCAGTAAAAATGTCTAAACATTCTTAAAATGTGATTTATTTACTTGACAAGCAAACTGTAATAAGATTTAAAGTCTTATTTTGAGAGAAATCTAATCAAATTTAGTTAGCTTTAAACTTGAATATTTAGATAATTTTACAGGAAAACAAGACAATGTCTTCAAACTCATTTATTTGCCATGTAGAATCTAAAAATTCATTTTTACATACAAAAACAGTTCATATTGACTACTTCTGTCAAGATCAAAAGAGGTCAATATGTAAATCATGAAAATATCATAAAAGTAGTCCATACAACACTAAGCTTTTCTATAGCCCCAGAAAGCTTGGAATAAAGTCCACAAGTCATTTGGACTATTTTATGATGTCTTTATACTGAACTTTTAATAACAATTTATAGTATTTGTGCTTTATGGCCGTTCCTCCTTACTATAAACAATTATTTTTCCTCTAAACATAAAGTCTCCCTGGGAAGAAAAGGCTGTCAAGCAATTTGAGAAAAGTGCAATTTCAATAGATAATTTTTTACCCAAAAGGAAGGCGGTTTTAGGCTAATTAGCTTTCAGACTGCATCTTTTATCTTTTGTCTATCGGTCTCACTCTCTGTCACCCTCTGGTGCTTTTTCTTCCCTCTTTTCATTCCATTCCACCTTTCCTTTTTTCTGAGGCTAAAGCATTCCATCACCAGATAACAGTAAAACCACTTTCTGGTGAGTAAAAGGCCAAGGCTATACTTTTGTGAAGGTCAGCTGTCATGCTGGCATCTGAGGAGGAAGACTAACCTGATTGAAAAAACTTGGCAGCCTAAGGGGCAAAGCCTCTTCCCTTGGTGAAGGTGCAGTGGGCGTCTCCAGGCAAGGTGAGGGTTACAGGGGCTTTTTGATTGAATTGTTCCCCATGAGAAGGATGCCAAAGAAGTAAACATTGGAGCAGGAAGACTGCTCTGTAAGTAGATGATTTTACTTTGTGGGTTTCTCTCTCCATCTAGCTGGCAAAGCAAATCTTACTCTGCTCTGGAAATTATCAATTTACACAATACATGACCAAAGACCTTGTGAAATCAAAATGAGTGTTTTGTGGCTTCTGGTCCATGTCTGTTTGCTTTGATGGAATCTATATACTACTATACCCCTAAATGTCACTTAAGTATAACCCTTGTTCCCTGAAAAAAGTGGAACGAGAAGTTGCGCTGAGAAAAGCACTTTGGGAACATCTTTAAGGTATGACCAGCTGTGAATATGTATGTAACACGTCAATGAACATTGACTGGAATTTATAGCCTCTGCCGGTGTAATCATTGGATGCACCTGGGGCAGGGCTATAAATAGATGGGCATCCCAGTGCGGCAGTGAAGCGCAGCATCTTGTTCCGCTTTTTTCAGGGAACAAGGGTAACACATAAGTAACCCGAGACGTTACCTTTACAAAAAGCTTCACTTATGATGCTGCGCTGAGAAAAGCGCTTTGGGAACGAGAACACCCACGCCGCCGCACTGTGGCTGTCCGGACCCCCTACGGTTCTGTAGTTTGCTCACATGAGCTTGAGATGTTGACTCAAGGACATAAGAGCCTGGAGTGGAATGAACATCCAAACTGTAGAAACTAATGAAAGTGTGCGGAGAGGACCAGCCTGCCGCATTACAAACATGCTGCAGATGGACACCTCTAGCCAAGGCTTCAGAGGAGGCGAGCCCTCTGGTTGAGTGAGCGCTGATACCTACTGGCGAAGCTTGACCATGCGCCTCATAGGCCAGGGCAATAGCGTCCCTCACCCAATGTGATATAGTCTTCTTGGTGGTGGCAGCCGCCCCCCCATTGCGGCCCCATGGCAAACTAATTCTTGCCCTGACTTATGCCACTGGCTAGTGCTGTGGACATAAGTCTACGGGGCACAGATTGGACAAAATCTGTGAAGTCATTCCTGCTCCGGTGTTGTAAACGGCGGGGAGCAGATGGCTTCGAGAGTGGCAGGTAGTCAGGATGAGGGTGCAAAATTGCTTTGGTCATTCCTGGGGCAAACAGGCTGGCAAGACAGATAGAGCCTGTAGGTGCCCAATTCTCTTTAGAGAGGTAATCGCCATAAGAAAAACCATCTTGAGAGTCAGAAGTCTGCATGTGCCTGCTGACAGTTCTTCCTGCAGAAAATCCAGAAGTGAAGCAATCTGGAAGTTAACTGGATCTGCATTATGTGTACTGCACCATCTTTCAAAGACACCCCATTTATTGGCATAACTTCTAGTAGAGGGAAACGCATACAGGCGCATTCTGGGCCATGTATGTGTCACCCAGATTTGTTCCAAGTGGAGGGAGCCCTAGCACTTAAAATGGTCTCGATAACCTCAGGTGATAGCCCTGTGTCCCTCAGTTGGTACCACTCAGAGGCCAAACATGAAGGTTCCACAGTTCGGGCCAGGGATGAAATATTGTCCCCTATGACTGAGACAGAATGTCCCTCCTGTTCGGAATCGCCCAAGGCGAGCCATCGAGGAGAGACATTATCTCCGAGAACCACACCCTGTTCGGCCAGCGTGGTTCTATCAGTAAGTGGCAAGACCCTTGCTGGCAAACTCTGGCCAAGTCTCCTGGGAGCAGAGAAACCAGGGGAAATGCATACAGATGCATTCTGGGCCATGTAAGCGCCATCGCATCCAGACCCAGGGGGGGCTGGGTGACTCAGAGAGAAGTAGAGGGGACATTGCGCTGTCTGAGAAGAGGCAAAGAGGTCCACTTCTGCCCTGTAAAATCTCAACCGGATTTGTTCCACTACCTCGGGGTGGAGTTTCCACTCACCCATCGGTATTTTCTGTCTGGACAGTAAATCTGCTCCCAAATATGGGTATCCAGGGATATAAATTGCCCTGAGTGACAGGAACTTGCCCTGAGCCCCAAGGAGAATCTGACGTGCCAGAAATTCAGCTGATGTGAACATGAACCTCCTTGATGGTTTATGTAAGAGACTACCACTGTATTGTCCACCTGCACCAAGACATGGCAACCTCTGAAGGAAGTATTTCAGGGCCAGAAATACAGCCATCAACTCGAGACAGTTAATGTGACAATCGAGCTGACGACTCTCCCATTCCCCTTGAGCTGGACGACCACTTAAGACCGCTACCCAGCCCGTCAGGGAGGCATCTGTCGTTAGCAGCCTGCGATCGAAAAGACGCACCTAGAGTGTGACCCAAGGTAAGAAACCGGGGTCTGAACCACATAGAAAGGGAACGAAGCCCGTGGCACGTAACATTTATTTGCCTTAGGGGACCGGCCCTTGGATGAAACCCCCTGGCTTTTAGCCACAGCTTGATCAGTCTCATGTGCAGAAGGCCCAAAGGGATCACAGTGGACGCAGACGCCATGAGACGTATTCAGACGTATTCGTTGATACTGACGAGCAGTGCAACCTTGACCTAGCCTGATTTTGCTCAGGATGTTCTGAATGGAAATGATTCGAGCGGGAGACAATTGTGCCCGCATCGTGATCGAATTCCATATAACCCCCAGATAAGTAATTCCCTTGGTGGGAGAGAGAACGCTCTTTTGACGTTGAGTTTGAGACCCGGAGAAACCAGATGAGCTAAGATAATATCCCTGTACTGAACTGCCAGTTCTTGGAACTGCGCTAGTATCAGCCAGTCGTCTATGTAATTCAGAATGTGGATGCCCCGGAGTCGCAAAGGAGCCAGTGCTGCATCCATGCATTTCGTGACTGTGTGGGTTAATAGGGCTAGGCCAAATGGAAGAACATGATACTGGAAGTCTTCGCCACCGAAAGCAAACCTCAGGAACTTCCTGTGCTGTGACTGAATTTCTATATGAAGATATGCATCCATGAGATCGATCGTGACCAGCAAAACGTGATGTTGGGTTTGTGACACAATCGTCTTGATAGTTAGCGTCTTGAAATTGAACACCCTGACTGAGCAGTTCAAGCCTTGATGATGTAAGGTCGGACGCAAGACCCCCCCCCCCCCCCCCTTCTTGGGAACCAGGAAGTATTTGCTGTAATAACCTGACTCTTTCTCTGGAAGGGGAAATATGCTCTATGGCCCCTTTGACCAAGAGATTTTGCAGTTCTTTCCACAGTAGACATGCCTGCTCCGGTTTACGGTAGTGGGGACCACACCATTGAAACATGGAGGGCGGCGAGCACATTTAATTCTGTAGCCTTTTTCTGCTGTTCTTAGGACCCACATAGAAATGCCTGTCAGAAGTTTCCACGCTGCCAGGTTCTCTGAGATGGGTATTAATTTTGACACTTCCTGTTGAGGGGATGTTGAGTGTTCCGCGTCCTGAACTAAGGCAGGAAACATCGGTAAACCCAACTTTTTGTTGGAAGCCTCTAACTACCAAAACACCAGAGGTGGCGGAAATGGAGAGGTTCCATGGGGATACCGGAAGGGGCGAATTGGATGATACACATGCCAAACCATCAGGGTTTTCTTTTGAAATAACTGCCCTGAGGTCTTGCTTTGGGGGCTGCTGAGGACGACGAACCGCCCCCCTGTCTTTATGAGGGGGAGCACGATTTGCCACACCTAGTTTTTGAGCCTCCTGTCTAGGAGGACCGGGATGGGGCTGGGTGGCCGACAGCCCCTCCCCCTGAGTGTGGCGAGGAAGAAATTGCCCGAAGGCTTCGTGACTTTTTGCCTACTGGAACCTGGCTATAGCTACATTCACAGCGTCACCAAATAAGCCAGAAAGAAAAACCAGGGCATCGAGAAGGAAAGTTTTGTCCCAGTCTCTGATGCCCGATAAGCCACAAGTGTCTACATCACTGAATACAGATTAGCCTAGTACACCCGTAACACTGCCATAGTGTGCAGGGCAGCACCAGCCTGACCTGCTGTCTGATAAGCCTTCCCCACAAGCGTGGAGGTGGTCCTGCACAGCTTTGTGGGGAGAGTGGGTCTCTTTAGAAATCTGTCTTCTAGTTTGAAGTGTTTTCTTAATTCCACAGCCACTTTAATATTGTGCGCAGGATTTACGGAGGTTCAGTGTCCTCATGAACCGAAGAGGCGCCGAGGCGCACATCAGGCTTACGAGAAGGCTGGATCTGGGGAGAGAGCGAGCGATAGGGACGAACCCATCTCTCGCTCCTCAGCCAGATCCATACGAGAGCCCCACGAATGAAGTGTGGGCGCCGACTCTCTGAAGCGAGATGAGCGCGAAGCATTTTGACCAAGAGCAGATAGCAATGCTCGCACCCACCTCACCCCAACACGAGAGCAGCATGCTCTTCCCCCAAACAAACAAAGCAAAACTGATGCGTGTCCCTCTCAGCCATAGACCGGAGACAAGGGAACACACATCGTTTGCCCTGACTTTCAGTCGTTTTTTTTGTTTTTTTTGAAAGAATAGAAAAAGGTCATCTACGCACTGCCTAACAAATTCTAACTCCTAACAGAGGAAAGAAAGTTTCTGACAGGCTCGTGAAAGCACACACACAGAGTGATCTGAAGAAAAAAGATCTGATGATGCTCCGGTGACGCCCTGCCCCAGGTGCGTCCAATGATTACACTGGCAGAGGCTATAAATTCCGGTCAATGTTCATATATGTGTTGCATACATATTCACAGCTGGTCACACCTTAAAGATGTTCCCAAAATGCTTTTCTCAGCGCAGCATCATAAGTGAAGCTTAGGGAAAGTCAAATTTTTTTTCAATAGAAGGCCCTCGAGAAATGAGAATTAACCCCCGTTCTGACTAGCAGTAGCAAGTAGCAAAATATGTTCATGGTTGTGATGTGTCAAAAGGCTATTGGCTTTTTAAAAAAGGCCTTCATTACAACATGAGTTTGTGTGAGTACGAATTTTGGGATTGAAACAACAGTTGGGGAGGAGAAGGATTTTGTAATTGATGTACGCAAGGCGATGACCTTCTGTCTTGTAGTGTGGGCTTGGCTTAAGAAAGATGACTGATTCAAGAATCAAGACAAAATCTCATCTATGTCATAAGGTAATAAACTCCCTTCATGAAGCTTCTGTCAGGAATATGAATGCAGTATAATAGTCATTTTCTTAAACAAGCAATTGATTGTGTAGTTTAATTAATGTGAGTGATGAGTTTTGACCATGGCCTGAATCCGTGCCAATAAGAGACACTAAATCTTAATCGTGTCAGAGTGTGGCACAGAAACCATTACAGAAAATCAATTTCTCTCTCTTTCCCTCTTTTTCCCCCTCTCTCTCTCTCTTTTCTTGTTTGGAGCATTCCCCCTATGCTCTCTGAGATATCTCCTTTGAAGCATTTATTTATTGATTGTCTAACCCCTCTACTTTGTTGTGCTTTTACTACCTGCTCATCCTCTTTCGCTTTTTGTTGGGGATGGTTTTACGAATTTCCCAGCAGGCAAAGTAAAGATGCTTAAGAACTTTTCTGAGCAAAATGCTGTTCAGACCTGAACAGGGGGCAGGGTAGACGTCTTTTACTTTTTTAAAGTTTTAAGATTTTGTGCTTTTGGTTTTTGTGCATTAAAGAGAACACTTGTCTTTTAAAGTAAGGTGCACGCCTAGACAGGTAACAGTTTGACGGAAAGTCATAATTGTAGCATATAATGCAGACAGCACAAATTATTTGAATGTAAAGGTCTGTTCCTAAACCTATTGATCTGGCTTTCTACCTCCTGCCTACATAGGCAGCTGCCTTCTATGACAGCATCCGAACTGAAATGGAGCCTCATGAATGAGCGATTTGGAGTGCAGCAACACGAATGTTATTCAGATAGCACTACTCACACAGTGCACAGGAGAATGTTTGCATTGTTTGAAGGCAGAAATGTGAAGCTAATAATTTTATAAAAGTACTTGCATGAATGTTTCTGTTAAAATTGGTGTATTATTTGAGCTGTAAATTTAAATTGTTATTTTTACAATTGTTTTTGAGTTTATGGCTTTATATTGCCATTGTACAAGTTGTAAAATTAGACATAACTAAGGTTATTAAGTGATTTAATCACACTAAAATCATGTTAACACTCATATTGTTTTCTTCTTGTGGCTATAAGTTTGAAACTAATTTACTTCCATTGTAAATGCCTCACTTTAGCCCAAACTTTTCTTTTCAAGAAAAGAAGGAACAAGCTAATTGCGAGTTATTGAATACATCTTTAGAATACATCTTTAGAGTGCCAGTGTGTCTTGTGCCACTTTTCACACTTTCTGTTGATGATAGGAGCTCGCTGCACTGCAATAAACACAGTACGAGCCATGATGTCCGAATTGTGAACCATTGATTCTTTTGAACTGGGTCTTTATAGTGAATCACCCAACAAGAGCTCCTTTGAACACAGGAGTTCAGTTAACAGTTTGAATTTAGTCACTTTCTCAGTGAATCAACCATCAGTGAGTTCACAACTGGGAGTGTAGACATTTTAAAAAAATAGTCCCATGAGTATTTCAGGCTTCTTTATAATTAAAAGTCCTGTGTTATGTACCAAAGCTTTTTTCCTGGTTATTATTATTTGGGATTGGAGTAGCACAATAAAATGCATCTGGGATTTCATTCAATTTGCACTTTTGTAGTCTTTATGTCTGGACCATCTATTACAGTAAAGAAAGAATAAGTTTTATTTTATTATACATATGAGTCCCTCAGTCATCCAAAATATATATATACATCATATACATACATGTACATAGATACTTTGGATGATTGAGGGACTCATACACAACTATTACAAAAGGCGCAAACATTCACTGATGCTCAAGAAGGCAACACACTACTATATGCATACTATACTTTATGTAAATATCTGTAATGTAGATACTGAAGGGCAGTACTATATAATAATAAAAAAAGGGTGTGAAAACTTATGAGACAAAAAGGGAATGCAAATGTCTGCACTCAACTATACAGTGTATATTAAACACCCGATTAATGAGTAATCAGCTGTCACAGACAAGCCACAGATCTTTCTCTCCACGCGACCAAGCAAACAGCCCGTGCTATTGGCCGGTCTATGTCTGCCTTGGTCAGCGCGGAGAGGCACCTTTGGCTCAACCTTTCGGGCATCAAGGACAAGGATAAAAGTTTCCTCCTTGATGCCCCCGTTTTGCCCACTGGCCTATTCGGAGACACCATGAGCACGGTTATCTCCAGGTTCCAGGAGGCGAAAAGCCATGAGGAAGCCTTCGGGCAGTTCCTCCCTCGCACACTCAGGGGGCGGGTCCTTCGGCCACCCAGACCCGCCTCAGTCCTGTTAGAAGGGAGGCTCAAAAGCAAAGCGTGGCGAGTCGTGTTCCTCCTCCCAGGGATTGGGGTCAGTCTCGTCGCCCTCGGCAGCCCCTAAAGCAAGACCTCAGGACCCTAAATTCTAAAAGAAGAAAACCCTGATGGTATTGTGCCTAATCTTGTGGGGTAGCTACCCTCGGGACGGGGCGCATGCTCTACTTCGCCCATCCCGGTACCCCCGAAAAGCCTCTCCATTCCCGCCACCTTTAGTGTTTTGGGTGGTAAAGGCTCCCATCAAAAGTTGGGTGTTTCGCTGCTCACTGCATTTATCCAGGACGCGGAACACTCGACACCCCCTCAACAGGAAGTGTTAAAAGATTAATACCCATCTCAGAGAACCTGGCAGTGTAGAAACTTCTGCCAGATAGATTTTTTTTTTTTTCATGGGTCCTAAGAACAGTAGGAAAGGGCTATATAATTTAATTCACTCGCCTCCTTCCGTGTTTCAATGGCGTGGTTCCCACAACCATAAACCAGATCAGTCATGTCAACTGTGAAAAGGAACAAAAAAAACAAAAAACTGCTAAATCTCCTGGTTCAAGGGGCCATAGAACGTGTTCCCCTTCCACAGAGAGAGTCAGGTTATTACACCAAGCACTTCCTGGTTCCCATGGAGGGTGAGGGGTTGTGTCTGGACTTATATCTCAAAGCTTCAACTTCTCAGTCTGGGTGTTCAAGTCCAAGATGCTGCCTATCAAGACGATCGTGTCACAAGCCCAACATCACGTTTGGCTGGTCACCATCGATCTTATGACCGACTTCTTTACTTCTTCATTTAGAAGTTCTGCCGCAACACAGGAAGTTCCTGAGGTTCGCTTTTGGGGGCGAAGCTTTCCAGTATCGGGTTCTTCCATTCGGCCTAGCCCTCTTAACCCGCACATTCATAAATGCATGATGCAGCACTGGCTCCTTTGTGACTCCGAGGCATCTGTATTTTGAATTACATAGACGACTGGCTGATCAAGAAAAGCGTCCTCTCTCCCACTCAGAACGCTGTCTATCGGGTAAGGAGTTCGATCACAATGTGGGCACAACTGTCTCCCGCTAGAATCGAGTCCATTCAGAATACCCTGAGCAAAATCAGGCTAGGTCAAGGTTGTACTAGGTCTCAGTGCGACTGCGTCCTCAGTGATCTCTCTGAACCGTCTGCACAAAAGACCGTTTTTGTTGTGGTTCAAAGCCAGGGGATTTCTTACAAGGGCCAAATCCCCTAGGCTGATAATGGTTACGCGACGCCACGCTTCGTTCCCTTTCTATGTGGTTCAGACCCCGGTTCCTTACTTTGGGTCCCACACTAGGTGCGTCTTGCCGTCGCAAGTTGTTACTGAAAGACACCTCCCTGACGGGCTGGGTAGCGGTTTTAAGTGGTCGTGCAGCTCAAGGGGAATGGGAGGGTCGTCAGCTTGATTGTCACATTAACTGTTTCGAGTTGATGGCTGTATTTCTGGCCCTGAAATACTTCCTCCAGAGGCTACCATGTCTTGGTGCGGGTGGACAACACAGCGGTAGTCTCTTACATAAACCATCAAGGAGGTCTACGTTCATGCCAGTTGAACAGACTGGCATGGCAGATTCTCCTTTGGCTCCAGGGCAAGCTCCTGTCAATCAGAACAGCTTATATCCCTGGATTCCTGAATGTGGGAGCAGATTTACTCTCCAGACAGAAAATACCGACAGGGGAGTGGAAACTCCACCCCGAGGTAGTGGAACAAATCTGGGTGAGATATTACAGGGCAGAAGTGGACCTCTTCGCCTCTCAACAGACAGCTCAATGTACGCTCTACTTCTCTCTGAGTCACCCAACTCCCCCGAGTCTGGGCGCAATGGCGCATAAATGGCTCAGAATGTGCCATTATGTGTTTCCCCCGGTTTCTCTGATCCTGGGAGTCTGGGCCAGAGTTCGCCAGCAAGGGTCCTGCCTCTTACTGATAGCTTCGCACTGGTCGAACAGGGTATGGTTCTCGGAGATAATGTCTCTCCTTGACAGCTCGCCTTGGGTGATTCCGGACAGGAGGGACCTTCTGTCTCAGGCATAGGCGACAATATTTCATCCCCGGCCCGATCTGTGGAACCTTCATGTTTGGCCCCTGAAGGGCAACAACTGAGGGACACTGGGCTTTCACCTGAAGTTATCGAAACCATTCTAAGTGCTAGGGCTCCATCTACTAGAAGAAGTTACGCCAATACGCCAACAATTCCCATGAGAAAACAGCGGGTCCCTCCTCATCCATAAAATTCCTAGCTATAATTCTCAAAACAGACGCTGTTTAGCCTCCACCTGACCCCCAGAGCTCACAAACCTTCCACAATCAGCAGCTTCCCCAGCCCTGTACGAACTACACAGTATACCCTATTGTGGTTGCAGCCTTTCTGTGGGGAAATGAATGGACTTCAAAAAGGGCCGTTCTTGTGCCCCCCAAATCATGCCATTTCTAGGACGTCTAGTTTGGATTTCAGCCTGTAACCAATTAACCATAATCTTCACTAGACACATACCAGGATCAAATAACCAAATTGCTGACTCACTTTCCCACTTTTCCTTTCTGAAATTCAGAGTATTAGCTACAGAGGCAGACTCGACTCAGATCCCAATACCTCCCTTTTAGAAGCTGACATTCCTATAGACCATCCCCTCAAACAACTTCTCACCTCATCACTTGACTCCATAATTCGAGCAGTCTCACTGAGAACTCTCCATACCTACTGGACAGCATGGAAAATCTTCAAACAATTTCACCAAAACTATAAGTTCCCAATTTTTTCCCCTACTATCCATTTCATCTTTTATTTCTTTCCTAAATCAATTCAAAGGGTGGGTGTGTGTGTGTATATATATATATATATATATATATATATATATATATATATATATATATACATACACACATACTCTCACTAGGAACACCTGTTCAATTTCTCATTAATGCAATTATCTAATCAACCAATCACATGGCAGTTGCTTCAATGCATTTAGGGGTGTGGTCCTGGTCAAGACAATCTCCTGAACTCCAAACTACATTTACATTTATGCATTTGGCAGACGCTTTTATCCAAAGCGACTTACAGAGCCCTTATTACAGGGACAATCCCCCCAGAGCAACCTGGAGTTAAGTGCCTTGCTCAATGGCACAATGGTGGTGGCCGTGGGGTTCGAACCAGCAACCTTCTGATTAGCAGCCCTGTGCTCTAGCCACTACGCCACCACCAAACTGAGTATTTCACAATCTGCTCAGTTACTGGGATTTTCACGCACAACCATTTCTAGGGTTTACAAAGAATGGTGTGAAAAGGGAAAAACATCCAGTATGCGGCAGTCCTGTGGGCGAAAATGCCTTGTTGATGCTAGAGGTCAGAGGAGAATGGGCCGACTGATTCAAGCTGATAGAAGAGCAACTTTGACTGAAATAACCACTTGTTACAACCGAGGTATGCAGCAAAGCATTTGTGAAGTCACGACACGCACAACCTTGAGGCAGATGGGCTACAACAGCAGAAGACCCCACCGGGTACCACTCATCTCCACTACAAATAGGAAAAAGAGGCTACAATTTGCAAGAGCTCACCAAAATTGGACAGTTGAAGACTGGAAAAATGTTGCCTGGTCTGATGAGTCTCGATTTCTGTTGAGACATTCAGATGGTAGAGTCAGAATTTGGCGTAAACAGAATGAGAACATGGATCCATCATGCCTTGTTACCACTGTGCAGGCTGGTGGTGGTGTAATGGTGTGGGGGATGTTTTCTTGGCACACTTTAGGCCCCTTAGTGCCAATTGGGCATCGTTTAAATGCCACGGCCTACCTGAGCATTGTTTCTGACCATGTCCATCCCTTTATTGCCACCATGTACCCATCCTCTGATGGCTACTTCCAGCAGGATAATGCACCATGTCACAAAGCTCAAATCATTTCAAATTGGTTTCTTGAACATGACAATGAGTTCACTGTACTAAAAGTTTAAGAATTTCACCTGCTGTTGCACTCGTGTACACAGTAGTGTGACAATAAAGTGATTTGATTTGATTTGAATTTGGCCCCCACAGTCACCAGATCTCAACCCAATAGAGCATCTTTGGGATATGGTGGAACGGGACCTTCGTGCCCTGGATGTGCATCCCACAAATCTCCATCAACTGCAAGATGCTATCCTATCAATATGGGCCAACATTTCTAAAGAATGCTTTCAGCACCTTGTTGAATCAATGCCACATAGAATTAAGGCAGTTCTGAAGGCGAAAGGGGGTCAAACACAGTATTAGTATGGTGTTCCTAATAATCCTTTATGTGAGTGTATATATATATATATATATATATATATATATATATATATATATATATATATATATATAAATTACAAGTCCTCCCATTTGATTAGCAGCATACTCCGCTCCATCAAATGCTGCACAATCTCATCCACGTACTTGTCTCACAAGCTCTCCCCTCCGAGGCTACCAATCTGCTTTTGTTTCAGATAGTGAGTGGCACCCATTCGATTGCTTGCTGGGCTTACCCGTTCAAATGCAGTGAGCACTCTCTCTCTATAGAGTAGTATCCCTTTCGAATTGCAATGTGAGCCCTCCCTTTCAAACACAGTGCGAGCCAAATCTCATTCTCACCTTCCCTGTTTGACTGCTTGTGGGGCTTACCCATTCAAGCGCAGTGAGCTAAACCTCTCTCTCTTAGAATAGTTTCCCGTTTGAATCTCAATGTGAGCCCTCCCTTTCGAACGCAGCATGAGACAACTCTAATTTTCACCTTCCCTGTTCACATACCGTGAGCCCACCCACTTCTAATACAAGTGGTTGTCTCCCATTCGAATCGCAGCATAGCCCTTTCGACCAGCCATCATACAAGAACACAGCTTCAAACAAATGCTTAAAGCAATCCCTCTGTAGAGATTTTTGGGGGAAGAACAATTCAGAAGCATCCACAAGGCCAATTTACCAAATAAAATTGTTGCTGGCATGCTGTCCTAAATACTTCCTGCTATAGTCATGGCACTGTATTTTCAAGCCTTTTTAGGGTTAATCTTGCAATTGGCTTGCAATTTTTGGGAGAGCTCTTAGCCCTCCTGTATACAGAGAGCAAGCCAATTAAATTTAATGCTTCAACACATGATTACATTAACATGCAAACTACTGGAATGGAGTTAATTAACAGAGGTTCGGGAGGAGCATGTTCATTTTAATCTGACAAATCACAGCCCACAAGCAGGAGTATATATATGCCTCTGCTTACCTCCCTCCTGTGACAATGTTCCTGACAACCCGCCTCCACCCCATCTCCACCTGTTCTCTAGATTCATTATCTAAATAAGCAAAGTCCGGGGGGGGGTAATCAGGACTCGAGTGGAGTCTTGAGCTCCGAGCCCTCCAGTATATGGACAGCAAGCCAAATACATTTACTGCTTCAACACAAGATTACATATGAACTACTGAATACATACTTAATTAGCTTTATGAAAAGATTATTTACCTTCATATACTCACCGACCACTTAATTAGAAGCACCTGTACATCTACATATTCATGCAATTATCTAATCAGCCAATCATGTGGCAGATTTGTAATGCATAAAATCATGTAGATATGGGTCAGGAGCTTCAGTTAATGTTCACATCAGCCATCAGAATAGGGAAAAACATGATCTCAGTGATTTTGTCCGTGGCATGATTTTTGGTGCCAGATGCGCTGGTTAAATACTGATCTCCTAGTATTCTCATGCACAACAGTCTCTAGAGTTTACTCAGAAGGGTGCCAAAAACAAAAAACATCCAGTGAGCAGCAGTTCTGTGGACAAAAATGCCTTGTTGATGAGATGAGTCAATGGAGAATGGCCAGACTGGTTCAAACTGACTGAAAGGCTACGGTAACTCAGATATCATAAGCTGAAGCTGCAGTGGGCACATGCTCAACAAAAGTGGACAATTAAAGACTAGTAAAACATTGCCTGGTCTCATTAATCTCAATTTCTGCTAAGGTGCACAGATGGTAGGCCAAAGGTGAGCAAAAACAAAGTTTTTTGGAAACCAGTAGAAAATTGCATAATTCTAAAACATTATTGTGGAAGCCAGTTAAGTTTATTAATGTAATATAATACTGAATTATCAATATTGATTTTTGGATTAGATCTGCTTTGTATATAAGTAATCTATTTTCTTTCCTATTTACTTCACCTTCACTTGGGGCTTTTATTTAATCACTGAAAGTGTCAGTATTTGACAGTATACAATTGTTCCACATCTGGTGAAATGCTGTTATCTCCTCCTTTCTTTTATACTGTGCCGTCTTTGAAGATTTGTATATTTACTTGAAGCGGTTACTAAGGTTGAGAATGGCACGAAATTGAACCTACAGTACTTTTCTTTTACAATGCATGTGAACCGTTCTAAAAGCGCTAAAAAACTAGACCCGTGCATGCACATAACAGCATGTCACCCGATTATTCTGAAGCGCACAAACACCATGTTTATCTATCTTTAATTGCAGCCTTTTGCAGTTTAATTATCACATGTGACCATATAGCCATCTTGAAATTAATTTGATTAATCATGAAGCCCTTAAAGATTGCAACATTAGTCAATGATGCATTCTTTATGAAACTTAATGGCCTAATATTCACAATATTGCTTAATTTTATATCATCATCAAAATCATTGTGATTCATATAGTGAATATTCTATATATCACCCACTCAGCCCTACTACCCAGACGTCTTGAACAGCTTTGATACAGTCCTCTGAGCAAACTAAGACTATCAGATATAAAGTTGAAAACCACATGATCTGTCCTGTATCAAATTTAGAATTTTTTACTTTTACTGTAACTTTTATTTGTAATCCCCGAGCACAGTGGCCAAGACAGGGATCTTAGTAGTGTTGTCATGATGCTAGTGACATATATACAGTTTTTAGTAGGTTTTCCAGTAACAAGCTACTTTGTCTGATAAGCAAAGTGTTACATTGATATATTTTGTTACATTGTATTGCACACACAGTTTTAAAGCCAAACAAGTACTTCAAATTTTAGGTAGCTTTTAGCTTGGGAGCTACAGTTCCCCTTCTGTCACTCACTCAACATTGTGTCAATGTAGTGACACTAGGGGTCACTCTTTGGAGCCCCAAACACCTCCAAACAGACCACTCTGTCCCCTGCTGGAGGGCTGAGAGGTAAATCTTGTGTTCAATTTTGTTTTGTGTTCGCCGTACCCCGAACGGTCTGCGGTACCCACATTTTCAAAAAGCTGTTGGACACTGAGCACCTGCGGCCTCTGGATGCCACAAACTTTGGCCCCCCTCTTTCAAGCGCCCGGCCACACCACACTCACAGCCACAGCCAGGCGGGTATATAACCCCCCCGATGCCGTGTATATGGGGCAAGGAAAATGCTTCGAGGTTCCTCTCAGCGCAGCCAACTCGGGATGAAGCGAGGCTCCTCGACGTTGCATTTCCTGCTCCTCCCCACCAAGAGGCCCTACCCCCAGGTATGTCAGATGCGATTGTCCCCTTAATGCCCCTCGCCCAGAGCTTGGATGCATGGCTAACACGTCCAACCCATCGCGGTGTCTGGCCAGGACCATCCGATTCAGCTACATGGTCCAGTTTTGGCATGCATCCGGCATAAATATTGTTTGCGGTTGTAGACCTGATGGATGCGTACTTTCACGTCTCGGTTTTACCTCATCACAGACCCTTCCTATGGTTTGCTTTCGAAGTTCGGGCATATCAGTACAAGGTATTCCCCTTCAGCCTGTTCCTGTCCCCTCGCATCTTCACAAAGGTTGCAGATGCAGCTCTTGCCACATTAAGGGAATTTGGCATCCGTATACTCAACTACCTCGATGATTGGCTGATTCTAGCACACTCTCGAGAGTTGCTGTGCACACACAGAGACCTGGTTCTCAGACACCTCAGCCATTTAGGGCTTCGGGTCAATTTCAGAGCATCTCTTTTCTAGGGAAGGAGTTAGACTCAGTCTCCATTATACCACGCCTCACGAGTGAGCATGCGCTGTCGGTGCTGAACTGCCTGAAGTCATTCAGACAGAGTACGATGGTCCAACTGAAATGGTTTCAGAGGTTCCTGGTGCACATAATGTCCTCGGCGATGGCCGCGCCGCTCCAGTTGATGCATATCAGACCACTCCATTACTGGCTTCAGACTCAAGTCACAAGATGGTCACAGTGCCGTGGCACACATCGCGTGGCCATCACGATGATCTACCGGCACTTCTTCAGCCCTTACAGCAAGCGTCCAGGAAAACATGGCTATGATGGCATATATAAAAATGCTAAGGTGGCTTACGTCCGAGTCGCATGCCACAACTCACCTGCCATCTCCTCCTTCTGAGTCAGCGCCTACTGAGGTCGCTGTGGGCCACTCACATCCCGAGCAGCCTCAACGCCACAGTGGATGCGCTGTCATGGCAGATGATGCTCTGCAGAAAATGGAGACTCCACCCCCACGTGGTCCATCTGATTTGGAGTTGATTTGGCAAAGAACAGGTGGACCTGTTTGCTTCCCTGGAATCCTCCCACTGCCCGCTCTGGTATTTCGTGAGGGGAGCCCCCTTGGGACAGACGCGCTGGCACACAGCTGGCCACTAGGGCTGCGCAAATACACGTTCCCCCCAGTGAGAATACTTGCACAGACCCTGTGCAAGGTCAGGGAGGACAAAGAACAAGTCACCCTCATGGCTCCCATACTGGCCCACCCAGACTTGGTTCTTGGACCTCACGCTCCTCGCGACAGCGCCTTCCTGGAAAATTCCCCTGAGGAAGGACCTCCTCTCTCAGGGACAGGGCACCATCTGGCACCCGTGCCTAGACCTCTGGAATCTCCATGCCTGGCCCCTCGACGACCCACTGAAGATTTAAGTGGCCTACCACTGGCAATGGTAGACATGGTCACTCAGTTCAAAGCTCCCTCTACGAGGCAGCTATTTGCCCTGAAGTGGCATTTGTTCGCAAATTGGTGTTCTTCCCTAGGGAGATGTGCAGTCGGTCGGTGCTTTCCCTACTGCGGGAGAGGCTGGAGGGGCAGCTGTTCCCCTCCACCTTGAAGGTGTATCTGGCCACTACACCAGCGCACTACAATGCAGTGGATGGTAAGTCCTTGAGGAAGCACGAACTGATCATCAGGTTCCTCAGAGGTGCCCAGAGGCTGAATCCTCCTAGGCCACGACTCTTCCCCTTTCTCCATGGTCCCTTTTCTCAAAGATTGGAAGTGTTTGGGGCTCCCAAGTGTGACCCGTAGTGATACTACATCGACACTGTGTCCCTCTTGCCACAATGCTGCAATATCCGCTGAAATGGATGGGTCCTTGTCTCGGCTCCTCAGCACAAAACCTGAATGAGTGGCTGCATTTATACCCGTATATCTGGGGGAGTAGCATGCAAATTCCCCTTGCCTATTCTCATTGGCCTTTTCTTAATGATTGGAGGTGTTTGGGCCCCTAGCGTCACTACATCAACACAATGTCTCATTCCCTCCATCAGGTAATGGACATTACAACAGTAACTGAGACAATTCAAAGTAGCTTCCTCAACACTGGATCTCATTAACTCTTTCAGTTCATCTGGCATAGAGCATACAAACTTTTATGTTTAATTTTTGGCTGACCAATATCATAATAAAAATGAATACAATTGACTTTAATTAGAATGCCATGCAAAACTCACCAATGTGACACAGCTTACATGTGCAAAAGTCAGATTGCCTTGAACACAAGGAAACTCCAGTTTGGACTTGGAAACAGTGGGAAGTTTTGATCTTGTTGGGCGTTCATTAATCATTTTACGAGTCCACATATTTTACATTCAATTAATCACCCGTACAAAGCGGTATATAAGGGAACTCTAATTAAAAAAAAAGGGGTCTGGTTCACGGCTGCTAATATTAAATCAATTTGAATTGAAAGTGTACACAGTGGAAAAACCAAGCTGTCATTGAGCTATGACACAGCAGTCTCTGAATGGTGAGAAAATCTATTCCAGTGCCATGGGAAATACACTATTTTAAAGAGGCTGTTTATGCTGTACGAATGTGGCTAAGGCATAAAGTTACAGTATATGCATGTTCAGAGAATGTATTGGAACATGTTTGGTGACAAAAGGTAACTGAGCCACACTAAATTTCATCCTGAATCCAAGGGCAGAGATCTGTAATACATGCAGAAAAATATATGATGGGTTCATTTATAGTTCATAAAGTGTTTACCACAGATGCCTTATAGTTGTAGCGCCACAGACGTTCCATTTTATAGTGTGAATTTTATAATAAAACTAGAAAAGATAATGTACAGTAGTCTAAAAAGGCTGCAGTATATATAATTCTGTGTTTATTTGTTAATACGTCTGAGATGTTAAACTGATTTATATGTCTTAAAGACCCCATGAAATCAAAATAGGAGTTTTGGGGTTTTTGGTCCATGTCTATAAACTTTGAAACCATCTATATTCTAGTTAACTTTTATTTACTGATATAACAATGTCTCTGTCTGTAAAATGGGCTAAAAAATATTGATCACTCATCATGCATTAAACAGATTTTTGATCAATTAATATAATGTATGAAAACAATATATGATTTATAATGTGAAACATGATGATAATAATAATAATGGAATATTTAAAAACAAACAAATAGGATATAATGTGCTCATAATATACTAGTGTATTTGTATGTATATTTGCATGTTTGTTTTATGCACCACACACTATAAAGTGATAAAAACATAATCTATTTTAGGAGGGTTTGGTAATTTATTTACCCAAAAACATGAAAATAAATATAAATATTGTTCAATAAGAATGCACAAAAATATAAAGTTTATTGAGTGTGATAGGACATTAATGTCACAGTAAATAAATAATTGGCTTGAACCAGTTTGATTTGCTTCCTGAATAATAAAATAAGTTGCAAAACTTTGCCTTTTATTCTAGACACAATCTAGTGTACTTGTAAATAATGCAGATGTTAAGTAAGTGAATGTTCTAAGAAATCTACCTCTAATTTTGGAAACTAAATTGTTTCACTACATAACATCATACACATTGTAATACTCTGAGTGGTAGTGGTTGACAGTGCGAAGGGAGATGCTAGACAACAGGAGAGAGAAAGAGAGAAAGAGAGAGACGTTTGTTTTTCATGCCCTCCCGGAGGGTAACAACAGACATCTTTATTCTACTGTGATTAAACAGAGCTATGTTTGTCCCTTCTGTTGCTCCTCTTTTCCTTTTCTTAATCTGAAACCAAAGTAGAATCATCTTTCCATCCACAAAATATGCATTTTTAGGTCTTTTCCTAAACAATTTCATATGTTGTTGTCAACTCCTTTCAATTCTGTTGCTCTGCCCAAGCAAATCTCATTGTGTTTTACATACACTAAGTTAACTATACCTTTAAGCAGCTTGAAAAATTCCAGAAAATGATGTCAAGCCTTTAGGCAATTAGACAATTAGATTCAGATAGGAGGTGTATCTATGGATGTATTTTAAGGCCTACCTTCAAACTCTGTGCCTCTTTTCCTGACATCATTGGAAAATCAAAAGAAATCAGCCAAGACCTAAGAAAAAAATTGTGGACCCTTCTCCAGTCTGGTTCATCCTTGGGAGCAATTTCCAAATACCTGAAGGTACCACATTCATCTATACAAACAATAGTACACAAGTATAAACACCATTGGACCATGCAGCTATCATACCACTCAGGAAGGAGACGCATTCGGTCTCCTAGAGATGAACGTAATTTGGAAAGAAAAATGAAAATCACAAAGTCCTGTCCTCAGTCCTATAGGAAAATTTGTGGGCAGAACTGAAAAAGCTGTGTGAGCAAGGAGGCCTACAAACATGACTCAGTTACACCAGTTCTGTCTGGAGGAATGGGCCAAAAATTCCAGCAAGTGAAAAGGTTGTGCCAACATTATTTTGAGAAGCTTGTGGAAGGCTGCCCAAAACGTTTGACCCAAGTTTGCTTGGCAATGCTACCAAACACTAACAAAGTGTAAGTAAACTTCTGACCCACTGGAAATGTGATGAATGAAATAAAAGTTTAAATAAATAATTCTCTCAACTATTCTTCTGACATTTCACATTCTTAAAATAAAGTAGTGATCCTTACTGACCTAAGACAGGGAATGTTTTCTACGATTAAATGTCAGAAGTGAAAAACTGAGTGTAAATGTATTTGCTAAGGTGTATGTAAACTTCTGACTTCAACTGCACATACAGTATATAAAAAACATGGGCCAAGCCAAAAATTGCAAAACATTAAACTTTTAGTGGTCTTGAACACAAATCATTTGTCAGGAAATTAGCAATAATTGAACAAATAGATAACTTAGTAACTTAGTATGGGATATTTTTTTTTTTTGTCTTTGAGAACTGTAAATTTCAGCAGGTGCTCATACATGGATGAAGAGGCATTGGGCCTTCCAGATCCTTTCAACATCACGTGTTGTTTCAAAGCATGAACTATTCTCTTAATAGCTGATAGAGAAATAGGAATTTTCTCTGCCTTTATAGTTTTCTAAACTGCAGAATAGAGTTGACCTGATGCAGACTAGCTATATGGTTTCTTATAGAAACCCCTGCATGATATTTAGCTTTTTTTGGAGAAGATTTTCTCACTCTCAACTTGGGATTCACAACACTGCATACTGTAGATCTCTACCTGCTCTATCACTCCTGGTTCCATTTATGAGCTTGTTATCAGGCCTTTGATGTGCTGCATCATGTATGACTCTTAAACAAACAAAAAAACATCCCAGAATATATTTTTTTTTACAAATTTGTACACCCAGACATGTTAGTTTATAGCACAATTGTAATCATTATCATGATTTTGATAATGACTATATAAGTGAATTTCCCTGTTTCCAGCTTTTCCCAAACAGTTCACTACAGCAAAGGTTAATGAGCAAATGATGGCAAAGAAATGCACCATACCTTCCTGACCAATGATTTGTTGTGGATACCATTAAAAGTTTCATGTTTTTTGTTTTTTTTTTCCCCATAAGTGTACATACAGGCATATAGTGTATATATTATGGCTGGGAAATTTAATGCAAAATTAAACAGAATTATTTTGTGATTAATAGTTATATTTAACATGGAAATAATAATAATAATAATAATAATAATAATAATAATGCAGTTATATCTGCAATATCTTTTTGTTTTCTTCCTAAACTTTTTAAAGAATGTTTTTATCCACTTCCTGTGGCTAAAATTGTCTATTACCAACTTTCAGGATGTATATGGTCGACTCGACTGCACATCAGGCAGGCAAGCTCACTTCACTGTCATCTCGAAAGTATCAAAAGCGAAACTGCAAGAGACCAGAAGGTTTGTGATGAAGACTAAATGGCATCCAGAGAATATAATAGTTTTGAGATTTTAATTAAACTTCTTATAATTCATTGGCAATGTACACTTAATCTTCCCATTTGGTCATATAATTAAAAAATGTTCACTGGAAAACCCCAGAACATTTTACATTTTGTTGGTTTGTCTGTTAATATATTGGATAAAATGAGGTTGTTTCAGATATGAGCGCTTCTGTAAATTAATGAAACTACTGCATGCATGGTGGTAAATCTGTGCCAATTTTGAGTGTTATGAGATTAAACATTGATAAACACTGTTACTCTGCATGTGATTTTCACTTGCATGGTGCAGTTGAGAGTGATATAATTCCTTATATTCACAACAATCAAATCAAATCTAGGTACATTGCCAGGAGATCAAACACTCACGTGCATGCACACATAAAACACACACACACAGACACTCTCTCTCACACACACACACACACTCTCTCTCTCACACACACACATACATGACAGTCAGCGAGGAACTATGTTGAAGGCTTGGGATTGTAATGGATTTTTTTTACTAATCCCTGCATGTCCCTTCCCCACCCATACTTACCTCTGGATTTACACTTCAATGAGGGGGCTGGTACACCATAACAATTCACTATACACTTCTGCCTGGATAAGACTGACACCTGCGTTATGTGGAAGTGTTATGCTTGTATTTACTATATTTACATGAATTTACACGCAATCCTTTTTCCCTATTTGTTCTGGTTCTTTGTTTTCTAACTTCCTAACCGTTCCTAACCCTTCCAAAGGCTAAATTCAGGTTGTGTCTGAGGTTAGGTTTACAGAAAGGCTTATATTCCAGCTTTGTTCCAGTGAAAATATTTTGTGAGAAGAATTAGATCCGGAAGGAGGCAGATCCAAATGTTTTCCCTCAGATTTGTTTCACAGGGAGGGCCATTTTCTTTTCCAGTGGATGTGATATACAAACCACCCTAATTTACATGACTATACACATGACTGTCCTTAACATGAAACCTGTTCACCTTTCTTTTACAGCTATCTCCTTTGGTGTGTAATCCCCTTTATCATCACAAACACTTAAGCATCTCCCCGACTGCTCTCAACAGGTCGAACTGCACATTCTTATCATGTATGGTTTATTGGAACGCTCCATCTAAAGCTATTATCCATAAGTCCATGAAGATGACAGAAGAGGAAATATATGCAGAGACAAATCTGTTTGATGGTGTGTGTGTGTGTGTGTGTGTGTGTGTGTGTGTGTGTGTGTGTGTGTGTTTGCGGCTGGGCTCATACCTTGCTTTCTCCTTGTCATCCCTGCCAGGCGCATGACCAGTGGTTCATAAGTGTGTATATATGAATGTTTGTGTGTATGTGGTCTGACAATAAGTCTTGTCCTCTATTGAATCCCATAGGCACCTCCAGGAGAAAGGGAGACAAAATAGAGGGGACAGAAAGAGACATCTAACTTCTAATGGCAGCTACGTGGCTTCTACTTCCTGTAGTAGGAAGTAAGGTGAAGTGTGTAATCTTTTATGTTAAAATATTTTTTTTCCTACCCCACTTTGTCGTGCAGAGAAAACTGTAAGTAAGCTGTTCTAATGTTGACTTCTCGTAAAGTGTAAACAGTCCCATAATAGTCATATTATTCTGTTCATGTGTTGTACTTGCTATAGTTTACTTCCACATTGCTTCATCAAATAGAAATCATGAATGTAATGTGAAAGAGATGTTCTGAACCAGGAAGAGCTTGCTCTTTTCCCAGTTGACCCAAAGCCCTAAATGACTGAGGTGCGTGAGCACCAGGTTCCTGTATGCACCAGGTTCCTGTATGCACACAGATGTGTGCTAGAATCAGCCAGTCATCGAGGTAATTGAGTATGCGAATGCCTACTTCCCTTAGTGGGCAAGGGCTGCCTCTGCGATCTTCGTGAAGACGCGAGGGGACAGAATACTGACTCATTGAAGTTCTTGATTTAAGATTTTAAACACGATGAAAACTCAATGCGAGTACCGTCTTGGCTGCATAAACGTCGCATGCAATTTTACCAGTTGTCAGGTCCTGTGTCATGTGAAACTGCCTTATTTATTTTCTATTAAATTGGATACATACCCGTCTTTATGTTTTCGTCATGCCAGCCACATCGGTAGTCGATGTTATACAGGAGTCTCTGTAGTAACATTCAAGCGTATTGGTTGACTGATAAGCGTGCTTGTGCATGAGCGTATGTGTGTGTGTGTGTGTTTGCTTAAACACAGTGAAACAACTCTGGCTACCTTTACAACTTCATGGGCTAATACAGCTGCATGCAGACAGAGATGTGTTCATTAGATTCTGTTTTGTTATTTTTTTCATTGCATCACAAATGTCATGGACTCGGCTGAACTTGAAAAAAATCCCTAGTCCCAATGGCTTTAGTCCGAGTCAAGTCAGAGTAAAAATTAATCTGAGTCTGTGACAAGTCCAAGTCCAATAGACTTGTCTGAGTCCAAACTCGAGTACCCCAAATCTTGTTTATACTCGAGAGTGAGGAAGGGCATGAGACCGAAACCCCTGTGTCCCCTGACTGGTAATTCAGCAGTTAGAAAAAGTAGATTTTTATATTTTATTTTCTATATACTTTTCACTCCACTACATTTCTATCAAGGTCCTTGAGTAGAAAGTTGTTACTATGTAGCAGCTTTGAAAATCAGTGGATGATTTTTTATCTTCTCTAAAATGTGCAGGTATCAGTAATCACTCTTGTAGGTTATGTGTCGTGAAGTTCAATGATTTCCCAGCATCAGTGGGCAAAATGGAAGACAGCGGTTTCTCTGTGTGGTGCGTGCACCCATGGATATACTTAGAAAATAAGTAAAAGTTTCAGTTTTCTGAAAATGTTTCCTGCGTAACTGCATTATTATTATTAGTTTTTTTTTCCATGTTAAATATTCAACTATTAATCACAAAATAAATCTGTTTAATTTTGCATTAAATTTCCCAGCCATAATATATACACTATATGTGAGTGCAGCGTAGTTCTAGCGGGAAGACTAGCAGCTGTACATCATCACACTATTAGCTGGGTAATTCCTAGCCAGTCGCAGGTAAGCCATTGCTTTATATGTCTGCTCCCAATCTATCACATTGCTGTTTCAGTGCGCTAAGATGGCAACCTCCACCACCCCACCACCACCAGTTGAGCCCCATCACCCAGCAGGTGGTAGGCTCCTCGCCCCTGCCTCCTATCTCCGGCAGGATATGATGGTTCCGAGTACAACTCCCTCGGACCGCCGGACGGGGCCTACGCCAAAGAGAGACATTACTTTTCTGTTCTACATTAATCAAATAAATGGCATCATAAACCTCACTCAAGGCTGCGTGTCTTCCCGACAGAAATGCCTGTATGTACATTTCACAAGTGAATTTGTCAATCAGTTGGAGATTTATTATAAGGGCTGTTTAAGGATCCGTCAATGAACAGCTGCATCAGACATGCTTGTGTAGCGTCTCGGGTGTGTTGCGTCATGAACATAAAATGTTTAGGTCACTTGTGTCAAGTTAAATATAGTTTAATACTCAATCTTTAAACACATCTAGGAGATCCCTTAGATCGCAATTGCGCTCATTCGAGAGTTTTGAACGCAAGAACATAATGCATGTTTGTGCTGTTCTGCCTACTGAAGTGTTTTGTTCACTGTACAGGTGAAACTCGAAAAATTAGAATATCGTGCAAAAGTTCATTAATTTCAGTAATTCAACTTAAAAGGTGAAACTAATATATTATATAGACTCATTACAAGCAAAGTAAGATATTTCAAGCCTTTATTTGATATAATTTTTATGATTATGGCTTACAGCTTATGAAAACCCCAAATTCAGAATCTCAGAAAATTAGAATATTGTGAAAAGGTTCAGTATTGTAGGCTCAAAGTGTCACACTCTAAACAGCTAATTAATCCAAAACACCTGCAAAGGGTTCCTGAGCCTTTAAATGGTCTCTCAGTCTGGTTCAGTTGAATTCACAATCATGGGGAAGACTGCTGACCTGACAGTTGTGCAGAAAACCATCATTGACACCCTCCACAAGGAGGGAAAGCCTCAAAAGGTAATTGCAAAAGAAGTTGGATGTTCTCAAAGTGCTGTATCAAAGCACATTAATAGAAAGTTAAGTGGAAGGGAAAAGTGTGGAAGAAAAAGGTGCACCACCAGCAGGGATGACTGTAGCCTGGAGAGGATTGTCAGGAAAAGGCCATTCAAATGTGTGGGGGAGTTTCACAAGGAGTGGACTGAGGCTGGAGTTACTGCATCAAGAGCCACCACACACAGACGGGTCCTGGACATGGGCTTCAAATGTCGTATTCCTCTTGTCAAGCCGCTCCTGAACAACAAACAACGTCAGAAGCGTCTCAAGCGCTCTCAAATTCCAAATTTGAGAGCAAATTTTGCATCTCATTTGGAAACCAAGGTCCCAGAATCTGGAGGAAGAATGGAGAGGCACACAATCCAAGATGCTTGAAGTCCAGTGTGAAGTTTCCACAGTCTGTGTTGGTTTGGGGAGCCATGTCATTGGCTGGTGTTGGTCCACTGTGCTTTATTAAGTCCAGAGTCAACGCAGCCGTCTACCGGGACATTTTAGAGCACTTCATGCTTCCTTCAGCAGACAAGCTTTATGGAGATGCTGACTTCATTTTCCAGCAGGACTTGGCACCTGCCCACACTGCCAAAAGTACCAAAACCTGGTTCAATGACCATGGTATTACTGTGCTTGATTGGCCAGCAAACTCGCCTGACCTGAACCCCATAGAGAATCTATGGGGCATTGCCAAGAGAAAGATGAGAGACATGAGACCAAACAATGCAGAAGAGCTGAAGGCCGCTATTGAAGCATCTTGGTCTTCCATAACACCTCAGCAGTGCCACAGGCTGATAGCATCCATGCCACGCCGCATTGAGGCAGTAATTAATGCAAAAGGGGCCCAAACCAAGTACTGAGTACATATGCATGATTATACTTTTCAGAGGGCCGACATTTCTGTATTTAAAATCCTTTTTTTTTATTGATTTCATGTAATATTCTAATTTTCTGAGATTCTGAATTTGGGGTTTTCATAAGCTGTAAGCCATAATCATAAAAATTATATCAAATAAAGGCTTGAAATATCTTACTTTGCTTGTAATGAGTCTATATAATATATTAGTTTCACCTTTTAAGTTGAATTACTGAAATTAATGAACTTTTGCACGATATTCTAATTTTTCGAGTTTCACCTGTATAAACTGTGTGTTGCTCATACAGCTGAAATTTCACTTACAGCCCTCTGGAGTAAACAGGTGGTACTACAAGCATGCATTTCTCAGGAATCTCCCTTATTATGGTTCGTGGGCATGCAATTAAATGCGTACATTTTTTTAACACTATTTTTTGTCAAATTAATCGCACTGAATTAACGCATTAAATCGAAAGCCCTAATATATACATTTTTTTTAATTTTTTTTTTACCTTGCATAATTACTATAGTTATGTGTAGAGCTGCACAGTTAAATCATAAAAAGATCATGATCTGGATTTAAACACCCACACAATCTCTTTCCTAAATGATAACAATTCGCCCGTCTATTAAACCGTCTATTAAATTCAAATCTGTGTTGGTGCTGCCGCTGAGCCAGAGAGAGCAGTTATCATGTATAGTTATGAAACAGCTTCATAAACAGTCTTTTCTATTCCTGGACTTACTGCCAAAGTGCGTGGTCATGTCTGTATTTATATCAATTTCATTGTCCGCTTGATTCAAATGTGGATGAATGTATACACATAGATGTGTGCACATTGCTAGAGCAGTGTAAGAACACTACCATGCTGCTTTTGTGGGGGTGGGTAGGAGTTTTAAAGAAAAGAAAAAAGAAACTACTTTTTTGTCAATTCAGTTGTTTAATTTCTATAGTTTTTGCAACATTCTAAAAGCTATTTATCCCACAGATACTACAAGTTAGGCCGTGTATTCAGTAGGTTGCTTCAGAGGCATAAGGTATTGTAAGTATTACATACAATGATTCAACTATAATAAAACAATGTGTTGACATAAAAAAGGACATTTACATTTGATACTTAAGTACTTTTAAAACCAAGTACGTACTTCTGTACTTTTACTTCAGTAAATATCTGTCTTCATAACTTTCACTTGTAGTGGAGTAATATTTGACCAGTAGTATCTGGAGTTGTGTGCTTTGTCCACCTCTGGCTATTATAGGGTGTTATAACAACTACAGGTGGCTTAAAAACTACTATAAAATGAATGGCACAACAATAAGCTCCCACAAATGCTGAATATAAATGCTGAAACATTTAGAGTCTAACCAGATAAGCAGAGGTTACATTAAACTAATTCTCCACCACATGCCTATTTTTTTAAAACATTGCAGATATTTTCAAATGATAATTGTCATTTTGGAATATAACAAAGATTAAACAAACATTTAAATCAAGCTCCTTGTTGTTTTATTATTAATCATCCTTATGAGGTTCATATCTCATGTTGCGCTGTGTGTGTATGTGAATAAGGTAGAGACAGAGTTGTCGTTGACAGAGTGTGTGAGAAGGCGGCACTTGGTAATGCATAAATAATGCCATAAATCGGAAGATGTTTAAATGGATTTCTAGATTTCCTAAATGTCCAAATGTACAACAAGAAACACAATGAAATCTAGCGAATCATATTCGTGCATTCTCCCTCTCTCTCTGCATGCTGTATGTCTATGTATCTCCCTCTCTTTCACACACACACACACACACACACACACACTTCACCATGCAAAAATGTGTGTGGTTGTGCTCTCATCTATTCGGGATTGCCGTCGAAGCCTAATGTCCATATGCAGACATTAGTGAGAAAGTGCTTTACGTTAAGTAAACACAGACTGTTCTACTGTTAGTGATATATGTAATGATGAGGTATGCAGAGTGGATTCCATTTGCGGATATTTATTGAAAGGCTTCAAAAAATAATACAGACAGTATTCCTTAAACATAGCCTGGTCACAGGCTTGGGACAAAACACAGGTAAATTGGTCCATAGGCAAACAAATCCAAAACAGTAATCCAGAGACATAAATCCAATAAACGTAAGCAATGGTCATAACAGTAGTCAAACAATGGCAGAGAAACAAACACTTGGTAAGGCAGATAACTGGCAATACTTTGCAATATGGGAGTGTGAATGCAAGGTTTATATACAGAGCAAACAGGAAGTGACGTGGCAGGAACTGATGTGGGCGGAAACAGGAAGAGACAGAATTCAGTATTCTGGTGAGGGCTCCCTCTGGTGGACTGGAGCCTGTTCAGACGTTACAATATTATAGTGCTTGGTAATGGGAATAAGTTGCGAAGCTGACGTTTCTTGCATCTGCATCGGAAGAACACGTTAAGCTTAATGGGTAATTTCGCTGCCTGTTAAAAAAGTGTTTGTGAGAGAAAGGTTGAGGAATACTAAAGAGGTACCAGGTCACTAAAAACCAATGGTATGCATTGAAGAGTTACTACTATTTGTTTTCTGTTGTATTTTACTAGTTCATGTATTGATTTTTAATGTACTTTCATGTCTGAAATAGCAGTTTTACATGGAAAAGTTAGCTGAATTAAATTAAACAATTAATGGTAAATAAAAAAAATAATATATAAATAAAAATAAAATAGACATCATTGATCCAAATAGGTAGGGGTGTTTGGGAAACCTGTTTGGAAAAAAAATCATTATATAGTGCAGAAATCACACTCTGAACATTTTAGGAATGTATCTGCATTTGCAAAGACAATGTTTGAACAATGAGAAGTGGGCGGAGCAGGCAGGGCATGTCCTCGACATCTCCTGTTTGTCTGCTGTGTGTTTGTGATAAGCATCACTGCATTCTTGAGGATGACTGAGAGGTCTGCATTGATTTCCAGTTCCTTAAGATGCCCCGAAGTTGGACAGCAGCAGAGACTGGAAGAATATGACAGTGATTATGCATTTATATCTCTCTCTTTTCTCCCACACATCTCAGCCTGAATTTTTCACCATCTGCTGACAAACCTCAGAGATAATGGTCCTCTAAATCTGGTCACCACCTTGACTATACTGCATGAGTCACAGAATGATTTGCATGTTACTCTCCTGACCTCACAGATATGGAACAACAGAATTTGTTTGGATGGATTGTAAAGTAAAATTGTATATTCTTTCAAATATGATAGATACATCCAATCATAAATTGTAATGGGAAAAAAACAAAACAAAAACTAAACTAAACTAAAGTTTTGTTCTGTAATTATGTTTGGACTTTAATAACTTCCCACATGGTACACTATAGATGTTGAATATGTTATGTGTTAAAGCCACAAGAGGTCATGATTAATAGTTGTTTATACCATGGTTAAAGGTATAGTTCACAAAAAAAGAAGAAAATTGTGTCATCATTCATTCACCCTGATGTTGTTCCAAGCCTGTGTGACTTTTTTCTGTGAAACACAAAAGGAAATGTTAAGTAGAATGTGAGCCTCATTATTTTTTTGGTCCAATAATTAGTACCTCTGTTTTGTCAGAATTGAGTAGAAGGAAATTTTTGGCCATCCAATCTTTTATTTCATTGATACACTCTTCTAATTTTATAATTTGCACATTCCTTACAATAGAATCACCAATAACAAGGGTTGTTTTAACATGATTCTCAGTGGGTGTATCACTGAGTGGAGAGAATCGAACAGGAACGGGAGAGTGGTGTTGCTCTGCTGAGCGAGTATGTGACGCTGAGACATCACCCAAACGCCCTGCTGCTGGGGCTCTACAGCTGGAACCAAAGTGTGCGTGTTGCTCTCTGTACTGCCCGTATCCGAAACAGTATCTTCCGGTTCCTCTTTTTCACTGACCTCCACTAGCGTTCGGATGCATGTCTCATTAACCTCCTCTGTCAGCCTGACTAATTCCTCACATTTATCACATGTGAATCCCTCACTGCTGATGGAAGAAGCTATTGTAAACATGTGAAATGCAATGCAGGAAGAAATAACATGAGCGGATGCCATGACTTACCGCAATTGATTGTTGTTGTTGTTGTTTGTTGTTGCTGAGCGGTGAGGGTTTGAAATAAATGTGAATCTGTTTGTTGTTATGTTTGTTCTTCATAAGCGGTACTTTGAGATCGATGAAATAATCTGTGTAACACAGAGGAGAAAAATGGGTGCGCACCATGTAAAATCCATGCAGTTTAAATGCGATAAAAATAGAAAGCGAATCCACGTGGAAAACGCACACAGTTGAATTGCGATAAGAGAATAATATGGGGGAAAACCAGATGCGCGCTGAAAAATGGCAGATGTTAAGGATTAAAAGCTGAAAACAGATAGATATACAATGCTAAAAAAGCTAGCATGCTACAAACACAGACTTGAGCTAGGTGCTGCAACAGGTAAAATACACACAGATGAATCAGTAGAAAAATGCGAAACACGTGGTAAAATGACAAAGGATAAAATAACGAATGTATGAGAATAAGAATAAGCAATGCTAAGCAGGCTAGCAGGTTACAAACACTCGTGCAGTGTGCTGTCAGCAAAAGAAACATTATTGATTTCATTTTTTATACATACTATTAAAAAAATGATTAATAACAACCACAATCATAAAAAAATAATTATAATTACATTTATTAATTAATTAAATTAATTAATATTGTTAATCAGAATTAACTATTCTTCCACCAAGTAATTAAATTAATCCTGAATATGTAACTATTACATGGGGGATGGGGCGAAAGAATCCCTATTCACATAATTGCATTTTATGTGATTAAACCGCCATTGACATAATAAATGGATTTTTCATTCCTGTGTAATATCCATTTGCATTCTTCTGTGATTATAAACAGGGCAGGCCTGAGTCTAATCCTGATGCTCCTGTCTGGATCTGCTCTCAGAGGTGAGGGCTTTGTGTGCAGGATGGGCTTAACTCTGTCATAGTTTAGAAAACTTCACAGCCAGTGTGACTGGGGCAACAGAGAGCTTGAGAGAGTTCTGTGAGGTGAACTTAGGTTAACATTCATTATTTCATAAATAACTTTTAGCTGCCTTCACAGCTAATTCACTAACAGAATAGAATTATTAGCAGTAGAATCTGCATATTGACATAAAATGTAATTATTAATTATTATTAATATAATATAATAACATATAATATCATATAATATAATTAACATAATCTTGCATCACCCTAAAGGGGTTTATTTTGCATTAATGACCAGCTGTCTCTATGTTATCCTACTTATTACAGGTCAATAAAACAAATTAATTAATTTTATTTTTTTACTAAGTGAGCACTGAATTAAATATGAGATATGCTATATTAGAATGTTATATAATATAATGCTTTATAATAGTGGATACTGGGGTTAGTTGTCACACTTAGTTCAAAACCTTCTTTAAATTAGAATGATGTTTTGAATTACCCTCCATAGTAAATTCCCTATCATCGTGTTTTTATTATAACTGTCTAAACATTATCAAACCACACTAGCAGTACAAACACACAAAGAATTGCCTTGTAATTGTTTTACTTTTCAAATTTAACTAAAAAGCCTATAAATGGCTGTTTAATGCAGGTTTGAATTTAAAGAGACTCTATTACCTATTAGTAGTAATAATTTACAATCAAAATAAGATTTTTTTAAATAATTTCTTTATGTCTTTAATTAATTCTAAATGTTGTACAGCACTGCCTAAGAGTCTTATTTTAAAAGAAACCATTTAATTTTGAGGATGAGCACCCAGTTAAAGTAGTTCACCTAAAAATGGAAAATTTACTTTTACTCACTCACTTACATGTGTAGCCGGTTCTACCCATTCCGCTCTGCACGGGACTCGAACCAACGTCTCCGGTGTGGGAGGCGGGTGCGCTAACGAGGAGGCTAAAGGCTACAGCCTCTAGCGTCAGTCGCTAGTGCACCTCTTGAGGTCAGGAGAGTGAGGTTTACACACTGCACAGCTATCTACCAGCTGGCCCTGTTACACTTGTTCAAAACTCATATGCTGTTACTTTTTCTTGGAACATAAAAATAGATATTTTAAGCAGCTCCTCGTGTGGCACGCGAGGCAGCTTTTATGACCATCAGTAGTGGAGAGAAATCGACCGCATCCAGGAACTACACAGAGACGGAAAGACATCTTTAAAAAGACGCTCTTTAATGAGTGAAAACTCAGACTCTTTTAGAGAAACAAACTCATTTAGGAGGGGAGAAAACTCTTTTAAGTGAGTTTTGCTGTCGAAGTGCCCAGGGACGTGGACTGCACAGCGTGCAGAGAGATCAGCTGGAAATGTGCTTTAGATCCAACAGCAGTGCTTCTCGCCAGTAGAGGTGAGTGGAACAGTGGTGAACTCGGCTTTGCTGCTGCACAACCGCTCGGCTCCGAAGAAAAATTTCTGACTGACAGACGAACGCCTGCTTCCCTTTGTACCCATATGTCCGGGGGCGGGGCATGCAAATTCTGTCTGCCAATTTCACATTGGCCTTTTCTCAAGTTCAGAGGTACACGAGGCTCCCAAGGAAGACCCCTTGTGTCACTTAATTCGACACAACTTCGAGTGAGTGACAGACAGGGAAAAACCATTGCCATGCACAAACTGTGTGATGATGTCACTGTATTACAGTGTTTCACTTGTCCACACACATGATTAAAAACAGTGTTTTGAAAAGTCTTCACTTTGGAAGTTTTCAAAAACCTCAGTTTTGATTGACATAGAACATCATTAATATATCGATGGGAGATATCAGGGACACTCATGCGGATGGGGCTTGCTGAAGCTTGACTATCCTAATACATTTTCCAAGAATCTATGTTCAGTCTAAGTACACATTTCCTTAGCTACGTACTTTCCTAGATTAGCTTACCCCGTAACCAGACAACATACTGTACATGCAGTGGTAAGCTCAGGCTCTGCTCAGAAAATGAATTACCCCAATTGGCGATACCCACAATAGCTTGAGGTACAGTTATTCATTTAAAAGTCAGTTTTTCAGTAGGACATGCCAGTGCACACACTTGCTAAAGGGGTTCAGTGCTTTTTTAGTTGCTCCATTTTTATCTTGACTTCACAAGCTAGTTGAAGGAAAGAATCTAGTGGCAGAGGTTGGCCAAATCAGAAACAAACCAAGATGTCATAGGATGGAGCGTAATTACATACTTCAATGGCATCAACAATTTAGGCCTGCTCATAAAACATGCAGAGAGAAGCAAATTACATTATGACAGTCTTCTGAAAATTTGCATGCATTTTATCCTTTAGAAATCTGAAATTTTCCATAGTGAATTTGTGTTTACTGAGTTTGAACCCTGTTTTGAAATACTGTGAGGTGGAACTCAGTTGGTTCCCATTCATTCTGGAATAAAGATTTACGTGTAATGGAGTTGTGTTTATTTTTTATTTGATTTGATTTTTTTTATTTCTTTTTTGTGATATTTTCAGTGTTAAAGGAATAGTTCACCCAAAAAAATTACATTTAGACATGTCATTCCAAACTCACATGACTTAATTTCTTATGCGGAACTCAAAATAAGAATTTTTAAATGAGATGCTTTTCACACTACTGAATAGACAATGCTATAACTAATAGATAGTCATCTATTATTGTTGTATCACAATGGAAAATAACAACAAAACAAATTGTAATTGGTAATTTACTGTACATGTCTCTGAGGGTGTTGTCAAATTCTCAGTGCCGTAGCGGTTTGTGAAGCTAATCTGCCAAAAATAATCAAAACATTATAGATAAATATTCATTTATAAAGCAGTCCAACTCTATAGTATGGCTGCATTGCAAAAGTGTGTCATCAATTTAATTTACAAATAATTAATCTTGTACATGTGTCCCAAGTGCATTTCTATGTATTGCCCTACAGCAGCACTACTGCTTGCACTAACACAAGGACCAATTTGGAGTGATTTATGTGGTACTGGTTCTGATTTTACAGCCCAGTTTAGTAATGGACTAATCTCCAAGCTCCACTTCCATGCGTAGACTTGCATCTCTACTTGGCATCTCTCCTTACCGAGCGGATACAAAGAGAGAGTTTGCCGAAAGGCTCAAGCCCAAAGGAGGCCACTGTCAAGATGTGTTAAACTCACAGAGGAGGGAGGATTTTCTTTATAATCTGAGGTAAAAGGACTGTATGGTGCTGATGTGGTTTTCGTTCCTCTATACGTGTCTCCTTACGTTTAATGAAAAATGTGAGCAAGAGCACTGTATTGCATTTCTGTCCAGCTCAAAATCATGAAAGGGGCAAATAAAAGGCTAAAGCTAGTGAGAGGCATCTACTGTTTAAAACAATAAATGTACAACAGTGTTGGATAAGCTACTTTGCACAGTAGCTTCCCAAACTACAAGCTACTCATACAGTAACTTCAAGTAGTTAAACTACAGTCATGTAATCTTCCCATGGTATTTGTAGAAAATCAAAATAATCACAAAATTAACCATGAACTGCAGATATGGTTACTACAATATTACTATAGTCAAACCATGGTTACAATTTGGAGACTATAGTATCATCGTAGTAAAACCATGGTTAATTTTAATTTTTTTATCAAAACCATGGTTTCTGCCAAAAAAACAAAACAAAAAAAAAAATTGCTACAGTCATGTTACTACAATTTCACTATTGTAAAATCATGTTTCCAACATTAAATATAAGGGAATTGTTTATTTTAACCAGTTCATTCTCTCACAATTTTTAATTAAAATTTTTAATTCTAAAGAAATGTATAGCAATTTTGAAACATATGTATAAAATCATGATCACTCATATGAAATGAAGAGTTCAGTCATAACAGTAACCTTATAAAAGCTATTTTATTCTACATGGGGCATGGGCAGCCAAGTTATCATCACATGACCAGCTGAATAATACTTGCTACATCTCAGTAACTGCTGTGTTAGTGAGCACTTCCATTCATAGATTAAATTAATCCTGGTTTACTGTGTATAGTGAATTTCTACAATGAAATTGGTAACTGAAAACTACTTTGTTTGAATCATGCAGCATCCAGCCCACTAGGTGTCAGTTTAAGCCAATGTAAGTCACTTTGACATACTTAAAGCATTTTGCATTTTGTGCACTACAGCACTATTCCTTGGAAAATGTAGATTGTTGTTGGAAAAGCTACTCTATAGTAAAAAATAGCTGGACTACGGTCACACTATGTAGTTAAGTTAAGTTTAGTAAAATGCAGTTAAGTTAGTAGCATCTCTAATTTTAGATTACTACAACAACAAAACATAGTGAGCAAAAACACTCAACAAAATTGTAGAGTATGTGAGGCAAACATTTCATTTTTGGGTGAATAATCCTTTTATTTCATTGTTATGTTAAAATACACATACAATTGCAGAAGAACTGCTCAGTTTGATCATATGAAAGATTGTGCAAATAATTCTACAATTACAATGTTTTTAACAATGCATCAGAATCATGTAAAGAATTCAATTTTATTGATTCAGAACACCTTTGAAGAAGGGTTGGGTAAATAATTAGTCTTTAGCCCAACATTGACATGTTATTGGCAGGAATTCCACTATTGTTAAAGGATAAAGGGATTCTTCCTCTATTATCTCTGCTATGAGGTGATCCCAATTTGCCTGCTACCCCTGCTGGCCTCTCCTGTATGACCTCATAATCAAATAGAGTGATGAACAAGAATGTGAGGGAAACAGAGAGAATAAAGTGTTTTGAGGTGCAGCAAGCGAGAAATGTTCAATAAACAAGCACACACACGCACACACACATCAATCCGAGGCAGCCATGCATGAAATATAGAGTCGTCCTACTTTCTAAAGGTTGTAATTAATGTAATGCCCCATCCTCAATCCTCCCTGTGCCATTTCCACCCGACAAACGCGAGGATCCTGTTAGCTCTCCACTAATCCAGCTCAGGGTGGCGCGGGTCCCAGATCATCTGAGTGGATGGACACAGAGATTATCGCTTACTAAGTAAATGCAAGTCAGTCCTGTAACATGGGTGCTTTTCACGCGCTTTCATGTCTCCTTTTATAGGCTAACGCCACTCTAACATTGTGTCTTAACCAGGCACCACACAACAAGTCATTTGTCCCCTAGTGGAAATTTACAGCTATGTGGAGTGGGACTTTGGACAAATTATATTTCACTGTGGGTGGGGCCTCAGAAATAGAAACTAAACAATATCCTGTTGCTTATCGTGTCATCATGTAATGCTAAAGTGACTTTGTATTGTTAAAAATATTTTCTCCTATCCCAGCTTAATATGCAGAGCCAACTACAAGTAAGCCATTTGTAGGTTGATTTCCTCAAAACCTTTAAGTACTGTCTTAGTGGTGCTATAACAATATTGACATTTGTTTGAGCATCCCGACTGCACAACATAGCAACATTGACTCAACCAATGGTGTGAGTTTGGGGCAGGGCTATCTCGATCCTTGTTTCGCAATTCCATTTGGTGGCGAAAGTGGTGCAGAAATTACACCTCAAATAGTTGTTCTTATTCAACTGCATTATCCACTAAGCTCCACTGTCTGCATTTCCCAATGGTTGACATCACAATATTGTTAATTTTCATAAAGTTGAGCTTGGGAATTGGAAACAGTAGGTTGACTTTTCTTTAGGTAAAATCGGTCTGTACTTACCGAAATGCAAAACACTTCCCCCAGTGGCCAAATCAGTAAGTGTTTTTGGCCGTATGAGCACTTGTGAGCTCCATTTTCCAGGATTACTGTTCACAGATGGGTGCCAAAGTTAGTTGTAAAGGGAGTTGCTTTCAGCTTTACAGGATGTAATACAGTAAAGAGGAATACAGATTTTATAAACCATATCCCCCAACCCAAACATCAGTGGAGTAAAAATATAATGTTAAAGGTGAAAATCCAGCCTCCAAATCGTGCTGATGCAAACACGATTACTTCCTGGTTTCAACACAGTATCTAAACTCAGGTCTTTGACGCTGCTGACGTAACGCACTTCCTAGGGTACTGGAACTCCTAGAAACAGCATGCCAACTTCCCATGTGATTATGGTGGGACAGCGGTTGCTGTCACTCATATCTCCTCAAATCACCAACTCATTGAAAATAAATTACTTTGGGTAATTTTAACATGTATCCAGACTGATATGTAAATTAATATTGATCGAACCAGATTAAAGATTGGAGTAGGTTTTATTATCTGATTATTTTTTGCTGATAATTCTGCTACCATACGCAGATTAACTCATATATCTTAAAATTGTCTTCATAATTAACAACAAAATTAATGAAAATTAAATAATTGAATAATCTTTCTAAACACAACACATCACAATGCAATATACACCGATCAGCCACAACATTAAAACCACCTGCCTAATATTGTGTAGGTCCCCTTTGTGCCGCCAAAACAGTGCCATCCCACAACTCGTCACTGTTTTGGCTGTACGAGGCAGTATTAGGCAGGTGGTTTGTAAATATTGTGGCTGATTGGTGTAGTAAATTAATGTAACAAATCATGCAGAGCCATCTATGACCAATTAACAGTATAAATGAATGGAGGACCATTTCATTTAACACCTACTCACCTATCTGTAGAGCAACTCCATCGTAAATTTAGCTAAATTATATATGACTCTGCAGTTCAGTTTTGCACTTGTTTTGAGATCCATCAGTTTGGATTTCATCGATATATGGGCTAATTTTGAGAGTTTCTCTTTGCCTGTTGCGTTAACAACAACCAGGCTTGACAATACAGTAAAATGACTCTGAAAGCTAATTGCTTGAAAGGTTACATCTGATAATGCTTGGTTATTAATGGGAAAGGCAAAATTTGCCTCCCTTTTAGGTTTTATGGTGGCATTTTGGATGGAAGCAAATTAAATTGCATCATTCTAATTGTTGTCTGAGTTATACACATTAGTTGATTTTATCACTCTAGTTACTTTTATTTTGGATAATTCTTTGACCCTCAACCACCTCCGAGTCATGACAAAACAAGAATGCCACATTGCGTGCTTAAAGTGCAGTCAGCTATGTTAATTATAAAGTAAGCATTCTAGTTAGACTGTGTTCCTTTAGAGCTGAGTGTTGTACATTACGACACTTTAACATACACAACAAAACCCTGCATCAGTTATTTATTTCATGCAGTAGATCTTTTATTTCTACTTGATGTTGTTCTCGATGTAGACTTCATAAATGTTTTATTCATGTAAAGCAGGTTGTGTGAAGACACTTAGAACATAGCTTATTGCAAAGTAAATTTTCAAATAAATGTTTTACTCCTCTGGCCAGTGTAATGTAGTGGTACATATGTCTACACTAATAGAGAGGGCTCTGCAGCAGTGTCATGCTCTACACAGTCATGAACTCACAATGGTGGCAGCCCACTTAGATTTCATTATTCATTGTTGTCTCTTTGCTGCCTCCCTATTTCTCAGCTTTACCTCTCAAGTTTCTTTTTTTCTTTTCTTCTTTTTTTATATCCTTGCTGGAGCTATAATTTAACTTATTTTATACAACTGTGACAACTTAAAGGCACAACAGTAACCAGAGAAATGCAAATGTTCTATCTGCTTTTTCAACCCTATTTCTGTATTTTATCTCCTTGTTTTTCCTGCTAATTGTATCTCTGACTCATAATATTGTGACATTTGAGAAAGGCAGATATTTAAAAGCAGCGGCAGGCCGTGCATTAAAAGTCTAGGCCTTCAGTGTGATTCATGCCATTAAGAAAACACAGCTTCACAATGAATAAGACATACATTATGTCCCATTTAACTAGTAATACCAATTGACAAAAACACGTCCAATGCTCAAGCAAGCCTAATTTTAATTGCAGCATGACTTTTCTGTGAAATAAACATCTTCCAAACAAGACATTCAAAAATCATAATTTTTCATATGTATCTACCAAGGAGGTCTATAATACCTGGAAAAATATATCGAAGTATATTTGTGATTTAAATGTTGCTTGCAATAAATTTAGTTTTGTCAGGGTACACGGTTATGTGCGTTTCATTCAAGTAGGATGTGGGATATTCCTACTTGATATCTCTGACCATAAATACATTCCATTCCCCGATATTCGGAACTGCAACTCCCCCGTTAGTTTAGCAGGGGTTTGACTCTCATAAGAGATGTCTCCTAGCAACCCAGCGCTAGCATTTGTGCTTCAGGTGTACGATTATCAAAAGAGATTATAATGTTTTATACAACTGTTTCTGCAGGCGTTTGTTAAACAAGTTTTAATATCATGTAATGTGGAAACTAACTCATTTATCGATATTACTTAATAAAATGAATGTTTATCATTTACTTTGTATATCTCCCTGAGTGTCAACATATTTATGTGACATCATGCCCCTGCATCTCGGCGAAATGTTGAGAATTTCTGTATGAGCCTACAAGTTGTAATTCTGACTTCATGATGCATTCCAGTGCACTTTTCCTGGTAGAACTTTGTAAAATCCGACTTTCTGAATTGAATGGAATGCAGCACTACTTTTCAAAACTTGATCTGACACTGAATGCTCAAGCAGCCTAATTTACACTTCGAAAACTCCTGATGTTGCTATAACAATGCAAAAAGAACTTGCCAATTTGCTTGAAGTGAAAATCAGTCCTACTTTCCTGTTGAAAAAAATAAGCAATCACACAGTTATGCAGAACATCTTTTGTTTTTAAATCCATAAGGATATCTTTCTCAATGGCAATAACAGCAGTGATAACAGCCGACTGTCAGAAAGAGCTCACGCTCTTCGCTTTCCAATTACGTACATCACTTAAAGTGTGATTGTGTCCCTCAAGGCCAGCAAGAAGGCCTCGACTGGGACATATCCTAAAGATCACACCCACCAAGAACAAATAAATCAGATTGGCTGATGATTCTGACAATCCGACTTTAGTTGCCCATTCATTTACACTGTTGAGGGATTCTGCAGAAATAAAAAAGGCCTGAGGGGGTGGAGCTCAGACACACGCACTGCTTCGGGCATGCATTGCTACGGAGTGGTGGTGGCATAGTGGCCTAAAGCACATACCTGGTAATCAGAAGGTTCCTGGTTCGATCCCCACAGCCACCACCATTGTGTCCTTGAGCAAGGCACTTAACTCCAGGTTGCTCCGGGGGGATTGTCCCTGTAATAAGCGCACTGTAAGTCGCTTTGGATAAAAGCATCTGCCAAATGTGTAAATGTAAATGTAATTTGTGAAACAGTTGTCACAATTTGCTTGTAATCATCAAGGAATAAATTCTGACATGATGAATTTTAAATTTTTCTCTATTTGTATGTAGATTAATTAAAGTGCAATCCGATTAAAAATACATAGGCAAATAGGTGATTGAGAATGAAAGGATGAAAAATATTTATCTATTTATTTGGCATGTTAGGCCAGCAGAGAAGGCTTTGCTGGCCCTGAGAATTCACCACTGTTTACTTACTGAAGGTTTATCTGTATATATAAAAAAAGAAATGATAATACAAACTATATGGAACTTGGACAGTGAACAGAGTTGGTGGCTGGTATTTATTATATAGTAAGACAAGTCCATGTGGAAATTTCCTGCCAAACATGTAGTCAAGTTGATTGTTCTGCTTAAGTGTTATTTCTTGAGAAACATACATTTTTCCTGTTGTTCGATAATCCTCAGACTTTCTTCTGAAACATGATCACACGAGAATACAACATGTAGCAAAATAAAAATTTTACTCCACTGATGGTTAGGTTTAGGGTTGGGGTTTGGGTTAGGGGTATGGTTAATAATTTATTCATTTTTGTTGACTGTATAAAATGGTTTATATCTAAAAAATACAATTCGGTTTTTGCGCTACTTTGTGGACATTTCACCTGGAAATTGCAACAACACTTCCATCTTCGGCCACTGGGGGTAGTGTCTTGCATATCGGTTAGCATAGACAGGTTTGAGCAGCATAACTTTCACCCTGCTGTCACCAAATTTGCAGTGTGATCAGTATGATGACAGTATATAATGTATTTTTGCACATTTGGAATGCTGTATTGATCAGCATTAAGGACCGGAACGGTCCTTTTTATAATGCTCTAAATTTCTCTTATCTCCTTTTTATTAGTTCGGTTTTTTTTTTTTTCCTAAAGTGAAGCCACTGTACCTTTCCATCATACCACACATGGGAAATCCTGAATATTGAAAGCAAATAAAATACTTTATAAATGACTCACTCCGGGAGAAATCCATAAAGTCAGCCTCAGACAAGTTGGAGAAAATCACATGTCTGCACAGCATGAAACCAAAGTGTCAGAGGAGGTCTTCTCTGCCAGCCTGGCTGTGAGGTTTCGTAATCAATTGAGTGTTCCACTGAGGAGAAACACCTGAAGGCCCTCCGTACCCAGCCAGAAGTAGGCCGCCATGAACTTTCTGCAATGCTGCCTTCAAAGACATGTGTCTTAATTAAAAACTAGAGTTGTTAGGTCCTACAACTTTCTCCTTCTCTCCCTCATTGACACTTCAGTGCAGTAAAGCATCTCTAAGGGACTAAAAAAGATCCCTCTGGAGGGAACATTTCGGTCTGCGCTTAGCAGTGACAGGAAGCTGCTGTATTTCCCCTTTTAGTAATTCTCTCAGTCTGCTTTTGTTTGAAGATGAAATGTACTAAAGAAGATGAGAGACACTAATGTTAAAGGTTCTATAAGTGATGTATTAATGGAATGGTTTCCAGAAAAAAAATATTCTCCCTAAATTATATCACTGAAATAAGTGTCCTGAGATATCGCACTGGTCTCTGTGACAGCTATAGACTGTGTAAACAGCAAAAAAAAAAAAAAAAAAAAACCATTACTGTGGGCCGCAGACACATTCTTTGATCAGCCAATCAGAAGACTTTGATGTACTTTCAGCCTGTCAATCATTTTCAAGTTCTCATAGTGTAGTAGTTGAGGTGGAACGTTAAAGGTTTAATATCATATTCAGATTTATATTGTTGTCAGCTGAGTGTGCTGTTTTGCTATACTGTTGTGTTTGACAACCATTAGAAGATGCTGTGCTGCTCTCGGTAACTGTCTCAACGCTATCTTTGGAGGGCTAAGTTTTTGAAAATGGGGTGTGTCTGATTCAATGGCTCAGTCTCGTGGAAGTTCCAGAATGGCTAAATTTGCTTACAGTACCTATAAAGGATTAGTTCACCCAAAAATGAAACTTCAGCCACAGGTTTTCACTTGAATGGCCCACCTCGTGAGAGGCTGCAGATTACTGCTCTCATGCAAGGAGAACTAAAGCTCTTGTGCAGTCTCATAAACGTGCACAGGAGATCAACGGTCCGTCAAGCGTTTCACTTAATAATGCATTTGATTCCGGCTTGTTGAAATCCTACCTATATCACTTGTGCCTAGCACCTTTCACGTCCCTTGAGCTGATGATGTGCATTGTTGATTCCCAGTAGGGTTCACAAATGTGTTTCCTGGTTGATTTCCTCCTAGCCCTGTGGCATATGAGTTGTGGAGAAACTCACTGCCAGCCCGGTACTTGTGTGTGTGCGCTGGTTCCCCATAGACAACCCCTTGCAACGTATATTCCTCTGAAAAAAGTTTCTCTGTTGGCAAACTGCATCTTCCTTGGGCAGAGGCCCAATAGTATATAGTCTCCATGCTCTTAGAGCCTCGTCCCCCATTGGGCAGGACCTACCATATTCTCCACATGACATACTTCCAACTAGACTCGGCAAGACCATGTGATGTATTATTCCCCCCCCGCTCTCTGGGCAGGTCTCCGTGGTGTCTTCCACTTGGGAGTGACACCCCCCCACCCCCCATTGTTGACAATGGCGTCCTGGTTGTTTAGCGAATTCTCTCTTTTTCTGGGGAGAAAAAGAAAAAAAAGAGAGAAGAGAAGCATGACTAGGAAAAGCCTGTCCCTCTCCTTTGGGTAGTCGATTCATCCCCAAAAGGGCTGTTCGCCACACATACTAGTGTTAGAGGAGGTTACGTGCCAGCCTTTTGCACTGACTATGCGGAACACAGCAGTCTGCCCGATCCACGTAACCCACTTCAGCTAATTGTGGCATTTTTGTAGGGGACCCCTAGTGTCACTACATCGACACAACGCCAAGTGAATGAAAGATACGTTGTGTCCCTCCTGCCACAATGCTGAACTACCCGCTGAAATTGCCAGGACATTATTCTCCGCTCCTCAGCACAAAACCTGAATGAGCAGTATGCACATCCCCCTCCTTTATACCTGTATGTACGGGGGAGGGGCATGCAAATACCACTCGCCAATTCCCATTGGCCTTTTTATCAAAGATCTAAGGTTTCTCGGGCTCTCAAGAGTGACCCCTAGTCTCACTACATGTCACAATGACACAATGTCTCGTTCCCTCCATCGGGGAATGGAGGTTATGAAAGAACGAGGAGATTTTTGCTTTTTTAAAGACAAGGATGGATGAGTATAAATAAATATGTTGTTATCAACATTATGCCACAAATGTTGCTGATTGAGCTTAATTTGTATTGAACCTAGAATAAGTTTAGCTTTATGGACTGGCCCTGTTCACTTCCTTTGTCCCTTAATGCTACTGCTTTTTTTTTTTTAAACGAGGGACCAGTCGAAATAATATTTTGTTTTAAGTAACATTATGTCACAAATGCTTTTAATTAAGCTTCAATTGTTTTGAACCCAGATTATTCCTTCAAGAGATCCAGATGTGTGCTATATTCAATACATGCTCTATATTCCTAATGAAGCATTGCAATAGCAATTGTGTGAGGAACAGTCTGAAATGTAAGTCTTTTTTTTTTGTATGATAATCTTTAAGATTTTTGCTTGTATGACTTTGTATGGCTTCAGAAGACTGGGAATATAGTGCACGAGTCACATGTACCATTTAGTAGGGTGTTTGATATGCTAACTTTAGATGGGAACCGTTAAAGTGCTCGTCTTCTCACACCAATATATGTAAGGAAATATGTGAGCTATGAACTAAATTAAATTGTCCTTATTCTACATTATTAGGTAATTAAATGTATAATGGAACCATTATAAATGAGATAAGTGACAAATAACTAGATTATTTGTCTGAATACAATTCTCCACCATAAAAATCATAATACAACGTCTCATTGTATCCGCTTACAAATTCTACTCTAAGGAATTAGCTTTAATAAGGGAATTATGATTAATCTTACTGAAAATAATATCACATTTATTTAGGTACAGCTTTAAAGCTAAATCTTTTAGAAATGGATGAAATCATCTTTGAATACAGACAAACTTTATTGCTATTCTAAACATAAATCTAATCTAACACATATATACATGAGACAGGTTGGTGAGAAGAGTAACAGAATGTGAAATAAATGATCAAAACAGTGAAAATGAACTGTTGACAATGCCTTAAGAACTATTTATCCTTATTTGAGTCTACATCGATTTGCCATTGGATTACCTAAATTATTTAACTAAAAGCTAAGTGTAGAGATATATTTGCATGCCTTTGTGTTTCCTTGCATTCTTTGTGTTGCTTGTGTTGCCGAGCTTCCTTTGACCACACATGGCATGGATCTGGTTTCCGACGAGATCCAGAGAAGACCACAAGGGAAGAGTTAGAGCAGAGAGTGCAGTCAGAAGAGCAGAAGCAGAGAGTAGAGTGAGAACAGAGCATGTTCTTCCTGTTTGGAAACATTTTAACTGAAATTGGCCGCATCCCCAAAGGTGTCCTGCGCCAATCAGAAGTGAGTCACATGGTCAACTGGGCTGTCTTTTCCGACAGTTGATTTTATGGTCCTTTGTTTCAGATTCTTACTAATCTCCCGCTCAAAAACAGTGCATATTTAATCAACAAATGATAAACGTTGTCATCAGCTTCCTCTATGTAACCAAGCGAGTGTTTGCATACCAAATTTGACTTTCTTTCATGAATATTATACATGTAGGTAACAAAACATGAAAATCCCTGGTTAATTCCTTGGTTATCCAACATGGATAAAACATTACACACATTTACAGTTTATATCACGCTATAATCATTAATTTGTCAGTTATACAAGATATCACAGTTCAAAACAGTTGTCAGAATTACCTAGCAAGACTAGGTATTGTATAAATTGTGGATTTAAATGCATTCTGTACATTTTAGAAGGTTAAATCGGTAAAGTACTGTGATTTTGTGTAAAATGTTCCTGGATTAATATGAAATGTTTTAATATTAGATTTGTGGAAATCTGTTGGTCTTTTCAAAGAAAGTCTGCTTTAACTATGTGTGGAAGCTCAGAAGGTCATTCTGATGGGCCTTGCTGACCAATGACCCTTTTTGCTTTGAATTATGGTGTTTAGAATGTCTTGACTATTTTATTGTCCAAATACAGGCCTTCAGTAGGATTGTTCATGCTTGGTCTTTTAATTTGTGATGTTGAGGAATTCCAGGGTTAAAAAGGTTGGGTTTTTCCTAGATTCAAATCATGTTGCTGCAATTCTTCTGCATGTATAATACTACAATTGTTATCATTTTGTTATGTTTATTTATTTTTGGAGTGTGGCAGCCCCATTCACTTTCATTAAATGGACAAGAGTTGCCAGGAAATTCCAAAATCCACCTTTTGTGTTCCAAATAAGAAAGAAAGTCATACAGGTTTGAAACAATGTGAGGGTGAGTAGCATTTTTCACCACATTTTCTTTTTTGGGTGAACTCTTCCTTTGAAGTACTGTAATAGTTTCTCCTGAGAGAACACTATGACCACAGCTATGCAAGTTTCTAAAAGAAGGGAACACAAATACAGAGGCAGTGATGTTAAATCAAGTTGCCATCAAACATAAATTTGCCTCTGGTGCTCAAATGAGCCCCAGGCATTTTTGTTGTAAATTTGAATAGCACCGTAGCTCATTTACTGGCTTGTTAAGTTGTACTATACAATACACCAATCAGTAAAAAGTTAATTGACACTGAAAGATCATTAAAGTCTTGTTAGACTATATATGTTTTCAGTCATATTGTGGTGACTTTAGGATAGAAACTGTTCAGATTATTACACCCAATAGGTCAACGCAGCACACTGACTCTGCCCTTTGTGCTTTTTTGATCATAGCTTGCCTTCTAGTGACTCATTACACTATTATGCATGGATATTTCATTTTTTTTATTTTTTACAATTTCAAAAGCAATTAGTAGTATAAGCAAGTCCTGACAAGCATTGATTTTAGCTCTTAAGAGGAGCTTTTTACCACACTTACTACAGTGAAATTGTTTTGGTTGCATACAGATTCTAAACACCGGCCTAGTTTTGGGGAATTGGTTATTACGGTCATTCATTTTGGTACTCTAGTGACTGTTAATGTACTGTATATACACTATATATGGGATATTCAATTAAAGTTACAGGAGGACTGGTCTTCACATTTTCTTACCAGCAAAAGTCCGGACAATAATAATATACACTGTGTCAATAGTCAGGATGGAAATTATATACTGATATACTATGAAATTAGATATTGTTGAGACATGAAATGAGACAGATTTTTTTTTTTATTTTTTATATTCTTTATATTTTGGATGCAAAGGAAAAATTCTGTCATGGTACTTAAGTTAAGATAAATATATATATATATATATAAAATTTGTGGCAGTGGGGGCATGGACAAACACTCTTCCGGAGAGAGAGAAAGCGGTAAGAGTGCTTCCACCTGAGCTAAATGATGTCTAACACCTGTCTCTAATTCCAGTGAGCATGGGGAGAGTGGCATATAACGGCCACGCCGCCGCCAGATGGGAGAGAGTGAACGACACACGTGAGACTGGCGTGTCTCATTGAGTGTTTTTATGTTATTGTGAAGCTGAAGACTCAGAGAAGTTTATGTTGATAACAAGTTTGTGTTACACTGATCTGTGCTTTTCTCATTTTAATCAGAGAAGAGTGCACGCAGAGAAATAAAGAGCCTTACTTGACTGCATCCCTGCTCTCCATCTCCTCCCTTCCATCTCAGTGCTTGAACGAGTTCTATATTTATTTATTTATTTATTTCTACACAGAATAGTTAGTTCTAGTTCTCTGATTAGACGAGAGACATTCCATGAGCACTGATGGTCTGACACCATCAGTACTCCGACGCTTCACTGTGTGTATCATTCCACTTGCGTTCATGCCGTTCTAAACTAAAGTTTAAAAGCAGTGCAGATGTATTAAGAGCTATTGTTTGTCTTTTTTTACATGTATATTTTTTGTATTGTTTGCCAGTAGGTGGTGGCAAAAGATAATTTTTATGTGTAACATGAGCCAGTTATGGGACGTGAAGTGAATCCGCATCAGCCAGTGTTTACATACAGCATTCCGTGATGACTTGTATCACTTCTATATCTAGGAAACAGCTTTAAACAGCTTTAAACTAACAACTTCAGCATTTCGGCTCATCACAGCTGAGAGACACAACAGTCTAAATAATTACAAAAACTGAAGGCACATAACTCTTTTTGGACTTTCGCATTGGAGTGGATACACTGTTTAAATTGGCAGAGGACATTGCAGTTCCTATAGTGAATGTCACGCTGCTCAGGTTGATGCATATGAGACCGTTTCAGCACTCCACCCCAACCCAAGTGGTCCAGCTGATTTGGAGTCAATTCAGCAAAGCACAGGTTGACCTGTTCACTTCCTGGGAATCCTCCCACTGTCTGCTCTGGTATTCACTGACAGAAGCCCCCTTCGAGACAGACGCACTGGCACACAGCTGGCCCCGGAAGCTGTGCAAATACGCATTCCCCCCCAGTGAGCCTACTTGCACAGACCCGTGCCCAGACCTCTGGAACCTCCACATCTCGCCCTTGGACAGGACACAGTGTTAAACACGATCACTCAGGCCAGAGCTCTCTCTATGAGGCACGTTTATGCCCTGAATTGGCGTTTGTTTAGAAGGTGGTGTTCTTCCCAAGCCAAAGACCCCAAGAGATGCACATTTGGGTCAGTGCTTTCCTTCCTGCAGGAAAGGTTGAAGGGGCGGCTGTCCCCCTCCACCTTGAAGGTATACGTGGCCACCATAGCGGCCAACCACAACACGGTTGACGGTGAGTCAATAGGGAAGCACAACCTGATCATCAGGTTCCTCAGAGGCACCCGGAGGCTGAATCCTCTTAGACCATGCCTATTCCACTCATGGGATATCTCCATGGTTCTCCTGGTCTTTTGGAGAGCCCAGTTTGAGTTGCTAGAGTCAGTCAAGCTGAAAGCCCTCTCCTTGAAGACGGCCCTCCTGATTGCACTCACCTCCATCAAGTGAGTTGGGGACCTGCAAGCATTCTCTGTCAGCGACACTTGCCTGGAGTTCGGTCTGGCAGATTCTCAATTTATCCTGAGACCCTGGCCGGACTGTGTGCCCAAGGTTCCTACGACCCCCTTCAGGGATCAGGTGGTGAGCCTGCAAGCGCTGCACTGGGAGGAGGCAGAAAAAGCCCTGTCATAGTTGTGTCCGGTGCATTATTTGCACATCTACTTGGATCACACGCAGAGCTTAAGATGCTCTGAGCAGCTCTTTGTCTGCTTCAGTGGACAGCAGAAAGGGAACGCAGTTTCCAAATAGAGGCTTGCCCACTGGATCATGGATGCCATCGCTTTGGCATACCAGGCCATACCCACCCCTTTTGGAAACAAACACACTCAAGAAGGAGTGTGGCATCCTCATAGGCACTGGCCAATGGCACCTCTCTAGCAGACATTTGCAGAGCAGTGGGCTTGGCAACACCCAATACCTTTGAAAGATTTTACAGTCTCCGGGTTGAGCTGAGTTGAGTTCGGTAATACGGAACAGCTGGCCGGGTGTATCAATTGTGTATAGTGCCTTTCCCTCCGTGAGGCAAATATGTGTGCTGCTTCTCCCATGCTAGTTCAAGATCCCGTGAACCCAGGATGTCCTTCCTCCCTAGCCCTGTGGCTCGCGAATTTGCAGCCGGACCCACTATGGGGTCTAATATGCCCTATACTGGGATAGGTGCAACACAGGTCCGGTTACTCCGGTAACCCCCTGTGATGTAGTTTCTGTGGTATGGTCTCCCTGTAGGCAGACCCACGTCTCCCTTGGGCCTGCCCCGGTCACCGTTTTTGTAAAGCTCCTCCCCTTAGAGGCAGGACCTACCATAGCGCCTCTTCTATGTGCTGCTGATAAGCCCATGTTGCCACATGTTACCTCAAGTGCCATGCAAATTCCACTCGCCAATTCTCATTGGCCTTTTCTCAATGATTGAGGTGTTTTGGGGCTCTCAAGAGTGACCCCTAGTGTCAATGACAATGACACACGACTATGATGCCTCTTTCTGGCAACTCGACCATGCAGTTAATTTTTGTTCAAGTATCGTCATATTGTGCTCCTTGAAACAACCACACCATCTTTTTCCAGAGCAGTCTGTATATCTCCTGAGGTTACATGTGGGTATTTCTTTATATCCCAAAAAATTATTTTGGCAGTTGTGGCTAAAATCTTTCTTGGTCTACCTGACCTTGGCTTGATATAAAGAAATCCCAAATTTTCCATTCCATAATAAGTGATTGAACAGTACTGACTGGCATTTTCAAGGCTTTGGATATCTTTTTATATCCTTTTACATCTACTGTATATAAAGTTCCCTTACCTTGTTACGCAGGTCTTTTGATGGATCTTTTCTGCTCCCCATGGCTCAGTATCTAGCCTGCACTTTGCATCCATGTGAGAGCTAACAAACACATTGACAATTTATACACAGACACTAATTGCAATTTATAAAGCCACAGGTGTGGGAAATTAACCTTTAATGTCATTTAAACCTCTGTCACCTTGTGTGTCTGTAACAAGGCCAAACATTCAAGGCAATGTAAACTTTTCATCAAGGACATTTGGGTGATATATATATATATATATATATATATATATATATATATATATATATATATATATATATATACACCATGAAAGAATTTTTCCTTTGCATCATACACAAAGATGAATGGAAAGCAAATATAAAGAATAATAAAAAAAAAACTGTCTCATTTCTACATGGAAAATAATGTGTGAATTAACAAAGACTTTCAATGATGCAAGCATTTTAATTACAGGGTTGTGGAAAAGTATTTTCCACATTAGTATAGCAATATGGAATTAATTCAACCATGTTTATCAAAGTGATAAACCATGATTGGTTTTAATTGGTTACACAACTTCCTCATCACTTCTCAATCTCTTCCTCTCTTTTGTAAGATCCCAAAGCTGTGTTCCGAGAATAACACAAGGAGCCAGTTATGTCAAACAACTGCAACTTATAATTGTTACAATGGTAATTTGTTTGATTACTGGACCACTTTTGATGTTTATTAGACAAAGAGAAAGCATTAGAAACTCTTTTTAGTTTGTCAGATTGTAGTCCATTAGTTGGAGCGATGATGTGAGCATAACAAATAGCATCCCATTCTTTTTCAAAATGCCTTATCAAGAGCACTTGCACCAGAGTGAGGATAGGGTCATAAGCCATACTGATTTAAAGTCAAAAAGGTCTTGGTATTCTGACAGAATGCAGGTGATTATCAATATGCTAGAAAAGAACTGTGCCACGTTTCTTTATCCACTAAGGATGATTGAATCAATCATGAAATATTAATATGCCTAATACTGGAAAATATTAATCATAAGTGTTTTGTTAATGATTTTGTTGTGTAATAATGTGTATCATAATCTTAGGGACTGTGTACACTTTGTCACGTAAAGCATCTTGATTGATCATGCTGCTTTCTGATTCGGTATGCACATTCCACTAAGCCACATAAACGTGTCTTTGTAAAAATGCATATAAAATCGATCTTCTATTCCTGCGGGGGAAAAAAAAAAAATATATATATATATATATATATATATATATATATATATATATATATATATATATATAAAAGAGTGGAGTTCTCATGAAGCTCACTTCTATGATGATGCTGATGTCTAGCAGGGAAATTTTCCACTTAAAGTACAGTAGCTCATAACATTCTCTCATCATTTACTCACCCTCTTGCCATTGCAGATGTGAATAACTTGCTTTCTTCTGCTGAACACTAAATGAAGATTTTTAAAAGAGTATCTCATGTCTTTTTGTCCATTCAATGCAAGTGAATGCTGACCAGAACTTTGTTGTTCCAAAAAGCCAAGGTATACAGTGGGAAACAGATCAATATATAAGTCTCTTTTTTACTATAAATATCCACTTTCACTTTTTCTTTCACATTCTTCTTCATTTGTTTTTGGTGAAACTTTGTTCATAAGGCCATCTACTGGCCAGGAAGCAATATTTATAGTAACAAGGACATAAATATTGGCCTGTTTCTCACTCACACTTAGAGTGAGAAATGAAATTAATTTTTATAATTATAATTGTTACACTGCAAAGGACAATCCATACAATGAAAGTGAATAGTTACTAAGACTAACATTCTGCCTAACATTTCCTTTTGTTTTCCTCCAATAGTTCGTGATATCGGATCGAAAATAAAATAAGTGGTGTTGCCCATCTCTATGTTACACAAAAAAAGACTTAAAGCCAAATATATCTCTATATATATATATATATATATATATATATCATTACTAATAAAGACTTTGTGAAGGAGATCAGCTGATGCGCCGCTGAGGAACATAAGTTTTAAGCCTGCTATTTTTATGCAGATGCTTCTTGACATGCAGTTCACGGCAAGTTTTAGCCCCAGACCATCCAATGATGTGGTTATTCTTATTATCTTTGATTTCTTCACGCTGCCCTTTCTGAAAACATGTCATAAATTGTTGTCGAGGACAAGATCAAACCTGCGTGCAGTTTTAAAATAGGCAACTGAATTCCAAGTAAATTTCGCTAGCATGATCAGGAATTAGCCAAAGGCTGTTATCAGCGTAGCTCAAATGAGCCTGTAGATAAATCTTGATAGATTGTCAATGATTTTCAATTTAATCATGTTTTTAGTGAGGTTACAGGGCACACAGAAAATAAGGGAGGATCATTCAAAAGATGTAGATGTCTGATTGTCCAACCATCAAATCTGCTTTAGCAGATCTAGTCTTTTAATATTATCTTAAAGTTAAGTCACTTCAATGTGACACTCTATCCTGGGTCTCTCTTCCCCTCTTAACGTAGCAAGTTGATCTTTTGTGATGCTAGGAGTTGCACTGATAAGACTTCTCTCTAGACACAGGGGAACAGATTTAGATCTCTCCTCTCTGTATTTAGCTTTTAGCTGAAAAAAAAGGATTACCTGCCGTGGCCAAAAAGCTCTGAGCCTCTTCAGAGTGATTCCCTTTCTAATCGTCCAAATTGAAAAAGTATTTATGGTCAATCTGGCGGCCTGTCTGAGAGCAGATAATCAGATCTGGGGTGTGCTCTTGTTGAGATTTGTTTCAGGTTAGAGCCCCTTGTGCACATTTGCATGCTATTTTGGATTAAGTTGGAAATTTTACTTACGTACCTCAAATTTACTGCAGTCTTTAGAGCTCCAAACAGAGGTGACTTTTACCAAGATCATGACAAAGATCACAGAACCCACAAAAGGAATTTTTTGTTACCAGATAGCAGGGATGAACTGGAACTAAAAGACAGTGTGGAACCAACAGTTTACTGGCCCATCACAACCCACAGCTAATAATTCCCCCAATACAAGTATATCATAAGCATATAATAGAATCTATTGCCTACTTTACTCTCTAGTTGATGTATACTGATGGACACTTTATTTTGTCTAAATATGTCTAAATGTTTTCACTTTGGAGCTTAAAAAAAGCAGTGGGAAAAGGTAAGCATCTTGAGTTCAATTCTCAGGTGATTAGACAAACATTTTCAATAAACAAGTAGCTAGAGCATGACCTCATAAAAAGGAAGTGGCTGTGGTAAAAAAAAAAAATCAAAACACCATTACATGAGTCCTTATACGTATCGTGGCAGTTCCGAGGTGAAATGTCCAATGAGTAGTGCTATATGAAAGTAACATTTTCTCCCAAACAGATGAAGGTATTGAGAGTAATGCTCTTGAGTTTTAAATAAACAAAATCTGCCTCCCTACTCTACACCTTACACCTAACCGATAGTGTCACAAAAAGCAAATGTGAGAAGAATGATACTGTCCTCTCAGGTGTCGACTCATGTGCTCTTCAGGACTCATAATTGTGCAATGGTATATTAGTTGAGAAGCTTGAAAATGTTGTTGGTTATGTAATGCAAATATTAAAATAGGTTGCCTTGAATGTCATTCGCTATAGTTAAAGTTGCCCTTTTACTTGTGATTTGTGTGAAAGTAAGTTAAAAGTATTCATAACTTCAACTGTATCTTGCATATTTGCCACAATTGGAAGTGCCCACCAAAAAGCCTGGAGCCAGGGGCTTTGCAGGACCACAATCCCTTCTTGAGTTGCCCTCAATCAGCATAGAAACATTGCACTGAGAGCAAACAGGTAAAGAATGTTTTCCAGTACTCTTTTCTACTGTCTATGTGAGCAATTTTCTAAGTAATTATTAATTCTGTATTTAGATCCCACTAACTGCAGGGGCAAAACAAAATATATTGAAGTGTTCCGTCATTGCCACCTACCTGTTTCACCTCTCTACACTCCTCCTCCGATGAAAGAGAATTGTACATCTCTTTGTATGTTCTCCACACATTATCCATACTGTCATGTTCTCTACAGTATCCTTTGCACCATATATCATAATTATTCAGCAGTATGTTTAAGTGTGGCCTCTACAGCAGATTTCAGTTTGTTCACTTGAGTGGGGATATGCAAATTAGATTTTTGTCAGTTTGTTGGTTTACAGATTTGGTAAGGGAGTCTGTTTTACTTAATATGGCAGATGCTAATGTTCAGTTGTCGACAGAGCTTAAATAGAGAACCCTTGAGGCTTTTGAGTAACTTCTGTGTAACTAACAAAAGTAATTGATTGCAGTATTGGACTGTTCTGCACTTGAGTGCTACATGCATGTGAATGACAGAATACCGGTACTGTCTAAACTGGCCTTGGCACTCAGCATCCCTTTCCTCCCCTGAGGAGCTGCAGTTCCTCTTTTAACTCATTTACATAAACCAATAAAGGGATAATGAGGTGATACTGAGCTGTCAATTAAAGGCCTAGTTATCCTTTCAGTGGGCAACTTGTTGCATAGCCGCAAGCTTGGTTGATTTATGCATCTGTGAACATTTTAATTCTCTTGGGAATGTGGAATGACTGCAGAGACATTCTTGGAATACATTTTGAAAATCCCTCAAGGTCCTGCCATTGAGTTTCGTGCTTGAGTAGATGTATGTGGCCTTGACCACTTTTGTAAGTGCACATGCAATCACCATGGTAGCTGCGGGGTTTTGTCTCCAAACACAACCTTTTTACTCACAATGCCAGCTAAAGGGCATTAAAGTGGTAGTTTTTGTTGCTATGACGATTAGTTTCCAGGCACTCAGAAGGAAAAGGGTAGGGGACATTAATAAGGTGAGAATAGGAACATGAAAGATTCAGAGGGAGGATCTGGGGACATTGTCTGCAACATGCTCTCTGCTTTGGATCTGAGGCTGTTTTCCCAATTACGCTGTCTACCCCTCTAACGAACCAGACCAAATTGACAAGGATTATGACGGGCAAGGTTTAATCAAGGCAGTTTTATTGAGTGGTCAGGCTTAAGAAACAGAAAGCTATAAAGACTTTGGAATCTACAAGAGACTTGGAAGTATCCTCAATGTCTTTTGAACTGCATTCTTTTTATTAGGCCTCATTTTAAAGACCTCCTGTCTGACTAGCAATGCTTCAGTACTCCCACACATAGCATGCCAGGAAATTGAGCTCTTGAAAAAATCTGATCAGAGCAGGATAAAATTTAAATTACTTTGGGATCAACCTGAAATTACTGCTTCCCATTGCCTTCTCATTGTTTCCAGGGATAACGCAAAAGAATACATTTCCAGGCATGAAATTTTGCTTAGATCAGTAACTTCAAGCCACGTGAGAGTATGGTCCTATCTTATATCCTTTCCTGAATTGTTTTGTGTAAAAATGGATGTGAGAGGAATTTGTGTAAGCCTGCCATGATCTTCTGCTTGTGTCAAGGGAGTTCTCCTCTTTCACTCTCTTGGCTGAGAGCTGTGCTACACCAGCAGCAAGGTTTATGTGTGTGTGTGTTTGCGAGAGAGTGGTGATTAATCACACTGTGGCTCCCAGTCCCACAGCTGCGGTCCACACATGGTCCACTGGGGGTGCAGCAGAGTTCCAGGGGAACGTCCAGAGTGACCAAGCCTAGTACATTTGACACTGGGAGATAGTGGCCAGACACCTCGCCTAATTCCCAGCTGTCACTTGTAGTCTTGCCTGGCAAGACACATCCCCACACAGTGCCGACAGGTCTTACAGTATGTCTTTCAAGAAGAAGAAAAACAACTATCTTTCAGAGCACAAATAACATTCAATATGGAACCGTCCTCATACAAGGTTATTTCGTATCATGGATCTTATCTAGGCTAAACACTAAACTGACATTTGAATATGCTTTTTAACAATACCTCAAGGCACACTACAGTAGGTCCCGTAGAAATACTACAGGAAAGGAAATAAAACAAGGCAATGTCAATGGCTTCTATTAGTTTACTATTGTTAGAAGGGCAGAGTATAACTGCAGTAAATGGCATCTATTAAATGCTCAGATGATGCTGGCCAAAGTAATGACATCTTAGTCATTGTATTTCAGCATACATACTGTATGTCAAATGTGTGAAAGGTGTGAAACACACTGCTGAAAATATTCAGCTCCAAAAACAGCCTAAGGTGGTTTGCTCGTTTTAGTTGGTTTAGGCTGTTATTGACTAGTCTTGTTGGTCAAAACCCCTCTTAAACCAGCAAAACAGAGCACCTAAATTAGCTTGGCCAGGCTGGGAGACCAGCTAGTTTCTTTTGACTGGTTTAAAGGGACTGTTCAGCCAAAAATGAAAATTAGACCATCATTAACTCATCCACATGTTGTTTCAAACTGTGTAACACAGTGGCATGCATTTTGTTTTTTTGCACTAAACAACTTAAGTTCTCGCACAAACTACTGTAGAATAGCTTTTCTCATGCACTCAAGCATGCAACAGACTAAAAATTATTTACATTTCAGGTTGTTTTGTATGTCTTGGAATAAGATGCATGATTAAGACTGAAAATATGATGCATGCGTTGCTATGACATGTGTACAGTATATTTACCTGTACGTACAGGATTGTTTTCAGCAAGCACAAAAGTTGATATGCAGAATCTAGTGTTAAACTTAAGTGATACTTGTGTAGGTGTTTGTGTGATTCTGTATGGCTCCAACTTTTAAGAAGTTTGTAACTAACCTGGTCCATACAAATTGCAATATAGGAACACAAAAGCAACTGTAAAGAGGAGGGTCTTATAGAGTTGACTGCTTTATGATATGTTGTGTGTGAGTGTGATTCTAAATGCACATTTATCCAGCTGGTAAAATATAATTACCATCTAGAGCAAGTAACAGGTTGATGCCTTGACATTTAGTTATTTATTTTTTTGTATTTCTTTCTCTTTTTTTTTTTTTTTTTTTTATTAAGGAAGAATAGGGAAAAAAACAGCACAGAGAAAATTGTTCTTTCGCATTGAGGATAGCACATCTCCAATGATTTGGTCTTGGAAGAATTTGATGAGAAATATTTGAGTTCATATTGACATCTCTGATTGCAGTTTGGTATCTTGTCAAATACAGTAAAAACACAATTTAAGACATTGTTGAGATCTACTGCTGCAACACACTTCTGCATTCATCCATAACAGAAGGAACACAAAGCAGAAATATAGCACAATCGTAAAAGAATCCTTTTTTTTTATTAAAGATGCTGAAACCACCTTTTCACACATACCACACGGTCATACTCACATGACTGGATTGTGAAAGTTACTGTGATAGCATGGCCTCTGGTATTCAGGCTCATCTTTTCATCTTTAATCTATTTGTCCACTGTTGGGAGTAAGCTAATTAAAGCTAGGCTTTACTTTTGTGCTGGCACATTTTCCAAATTATTGATGCTAAGCCTGCCCAGTGCCATGAAGCAAAATTTACCACCAAATGAACCATCCTGACAGACATTTACTTACTAGTTACAGTCATCCATTTTTGGAAAGCTCAATAAGTACAGGACAACATTTGCTGCATGACCTTGTAGCATTGATTGAAACAAATTGTATTTATTAAGTCCTTTATTCCTTGAGTAATATCCTTAATTATGATGATTTATTTGTGATAGTAATTTTTATAACTTTCACATATTTATGTGGTGGAGTTAACAGATGATGAGATTCTTAGAAAGTTTTAATTATGTACAGTTTTTACACATTATATGCAACCCACGTCATGGAACATACGCAGTAGTTTGGTCGCTGTTATCTTGTCTTTTCGAGGTATGACTTATTACAAATAAATTTTATGGAGAATTTTTGCTTTGCTGAATGTTCAACACTTCCAGCTTGGCCACTGCGGGCAGTGGTTAAAATTTCAGTTAGCACATATCGATTAAAGCAGCAGAAATTTTGACCACGTGTTGCAGAATTCACAGTAGGATCGGACTGATTTTCAGGGGGGTAGGCAAGGGGGGTCCTCAAAATACTTCAATCAATATTCTATAATAAACCCCCTTCGAGCCTAAATTAATCCCTCCATTTTAAATAGAGAGGCTATTAACAGCTTGAGGGGATTTGAACCATGAGATGACAATGCTTGATTAATTTATTGTATGCCTCAGCAGCCCAATGGCGTGTCATCCATTTTCAAAGACCCACCTGTTTCTCAATGTCTTTCTGTGGGGCACATTGCTTTGTAATACGGAGCAGAATAGTGTTACTTTATCTGATCTTCACAGGAGTAGCTTTATTCATTTGAGATGTTACTGTGGACAATCCCTCTCCTCTTGGAGACCCATCCTGCTTGCTAAATAGAACAGAATTCAGTTTGTTCTGCTATGGGAACCTGCCATAAATCCCCTTCCCAAGTGGCAGAAATTTGGGACAATAGCACTTCATTCAAGGGAGCTTGGTCAAAGTGGAACAGAATGCTGTCAACAGCACAAAATTTATTCACCAAATTTGGCTCTGTTATCTGTTAAGAGGGATAAGGGAGACCCTGCCGAGGTAATTTCAGAAGGTTTATGCGTTTCAAATATTATAAGGAACCAATAAACCCAAATTTAGCAGGGGACTTTGATACCTTAGCTTTTGATTAAGACATAAGGAAAAGTTGTGGGACAGCAAGGGCAAGGGTTAGTGAGCTAGGGCTTGTGGGTTTTCATAAAGCCCCTTTAACAAGTGTCATTATTAGCCATCATGTGGCAGCCCCCACAGCTGCCACTCCAAGCGTCCGCACTAGCCGGTCACGCAGACGGAGAGTGGGTGGCTATTAATAACGGGAGGTGACAGAGAGGCTATGTGAAGTGCCTGCTAAAGCTGTACCATTTCCATTTTCAATGCTAACCACCAATCTCAAATCAAAACTTTGATTAAACCACCACTACATAGAATCGTATTAATCATTTGTTTAGCCTACAAGCTTTGTATGGAAAGTTAATTGCTCTGAATCAGGGAGTAAGATATGGGGAGTCCAAACAAAAAGATTGTAGGGGGAAAAGTACTTCTTCTTTTTGCATACAAGTAGGTATTTCAACAAGTTTTCAAACATTTCAATAACAATGAAGAGCACATATTTTCACCTGTCGTCAAATCATTGCTATCATGAAAATTAGAATGCACCATTTTAGCATTCAAATTTAAATGATTAATTCCACAAGTATTGAAATTTTGATTTGACAGCCTTATTCCACACCCATATGACTTTTGTTTTAATACAAAACACAAAAGGAGTTGTTTTAACGACTATTCCATCTTTTCAAAACAATGTTATTTGATAGTCACTGTTCCGTGTTCTCCCCACGGAAAGGGCAACCCGGTGTACAAAGGATATTACTCGGTATTTCACTTTTTTGTTTGTTTATTTTGTCACCAATGATAACCAGGTAATAAACCTGAAAAGAAAATAAAACATTTCAATTTTCATGTGCATACTACAAAAACATATTCAATAGCCCAATAACAATATGCACCAATAAATAACATTAATCAAAATACAAGTTATATAACAATTAATATGCTATAATAATAATCATCATCACCACCACCATTTCATAATTTTCATGAACACGCTTCACACTTCAAACATTATGCACCATACTCAAATCCTACCAAACCCATGCAAGCAGAAAACTACAGCTGGAAACTACAGTTCCCAGAATGCCCCGCGGAAAACCAAAAAGAACAACGTTACTAACATTAAATACCGGTCCGCAATTCATACTTAAAACATTTATAAAGCCAAAGAAAGTAAACATGAATGGACATGTCTGGTATAGCGATGTTATAAGTAACTCTAAATGTTAGCTTTATGTCCCACGGCTTAGATCAACTTAGATCTACCGGAGCATAGCGTTATCTTTATCAGAATAACTAAACTGCTTAGATCTACCGGAGCATAGCGCTATCTTTAACGTGCAACGGACATAAACAATACAACAATATAGCATGGCAACAACAGAAAACATGAAGCATACATCATAAAAGCAGACAAGAAAACATTTGAAATTAAGAGAGCTTACCAAGTGGCTGCACACCGGGTTGAAGTCATTATAGACTCAATGAATCGCGCTTCCTTTTCACACAGTAAACTCCGGTCACATGTTTCACAGCACACTCCTCTCTTAAAGAGACACTACACTATTAGGCCACTAAACCTCAAACATTTCTCCACAATTGTTACTTGCAACATTTGTAACTCTGGTTTAAAGTAAACATTTAAACATATAAATAAAAATTAAAATAATAAAACTTCACAAATGACAGAACTCCACAGAAAACACAACACCTCCCACTTAAGTTCCTGAACTTATGATCCAGGGAACTTACCAAAATCACTCAAAGAATCCCTCTTAGTGGCACCCTCTTTTTTTTTTTTTTTTTTTTTTTAAGAGAGCCCTTAGCTTTGCACAATATCTATGTGTAAGTGTCTGATGAAGGCACGACCAATGGAGGAGCAGCTTAGTCCAATGTCCAAGTCAATCACATCCCTTTGGCAGGTGTGTAGTGTACTGCCCGGGTATGCAAAGTATGGGATGTGCATGCTCTTACTTCATGTATGTGCAATGTGATGGGCATGGTGGCAGCGCTAGGCTTACACCAACCAGCCAACAGGGGTAAGGGCAGTGACGGGGTGACAGGGGTTTGGGCCAGGGAATAGGGCAGTATGCAGAATGAGAGGATTTCAGAAAGAGGCGGGTGTCATGGTGGCTGGGGTGGATGAGTTTCGTCCTCCACTGGGAGAAGGACCACCAATCTTCTCACGTCTCTTCTGATAACGGTCATGGGCAGTGAAGAACTCCTCTTCTTCCGGCCACCCACCAAGGAAACAGGAAGGCCAGCACATGTTGCGATGTCAGCATCCCTGACAATTCCTTTACTGTCAGGATAAGCTGTCAGAATCCGGCCCAAACGAAACTGACCTCTCAAAGCATTTGGGTCAGCAATCCAGACGAGATCGCCGACTTTGACGTTCCTCTCCGTCCGGTGCCATTTATGACGAATGAACAGATTTGGGCCAGCTAGTTCCCTCCACTTTGTCCAGAACCGGTCCACTCCGATTTGAATAGCCCTTAGACGACGCCAGGGATGAGTCTCTAGGTCAAGCCCACTGGTGTCTCCTCCAAGCGATGCTCGACCCAGTATGAGGGAGTTGGGTGTTAAGTACTCGATTGAGTCTTCCTGTTCTTGAGCTCTGGCATCAATTGGGCGTTCATTTGTCAGATTGGCTGCCTGATAGAACAGAGTTTGGAGCTCCCCCCACGTGAGAGACTCTGTCGCTCCTCCGAGGCTCATGAGCGCCCTCTTCAAAAGCTTTACAGCAGCCTCCGCAGCTCCATTCCTATGAGGTGCGTCTGCAGGGTGAAAATCCCACTTCCACTCAGTCCCGTTCTTAGCAGCTACATTTTCTATTGCCGTAGTCTCCAAGCAAGCCAGATTTTTATACAGCTCACGCAGAGCCGACTTGGCGCCAATGAAGTTGGTACCTCTGTCAGACCATAGTTTCCTTGGATGCCCCCTCAGAGCAACAAAACGGAAATATGCTTGGAGGAAGCTTTCTGCCGACTGATCATCGGTGAGGTCCGCATGGACGGCTCTCGAGGCCATACAACAGAAAACAATACCCCAGACCTTCTTACTTGTCCTTCTTTTAACGGCGTCTTTCACTTCGAAGGGGCCAAAAAGGTCGAGGGTTGTATACTCGAATGGGCTTGCTCTTTTGGTACGCTCTTGAGGGAGATCACTCATTACTTGCTGACACATCTTGGCTCTTTGCTTTCTGCAAGTAACACAGTTGTTCAATACCTTCTTAACGGTTCTTCGTCCCTGCATGATCCAGGCTTTCCTTCTTGTCCGTAGAAGGGTAGAGGCAACACCTTCATGATTTTCTTCATGTGCCTCCCTGGCCAGTAGGGTTGCGAGCCACGACTGGCATGGGATTAGCGGTACAGCCACTCGATCCTCATTCCAGCGTTGGATTCTCCCTCCGCAGAGCAAGAGTCCTGTCTTTTCCTCCTTCTGTACAACCAGGCGATCCAGGGTTGTGTCCCGGAACTCGACACCATCTTGAGCTTCGAGAGCTAGATCTTTGAAAGCTGTTGCTCTTTTTTCCACAGACAGGTATGGTCTTGCCTCCCACTTTGACCAAACTGGGGCCTGGTTGTTACCTAGCCAGATTTCTACTGCTTGTCTCATCCAAGCGATGGTCCCGCATAACCGTGCCAGTGAACTGAACCTTCGGGGGTCCACAAGGCGCACAAGTGCAACACTGGTTGGGCCCGACCATTTCCTGGACTGGGCCCCTGTTGTAACCAGTGCCGAGAACGCCTTCCTCCGAAGTCCCCCGATCTCCTCAGCAACAGAGGTGTTGATCTCTCTGGCAGTTTTCACAGGCCAATCTGATTCAGGCAACTTCAGAAATTCTGGGCCCTCCTGCCAGACTGATCCTTCAGCAAGATCCTCAGGGGATGCCTCTCTTGTGATGAGGTCGGCGATGTTCTGTCTTCCTTCGACCCACCTCCAGCTCTCTACTGATCCGGCCTTTTGGATTTCTCCAATCCGGTTTGCAAAAAATGTCTGATAGCCATAACTATCCTTCTGGATGGCTCCCAGGATTGTCTGACTATCAACAAAATGGATCCACCGATCGACCTTGATGTAGCAGTGTTTCTCGAAGTATGTCTTCAGGCGGGATGCAAAGACAGCCCCGCACAGCTCTGCTTTAATGACATCACCTTTCTGGTCTAAAGGAGTGAGCTTGGCCTTTGATTCAACAAGCCTCACTACGACTCCATCTTCTGTCTCCCACCTTAGGTAAAGAACGGCTCCGTAGGAAGCTTCACTACCATCGGAAAACGTAATCCCCATTGGGCGACCTATGGCTCCAAGGGGTGTGAGACTCCTGTCGAATCTAAGTTGGCCAAGCCTCACATATTGCTCAAAGAGTTTTATTGCAGCCTCTCGAAGATGTGGCGAAAGAGGATTGTCCCAGGTGTCCTTGGAGGTATGGTCTCTTCCTGCTTCCTGAAATGACTCTCTTATGAGCATCACTCCTCGTTGCTTGGCAGGTGTTGCCAGGCCGATGGGATCATAAAACCCTGCAATCTGACTCAGCAGCATGCGTCTGGTGAGAGGGTCGGGGGTGCTGCCTCTGATCTCATCCTCTCGTAGATCCAGACCGGTCCTCATCTTTCCTCTCCTCCTTGAGAAGTTCACTGATGTCAGCACACGAAGTTTATCAGATTCGGGTTCATATCCCAATCCCAATGCCTTGTTCTCCTCGTCCCGCATCTGGTTGGGAAGTATCAGAGTCTTGGGCTCTATTGACCTGACATTGCTGGGGTCAGTGGGTTTTCTACTCCTCCCATTTTGGCCTGTCAGGACCCAGGGCTTGAGGGAGAATCCACCTGCTTTTAGGATCTCTTCCACTCCTTCGGTCATCCTAATCAGAGTTTGGAGATCATCATGCGACGTCAAGATGTCGTCCACATAACAGTCCTCTGTCAGGATCCGGCGCTCTTCAACCATGGATGTAAACTGAGGCAGGTTTGCTGTCTCTCTCATGGCAACCTGAGCGATGCATCCGGCAGGCTTGTCACCTATGTTAACTCTGACGACGGCAAACACACTTATTTCATCTTCGGGATTATCCCTCCAGAGAAATCGATGGAGGTGGACCTCCTCATCCTTCAGCCACACTGAATTATACATTTTCTTAACATCGCCAAGGGCAGCATACAATCTGCTCCTGAATCTAAGCAGGACACCTCGAATCGGGTTGAGGACATCAGGGCCTTTGTGCAGGAGGTTATTCAGGCTCAACCCTCTAAACTCCTGACTACTGTTCCAGACTATCCTCACTGGCGTTGAGCTAGAATGAGGATTCGGGGCAACCAGATGGCTGATGTACCAGATTGGGCCGTTCCAACCCTCTATGTTTTCATTCGTGAGCTTGATGGCTGCTCCTCTTGATACCATCTCGCGGATCTGCTCTCCATATGCTGCTTTCCACACAGGTTCCCTTGCCAGCCGAGCCTCGATGTTCTGGAAGGTTGCTTCTACTGCTCGGCGGTTATCTGGCAGAATCGCTGGGCTTACTTTCCATGGGTAAGATGCATCCCAGTGTGGTGCGTCGCTGTGTTTGTCCGCTAGCACATAAGACAGGCAGTCCTTTATCTTTTCTAAGTCCCTTTCTTCTCCAAGGGTCATCTCTTTGCCTCCCGGAGGGCACTTGCTGCACTTGCAGCTCCCGCATTTCGGATCGCATGCTGCTCCAATACTATCCCACTTGAACCACTCAAACACCTCCTTATTCGTGACAGTGGAGCTGCAGAGGGTCACTTCTTCCATCCTCGTTGGATCCTCACTCAAGTCTTTGGTGTCCACAAGGACTTCCTTGTACACCCTTGAAGATGTTCTCATAGACCTTGCAAAGTGAGTTTCAGATTGGTTCAGCATTAGATCGACCACCTCGAAGAGATCAGGGTGAGTACCGCCAACTGTTTTGCCCAATGGGCCATCCCAGAGTACTAGATCTCCCTCCAACTTGAACGGCTGTGGAACTAGACGACCCTCCCTGTGGCTAATCAGAAGGTCGATGTTCTCAGGACGGACCAGCTCTTCTGCAGTGACGTCAGGAAAGATCTTTTGCAGTTGTTGCGGAGTGACAGGCCGACTTATCTCTGCAATACTCTCCAGGCCGTAGCAGAGCAGCTTATGTTCAATTACCGTCCCCTTGATGGTCTTCACTCTTAGTCGCAGGGAGTATCTCTTGGTTATAACTGTCGTTCTCATCCCTCCTATTCCGTGGACAATTAACTTGATGCACTCACCAATCAGTCCAAGGCGCTGGGCAGCGTTATTTGTTATATAGTTGGTATCAGAGGCAAGGTCAATAAGAGTGCCTATCAGCTGGCCTGAGTTAGTTGTCACTTCCAGTAACATCATTAAAACTGGGTACTCTTTCAGTCCACCTCCAGCAGTGCAGATCGTAGTTGAGGCTTTGTTGGAAAATGCCTTCCTGAATTCTGCTCTTAATTCCGGAGTGACTTTCGCCAGGAGCTCTTCTTGCATGCTGGTCAGCCCGAGGCCTTTTCTCTCTACCCTTTTAGTACCTTGCACCTCGCTGCCAACGTCTTTCTCTCGAGCGATGTACTTGGAGCAGAGCAGATAGTGGTGAGGCTCTTCTTTGCGGCAGTCCATTTTACTGCAGAGGAACTTCAGGTTGCAACGGCCATCCTTTAGGTGGAAGCACAGGCACCGATTGCATATCCCATGGGTCTTTAGATGGGCTTTTCTCCTCTGGAGATCCAACTCCCTGAAGGCTTTGCAGGCAAACAGCCTGCCAGTGTGTGTCTCATCAGCACAGGCAGTGCACGAGCTCAAGCGTGGCTTCGACTGAGACTCTCTTCGGCCTGAGGTAGCTTTGGAGAACGCTTTCTTGACTCCTCCTTCTGGCTTGTCTGCCGGGCCTTTCACTGAGGAGCTTCCCTCTCTAGGGCCTACCTCCAGCTGATCTAGCTCCTCCAGGATCGCCTCCTGCTTCTTCAGGAAGCGCAGTAAGCAGTCGAAGTGGTTATGTGGAGCAAAACCATTCACAGGCTCATTCTTGTGCGCAATCCATTTCTCCTTCAGAGCACTTGGTAGCTTGCATTCAAGGGACTGGGCTACCCAACGGTTCTTTATTACCTCCTCTTCTCCCAGGATCACAAGGTTACTTAGGGCCCGCTCCACTGCTTGAATCAGCTCAATTGCTTTCCTAGGGTTATCTCCCTTTACAGAGGGTAGGCCCTGAACCTCCTCGGATATCTTCAGGACGATTTTCGCCTTGTTCCCGAAGCGGTTGTCAAGGCGCCTGAACATTTCATCCGCAGATGCACAGCTAGACAGAACCAAATCTTTCTTCACCCTGTCGCCGAGACTTGCCAGGAGGTGGAACCTTGTAACACCAGCCGTCCTCAGTGGGTTCCCCAACTGTTCCAGCTCTTCCCACTCAGCTTTCCACCGATAGTAGTCGGTCATGTCTCCCGAGAACTTGGGCAGGCGTGTTCTTTCAAGACTAATCTGTGATCTGAAGCCGTACGCCCCGGGATGCAGGCCAGGGATGCTTTGTGGTGGTGCATATGGAAATGCAGCTGCTCCAATACTGGATACAGGTGTTACACTGGGGATTTGGGGCTGCGTGCCAGCTCTAGTGGGCCCATCGCCGCACTCGCTATGCTCTTCATTAGTAACTGCTTCTTCAACCTCTTCTCCCCTGTCAACCTCTTCTACCCGCTTCAACTTTTGCCAACTCCGTACCCAGTCATGCAGTCTGTTGACCAGCTTGTATAGCTGCTGCTTATACACTGTTGTCTTGGCTCCAGGGACAAGACTTTCCCATTCAACCACCTTCTGCTCAAGCATTTTGATTCTCTCCACCAGGCCCTCTCTCAGGACTTGAAAGTCGTCCTCTGACAACTCCTTCACATCAGAGTTCTCCACTTCAGTACATTTTTCCTCTGCACCATCGGCGTACAACTTAAGGTCGACATAGGCGAATTTAGACCATAACGTCTCCTTAGCGAGCCGGAGCGTTTCTGTATAGGTGGCAAGACACATCGCCATTTTCTCCTCTACATGAGCCGCTTCTATTTCTGTTTTTTCCTCATCGCTATCCACTTCTCCTAGAGCATCAACATATTCGAGTCCAGTATCGTGCAGCTTTCCAAAGTCCACACCAAGTGCTCTGATCTCGTCAATAAGCACCCTTTTTTCTAGGAGGTCTATAGTGAGGGACAGCTTTTTAGCTCTCTTGCTGAAAGAGCTCTGTGCTGTTGAGCGCTTTCCTTTCAAAGCCACTAATTCTGCCGAATCCATCTTCCTTTCCCTGCAATGACCAAGGCGCTGTTTCACAGAGGGGTCTATTCGGCCTGTTCCTCTTCCCTTGGTGCTCCTTCACTGGTCAATGCTAATAGGGCAGTGGCAAACTTGACTTAACGCTCTCGGGCCGTGATTGGTTTATTACTGTTCCGTGTTCTCCCCACGGAAAGGGCAACCCGGTGTACAAAGGATATTACTCGGTATTTCACTTTTTTGTTTGTTTATTTTGTCACCAATGATAACCAGGTAATAAACCTGAAAAGAAAATAAAACATTTCAATTTTCATGTGCATACTACAAAAACATATTCAATAGCCCAATAACAATATGCACCAATAAATAACATTAATCAAAATACAAGTTATATAACAATTAATATGCTATAATAATAATCATCATCACCACCACCACCATTTCATAATTTTCATGAACACGCTTCACACTTCAAACATTATGCACCATACTCAAATCCTACCAAACCCATGCAAGCAGAAAACTACAGCTGGAAACTACAGTTCCCAGAATGCCCCGCGGAAAACCAAAAAGAACAACGTTACTAACATTAAATACCGGTCCGCAATTCATACTTAAAACATTTATAAAGCCAAAGAAAGTAAACATGAATGGACATGTCTGGTATAGCGATGTTATAAGTAACTCTAAATGTTAGCTTTATGTCCCACGGCTTAGATCAACTTAGATCTACCGGAGCATAGCGTTATCTTTATCAGAATAACTAAACTGCTTAGATCTACCGGAGCATAGCGCTATCTTTAACGTGCAACGGACATAAACAATACAACAATATAGCATGGCAACAACAGAAAACATGAAGCATACATCATAAAAGCAGACAAGAAAACATTTGAAATTAAGAGAGCTTACCAAGTGGCTGCACACCGGGTTGAAGTCATTATAGACTCAATGAATCGCGCTTCCTTTTCACACAGTAAACTCCAGTCACATGTTTCACAGCACACTCCTCTCTTAAAGAGACACTACACTATTAGGCCACTAAACCTCAAACATTTCTCCACAATTGTTACTTGCAACATTTGTAACTCTGGTTTAAAGTAAACATTTAAACATGTAAATAAAAATTAAAATAATAAAACTTCACAAATGACAGAACTCCACAGAAAACACAACAGTCACTTTCGATATGACTTTTGTTTTAATACAAAACACAAAAGGAGTTGTTTTAATGACTATTCCATCTTTTCAAAACAATGTTATTTGATAGTCACTTTACAGCTTAAAAAGGGCCCAAACGTATCATAAAAGTATTCTGAAGGCTGAGAAACAACCTGAAATTTAAGTAATTTATAAGAGAAAATCTTTATTCCTTTAGCATTTTCATGAATGCATGACAGAATCTCATTCACGGTTGCTGCAGTGTTCAAACAAGAATGTTGTTAAGGGCTGAAAGCAATTCAAGTTCTTGCTGGAACATTTGTGCAGAGATGCAGAAGTCACACAAATCTGGAATGACGTGAAGTTTTTTGTGTTTAGCTACCTGTGCTAGTGGTGCCAAATGACCATTTTCCCAGCAAACACAGAACGTTCCCCTAACGTTCCCGTATGGTTCCCATTTGGTTATTTTTTTGGGAACCAAACAGGAACGTTCTGGGAATGTTCCCTGTAGGTTATTTTAGGTTCTATTTTTCTTAAACAAATTAAAAGGTTGCAAATGTTTGCTTTAACAGCAGTGATCAAATGCTTAATTACATGACATTATCAGGCAGTAGAGAGCGCTCATTGATTGGCAAAGTCTTTTTTTACATTCCCATAAAGTTTCCAGAACGTTCCCCTAACCTTAAGGAAACGTTCTATTTACGTTAAGAAAACTTTCCTGGATCACCAATAGGGAATGTTCTGGGAACCAAAAATTAACGTTCCAAGAACGTTCCCAGAACGTAAAATTGTTAGCTGGGTAGGTCGTATTAGAGCAGGGGTTCTGAACGGGAGCAGTAACCACTGTCAGACCAGTCTTGAGCTCTTAACCACGCACCGCTGATTATTACAGTGCTGTGAGAACCAGTGGGAAGCACAGCGAGAGATGCGGAAACCATTTGAATTCGGCACTGAATTCTACTTCAACACTAACTATGCTTTATGCAGAAATACATTCATAATAAATATTTTCAGATCACTACTTCAGCTCTATTTCATTTATAATAGGCTACAATAGGGGAGTGAGGGTCTATAATTAATTTTTGTCACAACTTATAAATGTTTATATTAGAGGTTGACATTGATAACTAAGGTGGGAAAAAAAGACCAATAGCGGATTAATCAGCCGATAGTTTTTAAAATGTATAATATGAATGAAAACTTTCCACTCAATGTAAAATAGTGCTGAACTTTAGTATGTATTGCTTTCCAAGGCAATATTTGTATACATTTCTCCCATACTGGTACTTTTTTCAAAGCCTCTCTTTTCTAAATATTCATGAAAATATTACAGATCAAATGTGTTTTTTGTTCAGCAGTAACATAAAACACTGCCTTATAAAGCTAAATAGCGACTATATGCTTAATCACTACTGACAATATATATTATTTAAATTGATTTTATTTTCATATTAAATCTATAAATGATGTACAAGAAAGGGAATGAGAAAAAGAGATAGAAAATAAATTAAATTAACTCAAGTCTTAATTCTAGGTAATTCTAGAATGGCATTGTCTATAGTACATGTGCCCTTACATGAACACATATTGTGAAGCAATGTGCTCTCTCATGAATATAACATTTATTCAGATACATACATTTTACCATACTTGTTACTTTTCTGTTTTGTTTTTTGTACATAACTACATCAAAAAATTAGGAAGCTTGGGCAGAAGTTCATTTTGTCAGAAAATAAAAAGTTTGGGAAACTTTGTGTAAAAAAAAAACCATTCAAATGGAAAACTATAAAACTGTTCCTGTGCACGTGCGCGTGCATTCACACAAGGTACTGTGTGAATACTGGTCTTCTGAAGCATGCGAATGGCCGAGCAAAAGTAAAAATTCAGGCAGCCTATATATATATGTTGTAAGGTGATTGATTTGCTGCTTATAATACACTTATTAAGTCACTTAGAAACATCATGGTTACTGTTGTAACCTCCGTTCCCCGATGGAAGGAACAAGATGTTGTGTCGATTGTAGTGACACAAGGGGTTTCTTCTGAGAGCCTCATGTACCTCTGAACTTGAACTTGAGTAAAGGCCAATGTCAAGTTGGCAGACAGAATTTGCATGCCCCTCCCCGGACATACGGGTATAAAGGGAGCGGAGAGCGAATGTCAGACAGGTTTTCACCGAGGAGCCGAGAATATGGTTACGGCGCATTACAGTGGTAGGGATAGTGATGTGGCAAAAGGGGAACAAAATGTCTCGTTCCTGCCATCGAGGAACGAAGGTTACAACAGTAACTATGACCTTCCCCTTCTGTCACTCACTCGACGTTGTGTCGATTGTAAATGCGATGCTATAGATGTGTCGGGGAAGGCGTCCTTTCCTGTTCCTATTCTTTCAGGGGTAAAAGACCCTGTGGAGACCACGACCTGGCCAAACTGGTGGGAGGTAACTTGTGGTTAATACACATGGGGGTTGTCAAGCCACCCTTGGACATGGTGCGGTGGTAGATCCTGCCTGACAAGGGAGGAGTTTCTACAGACACGACGACCAGGGGACAGCAAGTACAGCCCCAGGGAGACGTGGGTCCTGCCAGTGGGGGGACCGTACAGCGGAAATACGTAACAGGGAGTTGCCTGAAGCGGGAACTATGCCTGTGGAGCCCAAGCCCAACACATAGCACTCGACTTGTGGTGGGTCTGGCAGACCTCCGCTGAATCTGCGGCCAGAGGGCTAGGGAGGAAGAGCATCCAGGAAGCGAGAGCTTGCTGACTCACCTGGGAAAGAAGGCACACTGGATCAGCTTGGTCAAGGTGCAAGCAGAATACCCGCTCGTTTGTCCCGTATTACAGAGTTATACCGGCTCGGACCTGTCAAAACCCTGAGGTTGTAGAACCTAGCAAAGGTGTTGGGTGTTGCCCAGCCCGCCGCTCTGCAGATGTCTGCTAAGGAGGTGCCCTTGGCCAGTGCCCACGAGGATGCCACACTTCTCAAAAGAGTGTGCTCAAAACCGCAAGGGGAGGGGCACGGCCTGGGTGTGATAGGCTAGGGAAATAGCGTCAACAACCCAATGAGCTAACCTCTGTTTGGAGACGGCGTTCCCTTTCCGCCATCCGCCAATGCAGACAAAGAGCTGCTCAGAGCATCTAGAGCCCTGTGTGTGGTCCACATGGGTACGCAAAGCATGTACCAGACACAGCAATGAAGAGGCTGGGTCTGCCTCCTCCCGGGGCAGCTTCGCTTGCAGGTTCACAACCTAAAACCTGAAGGGGTGTCGTAGGAACCTTGGGCATGTAGCTCAGTCGTGGTCTTAGGATGAGGTGAGCATCTGCTGGACCGAACTCCAGGCAAGTGTCGCTGACAGAGAATGCTTGCAGGTCCCCAACCCTCTTGATGGAAGCAAGCACAGTCAGGAGGGCCATCTTCAAGGAGAGGGCTTTGAGCTCGACTGAATCAAGTGGCTCAAAGGCGGGTCTCTGAAGACCCGAGAGGACCACTGTGAGATCCCAGGAGGGGAACAGGCTTGGCCGGGAAGGGTTTAACCTCCGGGCGTCTCTTAAGGAACCTAATAATCAAGTCATTCTTACCAAGGGACTTGCCGTCTACTGCGTCATGGAGGGCTGCATCGTGGTGGGCTGCAATAGCAGCGACAAACACCTTCAAGGTGAAGGAGGACAGCCTCCAACCACTCCTGCAGGAATGAGTCACTGACCGAACTGCACATCTCTGTGGGTCTTCAGATCTGGAAGAACACCAATTTGCGAACAGACGCCACTCGAGGGCATAAAGTTGCCTGGTAGAGGGAGCTCTGACTTGGTTGATTGTGTCTATGGCTGCAGGTGGTAGACAACTTAAGTCTTCCACATCCCATCCAGGGGCCAGGCGTGGAGATTCCAGAGGTCTGGGCGTGGGTGCCAGAGGGTGCTCGGTCCCAGAGAAAGGAGGTCCTTCCTCAGGGGAATTTGCCAGGGAGGTGCTGTCACGAGGAGCATGAGATCCGAGAACCAGGTCTGGGTGGGCCAATAAGGAGCCACCAAGGTGACCTGTTCCTCGTCCTCCCTGACCTTGCACAGCACCAGTGCAAGAAAGCTCACTGTGTACTTGCGCAGCTACTGGGGCCAGCTGTGTGCCAGCGCGTCTGTGCCGAGAGGGGCCTCAGTTAGGTAGTACCAGAGCGGGCAGTGGGAGTTGTATTGGGGAGCAAAGAGGTCTATCTGTGCCCTGCCAATGCGGCCCCAAATCAGCTTGACCACCTGGGGGTGGAGCCTCCACTCTCTGCTGAGCGAGACCTGTCGCGACAGCGCGTCTGTCGTCGTTTTGCGGTCGCCAGGGATATGAGTGGCGAGCAGCGACCTGAGTCGTGGCTGACTCCAAAAGAGGAGATGGCGGGTGAATTGTGACATGTTGTTTTTTATTTAACCTCTAGAGGACACCATTATACTGTAGAAACAAGGAGTTCAGACCGTAGAACCCTCCAGCGGCTGTCACGGAGAAATGAAACCAAAATAATAATAATAATAATATATATAAATATATATATATTATTATTATTATTATTATTTATTTATTTATTTTATTATTTATTTATTTGAATATAAGAAAATATAACTGGTTTTGTTTGCCTTCAGAAATTCCAAGAGATGACAGAATTTCAAACAATATGACACTGTCAGAATATTGACCCACATAATTTAGGTTAACTTTTTACTTCTAGATGATATCGCTAACCTTAATGTTATTAATACCATTACATCAGCATTCTGCTCAAAATAAATGTTGTACTATAGAATAAGCATTTCAGTGGAGAAAAATACAGTATGCAATATTATTGGTCATTTCACTTATTTTTTAAATATATGGTCTGTTCTTATAGCACCTTTTTAACCTTAGCGGTATTCAAAGCACTTTATACTGTGACTCATTCACCCATTAACACACACATTCACACACCAATGACAGCAGAGCTGCCATGCAAGGTGCTAGCCTGCCATTGGGAGCAACGTCTCGGGTTACATGTGTAACCCTTGTTCCCTGAAAAAAAAAGGAACGAGATGCTGCGCTTTGCTAAGCGCTTTGGGAACAACCCTAGTCGTGACCGAGCTGTGAATATGTGTGTAACACGTCAATGAACATTGACCGGAATTTTTAGCCTCGGCTGAGGCCAGGCTATAAATGGATGCGTCACTAGGTGTCATCAGATACTTCTTTTTGAAGAGCAGTCCTGGGACGTCCCAGTGCAGCAAAGAAGCGTAGCATCTCGTTCCGCGATGTAACCCGAGACGTTCCCTTTACAATAAGCTTCACTTATGATGCTGCGCTTCGCTAAGCGCTTTGGGAACGCAATACCCACGCCTCCGCACTGGGGCTGTCCGGACCCCTACGGTTGTGCAGTGTGCTCACAAGAACGCGAGAGGTCTCAGACATGAGCTTGAGATGTCAACTCAAGGGCATAAGAGCCCGGAGTAACAAACATCTAAACCATAAAATTTGATGAATGTGTGCGGAGAGGACCAGCCTGCCGCATCACAAACTTGTTCAGGCATGAGCGGAGATGTCGACTCAAGGGCATAAGAGCCCGGAGTGGCAGAACATCCAAATTATTAAAGTCTAATGAATGTGTGTGGAGAGGACAACCTGCCGCATCACAAACTTGCTGCAGAGGGAGACCTCTAAACAAGGCTTTAGAGGAGGAGAGCCCTCTGGTAGAGTGCGCCTTAAAACCTATTGGCGAAGCTTGACCGCACGCCTCGTAGGCCCGTGCAATAATGTCCCTCACCCAAAGTGACATAGTCTGCCAGGAGGTGACCGCCCCCGGTCACGGCTCCCAAGTGAAGAATTGCTGCCCTGACTTTACACCACTAGCAAATGCGGTGGACATAATTCTGAAGGGTACAGACTAGACAAAGTCTGAGAAGTCTTAGCTGCTCCGGCATTACAAACGGTAGGGAACAGAAGGCTTAGAAAACAACCGGCCAAGGGTTGCACCTTGGGCAGGCAGTTAGGGTGAGGGTGCAAAGAATGCTTTTGGTCATAGCTGGGGCAAACTCTAAACAGGCCGGCAAAAGAGACAGAGCCTGTAGGTACCCAAGTCTCCTTAGAGACGTAATTGCCATAAGAAAAACCATCTTGAGAGTCAGAAGTCTACCAAACGCTGACTCTAGAGGTCTAAAAAGGGGGTCTTACCCTATGAAGAGGTCCTTCAAGGATGCCTCTTAGGGGGCACCCCGCCCACCAAGGCATGGCAAACCGCAGTGGAGGCCGCACAGAAACCTGGCAGTGGCAAGGCAAGTGCCCGCTGACAGTTCTTTCTACAGAAAATCCAGAACTGAATCATACTGGCAGTTAGCTGGTTCTGTAATATGAACTTTAGTAGAGGGAATCACATGCAGGTACATTTATGCCATGTATGCATCACCACGATTAGCTACCCCCCGAGAGGGGGGTGTGTGAACTGGCCGACTCGGGGAGAAGTAGAGGAGACATTGCCCTATCAACAGAGGCGAAGAGGTCCTCTTCTGCCCTGTAAGAGCTGCCCAGGTCAGTTCCAAGTGGAGGGAGCCCTAGCACTTGAAATGGTCTCAATAACCTCAAGAGTAAGCCCTGTGAACCTCAGTTGGTACCCTTAGGGGCCAGACATGAAAGGTTTTACAATTCAGGCCAGGGATGAGAAGTTCCTCCCTGTTCGGAATCGCCCAAGGCGAGCCGTCGAGGAGAGGTATTAACTCTGCGAAACATATCCTGTACGGCCAGTGCAGCGCCATTAGTAGGAGGCAAGACCCTTGCTGGTGAACATTGCCAAGACTCCCGGGAGCAGAGAAACCGGGGAAAGAAACGCATACAGATGCATTCAGACGCATTCTAGGTCATGTATGTGTCTTAACGTCCAGACCCAAGGGGGGGGGCTGGGTGATTTCAGGGAGAAGTAGAGGAGACATTGCGCTATTCATAGAGGCAAAGAGGTCCTCTTCTGCCCTAAGATTTTACCTGAACTTTTTCCAAGTGGAAAAAAGCCCGAGTGTGGCACAGTGGAGGGCGGGACCGGCGCGTGATTACGCACGCCCGGTCCCGTATTAGGCTAATTACGCCGTCAAGAGGTATAAAGGCCACTCGCGGACGGTGATCGGAAGAGAGAGCTCAATTACGGACGTCCGTCTTATTATGTGTTTGTCTTTTGAGTTCTTCATTAAACCTTTAAGTTTATTTGTTAAGCCGGTTTCTCGCCTCTTCCTTGCCCGTAACGTGAACTGTCTTTACATTGGTGCCGAAAGCCCGGGAAGGAAGAGGGATACGCCGTAGCGGAGTTCTCGCCACTTCTCAATGGAGCAGCCGCGGCCATCTGCCGGGGGACGGAGGAGCCCAGCCGCCTGGACGCGGAGGAACGGCCGCCGACCGCGAGGGGAGGAGGGGCTCCTGGCCGACCGCCTGGAGCGGTTAGGGCCGCTGCCAGGGGCGGGGGAGTTCCCTACTGGCCGCTGGAACGCGGCGGGGTTGGAGACTGCCGACCGCGTGCGGGGAGGGGCTCGCCGCCGACCGCCTGGAGCGGGAGAACCGCTGCCAGGGGCGGGGGGAGGCCCCTTCGACACCCTGGGAACGCGGCGGGGCGTTCCGTCCGCCAGGGGCTGAGGACTGCCTCCGATCTGCCCGGAGAGGCGCGGCTGTTGTCCTGTAGAGGGTGGAGAAGTGGCTGAGGAACGAGCTACGGCGTATCAGAGAACCGGCGAGTACGTTTTTTTTCTTTCTTTCCTTTAATCTCTCTCTCCTCTCTCTCTCGATACCGCTCTGCGTTGGCCTTTTCCCTCTTTTTTTTAAAATTATGGTGTTCGTGGGTGGGGAGGTACCGCCCAGTGCAGGAACCTCCCCCCCCATTTTTAATTGTTGCCCCTTTTTTTTAAATTATGGTGTTTGTGGGAGGGGAGGTACCGCCCAGTGCAGGAACCCTCCCCCCATTTTTAATTGTTGTTTTTTTTGTTTCCCTCCCCTTGCCCCCTCCCTCGTCCAGGTTAATGGGGATGACCTGCCGGCAGACTGCGCGGGAGGCGCTCCCCCCCAGGGGATGTACGTCAGGCCGGGGGTCCCCAGCCTGAAAGAACGGGGGAGGAATGTGGCACGGTGGAGGGCGGGACCGGCGCGTGATTACGCACGCCCGGTCCCGTATTAGGCTAATTACGTCGTCAAGAGGGATAAAGGCCACTCGCGGACGGTGATCGGAAGAGAGAGCTCAATTACGGACGTCCGTCTTATTATGTGTTTGTCTTTTGAGTTCTTCATTAAACCTTTAAGTTTATATGTTAAGCCGGTTTCTCGCCTCTTCCTTGCCCGTAACGTGAACTGTCTTTACACCGAGCATTTAAGAAGGTCTCGGTAACCTCAGGAGAAAGCCCTGTGTCCCTCAGTTGGTACCCTTAGGGGCCAAACATGAAAGATTCCACAATTCGGGGCAGGGATAAAATGTTGCCCTGTGCCTGAGATAGAAGATCCTTCCTGTATGGGATCACCCAAGGCGAGCCGTCGAGGGAAGAAATTAGCTCTGAGAACCAAACCCCATTCAGCCAGTGCGGTGCTATCAGTAAGAGGCAAAAATCCTTGCTGGCGAACTCTGGGCAACTGAGTGACAGGAGCTTGCCCTGGGCCCTAAGGAGAATCCGACGCGTCAGAAGTACAGCTGACAAGAACGTGGATCTCCCTGATGATTTATGTAAGAGGCTACCGCTGTATTGTCCACCCTCACCAAGACATGGCAGCCTCAGGAGGAGGTATTTCAGGGCCAGAAATACAGCCATCAACCCAAGACAGTGACTGTGACAACCGAGCTGACGACCCTCCTATCCCCTTAAGCTGGACGACCACTTAAAGCCGCTACCCCGCCCGTCAGGGAGGAGTCCGTCGTTTGCAGCCTGCGACAACAAGACGCACCTAGTGTGGGACCTAAGGCAGAAAACCGGTGTCTGAACCACATAGAAAGGGAACGAAGCCTGAGGCGCGTAAACCTTATTAGCCTAGGGGTTTTGGCCCTTGGAAGAAATCCCCTGGCTTTGAACCACAACAACAATGGTCTCATGAGCAGAAGGTCCAGAGGGATCACCGAGGATTCGGTCGCACTGAGACCTGGAAATCGTTGATACTGATAACAGTGCAACCTTGGCCTAGCCTGACTTTGCTCAGGGTGATCTGAATGGACTCAATCCTAGCGGGAGACAGTTGTGCCCGCATTGTGATTGAACTCCATACAATGCCCCGATAGACAGTGTTCTGAGTGGGAGAGAGGACGCTTTTCTTGGCGTTGAGCCTCAACCCCAGAGAAACAGATGAGCTAAGACGATGTCCCTGTGCTGAACTGCCAGTTCCTGGAACTGCACTAGGATCAGCCAGTCGTCTACATAATTCAGAATGCAGATGCCCCGGAGTCGCAAGGAGCCAGCGCTACATCATGCATTGTGAATGTGTGGGTAAAAAGGGCTAGGCCGAATGAAAGAACCTGACACTGGAAGACTTCGCCCTCGGAAGCGAACCTCAGGAACTTTCTATGTTGTGGCAGAACTTCTAAATGAAGTATAGAAGTACGTCATAAGATCGATGGTGACCAGCCAAACGAGTTGTAGGGCTTGAGACACGACCGTCTTGATAGGCATCATCTAGGACTTGAACACCCATGGGCAGTTCAAGCTTTAAGATCTAAGCCAGACGCCACCCCTCACCCTCCATGGGAAACGGGAAGTATTTAGTGTAATAACCTAACTCTCTCTCTGGAAGTGGGAACACATACCATGGCCCATTTAACCAGGAGATTTGAGGGTTTTGTTTTTTTTTGTTTTTTTTGCTATGAAGACATAAAAAGAAATCTGGTTTACGGTAGTGAGACCGCGCCGTTGAAACACGGAAAGTGAATTAAATCCTGGCGGCGAGTGAATTAAATCCTGATGCCCTTTTAAGACCCACAGCAAAGAAAAATATCTGGCAGAAGTTTCCACGCTGCCAGGATCTCTGAGACAGGTATTAGATTTTAACACTTCCTGTTGAGGGGTTATCGAGTGTTTCGCGTTCTGAATCAAATGCAGGAACAGCGAAAACACCAAATTTTGATGGGAGCCTCTGCCACCCGAAACACCAAGAGGTGGCGGGAATGGAGGGGCTTCGAGGGGGTACCGGGAGGGGTGAAGTGAAACACGCACCCCATCCCGAGGGGAGCTACCCCCTAATTTAGGTGCAAGACCATCAGGATTTTCTCTTTCTAGAAATGATAGTCCTGAGGTCTTGCTTCGGGGGCTGCCGAGGGCGGCGAGACTGTCCCCAATCCCTGGGAGGAGGAGCACGACTCGCCACGCTTTGCATTTGAGCCTCCCTTCTAACAGGACCGAGGCGGGTCTGGGGGGGCGAAGGACCCGCCCCCTGAGTGTGGCAAGGGAGGAACTGCCCAAAGGCTTCCTCGTGGCTTCTCGCCTCCTGGAACCTGGAGATAGCCGTGGTCATGGCGTCTCCAAATAGGCCAGTGGGCGAAACCGGAGCATCAAGAAGGGAATTTTTTCCCTGTCTTTGATGCCCGAAAGGTTGAGCCAAAGATGCCTCTCTGCGGTTACCAAGGCAGACATAGACCGGCCAATAGCACGAGCTGTTTGCTTGGTCGCGCGGAGAGAAAGATCTGTGGCCCGGCGGAGCTCAGTGAAGGCTTGCTCGCCGAGCACAGAACCCACACTCAGGTCATCCAGGAGGTCAGCCTGGTACACCTGTAAAACAGCCATAGTGTGCAGAGCAGCACCAGCCTGACCTGCTGCTTGATAAGCCCTTCCCACTAGAGTGGAGGTTGTCCTACACGGCTTTGAGGGGAGAGAGGGCTTCTTAAGTGACAATGCCAAGCCCGGCGAGAGATAGCCTGCAAGCGTCTCTTCGACCAGCGGCATCACTGAATACCCCCATGTCTCAGCACCCACAATAGTCGAATATAATTACGTCGAGGGTATGTGAACACGGGAAGAATAGGGGTTCCTCCATGAGCGAGAAAGCTCTTCATGGAGGTTATCAAAGAAGGGAAGGGACTCATGAGGCGTTCCCTTTTTTAGACTGGAGGATAAAAATCTATCCCTTAATTTGGAGGGTTTGGGGGTCTCTTTTTCGCGTGGCCAGTCCAACTGGAGTCTGGCAACCACACAAGTAATAACATCGAGCAAATCCTCCGTAGATTTATCGCGGACGGAAAGCTCTGAGGCGGGAATAGAATCGCGATCCTCCTCATGAACCGAAGAAGCGTCGGAACGCGCTCCGAGATCATGTGAAGGACCAGCTGGGTTTGGGGAGAGAGCGAGAGAAAGGGAAAAACCCGTCTCTTGCTTCTCAGCCAAATCCATTCGAGAGCCCCACGAACTAAGCGCGGGTGCTGACTCCCAGAAGCAGCGAGGCGAGCGTGAAGCACTTTGCCTGAAAGCAAATCGCAGTGCTCACACCCACCCTGCTGCAACGCTAGAGCAGCGTGCTCTTCCCCCAAACAAACAGAGCAAAACTGATGCTTGTCCTCTTCAGCTATAGAGCGAAAACAGGGGAACATGCATCGTTTGCGGCTTTCAGTCATTCTCTCTTTTTTTTTAAAAAATATATATATCTTCTAGACAGAAGGAAAAGGAGAAAAGGTTCACTGCACACTGTCTGACAAATTCTTACTCCTAGCAGAGGAAAGAAAGTATTGACAGGGTTGTAAAACACACACACACACAGAATCGCTCTGAAAAAAGAGGATCTGACGACACCTGGTGATGCATCCATTTATAGCCTGGCCTCAGGTGCGTCTAATGATCACATCAGCCGAGGCTATAAATTCCGGTCAATGTTCATTGACGTGTTACACACATATTCACAGCTCGGTCACGACTAGGGTCATTCCCAAAGTGCTTGGCAAAGCGCAGCATCATAAATGAAACTTTTTTTAAAGGGAAATGGAAGCTTTAGCATAAGTTCTGCCAGGAAGACTCAATTGTTACGTCACTCATTACCTTCTCATCTATCCAATCGCGTTCTAACACTTGCAGTATAAAAGATGGGTACTTACACATGTCTGAGTTCACAGATGCTGACGCTTTCGTTCTCCTCCACCCTCCCCACCACCAAGATGATCCCTTCCTTCCTACACACCACCACCAGGATGGTCCCTTCCCATACCTCACTGGGGGTCGGCTGCGCCCCTGCCTTCATCGCCAGGCAGGAAATGCAGAGTCCGGACCCCCGGATTGCGAGCTACGGATGGGGCCTACGCCAAAGAACTTTTATCTTTATATTGTTTGCCGAGCTGTAAATAAATGGTTAATTGTTCAGTATTATTCTCCCGAGTCTTTCTGGTAGAACTTGGGGTTCAGTATCTTGTCTAAGGACACTTTGGCATGTGGAGTCATGTGGGCCAGGAATCGAACCGCCAACCCTGCGATTAGTGGACAACCCACTCTACCACCTGAGCCACAACCACCCATATTATAATATATTTAATAAAACTATCACTTTTATTATTAGTTTCTGTCTTCGCATTTTGATTTTATAGGACCCAGATACAGACCTCAATCTGTTTGAATACAAGAAACACAAGGTTTGGTCTCATATTCATGACGTCTAAGCCTGCTGAATTTATTAACAAAACTGTAAAATCATGCAATGCATCGAAGCTACATCAAGCAAATTGAGCAAATAACAGAAATATTGAATGTTTTGTTTTGTATGTTTTTGTTTGTTTGTTTGTTTGTTTGTTTGTTTCAAAGTCTACGTTTTCAAATGATGTTACATGATTTTGGGCGGGGGCGGCTGTATTAAGGGAATGAAGTAGGGGTGTGTTCATCCAAAAAAGGCTGAGAACCACTGTACTAGAAGAAACTGCTTGAAAACACTTTTTATCCCATCCTTGGGAACTTCTTTTTAGCTTCCTTCTTTGGCACAGTAAGGCTTAGTAAGATCGAAGATGTAGTCCCCGGCCATGTAACAAGATCAGGACAGAGTTTATGATCCTGTGGGACTCCCTTCATTCCTGTCAATGATGCGTAACACTTGATCCCTTGGCATTAGACCTCCCTGTTTGAGTTAATACCCTTGGTAAAGCTGTTTTATTCTGGCCATAGAGCATAATGCTACTGCGAGTATATGTTTCTGTTGTGTGATGCCGGGTTGTGGATGCCTGGAGCTGCAGCTGGTCATCGAATCTGCCCTTTCTAATCCTTTGTATCTTTTTTCTTGTCATAAATATATACTGTATATCACTGTTTATAAATCAGCATCCAGTACATATAAAACCCTCAGGATTTTTATTGCATCATTGACAGAGGGATCCATCTGGCCATTGGTTTGAATAGCAGGCAGTCTCTGCATGCTCTTCCCACAGATTCACCTCCCATATGGTTATGGTTGTGGCTCTTTGAGAGAGTCCATGCAGTGCTTTGGCTCAGTCAATTCACTAAACAGTCGCACCACTGCTGTGTGTTTCAGCACAAAAACCTGCTTCTTATTCTCTAACCACCCTCTATCAAATTTAACCAGACACTAAATGAAATAGCACTGTGGCATATTTAAATATTGTCATTGTCATTCTTTTTAGCTCAAACCCGCCTTGTTAGGCTTGTTAACGAATGCACTTTATTTACAAAAGTCTATTTGCCTGGCACCACTGCACTAATACCACCCACGGAAAGCAGATGGCAAATACAACTTTAAATACATTTTTGTGTACATTTTATATTGATAATGGAATCAGTATTTCATCAAATGATGATCAAATAATGGAGAAAAGAATTATAACTAGCAATATATCTTGATCACAGTGGTGGAGTGAAATTCCCCTTAATTTAAATTTGTTTTGGAGAGAGGGGCATCTGTCAATAACTGCACTGGACAAGTTAATTGTGTAAGTTTCTTTGTCGAACAATAATGAGATAGAAGTCTGAAAATGTCATCAACATTTATTTTTCTTAGCAAAGGGTGAAAATTTACAACATCACCAAAATGGATTTAGAATGTGTGCAAGTGTGTGCATGTAAGTGCATGTGCACGTTTGTGTTTTAACCACTATGTGTGACCTTGCACTCTTAAAATCCACCAAGCAAAAGCCAGAGTCAATTCACCTCCCATTTCTAAGAGTCTTTGCCCTATGCAGGGAAAATGTCAGAGTATTGGCTGAACATTGTTTCACCCTAGTGGGTTGCTGGGCAGATTTTTTTAATGCACTCCTCTAATTTTCATTTTCCCTTTTAAAAGAAACATAAATGTATTAAAGTTATGCAAGATAAATTAGTGCAGCTATTTCAAATGGATTTTAAATGTGTTTTTAATCATTTGTGTCCCACAGGAACAGTCCCGGTTAGAACACACACAGTCCTGCTGGTCATTAATAATAGTGTTATTTGGAGCATTTCTTAAATGTAAGATGAAGTGTGTAGTACATCTGCGGGTCACTCAGCTGTAGCTGTAACGTAAAAGCAAAATAATGAAATTACACAGATGCACACAACTCTAACATAACAGCATAATAATAACATTGTGCAGCTGCACATAATCTATAACAACCTTTTTGTATATTAAGATAGGTGAAAGCATAAGCTTGCAACAAGAAGATGCTCCCATGGAGGAATAGGTTCAAGTCTGTCCTGCATCTGAGCGTTTTTTTTTTTTTTTTTTTACCTCATCTTTGGAAATGGCTGAATAGTAAAAAAAACATTTTTTTTTAGGTGGAGTGTGTGTTGGGGGGGGGTTCTAGATTGGGCTTTGTTATTGATCTGATTTAAGAGTGAAAAACAACTTCAATAAAAGTGTGTTCATACATACATCATTCAAAGTGTTTGTTTGCTTTCAGAAGACTTAAGCCCTATTCGCACAGGATTAGTATTACCTGGTGACCTCTAGTCATTTGTAATAATTGCGGAGTTTGTCTGTGATCTTAATCCCGTGCGAATCGGCCATGTCTGTAATTTGTAAAGTAAAAATTCCCCCGCAAATGACCTACCATATTTCGCCGAAAACGTAGGTCCTGTGATAATATTAGTCCCGTGCGAATCGGCATCTTTGTGATTTGGCAAGGATTTGGCGGGGATTTTTTTTCTCAAGGTATTTTTTTCTTTTGCGCCCATTATCTTTCGCGAAGAATGGAGGGTGCGTTGGAGTGTTTTGACAGTGTTTTGGGCGCTGGGTCATATCGCTATACACCATATACAATTTGCAGAAAGAAAAAACTGAAAACCACCACAAGTGCGAAGACAAAAAGAATGATTAGATGGAGATGGATGACATGTATAGCAGCATGCGGTAAGTAACATTCTTTTGTTTGTATCTAGAGATAACGACAAGACATTTCCAAGCAATAGCTTATCAAAAATAATGCACAATTTAAGCGAGGGGGTTCACATCATAATTCACATCATAATTAGAGGTTAATGTTACAAATAAATAAAGCAAGCTTGAGCTAATAGATTTTAACCTGGTGAAATGTTTTTCTTTTATCCATCTAACCGGACGCTCAACCATACGCACAGTGTACAGTGCCATATAGTCGCCCATTGAAAACATATTTGTTGAGAAACAAGGAAGCAGATGTACGCAAAGCCTTGACGTCATATCCGGGTTCCAGGAGAGCGCGAAGTCAGTAATTTTGAGTAAAATCACAGGCTTCGCTTATCCCGTGCGAATGCGCCACACGAAATTCAGATGTGGTGGGGTAATTTCTGAATCACACAGGTTCCCAGATAGTACTAATCCTGTGCGAATAGGGCTTTAGTAGGCTATATGATGCACAAGTCGCATGGACAGCTTCTATGACACTTTTGAGGTGCTTTAGAAAGCTATAAAGTGAGTTTATGTACCATTGTAGTTAATTAAGCTAATGGGACATTAATTACATTGCCTCCTTTTGAATGAAGAATTTCATTTATTTATTTGTTGTTTGACTATTCCTTTCATTGGCATAGCAAGCACATTTTAAAATTAAGACACTCTGTTGTGAAAGGTTACGCTCATGGAAGAGTGGAGACTCCACCCTCAGGCGGTTCAGCTGATCTGGAGTCGATTCGGCCAAGCACAGGTTGACCTGTTCGCTTCCCCAAAATCCTCCCACTGTCCGCTGTGGTACTCTCTGATCGAGGCTCCTCTCGGCACAGATGACTTTATGCACAGCTTGCCCATGAGGCAAAGCAAGAGTGTGTTTTCCCTCAGCGAGTCTACTTGCACAGACGTTGTGCAATGTCATGGAGCACAAGGAGCAGATCCTTCCCTCAATGGCCACCCCCCCGGACTTGGATCTCGAAACTCATGCTCCTCGCAACAGACCCCCCCCCGAAGAATTTTGAGGAAGTACCTTCTTTCTCAGGGATGGGTCACAATCTGGCACCCATGAACGGACCTCTGGAATCTCCATGTCAGGCCCTTGGATGGGACATGGAAGACTTAAGTGGCCTACCACCCATGGTGGTAGACACAGTCACTCAAGCCAGGGCACCCTTAATGAGGTGCATGTTGACCTGAGGTGGTGTCTGTTCGCTAAGTGGTGTTCTTCCCGATGCGAAGACCACCAGAGATGCACAGTTGGATCAGTGCGACCTCTCTATTGTCCTTTGGGGATCTCCATTCGAGCCCCTTGAGTCAGCTGAGTCAAAGGCGCTCTCCTTAAAGACTGCCCTCCTGATGCCGCTCACTTCCATCAAGAGGGAAGGGGACCTGCCAGCGTTCTCCGTCAGTGAACCATGCCTGGAGTTTGGTCCGTTTACTTTCGCATCATCTGAGACCCCGACTGGTCTACATGCCCAAGGTTCCCACGACCCCTTTCAGGGATCAGGTGGTGAACCTGCAAGCGCTGCCCCAGGAGGAGGCAGACCCAGCCTTAGCGTTGCTGTGTCCGGTGCCTGCTCTTCTACTAATCTACTTGGATCACATGCAGAGCTTTAGAAGTTCCGAGCAGCTCTTTATCTGGTTCAGTGGACAATGGAAAGGAAGCACTGTCTCCAAACAGAGGATTGCTCACTGGGTTATCGACCCCATCACCATGACATACCATGCCCAGCATATGCCACCCCCTGCTGGCCTGCGAGCCCACTCTACCAGGGGTGTTGCTGCTTCTTGGGCGTTGTCCCACGGTGCCTCTCTAGCAGACATCTGTAGAGCTGCAGGCTAGGCAACACCTAATACTATTGCAATTTTTTATAACCTCAGGGTTGAGCTAGTTTCATCCTGTGTGTTATCAGGTGACACAAACAGGTAAGTTCAGGTCAGCTGGCCAGGTGAACCGCATGCGCATAGCACCGCTCCCCTCCCTTGAGGTGATGACGTACGCTCTTTTCCCAGCTGCGTTCGCAAAATAGTGTGAACCCTAGACATTCTTCCTCCTTAGCCCAGCGGTCGTCGAGTCTTCAGAGAGGCTTGCCACTGCCCCACTTAGACCCCGTTCTGAGGTAAGTGCTCCACATGTGCTGTTTGTCTCCTTAGGTAACTCTGTGTGATGTATATTCCCTAAAATGGTTTCCCCACTAGAAAACCGCATCTTCCTTGGGCAGAGGGCCCTCTGTCCTTGGTCACCATGTTTGTAGTAACTTCTCCCCTCCTTGGGTAGGATCTAACCAGGTGCTGCACCGCACAACGTGCTTCTGCTCCGACCTGGTAAGCCCATGTGTTGTATTCCACTTAGATGTCACCCCCCCTCTCGGTGTCGGGTGTAGTCTCCGCAGTGTCCTTCTCTTTGGAGCGACACCCCCCCAACATGGACCTTAATTGGCCCCCAGCTGAATGATTTGTTCCTTTTTTGGGGGAGAACAATAGAGATAAGGCTATGGCTGGGCCTCTTCATGCCTGCCAGTGTGTTGGAGGTAGTTACGCGATGGCTTGCTGCGCTGGCTACGAGGCACACAGAGTTCTGCCCGTTTCACACCACCAGTCTGCGTAACCTGGATCAGCTCTTGTGGCATTTTCCATTGGGACCCCTAGTGTCAACTCATCGACACAACGTCGAGTGAGTGACAGATAGGGAACGTCACAGTTACTGATGTAACCTCAGCTCCCTGATGGAGGGAACGAGACGTTATGTCCCTCTTGCAACAACACTGAACCAACCGCTGAAATGGCCGGGTCATTGGCTCGGCTCCTCAGTGTGAAACCTGAGTGTGTGTGTGTGTGCAAGCGACACTCCTTTTATATCCGTATGTCTGGGGAAGTGGCATGCAAATCCCACACGCCAATTCTCATTGGCCTTTTCTCAAAGATCAGAGATGTCTTGGCTCCCAAGGGTGAACCCTAGTGTCAACTCATCGACACAACATCTCGTTCCTTCCATCAAGGAATGGGGGTTACATCAGTAACCATGACGTTTTTTTTCCCAAAGAAAAAAAAAGCACACAAAATACAAAATAAATGCAAAATCCACAAAAAATGGAGTATATACATTAATATAAAAATAAAAGTGAAACCTTTTACACAGTGTTGATCAAGTGTTTTTTTGATCTCAAGCTTAATGATCTATTGATCTATGTTGATGTCAATTTTGATGCAAGTGATTCCGAATTCAAAACCCTTTTGTGTATACCTCTTTTTAACAAAACTAAGCAAACTTGCTACTGCATATCAGTGGATCTAAGAAATGGGTGAACAGTGGATTCCATATCACACAATTTCTTTGAAACAGAGATCGTACCAATGTACGATTACAGAAGCAGATCTCGAGTCTTGATGTGGGTGCGGGTTGTCTTGTGCTGCTCTCGAATATGCTACATGCTTCTATCAGTGTCTGCAACTGACTAGAGTGAAGCATAGTGAACTTGAAACATTTTTGAACAGTTCTAAATAATGTGTAAAATGTATCACACAAAACCTGCATCTGAGAATACAATAAAAGGAATGGATTGACAAACTGATTTTTTGGAATCGAAGGTGCTGTTATGGGCTTTGAACCCAGGTGCCCTTGGATGCTGAAAAAAACAACAGACTAACAATTACATATGTGAATATCCACCAAGTAATTAAAACTTTTTCTTATGTAACCTTGGGCAGAAAGTGAACCAGGACAGCAAATGGTGCCCCCTCAAAAACATAGGTGCATAATGCCCCACACCAGTAAGATCATGAAATTAACAATTTATTTGACACATGCTGCTCTCACGCTTTGTAGATTTTACTTGGGAACAGTAAACATTACATTATTCTGTCTGCATGTTTGCACCTTGACAGAAACACTGAAGCCAAACCAAACATACCCCCTCATGATTCAGGGCTGTAAAAAGCAAACCATTTACATCAAATCATTTGAGCCAGTGAGATCTTGTTAACATGCAAAGTCTGCTTAGTCCAGTCACGATTCCATCCTGATTAATTCGTCACTCTAAAAGGAAGGAAAAGAGAGAGAGAGAGAGAGAGAGAGAGAGAGAGAGAGAGAGAGAGAGAGAGAGAGAGAGAGAGAGAGAAAAAGAAGAGAAAGGGGGTGGTTCTGACTGGAGATGTGACCCAAGAAGAGGAGACAGGTCACATGACTACTACTGCTCTGGAGATATGTATGGTAACCTTGTCCTCCTAGAAGAAACACCTGGGAAGGACAAGAGAGGATGATTGTCCCTCGGACTCCTGACAGACAGGCCGTTAGTTTCTAGAACCGTTTTCTTCTATGTTAAGTATGAAGCTTTTGGAGGTCATGGCCTAACAGACAGTGATTAATGACCTGGTGTGGTGTTTGTGAGTGGATTTTCAGTCAGCTGTACTCCTATGTCTCTCTCCCTCGCTGGCTTTCCCCTTCTTTCCATCAATCTGTCAGAGCTTTTTGCATGTATAGCAGTGGTTCTCAAACTTTTTTGAAGAACGCCCCACCCTACTTCATTACCTTACCCCATTTTTGTAATTATAAATAGTAGACCTTGTGGCACGGTGGAGTGCGGGACCGGCGCGTGGTTACGCACGCCCGGTCCCGTATTAGGCTAATTAAGCCGTCAAGAGGGATAAAGGCCACTCGCAGACGGCGATCGAGAGAGAGAGCTCAATTACGGACATGTCCGTCCTCTTGTGTGTTTGTCTTTTGAGTTTTACATGAAACCTTTAGTTTATATGTCAAGCCGGTTTCTCGCCTCTTCCTTGCCCACGAATTTGATCTGTGTTACATTGGTGCCGAAACCCGGGAGGGAGGAGGGATGCCCATCGCAGAGTCCTCGACGCTACCGTCCACCCCGGGGAGCGCCGCTGCCTTCTGCCGGGTGACGGAGTAGCCCGACCGCCCGGATGCGGGAAATGGCCGCCGTCCGCGGGGCGAGTGGGGACTGGATTCCCCGACTGCCTGGAGAGAAGGAGCCGCTGCCGGGGGCGGAGGAGTGCCCTGCCGTCCCCAGAGACGCGGAGGGGTCGAGGGAAGACCGCCGTCCGCGAGGGGAGGAGGGAAGAAACTCCCCGCACGCGGTCGGCAGTCTCCAACCCCGCCGCATTGCAGCGGCTAGTAGGGGACTACCCCGCCCCTGGCAGCAGCCCTAACCACTCCAGGCGGTCGGCCAGGAGCCCCTCCTCCCCTCGCAGTCGGCGGCCGTTCCTCCGCGTCCAGGTGGCTGGGCTCCTCTGTCCCCCGGCAGATGGCTGCTCCACTGAGCAGTGGCGAGAACTCCGCTACGGCGCATCCCTCTTCCTTCCCGGGTTTCGGTACCAATGTAACACAGATCAAATTTGTGGGCAAGGAAGAGGCGAGAAACCGGCTTGACATATAAACTTAAAGGTTTAATGTAAAACTCAAAAGACAAACACATAAAAGGACGGACATGTCCGTAATCGAGCTCTCTCTCTCGATCGCCGTCTGCGAGTGGCCTTTATCCCTCTTGACGGCTTAATTAGCCTAATACGAGACCGGGCGTGCGTAATCACGCGCCGGTCCCGCCCTCCACCGTGCCACAGACCTACTCTAAACACATGTAAACACAATAAATACAAAATATCAATATTTATAAGTTGTAACAAATATTTATTATATTCCCTCACTCCCCAGCCTATGACAAATTTAATAGAGCTGAAGTAATGATATGACAATATTAATTATCAATCTATTTCTGCCAAAAGTACAGTAAGTGTTACTAAAGTAAATTCATGTATGCTTCTGTGCCGAATTCAGATGGTTTCCACATCTCACGTCGTGCTTCTCAATCATTCTCGCTGTGAGTGTAAGAGCTCGAGCTTTAACAGCTTTGTGCTCGTGCTGCTCTTTCCATTGTGCCTTATCCATCTACAGAGCCATATAGGTGCATTAGCCGAGGTTGTGACTCCACCTGTGTATTTGACACTACTAAACCAGATACTTCAGATGCTAATTTCTTTCATATGAGAGCAAAAGGGATATTATAACTGAAAGATACACACATGAATCGATACTGAATCAAATTGAAATCAGAATAGAAAGCTTGCGATCCAGAATCAAAGCTTTTAACATGCAACTTACCATGGATTCAAGCTGCACATTTTATCAGTATGTGTCTTCCCTGGGAATCAAAACCATGAAATTGGTGTTCCTAGCACCAAAAACTAAAGATTGTGGAGGGTCTCAAAAGTACATACTCTTAAATATATGTTTTAGCATGTAACGTTTTCAAACATTGGTTCAGTAACCACAAATGTTTAATTTGAAATAGTATTAGGCACTAAACAGATGCTCTAAAACACAAGTCTCGTTCATCTAAAGAGGTAACCACAGCAACACTATATGGCACTTGAGCATTTTACTCCACTGTGATCCCGGCACCAAAATTTTTTTTTTATAACGCCAAAAGTGCAACCGTCTAAACCGCACATCTGAATATATGGTCTTCTCCATCATTTAATAAATGATCATTGCCATAATAAAAAAATTTATTATATATATATATATATATATATGCACCAGGAAAATAAAGTGGCATCTATCCTAAGCTTATTTTAAATAGAAAGGATGCGTGTTCACACTGAAAATAATAACAACTTAATTTAAATACAGAGCAGTACTAATCTAAATTTTTGGGCAGAATTCTTATGTACAAAAGTGGTGCAACTGCTTGAGTTTTTTTTTTTTTTTAAAGACAGATTTAAGATTGTAGACATTAACTACAGGACTTCCTTTAAAAATCAACCCTCCTAAAAGTTACAAAGGATTGTTAAAAATTTGTTCACAAAGGTGACATCTCTTAAAGGCTGACACTATTCAGTCATTTCCCACAACCAATTTCGTTTCTCACATTTATGGTTAATGCATTGTAAGGGCTTGTTTAAAAGAGCAAGGGCTGCTTTTGTAGACCTAAGGACGCATTCTACACACCCAAAAAAAAATCTGTCAAAGACCACCCACAGGCACATAGCAATAAGAAATGCAGAGAAGTGATAAAGAATTTCTTTTAAAACCTATTATTAAGGTTGCAAAAAAGTCTGCTTTGTATTTTGTCTGTGTGAGTGTGTTCGCTGTGGAGTGACTCATGTTTGCAAGGCGTCTTAAACAGGAAAATAAATATTGCTCTGTGAGGAGGCAGGGAAGTGAGCATTTATTTATTTCTTTAGGCTTTATTGATTTAGTCTGAAGAGGAAGAGCTCAGATTCCAATCATCCACTTTGAATTATAACCAAATACGGTGGATTGGAGCGGACAGCCAATAACCAAGAACTCCTAAATGAGGGCAACCATTGAGTGATCAGAGTAATAAATTTTACCAGATGAGCGTCTCTCACTCTCTCTCTCAAACCTTTAATTCACCCAGCCAACACTCCCGTAAATGCATTTTCAAGATGTGACTTAAACCAATGGTTCTCAATTGGTTTCGTTTTAGGACCCAGATTTTAAATTTTTCACATTTAGTTGCAATAACAAAAACAGTACCATAACTGTTTATTGTACAAAAGCACACATAAATGTCCATAAAATTTCTGCAAAGGCCCAACAATGACAAAATAATTAACAGAAAATAAGCTGAACAGGAAAATTGACCATTTAAACATATTTGAAAGTAATATTATTCACAAACCTGAAACAAAAACCAAGTGACAGGTAATAAAAAACATATAGTTTTATTAAATGTATACCTTTAGATGTCAACAGCAGACAGTGCGTTAGCAGTTTCTCCACCCTTTAAAAAGTTGCATTTAATTTGCTATCCTAACTATACATGATGAAATGGTTGGTTGCATTTTAATAATTACATTTAGCATTGTTTATTCCTTTTTGTTGGCCGTGACCTGGGAATGCGCATTTTTGCTAATTATATTAACCGTGTAACTGCTAGTATTATCCGGTTATTAACCGGTTAACCAATAAGCCACAAATCATACAAGTTGCCAAACTGGTCTGTACTGGCTGAAACAAAACAGGCACACATGACAGAAATGCAGGGTTGGGAGGGTTACTTTTGAAATGTATTCCACTACAGATTACAGATTACATGCTGTAAAATGTAATTTGTAATGTACTTTGTTAGATTACTCAAGGTCAATAAAGTATTCTAAATAATTTGGATTAATTCTTCAGCACTGCCAGTTTTTTTTACTTGTTTTGATTATAAAAACTCTGCCAGTACAGTAAGACAAAATACACATGTTAAAAATACATTCTCTGAAAAACCTAAATATCTTATGCAGTGTTGTTTCTAAAACAAGATAAATCAAATTGATCTTGTTTCAAGGATTTTTTGATATTTTTACTGGAAAACAGTACAAAAATTAAGATGAAACTTATATTGTCATTGTGCAGTGCCAATGAAATGCAGTTGTTTTCAAATATCCCAACTAAGCTGGGGTCAGAGCACAGGGTCAGTCATGAAACAGCGCCCCTGAAGCAGATAGGGTCAAGGGTCTTGCTCAAGGGCCCAACAGTGGTATCTTACCGATGCTGGGGCTTGAACCCCTGACCTTTCGGTCAGTAACCCAGAGCCTCAACCACCAAGCCACCACTTCCACTAATTCCATTAAAATTATTGTCAAGTATACAATTTTTGCCCTAATATCAAAGGTCTTACTAGAAAAAAATTAATTAGGATATAACGTGAATTTTCTTGATAAAAAAATATGATCATGCCTGGTAGCATGTGAAATGGCTAGACAAAGCCTTTTAGCTTAGCGTAAAGTTGACAATTTACACAAGGTTTATTTCTATTTCTTCTGCTCCAAACTCACTTCAGACTTACTTCTCTGTCTGCTCATATGAATGTAACACATCATAAGAAAGTGTTCCCCTTCTGTCACTCACTCGACATTGTGTTGAATGAAGTGACACAAGGGGTCATCCTGGGACCATCCAAACGCACATCTGAACCTGAGAAAAGTCCAATGTCAAATTGGCAGACAGAATTTGCATGCCCCGCCCCTGACATACGGATATAAAGGGAAGCGGGGCAACGAGTGCCAGTCAGAATTTTCCTTCGGAGCTAAACGGTTGTGCAACAGCAAGCTGAGTTCACCACTGTTCCACTCACCTCTACTGGCGATAAGCACTGCTGTTGGATCTATGGCGTGTTTCCAGCTGGCGTTCTCTCTCTCTGCACGCTGTGCAGTCTACGCTTTTTTTTTTGCCTGAAAGAGTGTTTCTCCTTTTAAAAAGAGTTTATTTCCTCTAAAAGAGTTTGAATTCCCACTCATAAAAGAGCAATACACAGCAGACGTTGAACGTCCTTTTCAGGACGTGTCTTTTTAAAGATGTCGTGTGTAGTTCCTGGATGCAGTTGATTTCTCTCCACTTCTGACAGTCATAAAAGCTGCCTCGCGTGCCTCAGTTCGAGAACATAGCCATGGCAACATTTCTCACGAGAGAAAGCCACTTCAGCCGCCCCCTGCATCGTTCCTTCTTCCCACGGGATTGGGGACGACCCGGCTGGCAATGAAGGTGATTTGGGGATGATGACGGGCTCGGTTTCACAGGGAAAATTCCCACGAAGCACCCGCCCTCCAGCACCAAACCACCCGCTTGCTTGCTTCTGTTCGAGCTCGGGATGAGTGCGGCTCGCCTCACGGCCAGCTGGCCATCTCCCTTGAGCCCCCGGAATTGGAAACGACATCACCGCTGCATCGGAGAGCATCAAAGTGGTGTCTGATGCTGATGACTTGTCTGGGCTGCTATTTTGAGTCTGCTCACACAGTCTGAGGCTGACGCGCAGATGCCCGCTATGCTTTCCCGGGCCACCGTGAGTGCGAGCCTGGACTGGAAACCTCCGTCCCCCCCACACGGCTACTCGATCGGTTCCTCTGTTCAGGGCGCCGCTCATAGCACGCGCCCCCCCCCCCATTTCGTTCTTCCCGGAAGTGCTGACGTGGTCGTGGAGGGGACATTTTACTGCCCGGAACCGACCCCTCTGCTCGTCCGGATGGCGAGGTGGCCCACGGGTTCACGGAGGTATACTCAACTACCTCAATGACTGGTTCATCCTGGTTCAGAGAGTTACTGTGCGCTGGCACACAGCTCGCGCTGGCACACTCTTTGCCTCCCAAGACAACTCCCACTGCCCGCTCTGGCAGACAGTTCTCGGGACAGACGCACTGGCACACAGCTTGCGCTGGCACACAGCTCGCCACGGGAGCTCCACAAGTACACATTCCCCCATTGAGCCTCCTTGCACTGGTGCTGTGCAAGATCAGGCAGGACATGGAACAGGTCTGTTTCTTGGATCTTACGGTCCTCGCGACAGCACCTCCCTGGAAAATTCCCCTGAGGATGGACCTCCTTTCTCAGAGACGGGGCTCCCTCTGGCACCCGCACCCAGACCTCTGGAATCTCCATGTCTGGCCCCTGGACGGGATGCAGAAGATCTACCACCTGCAGTCATAGACACGATCAACCAAGCCAGAGCTCCCTCCACCAGGCAACTTTACGCCCTAAAGTGCCGCTTGTTCGAGAATAATTGGTGTTTTTCTTGAGCCGAAGACCTACAGAGTTGCGCTGTTCTGTCAGTGTTTTCATTACTGCAGGAGAGGATAGAGGGGAGGCTGTTCCCTCCACCTTGAAGGTATATGTAGCTGCTATCGCCACCCACCATGTCGCAGTAGATGGCAAGTCCCTAGGTAAGCACGACTTGATTATCAGTTTCCTGAAAGGTGCCCTGAGACTGAATCCTCCCCGGCCTAGCCTGTTCCTCTCCTGGGATCTCTCTGTGGTCCTCTCGGGCCTTCAGAGACCCCACCTTCGAGCTGCTTGATTCAGTTGAAGACGGCCCTCCTGATCGCGTTAGCCTCCATCAAGAGAGTTGGGGACCTGCATGCGTTCTCTGTCAGCGACACCTGCCTGGAGTTCAGTCCGGCACATTCTCACGTTATCCTGAGGCCACGACCAGGCTACATGCCCAATGTTCCTATGACCCCCTTCAGGGACCAGGTCGTGAACCTGCAAGCAAGCTACCCCGGGAACAGGCAGACCCAGACCCAGTTACTGTATCCGGTATGTGGTTTGTGTATCTATTTGTTCCGCAGAGCTCTAGATGTTCTGAGCAGCTCTTTGTCTGCTTTGGCGGATGGCGGAAATGGAATGCCGTCTCCAAGCAGAGGTTAGCTCACTGGGTTGTTGATGCTATTTCCTTAGCTTATCACACCCAGGCCGTGTCCGCCCCCTTCCAAGTTCGAGCACACTCTACGAGAAGTGTGGCATCCTCGTGGGCACTAGCCCATAGCACCTCCTTAGCACCGCCTTCCCCGACGCATTTCATAGCGTTAAGATAGCCACAGCCGCTTCACGTCCTATGTGAGAGACATAGTGAGAGTAATGGCGTGGCTGCCAGGCTTGCTCCCATGCTAGTCATGTAACCCTCAGGGGTGCGGGGAACCTAAGGTCTGTATGTGACACCTCTTTGGGTGCGTTGAGGAGGGCAACGTGCAGCCGACACAGTTGCCTCTAGCATGCAGTAGCCTACTTGTACCTGTCTCGGCAGTTCACGAAACACGGTCAGTGTGTGACATTTTATATGGGACGGGACATTATGTCCCTCCTGCCACAGCACTAGACCTACCACTGTAAACGGCCGTACCTTATTTTCGGCTCCTCAGTGCAAAATCCTGACTGGCACTCGCTGCCCCGTTTCCCTTTATCCCGGGCGGGCATGCAAATTCTGTCTGCCAACTTGACATTGGCCTTTTATCAGGTATAGAGGTACATTTGGCGTCCCAGGAAAACCCCTTGTGTCACTTCATTCGACACAACATCTCGTTCCTTCCCTCGGGAACGGAGGTTGTGACCATGGAGGAATGGTTCCTTCCCTCGGGGAACGGAGGTTGTGACAGTAACCATGACGTTTCACAGCTGTTCAAATACACATTGGATCACATCATTTATATGTATAAATGTTTTCCATCTGAAAGGACTAAATATTATGTGAAACAAATGACAGTAAAATGCAAACTAATCTCTTAAGTAATCAAAATATTTTTTGAATGTAACTGTATTCTTAATAGCAATGATTTAAATTGTAACTGTAGTGGAATACTTGTATTTTAAATACGTAGTCCCATTACTTGTTTTTCGTTACTCCCCAACCCTGCAGATATGCATATTTAACAATAGTTATTACATCAACATTTGAATGAAATGTACAACCGTATATTTCCTTCTAATAATTCATAATAAACAATTAATGAATGGAACACTTACTTATGAACGTATTAAACTTGCGAGGTGGCAACTTTTGGCAGTTTAACATGGAAGAATAAAAACAGCCAGCCTACCCATAAATTGTGCTGGTGGGCAATCTTAATAATTTTTGTTTAGAAAAATCATCATATCTATACATGGGCAGTGTGGTAAGTATGGTACCCGTCCAGTTGATGTAAACTCACAGACTGAAACCCGCTGCTGTACATCCTACTCCCATCTCCCAAGCAATCTATATGAAATGCATGGCTATAAACATATGCTCTTATATGTCGAGGCTTGAAGATATTTGTTTTTAATATGGTACCGCATTGTACTCGTGCTACTACTAAACTTGAATGTCTTATTTTAATAAGACTAAATTATCCCCCGGTGCACACTTTATATTTCCTTGTTGTTCTACTGAAAGGAAGCTAGTGTTTTAAGTGTTAACAGCACCTTTGTGTGTACATAACATGCCCTACGTGATGAACCCATCAAAATACATCTCTGTTATTTCTTGAATTAACCTCTCCATGAATATTTAACCAGTATTATTATTGGAAAAATTGGTAATGCTGGTTAATCGTTAACCGGTTAACTTTCAACATCTCTACCATGACCCTGTCAGAACAGACTTGTGTCCCAGTCTTGGGTTGCCATTCACCAATTAAAAAATACTGATTTAACATTTATATCATACAGTGGTTTCATGTGTAGTGTGGCACCGAGCCACTCATTTGAAGACATCCCAAAATCTTATCGTCATGCTCAAAAGGCCACAGTAATCACCACAGTGTAATTTCTCTGTGTAAGTAGAATGTAAAGAATCCTGTATTAATTAGTTTTTTCACCGAGCTCAAACCAGCTCCAGCTCTTCAAACCAGCTCCCACGGGAATGAGTTTGCCTACAGCTTGCTATGCAAAAGACCACTGCATCAGGCAGGTGTGTTCCCTGCACAAAGGTTCTTTTATACAGGCATACATTTTAATGTAATCTGTTTTGTGTAGATTCTGCAAGCACTGTTGATGTCCACTGTGACTGTTATTCAATCTGTACATTCACACACACACTTGATGTGGTGCCTGCTCTGCTTCATGAATCCATTTAAGAGGGATGTTCCCCGTCTGTCGCTCACTTCGACGTTGTGTCGAAGAAGCGACACTAGGGGTCTCTCTTGAGTGCTGAATATGCCTCTGATCTATGAAAAAAGGCCAATGAGAAGTTGGCAGACAGTATTTGCATACCCCGCCCCCGGACATACTGGTATAAAGGTGGGGAAATACGTCTAGTTCATTCCGAAATTTTCTTCGGAGCTGATGGTCGTGTATGCAGTGAGCAGCGAGTCACACACCTGTTCCTCTTCATCTGAGCTGATTCTGCTGTTGGATCTACGGTTCACTTCAGCGGCTTTCTCCTTCTCTGCACGGCAGTGCAGTTTGTCCCTGGGTGCTTTGACAGCACATTTAAAGGAGTTATTTTCTTTAAAAGAGTTAGTTTCTCTAAAAGAGCAAATACACAGTTGGCATTGAACGTCCTTTTCAGGACGCGTCTTTTTAAAGACGTCTTTTCTGCCTGCGGTTGATTTCTCCCTACCTCTGATGGTCATAAAAGCTGCCTCGCATGCCTGTTTAATGAATGGTTCATGTTCTCAGTGCGAGAACATAGCCATGGTAGCATTGCGGTCTTGAGCCCTTGAGCTCCCGGAATTGGATGACGACATCGCCGCTGCATCAGAGAGCGTTACATGATGCTGATGACTCACCTGGGCCTCCACCTTCGGGTCTGCTCGCACAGTCTGAGCCTGACGCACAGATGCCCGCTATGCTTTCGTGGGCTACCGCGAGGCTGGACCGGAAAACCCCGCCCCCCACCTCACGGCTACTTGATTGGTTCCGCAGGCATGTGCCCCCCATGGTTCCTTTCTTCCTGGACGTGCATGACGAGTTGATTAAACCATAAAGGGCACATTTTACTGCCTGAAACTGTCTTCCTTGCTCCTCCGCTCTCACTACCCTCGACGGGGGAGCGTTCCCAGACCGATTCCGCCCTGCATGCCATGGCCCCTCCTGCAAACAACACCAGGCCAAGGCACTTCAAAACTTGCACTTAGGTAGTCCTGTTCTTGATGTGCTGCAGGAACTGCGCTCAATGACCGATCGTGCCCCCCGGGCCACGAAGGTCAGGAGTACCGGCACTCGAATGGGCGATGGCCACCTTTGTGGTCCAGAAACGTAATCTATGGACTGGACCTGGTCGAAATGCGGGAGGTAGACAAAGCATGCTTTCTCAAACGCCCCCGTCTCCCAGCTCCGTCCATTCGGCGGCACCGTTGACGACTCCACCCAGCATTCCTCAGCGGTGAAGAAGCAGATGGAGGCCATTTCACACATCCTGCCCCGCCGCAAGCCTGCCACCATGGGCCATGCCCCGTCTGCTTGCCTCCTGCGCCTTCCAAAAAAAAGAAAAAAATCTTGCTGCTCCGCCTCAACCAAGAGTGGGCTCTCAGCTCCAGTGTCGAGCACCCCACTTGAAAGCGCACGCCCCCGTCTCACGGACCCCTTCAAGGACCCAAAAGGCTCCCAAGCGCTCCTGAGAAGGACGACCCAGAGATCGAGATGTTTGCTCCAGAGTTGGTAAACAGACCACTCCATCCCCTGGTGGAGGGCCGGGAAGAGAACCTTCCGTTAAAGGAATTTTTTGCACGTTTTATGCAATTCAGTTTGCCAGTCCTCCGCCCCCTTCGCGGGCGTCCGCTTTACTCCAGTGCATGGCGAATACACCAAATCCCTGCGTGTGGAAGTCATCTCTTACTCAAAGACGCGATAGAGCCTGTCCCTCCAACCGAGATGAAGAAGGGTCCCTACAGCCCTTACATCATCGTACCCAAGAATGGCGGCGGCTTACGACCAATCTTGAACTTGCGAGTTTTCAACTGTGCCTTGCACAAACTCCCATTCAAAATGCTCATGCAAGACACATACTAACTTGCATCTAGCATCTAGATTGGTTCACAGAGGCAGATATGGAGGACGCATGTCCCTGTCCCCTCGCATCTCTACAAAGGTCACGTGGGCAGCCCTTGCCCTGCTTCGGGAAGCAGGCGTTCGCATATTCAATTACCTCAATGACTTACTTACCTTATGAGTTACTGTGCATCCACAGGTACCAGGTGTACAGGCACCTCAACCGTTTAGGGCCTCAGGTCAACCGGGAAAAGAGCTAGCTCGCCCCAGTTCAGAGCGTCTCTTTTCCCAGAGTCGAGTTAGACTCAGTCTCAATGTCAGTGCACCTCGCCAATGAGCGCGCGCAGTCAGTACTGAAATACCTTGCCATCTTCAGGGTGGGCATGGCGATCCCTTTAAAACCTTTCCAAAAGCTCCAGGGGCATATGACATCCTCCGTGGTGGCGCACCGCTGGGGTTGATGCATAATGGACTGCTTCAGCACTGGCCCCAGAATCGAGTCACGAGACGAGCATGGCGCCACAGCACACACTGTGTGATCATCACCCCCACCTGCCGTCAAACTTTAAAACACTGGACAGACCTCTGCTTTCTGCGGACAGGAGTCCCATTGCAGCAGGTGTCCCAACACATCCTGGTCACGACCGACGCCTCCAAATTGGGTTTGTGTGCCATGTGCAACAGACACACATCCGCGGGCCATTGGAAAGGGGCCCCGCTGCGCTGGCACATTGATTGCCTAGAGTTGCTGACTATTCTTTGCCCTGCGGAGGTTTTTCCCATTAGTTCGGGACAAACACGTCTTGGTCAGGTCAGACAGCACCACCGCAGTAGTGTACATAAATCGCCACGGTGGCGTACGCTCCCGCCACATGTCACAACTCACCCGTCGCCTCCTAATTTGGAGCCAGTAGCGACTCAAGCCAGCAACCACAATGTGACAGTGGACGCGCTGTCACGACAACGCTTTCCCAGTGGAGAGTGGAGGCTTCACCCCCAGTTGATCCAACTGATTTGGGAACGATTTTGCAGGGCTCAGGTAGACCTGTTTGCCTCCCGAGAGACCTCCCACTGCCCGCTCTGGTATGCCCGAACAGAGGCTCCCCTCGGGGCAGACGCACTGGCACACAGATTGCCCACGGGGCTTGCCAAGTACGCATTTCCCCCAGTGAGCCTTCTTGCACAGGTGCTGTGCAAGGTCAGGGAGGACGAGGAATAAGTCACCCTAGTGGCTCCCTACTGGCCTACTGGCCTGGTTCTCAGACCTCGTACTCTTTGCGAAAGCCCCTCCCTGGCGAATTCCCCTGAGGAAAGACCTTCTTTCTCAGGGACGGGACACGCTCTGGCATCCGCACCCAGACCTCTGGAACCTCCACGTCTGGCCCCTGGACAAGATCTAGCTGGTCTACCACTTGCCGTTGTAGACATCATCAACCAAACCAGAGCACCTTCTACCAGGCAACTTTATGCCCTGAAGCGGCGCTTCTTTGCAGATTGGTGTTCTTCCCGGGCTGAAGACCCACAGAGGTGCGCAGTTAGGTCAGTGCTCTTATTTCTGCAGGAGAGGCGGGAGGTAAGGCTGTCCCCTTCCACCTTGAAGGTGTATGTGGCTGCTATCGCGGCCCACCACAACGTAGTAGACGGAAAGTCTTTGGAGAAGCACGACTTAATCCTTCCCGGGCAAGCCTGTTCCCCTCCTGGGATCTCTCAGTGGTCCTCTCGGGCCTTCAGAGACCCCCCCTTCGAGCCTCTAGAATCAGTCGAACAAGGCCCTCTCCCTGAAGATGGCCCTCCTGATCGCACTCACCTCCATCAAGAGGGTCGGGGACCTGCAAGCGTCCTCTGTCAGCGACACCTGCCTACATACGTCTAGGTTACGTATGTAACCTCCGTTCCCTGATGGAGGGAATGAGACGTTGTGTCTTCCCGGCCACGTCACTGAGCCGAGCCGCTGAGGTGCCCGGAACACTCCCGGCTCCTCAGAAAAATCCTGAATGAACGAGCGTATTTCCCTCGCCTTTATAGCCGTATCCGGAGGCAGGGTATGCAAATACTGTTTGCCAACTCTCATTGGCCTTTTTTCATAGATCAGAGGTATCTTTCGGCACTCAAGAGAGACCCCTAGTGTCGCTTCTTCGACACGACGTCTCATTCCCTCCATCAGGGAACGGAGGTTACATACGTAACCTAGATGTTTTATTAAATCAAGGTTTAATAAAATGATAATTCTTTGCAACTTTAAAACTTGTTTAAAAATAATAAGGGTTGCATTAAACCATTGCATTGATCTTGATTTAAATTTCACAGTAAATCTAGATTAACTTTAATCCTGTTACTCCATTACTTTAAACTCTAATTTAAATCTCCGTTTGCAATAAACTTTAAACTTGCAGCTGAGGTGGTTTAAACATGTCGAATGTTAATGCCTAGTGTACACTACAGGACTTAAGCTCATCTACTTTGATGTTTTGAATCAGCGACAGGTTGGCGACTGTCTGCAACGAATGTCTCATATCTCATTCTCACGTCGAATGGTCTTGTTGTGTGTGCACTCCTGTGACACACGCTGACTGGTCCCAGATGCAAAATAGATTTAAAAAAACTCCTTGATATGACAAAACTAATGATATGACACTCACACTACCCCCCAGGTCGGACAACACCCAATTTTGATTTCTGATTTGTTAAACCGTATTTCAAATTAAGTGGTGCAACACAAGTGTGTTTGTGTGTGTGTGTGTGTGTGTGTGTGTGTGTGTGTGTGTGTGTGTGTGTCGCCACAGGAAACAAGGAAACAAACAGCATGGATTTCAAGGGGGAAATGAGAAAAGTGGGCTTTGCCCCACAGAGCTGTGGAGGAGAATTGGAGTGGTTTGTAAACACCAGTGCTCTCAAATGTTGTCCTTGGCCTATTCTCCATCTGTCAGAGCAAACAGAGTCTTAGCCCCCCCCCAGGAGACCCCCATCATCGCAAGAGGAGATGCACTAACAGAGAGAAAGACAGAGGGGTGTAGCAAAAGGTCCTAAACAGATAGATAGGAAGAAATTGAAAGGTTAGAGAAGAACAGTCATTCTGTAAAAGCAAAAAGATACCCTGACTTTAAACATAACCTTTTGTTTCTGTATATCCAACACTTGTTCTCCCACACACGTTTTGTTGGTGTACAAAATAAGCAATGTGTTCTCTTCATAATCTGTGCGTGGTTATAAGTGTAATTGAATAGAGTAAAGCAAACCTGAGGTCATTTCTGTCCCGAAGGTTATTATCATTAATAAAACTATTATGAAGATGAAAACTAGCAGTGGGAAAATATTTTTGCCTAAAAGAATTATTTCTAAACTGAAACTGTAAATGAGCAATATAATAACACAAAAGCTGAGAATAATTACGACTTTAATATGGCATTAAGCTTAAAATACAACTTAGTTTTCATGTTTTCTAGACAGTCTTATTTAATTAATCCCCCAAGTCTGAATTTGGTCTAGTGGTGTATAACAAAAACAGCAAAGATAGTATGTAAATTTAGGGGTGAGTAAATTTGAAACGGACAACACCACAAAAATAAACCAGGATGCAGGTGTAATTAGCAAGTGGTAATCTAGCAAATAATGGCCTTACCTCTGTGAAACCTTGAAAATACATCATAAAAGAAAAAAGAAATAAGTTTATACAAACTGCTTTAAACAATACCCATGAATACATTATAAAGATTTGATGCTATGAACATTTTGCCTTTCCTTTTGTGTTCCACGGAAGAAAGTCATGCAGGTTTGGAATGAGTAAATTATCTTATTATAGTAAAGTAAATGTACAGTAAATATTATTTTGAGTATGGTGCAGTTTCTGTACAGTGTCATATGTGTCACCTTTGGCAGATGAAACAATTTGTGATGCTATAAAGCTATTAAATAAAATCTGAATAGCTCAAAATAAAAACTGTTTACACACAGAGGTTGGTAGTAACGCACTACATTTACTTTGTTACATTTACTTGAGTAATATTAAAAAAAAAAAAAACTTTTTGACTACCTTTAAAAGTGGGTACTTCTTACTCTCACTCAAGTAAATTTCGAATTATTTTTTTTAACTTTTACTTTACAATGGGTGACGTTCCTGTTGTAACATTACTGGGTTTAATTTTAATTAATGCAGAATTTATTGAGAGATTATTGAATGGGACTTTTACAAGAGCGGAAGTTCACACTGAGGTGCGTGCTGCTGACACAGACTGTCACTCAAGTCATCAGTGCTGCAGCATCAAGCTCTTCGAATTGAAACTCTTTCTGTGAAAAAAAGAATAGTTTCGTCATGCATTGCCTTCATTTAACACCAGGACGAGCTGATACTTCAAGATTAAAATCACAGCTCCAAATTAAGGCAGCACGCTGAGGTACATTTTGGCTCTAATGCTAACAAAGGCTTATCTGTGATGTGCGGGAGCGAGGCGATTGTACGGCGAAAAGAGTGGCTATTTAACTATTTCCTATATAGTGAATGGCAGTTAGTGCACTATATCTCAGCAGTGAGTGAACGAAAGTGAATTCGGGTGCAGACATATATACAAAACGTCAGATCTCAAATTCATCCGGATTTGACAAGAGTCCTTAAAGGGATAGTTCACCCAAAAATTTTAATTCTCATTATTTACTCAGATTCATGCCACCCCAGATGTGTATGACTTTCTTTCATCTGCTGAACTCAAATTAAGATTTTTAGAATTTCTCTAGCTCTGTAGGTCCATACAATGCAAGGCAACATTTGAAAGCTTAACAAAATCACATAAGTCAGCATAAAATAATACATAAGACTCTAGTGGTTAAATAAATATCTTCAGAAGCGATGTGATAGGTGTGGATGAGAACCAGAGAAACAGATCACCTTCATGTTATTCTTCTTGTGTTTTTGGTGATTCACATTATCGGCATATCGCCCCTGCTGTCTAGTAAAAAAAATAAAAAATATTGATCTGTTTCTCATCCACACCTATCATATCACTTCAGAAGATATGGATTTATCTACTGGAGTCTTATGGATTACTTTTATGCTGCCTTTATGTGCTTTTTGGAGTATCAAAATGTTGGCCTACTGAGCTAAAATATTCTTCTAAAACCTTAATTTGTGTTCTGCAGAAGAAAGGAAGTCATACACATTTGGGATGGCATGAGGGTTAGTAAATGATGAAAGAATTTTCATTTTGGGTAAACTGCCCCTTTAAAGTGATAGCGCAGCCATAATTGAATATTCTGTCATAATTTCCCTACCCTCATGTTGTTCCAAACCAGTGTGACACTTTGCATTATGTGGAACATGTTACACAGAATGTTAGGGACTGACACCATTCACTTTCAAAATAAGGAGGAAAAAACAAATTTACTGAAAGTAAATAGTGATTCAGGCAAACATTCTTTTTAATATCTACTTCATGTTGCATGGAAGAAAGAAAGTCATATGGGTTTTGAACAACATAATGGTGAATGATGGCAGAATTTCCATTAATAATTCTAATAATTCTGTAGTAAATGTTAAATGTGTATTATGTAATGGAATATAGGGGAGTAAACGTCTATTATGCCATTTGTGAAAGTAACAAGTTACTCACTACTTGAGTACTATTTTAATTAGACACTTTCTTACTCTTACTCAAGAAATGATTTATGTTATTACTTTTACTTCTACTTGAGTAATAATTTTAAAGTAATTGTACTTTTACTTGAGTACAGTTTTTGGCTACTCTACCCACCTCTGTTTATATACCATTAAAATTAAACCAAAATCCTAACAAAATAAAACGAGTGAAATTGTCAAAACTACGTATAAAAACCCTGTTCTTTTTTCTTTGGCCAGTCCTCCCTGGTAACGGTGTTGCAGTGACACTTTTTAATCATTAATTTATTCTCCTCTCCACAGGCTGTCATTCACACAGAGCAGCAGTTGGTGAGCACAGCTGAGGACATGACAACTGGATGAAATTGTTCTGTGTTCTCAAATTGTTTTGCCTGAAAACACATATAATGATTATGCTTCTCCAGCCCCAGGGGAAAAATTTGATGCTACTTTATGAAAAAAATAAATTCTATCAGGTGAATTAAAATATCAAAGCTGAATTCACAAGCGCTGTGTGCGTTATTTTCATCTGTTGGTTTTGTTTTGGACTTAATAGAGAGCGTATTCAAATATCCAGCAGCTTGACAAACACAAAAAGCAATTTTCATTTACTTTATCTAAATATTATACAGAATCAAGTACGGGGTGTACATCCTGTAGTAGAGAAATAGACAATTTCTAGCCTCATTTGAGGTAGAGGAAGGAAAGCCTGGCTGCTTCGGTTTAAATCACTTTGCTCTATCTTGTCATGGGACACATTTCATTAAGCAGAGCAGCTGGGGCAACGGCATGCGATACTTCCACTGATCCATCACACAAATACATCTCTCTCTCTATCTCTCTCTCTCTCTGTCTCTCCCTCTCTCTATCTCTCGCTCACTCTCTTTCTCCCTCTGACATAGTGTGAGTGATCTGTGTCGATCCGTCTGATGAGATGACTGACTGCTGGGACATATTTATTTCCCTCTCACCCTCCTACTCTTTCCCTCCACCACTTTTCAGCTCTGTTTATGTGTCCATCAGACTCATATGCTGCCATTTCTGAGATTATGTAGGCTCTAGTACCTTCCTTTTTATTTTGAATTTTGAATTTCAGATGTTGACATAGTGTATCATTCCATTCTTATACAGAACAAAAAGTAGGGTCCAAATGTTTAAGACCATATTGAAAATCTGGGATTTTTCCTTTAACCTGGAAATAAGCCTGAAGATTTTGTTAAATTTAAAGCAAAGAAAGGTTATGACATTATGAGAATTTTTAAAGATTTAAAGCAGTATATTTCTAGGTCACCAATCAAATACAAATGTGTGCCTCTTAAGTGCACCTCTTATGGCCAGGGGATTGAGGTTTACACACACTGCACAGCTGTCATGTACCAGCTGGCTGTCATTACACTCACCCCCCAAAACCTCACTCCCATCAAGGTCATGGCACTATTGTAACCAGTCCTTCTCGAACCACTCCGAGCGGGATTCAAACCGGCATCAGTCGGCATGGGAGGTATGCGCGCTAACGAGGAGGCAGAAGCCCCTTGTGTCAGTCGCTAGTGTGCCTCTTGAGGCCAGGGGAGTGAGGTTTACATACAACGTTATCACGTACTTAAACTAACTGGTGACATTTACCATGTTAACACATTGTATATGTGTTCATAAGGTCAGATTTCCTTGCTTCCATTGAAACATGCAAGATGGTCTTCAGAACTTTCTCAAATCATGTTTTGAAAAAAACTTCCATGCCAGCTCTATTGAGTGCTGTCATTAAAGCAAAACACTAAATGCCACATCAAATAAAAATGTAAAATTGAAATTAAAATGTAATACTGATACTGATAATGCTTGCAAACCCCACTGTACAGCAGCTCTGAAGCTTAATTACGTTTAATTAGAACAGGCCAGCAGCAGGTGTTGGGGGTCAAATTCAGGCTTGTAACTGAGAAAGGTTGTGTGAGGTGATCTCTAGCGCATGAATGAAAGTTACACAAGTAATTAGAAGAGAAACTTGGAAGAAAATGTTGGCTCTTACCATGAGGCACTTTCATCTAACTTTCATATCTTTCAAGTCTTCATATCTGACAGGCCTAATTTGTTGCTGCAGTGGCCTATAACTTGCAATAGCCACTTTCCCACACACAACCCTGATCATTTTCCTTTAGTAACTTTCTTGATGAGAACTCTTATGAGGAACCACAAACCTGATGAGACTTTTCCGTCTTGCATTCGCACACACAGAAAGAACCCGCAGTGACATCATCTAGTGTCGAAAATTTTTCTGCTGACGTTGTTTGTATGTGTGATTCAATAGCAACAACAAAATAAAAAACACTGATGAAGGATGCCGGGATCAGAGCAAAACACACAAAAACGTTTGTTAGGGCTGTTTTAAACAAACTGTAGCTGTATCCAAAAACGTAGGCTGATGCCTTGCTGCATAATCAGATAATGGCTTAAAAGATTGTATTTTTGAATGAATGGAACTCTTAAGGAAACTGGTTTAGAACAGTTGAAAAGAAACTTATTTTCATCCTACATACTTATACAGCCTCCGAAGGCAGTATTTTCCAGTTTTCGTACACAGACTGTGTCTTTACACTGGGCTCTCAAGCCAGAGTGAGAGGAGAGCTGAGGCACCTATTTGAACCACTCTGCACATGCTGAACTCATTGGAAAACATCAAATTCTTTACTGAACTACTCACTTATTGACTTAAAAAAGACATCTTGATGCAGTCAACCGCGCAGTAATAGTCACGCAATATTTTCCACATGTAGATTTCACAATGGTTGTTTATTATAGATTTCCTTTTCCCACTTTCGATTAACATATTTTATTTATGCCTGTTATATGAGGGAAAAAACAATGCAGTTGTCATTTTCTCTGTTGTCTTTTGTTTTTGTGCTTTTATGTTGAAGTTTCTTGTTTGGTTTTGGTAGTCCTTTGTAGTTGTCATGTTCTCTGTTGTCTTTTGTTTTGTGCTTTTATGTTGTAGTTTCCTGTTCAGTTCCTGTTTCCTGTTTGGTTTTTGTAGTCCTTTGTAGTTCTGTTTTTTGATTGGTTTTCCCCTGATTGTTTCTCATGCCCTGATTGTTTCCCCAGGTGTTTCTAGTTTTCCCTTGTGTATTTAAGCCCTTGTTTCCGTCCTGTCCAGTTGTCTGTTATTTCATGTTTTTGTTTTGCATTACTTCTCCTGTGGATTTTGTTATTCTTAGTGTTCTGGTTTTTTGGCTTCAATAAAAGCTGCACATAGATCCTCTCCCGTTTTTGATCGTTACAGAATAACAGACCAAACCAAACATGGATCTAGCGGCTGTTTTTCTTCAGCTGAGCCGAGCGAACCTCCCGTTGACAGAATACTCACGTCTGTTTTGCACCGTTGCCCGATGCACTAGTTTTCCTGATAGGCATCTCAAATCCATTTTCTAGCTCGGCCTCCTGGCCCAAGGGTGGATTGAGTTCCCAGAGACTGGTGATTATATGTGGGAGAGGTATGTAAACCTGGTCTTGGAGACGTTTGCCTCTGTGGGTACCTCCAACGAGCTCATGCCTGCCACGGCCAACGAGCCAACGAGCCAACGCCCACGCCTGCCACGGCCAACGAGCCAACGCCCACGCCTGCCACGGCCAACGAGCCAACGCCCACGCCTGCCACGGCCAACGAGCCAACGCCTACGCCTGTGTCGGTCAACGCGTTGCCAGCCTCGTCCGTCCCAGTGCCAGCGTTGCCAGCCTCGTCCGTCCCAGCGCCAGCGTTGCCAGCCTCGTCTGCCAAGAAGAGGAGGAGAAGAGGAAGGGCTTCCGCTCACCAGTCTCCGCCCTCCACGGCCCCGTCCTCAGTGCCAAAGCCAGAGCCAGCGCCTGTAGCCTCGACCGTCCAAGAGCCAGCGCCTGTAGCCTCGACCGTCCCAGAGCCAGAGCCAGCGCCTGTAGCCTCGACCGTCCCAGAGCCAGAGCCAGCGCCTGTAGCCTCGACCGTCCCAGAGCCAGAGCCAGCGCCTGTAGCCTCGACCGTCCCAGAGCCAGAGCCAGCGCCTGTAGCCTCGACCGTCCCAGAGCCAGAGCCAGCGCCTGTAGCCTCGACCGTCCCAGAGCCAGAGCCAGCGCCTGTAGCCTCGACCGTCCCAGAGCCAGAGCCAGCGCCTGTAGCCTCGACCGTCCCAGAACCAGAGCCAGCGCCTGTAGCCTCGACCGTCCCAGAGCCAGAGCCAGCGCCTGTAGCCTCGACCGTCCCAGAGCCAGAGCCAGTGCCTGTAGCCTCGACTGTCCCGAGCCTGCTTCCCAGAGCTCCGCCTCCCGAGCTTCCCAGAGCTCCGCCTCCCGAGCCTCCCAGTGCTCTGCTTCCCAGTGCTCCGCCTCCCGAGCTTCCCAGTGCTCCGCCTCCCGAGCTTCCCAGAGCTCCGCCTTCCGAGCCTCCCAGTGCTCAGCTTCCCAGTGCTCCGCCTCTGAGCTTCCCAGTGCTCTGCCTCCCTGTGCTCCGCCTCCCGAGCCTCCCAGTGCTCTGCTTCCCAGTGCTCCGCCTCTGAGCTTCCCAGTGCTCTGCCTCCCTGTGCTCCGCCTCCCGAGCCTCCCAGTGCTCTGCTTCCCAGTGCTCTGCTTCCCAGTGCTCTGCTTCCCAGTGCTCTGCTTCCCAGTGCTCTGCCTCCCCTGTGCTCTGCCTCCCCTGTGCTCTGCCTCCCCTGTGCTCTGCCTCCCCTGTGCTCTGCCTCCCCTGTGCTCTGCCTCCCCTGTGCTCTGCCTCCCCTGTGCTCTGCCTCCCCTGTGCTCTGCCTCCCCTGTGCTCTGCCTCCCCTGTGCTCTGCCTCCCCTGTGCTCTGCCTCCCCTGTGCCTCCCAGAGCTCCGCCTCCCGTGCCTCCCAGAGCTCCGCCTCCCGTGCTTCCCAGTGCTCCGCCTCCCTGTGCTCCGCCTCATGAGCCACCCAGTACTCCGCCTCTTGAGCTCCCCAGGTCTCCGCCTCCAGGGCCTTCCTCTACTCTGGAGCCTTCCTCGCCTCCAGTGCCCTCTGCGGTTCCACCCCCTGAACCTTCGATGGCTCCGCCTACTATGGCACCGCCCCTGCAGTCCTCCTCGACACCTCCCTGCCCTTCTGACCCTGTTCCAGTCCTGTGGCCCTCTCCTTGGCCTCCTGACCCTGTCCCAGTCCTGTGGCCCTCTCCTAGACCTCCTGACCCTGCCCTAGTCCAGTGGCCATCCCCTAGACCTCCTGACCCTGTCCTAGCCCTGTGGCCATCCCCTAGACCCCCTAACCTGGTCCTATGGCCGCCTCCCTGGCCTCCTGACCCTGTCCCAGCCCTGTGGCCATCCCCTAGACCTCCTGTCCCAGTCCTGTGGCCCTCTCCTTGTCCTCCTGACCCTGCCCTAGCCCAGCGGCCATCCCCTAGACCTCCTGACCCTGTCCTAGCCCTGTGGCCATCCCCTAGACCCCCTAACCCGGTCCTATGGCCGCCTCCCTGGCCTCCTGACCCTGCCCTAGTCCAGTGGCCATCCCCTAGACCTCCTGACCCTGTCCTAGCCCTGTGGCCATCCCCTAGACCCCCTAACCCGGTCCTATGGCCGCCTCCCTGGCCTCCTGACCCTGCCCTAGCCCTGTGGCCATCCCCTAGACCTCCTGACCCTGCCCTAGCCCTGTGGCCATCCCCTAGACCTCCTGACCCTGACCTGGCCCTGTGGCCATCCCCTAGACCCCCTGACCCGGTCCCTGCCCTATGGCCGCCTCCCTGGCCACCTGACCCAGTCCCTGCCCTATCTGTCTCCTGGCCACCCACCTGTTCTGTCATAGTCTTGTCCCTCTGTGCCCCTCGTGTCCCCTTGAACTGCCTATTTGCCCCTGGTGCCCCCTTGGACTATCTGTTTACCTTGTGCTCTATGGACAATGTTTTTTTTGTTTGTTTTTGGAGCGTCTGGAATCCGCTCCTTAAAGGGGTGGCTCTGTCATGTTCTCTGTTGTCTTTTGTTTTTGTGCTTTTATGTTGAAGTTTCTTGTTTGGTTTTGGTAGTCCTTTGTAGTTGTCATGTTCTCTGTTGTCTTTTGTTTTGTGCTTTTATGTTGTAGTTTCCTGTTCAGTTCCTGTTTCCTGTTTGGTTTTTGTAGTCCTTTTTGTAGTTCTGTTTTTTTGATTGGTTTTCCCCTGATTGTTTCTCATGCCCTGATTGTTTCCCCAGGTGTTTCTAGTTTTCCCTTGTGTATTTAAGCCCTTGTTTCCGTCCTGTCCAGTTGTCTGTTATTTCATGTTTTTGTTTTGCATTACTTCTCCTGTGGATTTTGTTATTCTTAGTGTTCTGGTTTTTTGGCTTCAATAAATGCTGCACATAGATCCTCTCCCGTTTTTGATCGTTACAGCAGTTATCCAGAAATCACTTAATATTCTGAATAGTCAAAGAGGACGGATGCAAAGAAAACTCAAAGCTTGTCTTCCATTGAAGTCCATATTCATATATGTTCTTTCATATGTGTAATACGTCATTGGCATCAGAGCAGTCATTTATTTGACTATTGACTTGCATTTTCTATCATTAAAAATATTGTTATTTAAAAATAAAACATAAACAAAAAAATGCACAGGTTGTAGTAGGTCGCCAGAGTGATGGCTGTGCATATGAGTGTACAGTATTCACTTATATTATGAGAAGAAAAAAAATTATAAATGAAATTAAAGAAACATTGTTTTCACATTCCAATGGTTGTAGTAAGTTTCCAGTAGATAGACTGACTTACTACAGGTGAGATTTTTACAGTTAGTCAGTCTATCCACTGGGAAGTTACTATAATCTTTGGAATATGAAAATAACATTTTCAGGAATTTTTAAATGTTTATCCTAAAATAACCTAAAATAATAGTGTACTCATATAATTGATTAACTGTAATAATCTCACATGTCATAATTCAGTCTATCCACTGGGAATTTACTACAACCTTTAAAATGTGAAATAACATTTTGGTGAATTTGTTGTTATTTTTTTCTCTCTCGAAAATAATCTAATACTATCCTCATCATTGGACTTAATGCAAACATCTCATCTGTATGTCATTCTATCTACTGGGAACTTGCTACAACCTTTTAGAATCTGAAGTAACATTTTAGAGAATTTTAAATAATCTAATTCTTAGATTATATACCATTAATATTTAAATACCATAACATCAAGCCAGCAGAGAGTGTGGGTATGAAAAAATAAATATCCAAAAAAATATCGAACCTAAAACCCTGCTCTGGGAGCTTAGGTGTGAGGGACTTGCTCATCATGGAAATTATGCCAAAGTAATTTCATGAATGCCCGTCTTTCAAAAGCTCGATCAGTGAATTTAAAATCAGCATTTACACACACGTTGTCTTCACATTTGTCCAATAATAAAAGGCACACAAAACTACCATGTATACGACCCAGTAGGTAAAGGCTACCCATATTCCCATTCAAAAACATGGATGTCAGAATGATCTGAGCTTGAAATTTGTACTTATAGCTGCCATGTATATACTCATTGTCTTATATTAAATGTAATAATATTTTCCTATTTATTTGTTATTATTATATTTACTGTTGTAGCTGTTCTAATTCACTGGCATGGATGCTCATCTGTCTTTGATGCAACTTATGTTAAGTCTGTATATTCTTTGAACCACATCTTGCTTTGTTCATTGCACTGCAAAATGAAAAAATTTTAATTAACCTATTCTTTCAATACTCTTTGATGATTTCTTATTTAAAAAGCACATGAAACTCTGATGTCAATTTAAAATGCTTATTTAAAGCAATCAAAATATAGCTGCCTTAGACTAATTATTAGGACAAAAGGTGTGCCAACTGTAAGCCATCCGTGATGTGTTACATGTAAAATCAGGACTGTCCCTGGTTTAAAAGTGATGTCTGGTCACCCTAACTGCGAATGCCAGACCCATTTGCAGCTGATTCTGCAGTGTAGTGTGGACTACCAGTACCCAGTGTGTGTGTGTGTGTGTGTGTGTGTGTCTCTTACCAATTGCTTCACGTGGCATTGATTGTCCTAATGCTGAATTGCATTCAGTGAACATTTTACGGTTATGTGTAAGCACTGTCTAACTATTTGATGAGAGAGATAGCTCAGCTGTAATAAATCTGGCGAGTTTTGGATAATAATGGCTAAAGAATTTAATATTAACTGAGATGAATTTATTTGAACAATTAAACAGCAGAGAACTTTTATTCTGTCTCACACCATTGAGAATACGACAGTGCAAGTTGGCCAATCAGAAGAAAGGGGCATTTCAGGTCCACCCATATGTGCAAATTAAATATTCAAGCCATAAATTGTTGAATTCAAATAATCAAAATGCACTGCATCCTGTGGCTATTTTTCCAATTTCTTATTTTTAACTTGAGCATTAAAAAGATATTACGAAAAACAAGTAATTATTTGTTTTTGTTTTTATATTGGTTTGTAAACAAATAATGAAATAACAAATCAGTTTTGGTTTTTCTGATTTTTAATTCCTGATTGAATATGAAATATATGAATGATGCACAGATTCCTATCTCAACAGAATATCCTATATCCATTTTGAGTAAACGAGTCAGACATACATAATGGATTAGTGTTTATCTCTGAAGATATGTCAAATATCCCTCTGAGCGAGAATGGGAAATGGTATTCTGCACATTGAGCTTCCATGGGAGGAAATACGCAAAGAGCACTCCCATTTAACAAAAAAAATAAGCAGAGATTTCCCTAAAGGAAATCCTGCAGGCTCCCCATATAAAGGATGATATGCTAGGAGACATGAGGGACAGAGAAAATAATCAGAGAGAGTGGAAAAGACAGACAGATAGAGACAATGTATGAGTCACACTGTAGAAGTAAGTTTTGTCAGAAGGAGGGTCTGGGGAATGTGAGAGGAGAAGTGAGATGAGGTGAAAATGAAATTGCAAGTAAATCCCTCGCCGGGCTGGCATGTCACAGGGCAAAGCAAAGTAAGGGTGGGTGAGAGTAAACAGAGGGTGGCAGGGATGGATAGAACAAGAAAGGAGGAGGAGTGTGATGGAGGAGTGGTGGTGAGACTGCTCCATAAGCCAGCTGCAGAGTTAATCCATATACAGGCCTGGAGATCTGGGGAATTGCAGAGAGGTGTGTCTGGGTCAGGGAGAGGCTTCTACAGGTTCAATCACAGTCCTGCAGGTCTCCGACACTCTCTGGTCCACAAGAGACACCGTGCCCAGTTGGCAATCCAATCTAAAGACCTGGCACATGAAGGTTTGTGTATGTCAGTCTGTGTGTATATTGTCCCTGACCCTCTTTAGCGGACTATAATCCGAAATCCTCTATGGGTCTACTCCTTGATAGCACCAGATATGAGCCTGAAACCCGGCTGATATACAACAGCCCACTAAACACTCATGTGTTAACAGACTCTTAGAGGACATTCAATCAAATGGCAACATCTTGGTCAATTCTGCAAGTAAAATATTTGTTAAAAAATAAGCCAGCTGCAGCAGTGAGAAAGTGAGTGTTAGAAATGTGAAATACCCAGGCTGGTAGTTAAATTAAGCATTAAAGTTGAAATATCACTGTGAGCCTGTTCAAAGTTACCCAAGAACAAGAGCTGCAAGATGTCAAACCTCTTTATTGGCTGACAAAATCTTCCTCCAATTTGCATATTACATTTAAAAATCAAAAAGGTACCATTTGGGACATTTAGATTTAAATTCTGATTCTGTCTTTTCTTTGTTTCAAAACCTACATAACCAGATACTTTCTTAGGGAGCGCCCTAACAGTCATGGAACCTCATTCAGTAAGTGATTGATTTGGAATGCTCTACATACAATAGGCAACAACTCTATGGATCATACAAATATCATTCACTTCTAGAGCCACTTAACTCGCAATTGATTTCAATACAGGTAATGAAAAATAAATAAAATGTACATAGAACACAAATTTGGGGATAAATAGTCTTTTATATGAAATAGTTTTTAATGATTTGAAACTTTTTTTTCAATCGATATTTCTCAGTATTTAACAACGTCAGCTCTGATTTTGGTTAATCTTTTCTACGGACTATATGCAGGGCCAGGGTATGTCTTTTAGATCAGTAGTTCTCCACCAGAAATCTTTATAAAAAAACAAAAAAAAACAAAATATATGTATATATGTATGTGTGTGTGTGTGTGTGTGTGTGTGTATTTTGCATTTGCCCTTTTGAAAATGTTTATTTATTCATTAATTATTTATTTTTATAGTTTTAACAATGGTATTTGTAACAAGACCATAGTACGCAAGAATATGGAAGCATGGATCTTCTTAGATGTAACATGATTTCTATAAAACAAACTATGGCATTTTTGAAATTAGAAACAGTAGACCTACTCTAAACACATGTAAAAATAATAAATACAAAATCTAAATATAAGTTGATAATATTTATTATCAGTCTATTTCTCCCTAAAATACTGTTTAAACAATGTTTTTTTGCTAATTTAAATTTAAATTTAAATGCAGAAAGATTTGTGAGGGGTAGGATTACGGTTAGGGGATAGAATCTATAGTTTGTACAGTATAAAAATAATTATGTCTACGTTGAGTCCTCATAAGGATTGCCGCACCAACGTGTGTGTGTCAAGTCAAGTGGTTTTTATTGTCGTTCAACCATACATAGTTAGTACAGTATACAGCAAAACGAGACAATGTTCCTCCAGGTCCATGGTGCTACAAAAAACAACATAGGACAAACACAGAATCACATGAGACTACACAAACTGAACAAGATCTACACATTCCTACATAAAGTGAATGTGCAAACGTGCAAAAAGTACAGGACTGTACAGTAATTACAAAAAAGGAAACAGGACAATAGGCACAGTAAGAGACTGTGAGAGACAGTGCAGCGCCGACCAGTATACATTTCTAATCTGAGTAGTGCAAAAAGATGACAATTTATAAAAATGCCAAATGTAAACATAACACAATATGAAATAGTGTTCTATGGACATAGCAGTTATTGAGGTAGCAGTCAGGTATAAAGTGACAATGAATTAAGTACAACTCTGGACATGTGCAAAAGTTGGATGGTGTAAAGGTGTGTGTGTGTGTGTGTGTGTGTGTGTGTGTGTGTGTGTGTGTGTGTGCGTGTGTGTGCAAGTCCCAAATCAGGCAGTGATGCAGCTGCACAGGATGCTCTCAATAGTCTAGTTGCAAAGTCCACATACTGATGGAATTTAGGGAGCACTTGAGATTTGCATGGTTGAAATCTCTGGCGACAATAAACAGTCTGTCAGGGCGAGCGTTCTGCAGTTCGCTAATGGCCCCATACAGTTCACAAAGCGCTTCCTTAGCATTAACGCTGGGGGGAATGTAAAATCTGGTTATAATGACAGTGGTGAATCCCCGTTGTGAATAAAAAGGTCTGCATCTAACAGTGACAATCTCCACTAGCGATGAGCAGTAGCTAGAGACTAGCATAGAGTTCTTGCACCATTCCGTGTTGATGTAAACACACAAGCCACGAGTCTTACCACACAGAGCTGCATTTCTGTCAGCATGAAACGAGGTGAGCCCATCTAGCTGAATGGTGCCATCCGGAACTCTGTTGCTGAGCCACATCTCTGTGAAAACAAAGACGCAGCAGTCTCTAAATTTGCGTAGTCTGCTGGAGTCGGATGTAGTCCAGTTTATTGTCCTGGGAGCAAACATTTGAAAGCAGGAAAGACAGGAGTGCCGGCTGGCTGGCTAGGGATTGTTTTTAGCCTAGCATAGACCTCCGCCCTCTTGCTGCGCTTCCACTTCGACAATGAGGCTGTGAGGGATAGACATACAGCCTTTTCAATGGGCTGTACTGCAGTTGAAAGGGTTTTTGGATTGTTCTGCTGACAAAATATTGAAAAATATTTTGGAAAAATCCAGACATGAGTTGTGTGAAATCAGATGGGATCTAGGAGCATTATACAGTTTTATATTATGCGTACCATTGAAGAAGTAGTACGTATATTCATCACAACCTCATTTTCATTCTCGATAAAAATCAAATATGGTGCTGCTGAGAATAAGGTCTATTGTGTCCTGAGCTGTAGGGTAAGGCTGAACTAACTTACATACAAATTTACAGCAAGTAATGCCTTTTTCATTGAACTGACAAACATAGCCACAGAGGATATCTTCTAACATGAGAAGATAAGAAGAACCAACCAATGGTGGTAATTGAGAAAACATCTAAGGCCAGTGGTGTTCAATGGACATAGGACCCTACGAATTAATAACAAAGTCTTGCTCATTTGCCAAATCCCTCTACTCTGGTTTGCTGTTTACCCCCCAGGTGCCACATCGCTTCCAATCTGGTTGTCTTAGTCCGGGGTAAACCACATTAAAGGCATTAATCTCTCAAAGGGACTGCAGAGCTACCTGTGTGCTAACACATAAACTTAAACACAGACTCCACCAGACAGCAGGCTAAATCGTCTAAACACCTCTACACACCAGCCGGGCTGCATCAATGCAACATCATATTCACTTGTTCTGACACTGCTGCCAACATACTGTTAGTCGCCCTGTGAAACTTTGACACTAAATATCATTATGTGGGTAGCAGAGAGGTCCTGGAACCCATTCCCTATAATTAACATGTTTGGTGTCTTGGTTAGCAATAGTGGTCCACAAAGAGTGCATTGTGTTAAAAGGACTGTCACATTTAAAATGATTTGGGTACTGGAGGGAGCAATATACAAATTTTGGTAGTTGTGAATGTGTGGTATTAAACTAATAAAACAATCTGAGGAGGAAGGAGGCCAAGAGAGAAAGATTACCCGGTGGAAGTGGGAGGCCTACTTGAAGGGATAAGTGAGACTGGCTTACCTGTGCATGCTCCTGAATGCTGCTTCTCCAATCATTGCACCACTGAGAAATAAAATCCTAATATAGGCTGACAAACAAACATGGGTAGAGGGGACGAGGCTTTAATAGAAAGAATGAACTTGAAGATTTACAAAAAAATTCAAAGAAATAGTAGGAAAGAAATGGGAGAATTGCTTTGATTTTGCTTGTAAACACAGTGTGCATGTATCTGTATTTATGTAAAGATATGCATATGTAAGACAGAATGAAGAGTTGTGGCAAATGTATGCAAAGATTGTACATTATTTGTGTTTAAATGCTTTTCCTTGGAAAAGCCAGTTCGCAGTGAGAACTAGATCCTTGAGTTGAGTTCTTCACATTAGAGAAACGGACTACAAATTTCAGTCTTTTTCTTAAAGGAAAATGGCCAGTGTGACTGGAGAGAAAACTCATCTTAGCTTACCAGCAGCCTTATGGTGGAAGGTCAGGTCTCAGCTTAAGCAATCCCAAAGACTGCATCCAGCTCATCATCTCCAAACACAATCCATAAATAAGGAAGGGTCCACCTCTACTGCAGCTTATCTCAGCAATGACCCAAGTCATTATGATGAGGGGTGAGGAAAAACAACTTATTTACGAATCCAATTACTCAAAGAATACTTTCTTTCAAGTGGTGAGAGGTTAGGAAAGTGGCATTGGATTGTGGTAGAATCAAATTGGTCTTGTGGTTGATTTAAAGTGGATGATTATCCATTTCTTGAGCCAGTTTCTCTTCAAGTCAAAAGACCTGTCCCAAAGACTGCTGCTGGACTAAGTGAACTATCACTTGACATATTTGTGCTGTGACTGATGCTATGAATCATTGTCTTCTGCCTTTGGAAAGCAATTTGTCACACATAATGTCCATCCCTAATTGGTCTGGGCTGCTCAGAGGGAACAGCAACTCAATGTGTGAGTCATAGCAAATATATCTTTAGCTAGTGAGAATGCAGAGTTTGGTTTAAGAAAATTAGCAAGACAATACCACCTGGTACACCTTGTCATGTATTCACATTTTCTAGAAGAGCATGCCTCGATCTAATTGTGCATCATAAGTGCAATCATTCAGCATAAAATTGCAAAACAAGGAACAGTACATCATTCAAAAGGTTCACAAAGTACCAAGACTTTCTTTGTGCCCTGAGTGGCTACAAATCTGGATGCATATCTGCTCACATAAGAGACACAAAACACACTTCTTTTTTTCTTATTTTTCACCTTGACTTGCATTGGCTTTCAGAGGGTATCGGCCTACTAGAGAAGCATGATCATGTGCTACCTGTAAAAGCAATGATTGCCTGACTACAGACGTGATTGGCATGTTAAGGACAACATGATTTTCAGTTCCTAGATCAGGTCTGGTTAGCTATGACAGGCTGACAATTTAAGATATAAGTCAGAGATCTTTTTAAATTAGCCTCCACACAATCAGATCCCAGAACGCGTTAATCAATAAAATGTATTTGTATAGTGCTTTTCACAATACTTGTTGTTCCAAAGCAGCTTTACAAAGAATAGTGCCTTACAAATCCACCTCACAAACCCTTTTTCTTTTTTCAGTTGTCAAAGACTAAGGTTTTTTTGTCTTGTGCATAATCTTAGAACAGTTGGGCTTAGTGTATGGTTTATAACTTCTAAATCAAAAGGAAAGAAATATAGGCATTTATGAAAGGCAGTTATTCATGATGAGTCTCTTAAGGATGTTCTTGAGGTTTGTGTTCTCATAAATAATCATTTTAGAGGCTCTTTGGCAACATGCAATAAGGTAGAAACTTAATGTCATGAGCAGTAGCAACTAAAATACTCCTTTATTAACATACAAACCATTTGCTTTGGCCAACAGATAACTCCTCTGGCATGCTCCTTGTTTTGGTTTTCTGCAAGAGCCCCTTATAAAGCTCTTTCAGGAGACTCTTAATGGAGCAACATCTGTTCTGTAGCGGTTCCTCATTTAGATCACTTAGTGCCATAAATACTAGTCTCCTCTCTCAGCCTCTGAGTACAGCACAGTGTAGTCCACCCTTGTGTTCTCTCACTGTGTCCTGCCCCCTGACCTGACAGCCAAACTGTTGTAAATAGTCTGAACTGAATGAGATTCTTCTTCATCTGTCATGTTCACAAACCTGCAGTTTTTTGGATATCATCTAACACACTCCCAGCAAACTCCCTAAAACTGGGCTGGTAAGTAGGGTTGCGTGGTATATCAGTACTAACGAAATATCGCAATACCAAAAAATGTAAACTGTACGATATCATCTTGTTGTAAATTTCGGTACCATATTAAAGTATGTTTCCATTAGCAAAATGTAATGTAATGTGAACAAAAAAAGAAATTAAAGACCATTTGTAAATAATAATAAAAAAAGTCTCAAAATGGCCAAGTGTGATCATTAAACAGCAGAAGGATATAATTTAATTAAATAATATACAGTCACATTGTACACAGAACAAATGAGGCTCCATCCTGCTCTGTTACCTCCACACACACACACACACACACACACAAGCAGGCATGCACATAAATGCAATACACACTACAAATGCTTGATTTTCATGCAGTGTGTCCAATAGTATTCATCTGCACAGCAGTATGTTTAGTGTATAATCGGCTGTGAACTCTCAAATGACCATTTTCACCATTGCAGCTCAGAGATTTCAGCTCGCAAGTCAAAGGAAGATATGAACGAACTCTTCACAAACAGGTAGAACTTCAAAGGTCTTTCAAAATAAAAGTCCCACTGAAATAAGTGCTCTATTCAGCCGAATGTGTGAAATTGAAAACATTACAACAAAAAAATATTACTACTGTATAAAAGTGTGATATTCAAAGTAGTCAGAATAATATAATAACAATAATATAATATTAAATGGTTATATTATTAATATTGTTATCTGTAAGCAATATCACAAAAGCAATTGTACTAAATATCAGCATGATGTGATTCAGCCATGGCAGCTGTCACGGTCTCGTTGAGTCTGCTGGTTTGTTCTTGTTTGTCATTATGTTCTCTCTGTTGGGTTCAGATGTCACTGACTCATGTAATCAGTGTTGCCATGGAAGCCTTGATTGTTTCCATGGTAACGCTGATCATGCCAGCTTGCTGCGAACAAGTGGAACATGATCGCCATTATTTTCCGGGTTTTGTGTTCGTTGCTCGATTGTTTGTTTGAGTCCTGTTTCTTACCACTCTCTCCCTCTACCCTAGTATATCCTGTATCATGTCTGTATATTAGTTACCAGTCTGCGCTGTATGCGCCTGGATTATGGTTACCATCCTTATGGAGTTTCTCCTCAGCGATACTTCTCTGCACCAGGACTGCTCTGCACATCACCACCATACACACAAGCCTACGAACACACCATCCTTCTACACGCTGTAGTCGGTGCCATGTTCCTCTCTCAAAGCTGACACCAGGGGGTTCACTCTTGAGAGCCCCAATCACCTTTGCTTTATTCAGAAAAGCCAATGAAAACTGGCAAGTGGAACTTGCATGCCGCTCTCCGCCCCAGACATACATATAAATACGTATGAAAGGAGATGGCGTACACCACTCATTAATTTCATTTGTACTGAGGAGCCGAGAGAGTGTCCCATCCATGTCATTGGTCAGTTCACCGCCGTGACAGGAGGGACACAACGTCTCATTCCCTTCATCAGGTAACAGAGGTTACATCAGTAACTAAGACATTACCTGTCTGTCACTCAGGCCTTCCCTGATTTTTGTATTAAGCAATTTCACATAAAAAATTAGCTGGTCTGCGTGGGGGTGGAGTATCCATTCCCCGCAGAGTGTTACCTGTCATGAGAGCACATCCGCTCCATGATTGAGGATGCCCGGGAGGTGAGTGGCTCACAGAGACTTTACCTATGCCAGGTTTATGTATGCCATGGTCGCGGTGTTGTCCATCTGGGCCAGCGATACTGCCAGCAACTCTAGGCAGTTGATGTGCCATTGCAGGCAGGACCCTGTCCAGATGTTGCACATGGTGCCCCATCCCAAATTCGAGACATCTGTCATGACCACGACATGCCACAAGACCTGCCCTAAGGGAACCCCTGCCCGTAGAAATGACAGATCTGACCAAGGGCTGAAAGTATGGTGGCGCTGGGTGCTTTGGCGCCATGCCTACCTCGGAACTCGAGTCTGTAACCAGTGCCGGAGTGGTCTCATATGCATCAACCTGAGGGGGGAGTACCGCCACCGAGGATGCCCCAGGAGCCTCTGAAATCATTTCAATGGCACCACAACCTGCCGCCTGGAGGTTTTCAGGCAGGCCAACACCAACTGTGCATGCTCGTTCGTAAGGCATGCCATCATGGTGACCGAGTCCAACTCCATACCAAGAAAAGAGATGCTCTGTGCAGGGGAGAGCCTGCTCTTTTCACAGTTGACCTGAAGCCCCAGTCGATCGAGGTGCTTAAGCACAAGATCCCTGTGCACAAACAATAGAGCTCGCTAGTGAGCTAGGATCAGCCAGTCATCGAGAAAATTGAGGATGCGAATGCCCTTCTCCCTCTGCAGGGCCAGGGCAGCATCTCGACTGCGACTTTGGTAAAGAAACAAAGAGACAGGGACAGATTGAAAGTGAGGACCTTGTACTGGTATGCTCGTCCCTCGAAGGCAAAACAAAGAAAGGGTTTGAGTCCCAGTAGGATCGATACGTAAAAGGACACATCCTTCAAGTCGATGGCCGTGAACCAATCCTGATGTCGTATTGACGCCAGGATGTGCTTCTGCATCAGCATCTTGAACAGATGCCTGTGTATGGCATTGCTCAAGGCATGCAGATCTAGAATCCCCCCCCTCGGGCAAGATAAAATAGGGGCTGTAAAAGCCTTTGTGTGACTCGGCTAAGGGTACGGGCTCTCTCACTCCCTTCGCCAGAAGGGTGGAGATCTACGCCCAGAGGACCGAGGCATCCTCGCCTCACACCGTGGTGGAGTGGACGCCACTGAACCAAGACTGAGCCAGTGGAAACGCTCCCATATCCACATCCAGATCAACCGTGGTACTCGCTGACCCTGCCATCTGAGTTTAAATCCAGGACAGACCAGGTCGGGAAGCTGCCACGTTGGCTCTCTGCTTAAAAAAGAAGGAAGAGCGCCCCGACCACAACGTTCTCATGGGCATTCTCAGAGTGAGAACATGACCCCTCCTCAAAAGCTGCCTCGGCGTGCTGGCGACCTAAGCACTTGAGACAGATTTAGATATAATGGCCGCACCCAGTAGCATAAAGGCGAAAGGACATCTTTAAAAAGACGCCAATCCTTTGTGCGAGCTCTTTTAGAGAAAATATACCATTTTAGAATATACTCTTTTACACCTGTGGACTCAGCCACCGAAGCGCCTTGGGGAAGCACAACACTCGACCGTGCGAGGGTGCTGATATGAAACCGTAATTCCAGCAGCAGACAGCAAGGTGACGGGACAAACACACATGCACTCGGCTCCGAAGAACAAGTCTGAGTGAGTGGTGCACGCCACGCCTTCCTGACAAGCAGCCTTTTGCCTCAGGTAATCAGATAATGTTTAATGTTGTCATTAATACTGTAAAGCTATGTTGTGCATCTTTTTAGTTTTTTATTAGAAATAATATATATTATTGTTGAAATATTATTATATTTTCATTTGATTAAAGCTGCACAGTATGTATTTGATTAAACACAATTTCATCATAACATTTGATTACAAATATTTAACATGGAATCCAGAATTTTTGTAAAAAGGCATAATTTGTATCTATAAGACATTATGCAGTTCTTTTTGCCAAGAAATTTTCACCGCCGTGGCAGGAGGGACACAACGTCTCGTTCCCTCCATCACGTAACAGAGGTTACATCAGTAACCAAGACATTACCTGTCTGTCACTCACTCAACGTTGTGTCGTTTTATGTTTACTTTATTTTTTTTTCTTTCTATTGAGTATTAAGTATTGAGTTAGTATCGTTAGTATCGGCTGGTATCAAAAGCCAAAATTTTGGTATCGCAGCAACCCTACTGGTAAAGCGTGTCTAATCAAGTTATTCAGTGCTAGGATCAGATCAGCTAGCTCATATTATAAGTTGTGGTCATAGGTGAAGTGTGAAAATTCTGTTGCACCAAACAGAGTTGCAGTCTAATAGTTTGAGCTGCCATAATAACATTGACTCAACCAATGGCCCAAGTTTGCAGAGGGACTGCTTGTTTGATTGAACAATGTTATGGGGTGAACGTTTTAAACTTGTTAAAAAAAAACTTGATTAATCTCAGATTTGCACTCTCACTCTAAGATGTATTACCCTCAAGACTTTGTGTGAAATGTTTTTTAGCAGACTGCTGATAATAAGTCAGTAAAAAAAAGACAGGGAAATAATATAATGTGCTCAAGAAAAAATAAACAAGTCAAAACAAATTTTTTTCTCTATACTCCTCCGCACACATCTTTTCTAGCTAGGTATAAAAAACTATCTCTGACAGCCTGAGACTCATGGCCCCTACTGAGTCTCCCCTATTAGCGAGTGGGACCTTTAGTCAGAAAGTCTCTGCCATGGCTTCATACACCGCTCTTGAAGACAACCCAGCAGTTATGTCTCAGTGCCGGTAACCCAGCAGACACAAGAGAAGTGCTTTTAGAAAGTGCTTTCACATTTTCTAAATGTAGATGGGTGGAACTTCTGGTCCTCCTTGACTTTTTATTTGGCTCCATTCTAACCTACAATCCATTGCGTGTCTAGAAGTTGTGTGAATTCACTGTAAATACCAGCCCCACAGTAGAGAATGTTCAGTACCCAAATGTGCATACAAAATTAAGTATTATAAATCAAGTCTGATTAAAACATTTCTCACTTCATCAGCAGTCCATATGTTCTAATGCAAATAGGTTTAAGTATATTATCAGTCCAATAATGTTATAATGAGGACTTGGAAGTGGAAGTTTGCTTGCAGTTAGCAGCTGGAAATCTACCCTTGGATGGTTCCTATCAAATCTCAGCTCCCAGTAAACATCTCTCATTTCTTCAGTAATTAAATCCTGCATTATTCAAAACCAACAGAATGCAATTTCGATGATATAATTTATAATAAAATGAAATCTCAGGTCCCTCTTGGTTCTATGCTTAAATCTCATTTCCTTTACATTTAACCCTTTGAAAAAAAGCAAAGCAGAGGTTAGAAAAAATATATCAGAGTATGAAAGAGAGCAAAGTAGTATAGGGCACAATAGTCAGGATCGAAAATCCCACTAATTATTTCCCATAGGGTAAGTGATTATCAACGATAACTTTTAAACCTAAATTACTGTATACAGACCTACTATGAGCTGTGAGGTTGTTAATCAATACAGTATATGTTCTGCTGAAGCCATCAGTGCATTTTATCTCTTTTTTATCTAGTTTAATAGCAAAATTCCTGGTGAATATCTAAACTATCCATAATGTTAAAGAGAAGACATCCACCAATCAGTGAATCGCAGACAACAAAGCATGCCAAAAGAGCTCTGCAGTGACCTAATAAATTTAGTCTCCCTACATTGTCAAGCTATTTATATATTTGCTAAAGATCTGAATATCTATAGCTATTCTTATAATCGCCAACTTGAAATCAATAGTTGTATATTTTTCTATTGTTTTTTATTTAAATACAAAATTTGATTACGTTCATGAAATACGTTTGGTTTACAGTCCTCTAACAATATCGTTTTGTTACATTTTCAAGTTTTTTGCTTAAAATCAAAGTTTTGAAAGTTGTGATTCACCTTGGAGCTAGTTGGTTTTGTGACAGAAAAACCAATACAAAACAAACAGGAACGGAAACTAAACAAGAATTTCTAAATAAAAGTCTAAGTACAAAAACGGGGATTATGTGACAGGTTTACTTCATAACTTAGAGCTCTATTATGAAAACCCAAAAGTGAAAATTAAAGTGAAAAATACTTCCAGACCCAAGATCCCTGGGTGGGCACTTTTGCGCTCTATTGGCTGCATGATTCAAGATGAGTGTGCTTCAGCTCCTAGCTACTGTAAGTGCTAAATTTCATTTGCTAATTTATCATTAAACTGACACTTTGATCGAAATAAATTTACTGCACACTTATTATAGGGACAGTCCTCATCGGATAACATGGGTTTAAATGCCTTGCTCAAGGGCAAGATGGTTCATGGGTCACCTCCAGATGGATGTGAACCTACAACCTTTCAGTAACGAGTCCAGATCATTAACCACAAGGCTTTTGCTCATTTCTCTGTCCATTCACTTTGTTGGCATCCCTGTGATGCTAATTTAACACAAAGGAAACCAGACACGGTGCTGTAAGATTTCCTTTCAAACAGAAACGACCAAACACCTGCCAACGTTTACATAGAGTGAGGAAGGAAAATGAGTTGTGATTTCCCAGAGTGCTCTGCTAATGTGCTAATGAAGAGTGAATTTCAAATGGCATTTTTGCATCCTCGAAGGACACTGCAGTTTCCAAAAAATGTAATACTTTCACAAAGAGCCAACATGTACCCACCATGATGACTTTAAGGAAGTCATTTAGCTTTTGTGATGATTATGTGATTCCATGCAATTCATTTTAAAACCTTGGTTAAATTATTGAACAATGAGTAAGACACAGACACAGTTACTAGCTACCTAGTTTCCATCCACTTTTCGCGCTGTTTTGTTATCGACAAAGTGAAAATGCATAAAGAAATATTTGCAAAATTTGCCGTCTTTTGCTTTTTTCCATTCAAATGGCCTTTTATCTATGCATGGTGTGCATGATGATATCATGCTTAGAAAAACACTTTGTTATTTATATAATCATGCATATTAAAATGGAATAGGAGAAAGTTATTTTAGAACATTAAAAAATAACACACAGCCCCACAATTTGAATTAAACAAGAATTAATACTTCAACAAACTTACCAGCTGTAAACCAGATTTTTGTTACATTTGCATCTTGTTGTTTTCACATGCAAATAAACTTGTGATTCACCGCAAATTTTTTTGCCAGAAGTTTACAGCTCTTCACCAGTAGTGATGAACCTCCGACAAACCTTTGTCAACAATGGTTCATTTCGCAAAGCTTATTTGCATATGAAATGATATGTGGCAAATCTGCTGCAAATTTGCAGTGAACTCTCAATTTTTGTATACTGTGCTATACTGTGCTGTACTGCAGATTGTGAAAACGCTTAAAGTTACACCTGATGCTTTGCTGCCATCATGTGGTTATACATTGATATGGTTTGTTTATGAACAATTTTCAATGATGATCTTGCTTTTAAAAGATCAAACCATCTTGTGTTTGTTTACATTCTCTTCTTCATTATAATTATCATCAGCTTCTTCTTCTTCTTCTTCTTATTATTATTATTATTATTATTATTATTATTATTATTATTATTACAGTGCAGATACACCAGACTTGTGCAATGTCCCACACAAACCTGACCAACTGAACAGGCAAGTTAAATGACATACACCTTCCTCTAGGCGGCGATACTGTAAGATTATTTATGGTTTTAACTCTATCTGGGCAACTGTATGGGCTACAATAAAAACTCTTTTGATTCTTTGAGTTCTCCTAAATCATGTGCCCTGATGGCACAAGTACATCACCCAGATGTCCATTTGATGTGTTTGTGTTTACAACTGTAAGATGTATTTTTTAGGTTGTTTGCTCATCTGCAATACATCTATAAGACCTTTCCTCTCGGATGTCAACAAGACATTTAGCAGATGTCTTTGAGATGTTTATGATTTAGAATGCTTGTAAATCTGATATTTTTAAGATGTTAAGCACATGTTAATTAGAATGTGATGCATTACATATAAAACTCTCTTAAACGGACATCTCTGAGATGTTCGTGTGCTACCTGGGTAGCTATTTGGTTCACCATTGCTGACTGTCCGATTCACTGAAAATGTCTCACTTTTCATGGGGTGTACTGACAAATTGTTCGATATCTCCTTAATGCAAAAGTCTAATCTGCTTGAAAACTGATGATATTTAGAGATTCATACAAAATGTTATCAAATTTTGCCAATAAACACATGTATGAAAAAATTGTGCTGTAACTGAAAACTTCAAATAGCTTAAAAGGGGTCATGATGCGCTTTTTCTTATTATTTGTATATTTTCCTTGAGATTCACTTATAATATTAGTAAAGCTTTTGCACAAAACACAATCATACATTTGTAAAATATGATCAAATTGCACCCACATTTTTGTAAATTTTGGTGCTGCTTCTCTGGCTTTAAGACATGATAGTAAATGGCCACTGTTATGATTGGCCCTCTGCTCTTGACTGACCTGTTGTTTAAATTAATTACATTAAATTTGTGTTCTGTTTTTTTTATCTTTAAATATCTTACAGTATTAACCTGGTAGAAACATTTGGTTGGTATGCATATTGAGACATTTTGAGAGTATGACCTGCCATACAGCTCGTCGCTACTATGCGGGTCTACGGAAGTAATTAGGTTAAGTCGGCATTGATGTGTTGTGGAAGTGGTCAAATGCATATGTCTACTACAGTGTGATATCACAATGTTAAGGAAGTTAAGTACGAGTCATTTTGGCAGCTTGGTTCCAACAAATGCTCTTTTCGAGTGAGGATGAAGTTTTGAGTTTCGAAAACTACAGTATATGTTTTTATAGTACAATGACCTCTTGTATGTTTAAAGATCAATGAAAATGTGATTCCTCATGTCATGACCCCTTTAAGTGCTTATAACTTGCTTCTTAATATCTGGTGAAAACTCAGTTAGCAATATGCTACTAATTTCGAATGGCCATCAGTGAAGAAAGATGCTGTTTGTATATGCAGAATAGTGTAGTTGCAGAATGTTGAAGTTGCGTCATTCCTTGACCACTTGGCTATATGTGCTAACATTTATTATAATATCAATATCAATTTCGATAAATATAATTTTGGACAGATCAATAGCCAATTATTTAAATTGAAAACTGCTTGCAATAATGAAATTGGGCACATATGTGGTTGGTTTGCCAGATATTACCCGCCAAATTTTTGACACATAAGTAGCTTAGAGGCCTGTATCTTATGAACGCGAAGTCCTCTTTCATAAATCTGTAACATGGGGTCATGTTTGGACCCGAAACAAATTTTGTAAACATATTTGGTGCAAAGTTATGTCAAATAAAAAAATTTAAAAAAAGGAGAAAAAAAGTTACATATTTTGACCTAAAACTTAATCCACTTAACCCAAGACAACCTGTCCTACACAGCGATTCAATTACAGAAAAATTTATAAAGAATAGTTTGAAAAGAAGAAGAACGTTATGCATTAATTAGCAAGAAGCTCAAGGGATACTAATGTGAGTGTCATTTCAGTGGCACAACATGAACACAATGGAAATCATTAACCTTCTCGTGTTATTTCTCTAGCATATCTGGAAAACAGAAAATGATCAAATTGTGCACAAAGGTCCAGCACCTGGACAGATCAATGCAGAGATTAGTTGCGGAATTGCAGAGCAGAGATAGTGACATTTGCTTTGCCGCTGCTGCCTTTCCAATAAATGAGAATTCCCAGATAACAGTCTACCTGTTGAGGAGAATTGATCGCCTGAGTTTGCTGAGGCAATCCTTATTGATTTCATTCCATCATCGTGCATGCAGAGGTTTTACAGGCTAAGATGACAGATTCAGTGAAGTCCACACAGACAATTACCATTTAGATTTTGTTAGTCTGTGTGTGTGTGTGTGTGTGTGTGTGTGTGTGTGTGTGTGTGTGTGTGTGTGTGCGTGTGTTTCCATGCTATATTCTTGTTAAAAGCTGAAGAAAGGTGGAGGCAAACACACACCAACATGACCAACTGCACCAAATCACAGATTCCATTGCCAATTCATGTTGATATCTGGTACTCTGAAGTAGAAAGAACTGATCCAGATCTTAGGACAAGTTTTAAATAGCAACATAACATAGCAACATAAGTAAGTTGGGAATTGAAAGTGATCTTCATTCCAAAGGCATTAAGAAACAAACATACATATATATATATATATATGCCCTGCGATGAACTGGCGACCTGTCCAGGGTGTACCCCGCCTTTCGCCCAATGTTAGCTGGGATAGGCTCCAGCCCCCCGCGACCCTGTACACAGGATAAGAGGTTGACGATGGATGGATGGATGGATGGATGGATATATATATATATATATATATATATATATATATATATATATCATTCTTTAATACATTTTAGGCTAACAACATCATTTGGACAGAAATCATAAGGAGTGACTGAAACTTGTTGGATTGGAACTTGGAGATCTTGTTTGCACAACCATGTAAAAGATCCACCTAAACTACTCCACCTTTTTATGATATTATATATAAAAAATGTACACACCCTTACTGAAGTTGCAGCTTTTTTATGTTGCATCTTTTGTTTTGTTGAAAAGTCTGAAATCACGACAAGTTATGTAAGACATTTCAGATAGCTTTAATATGAGTCTGTGATAAACGACTTCTGCTTTAAAAAGATTTCAATACAAAAACAGTTGTGTGCAATTTCATACATTTTTTTGCAAGATAAATCGTTCTTGAACTATATTCTGACATAGCATTAAGTAATATTGGATCATAGACGTTCTTCATATTTAAAGAAGTACTTTCACAGAGGGAACCCCTTTAGAAGTTCAGAGTGACTTTTATGGCCTGATGCCATGTGAGAACATTTTGATGCTCCACAAAGAAACTTTTCATTCTCTAATACTTTAGTATTACTACAAAATAGTTCCTATAGCTAATACAAGAACCATATATAGTGAGTTCTTTGCTTTTGTAAAGAACTGTTGAAAAAACATTTTTAAGAGACTTCCTGGAATCCTGTTATTTATCAACCATCAATACTAATATCAAAATAAAAACAAAGAGAACACACTGATACTGTTTTTTTTTTTTTTTTTTTGCATTTGGTTTTTCTATTATCGATGATACACAGTCACAAGATGGTTTTGCTGTAACAGCTGCGTAGCAATACTATTTGCGATATGAAGTGTGACTCTTGCATTAATCATATTTCTGTGGAGATGTTCTCAATGTCTGTAATAATAATAATAATAAAATTAGTTTAGAGGTCCCATAAAATTCCTCTTGCAATGCATGCTACTGGATTGAGAGCCTCACCTAAACACTGAAAAATTTAGTGTAATTAGCCTACTGAACACTGAATACCCAAAACAAATTAATTTGTAGCAGACTGTATACCACGTGCAATGTGAGCTTGTTCTGAAGAGGCCCCCTTCCAGTTGCTGACTGGGTGGGGTGGTGGCTGGCGGACTGTTCTGCGTTGAACATGCACTACATTGACACCTTTCATGGTTGCACACCATCTCCGTGACAACAACTGCGTCTCTCACTTAAAGTGTTTAGAAATGCTCAATGGGAAGCACATTTTAGAAAATCATGCAGGAAAGGATTGGGAGTTCTGCTGGACCCCATGTTTGTGCTAGGACCTTAGAATCATCCTAACCTTTCCCCCAGTTCAACGCCTCTGGTCCTGGACACAAACTCCTCTGGCCGAAGTATACTTTGGGCTTAAGAACATGTGTGAGCACTATTTTCTGTGTGAAATGCCCACAGAGCTTTTCATTAACAGTCCATCTAAAAAAATAGCATATTCATTTACATTTATCTATATTATATATATATATATATATATATATATATATATATATATATATATATATATATATTAGTAGTATGTGTACAGTATCAATATATAAATCTCTTTCTTTACTGTTGTTACAAATTTCTTTACTGTTGCTACTAAAAACATGGGGAAGTAAAAAAAATATTTTCATGCAACAAACATGAGAACTTGCTACCTTCTGAGCATTGTTGCTTCAAGGAGCATTATATTAAATATTAATATTGCCTGGATTTGAGCACGACGATGAGATCACCAGGCAATCAGATTACAATCAGACACTTTATGACAAAAATACAAAATTTTATTTTATGCAAATGTGGAACTCTTAAAAATGCACAAATTAAAGGTGCAAAATGTAACAATTTTCACGTAATATTTGCCTTTTTTGCCTGTGTGTATGGCTTATAACGCAACTTAAAAAATGAGCCCTTCCCGGACTTCATAGGTTGCCTATTAAAGCCTGTAGACTGATTTTCATGTGAAGGGAGCGGGTCGCTTTTGCTGGAAAAGCCCAAAGGATGTGACATTTATATGCACTCCCGAGAGCCTTGCTTTCGACCAGGGGTGTCAAACTCAGTTCCTGGAGGGCTGGCCTTGCAGAGTTTAGTTCCATCATGTTCCAAAATGACTCCTTGTAATATTCAAGCACTCCTGAAAACCTTTACGAGATCTGGATTAGATGCTTCAGGTATGTTTAATAAGGGCTGGAGCTAAACTCTGCTGGACTGTGGCCCTCCAGGAACGGAGTTTGACACCCCTGCCTTAGACAGTAATAGATTATCTTCCGCTATTCAACAGCGACAACAAATTGCAACACTAGGTAACATTATCTTAGAGATGGAATCCAGCAAACGTCCGGCTCCCAGCACAACACCGACTCCTACACAAACTCAGAGTAAGTCAAAAAAACATTTATCTGCTGAATCCCGTCTGGCTAAGTGGAAACATGATTGTGGTTGAGCGAAAACTAGAGTGAACATCGGCAGGGCATTTGATTCCTGGAAGGACCTTCATTCGGTTTTGGGGATCAAAACTGAGCTGCCTTCTTATTGGACAGGTAAGCTTGCATAATTACAAAGCTTGTGAAATATAGTGCCATAAGGATTGATCCGTGTCATTTTAGCTAATTTGATTTTGCCTGCTCACGCTGACAAATTACAAGCTACCTTGCTTCCAAACTTTCAAATAATTTCAATGATCTTCTCTTTATACTAAAAGTCAGGTATACAGGATAAATTTAAGCAAATATGCTGGTTTCTTGATCATAGTACAGCATATGACAAACAAAACATACAATTGTACAACATAACAGTGCAGTGCAACAGTAAACTGTCTGGTTACAGTTCAGTAATATGTAGCTGTATGTGTGTACCTGTATATGTTATATGCTATGTTAGCTGACAAGTAGTTTTAGTTTAGTCTCAAAGTTTGTAGTAAAACAATCATAACTGTGTAATTCTAATTATGCTACCTCACCAGTCAGCATGATGCCGGTGAATCACATTCAGTCTCTTTGTACGTTATGTCATTGTTTTGGCCAATGCTCACTCGCGTCCCTATGGAGTGTGTGCACAAGTGCGAGCACGAGCAACAGGTAGCTGACTGCAGTTCACTTAATGGCCACAGGTGTCATTAATAACAAGGGTTTCTAAATCTTCCATACTGCACCTTTAATAAAAAAGATTTTACCATTGTATAACCTGTTTTTATTATACAGTAAGTACAGTAATGCTTGTTTGTACTGAAATTACATTAAATCTTTTCACATACTCCAAATATGCAATACTCAAAATAGTTTTTAAGTGATTTGTAAAATATCATTTGGTAAAGAGAAAAAATAATAAAGACAAGAAAATTTGCTGTGTTGCAACATTTTTTATTAATCTCAGGCACCAAATGAGCTACATTGCCAATTTTGTGTCTCAAACTTCATACCAACCAAATGTTTCTACCAGGTTAATACTGTAAGATAGTTAAAGATAAAATAACAGAACACAAATTTTATGTAATTAATTTAAACAGGAGTAAAATCTGTTGGACAATATAAAGCTTAATCAATTATAAAGTATTATCAGTATTTATTTAAACTATAAAAATGTAACAGTTTTTATAATCAGTTTTGTTATGGCAGTTATAAGTAAAAACAGAAGAATATTCAAAAAATGACTGTGGGGTATAAAATGTGAATTGGTCTGAAAATTATGCAGAAAGGGGGTTTTGAGTGGCATGAGTATTTACTTATATTAATAATCACAATAAAATTTGTCTGCCAAATATATTCATTAACCTAATGGTAGGCTCAACTTGGCACGTAAATATATAATAATGTGCATTTACAGGCGTGTTTTTAGTCATTTTACAATGATTTTGTAAGCTCATCTGAATTTAGAGTCATAACTATATATTTTTTTAAAATTATTATTATTGTCCAGAAGATGCTAGGCCAAATAATTTATTTACTGTTTGTTATGTTATGTAATTATACATTGTGTGCAAATATTACATTTTTATCACAAGAATCACTCAAAAAGTCACAAATATGGCAGAGTCACATATACTGGCTCTTGCAAAGTTTTAATCAGATGCAGTTTTGTACTGCTGTGTATGGGGTTTCTCTCTCTCTCTCTCTCTCTCTCTCTCTCTCTCTCTCTCTCTCTCTCTCTTACCCAATGAATGAAGAAATTATTGCCTGAAACAAATTATAATTTGACTGATTACATGCTCATCAAAATCCAAGGAAGCATTGCATACAAAACGTCAATCGGTTAACACCAACGTATGGCACTCGCTCCTGCAACTTTCGTTGAAATTGACAGCACATCACATGATTCATTCTGTACACACTGTCATGAACAACAATATATATATATATATATATATATATATATATATATATATATATATATATTAGGGCTGTCAATCGATTAAAATTTTTTATCAAATTAATTACATGGTGTCCCGATTAATTAATCGTGATTAAACGCATATACAAATAAAAAATGTAATCGATTGACAGCCCTTTTATATATATATATATATATATATATATATATATATATATATATATATATATATATATAATACAAAAATATTCTGATAATTAAAGTGCATTACATTCTTGTGGCAGAAGAGTTAATCATTGATAAGACAATTCAAAAAGTGGCTTTAGAATACAATATATTGTTTACTACCATATTATTGAACATAATCCAATCATTGGCATACAGTTCACAGCAATCCATTTCACAAGTGAATTTGTCAGTCAGTTCGAGATTTATTATGAGGGCTTGTTTAAGGACCCGTCAATGTACACCTGCGTCAGACATGCTTGTGTAGCGTCTTGGATGCGTTGCTTCATAAACATAAAATGTTTAGGTCAGTGTGTCAAGTTAAATATAGTTTAATACTCAATCTTTAAACACATCTTGAGATCTCTTAATTCGGATTTGCACTCCATCAAATGTTTTGAACACAAGAATGTAACGCATGTTTGTGTTGTGGATGGTTGTTTTCTTCACTATATAAACTGCGCATTGCCACACAGCTGAAGTTTCACTTACTGCCCTCTGGAGTACACAGGTGGTACTACAAGCTTGCATTTCTCAGTAATCTTCCTTATTACGGTCCGGGGCTTTGCGATTAATTGCGTTCATTTTATTAACACGTTATTTTTTATAAAATTAATCACACAGAATTAATGCATTAAATCGACAGCCCTAATATATATATATATATATATATATATATATATATATAAATATATAAATTCAAAATACATGTGGAGTCTCATAATATAATGTTTTCAATGACCTATGTCAATAGAGTTTTTTGGTATAAAGAACTCGTCCATAAGGTTAATTAACAAATTGTTCTTCTTACTGACAAATAGGTTTTAAAGATTTCCTTAAATTATTAATTTCAAGCAAAAATAAATTAAATTTAGGTTGATATTTTGCAAATTTTGGTTTGTGAATATAATATTTACCATGTATAATATAGAAATTAACAACACTCATTCATCGTATCCTTATTTATATAAGAGCATATTATCTTCAAGAGTGAGGTGGTAAATAATTTTAAGATGAATAAATAAGAGCTGACCTTGGATCAAAATTCTGAAGATACACAAAAAATAGAAAACAAATGAACCAGGTTTTCCTTGTTAATGCCACAAATGTACACACTGTGCTTTCTTTGAGTATCAACATCTCTCTCTCTCTCTCTCTCTCTCTCTCTCTCTCACTTCCGGTGTGATTGTTGAGCGTGGCAAGAGTGGTGCGAGTGTGCGTCGGAGCTTGTGAGTGTTTTCTATACTTTTTTCTATATTTTTCTTTCCTTTCTTTCTTGGTTTATTGTTAGCGGGTGTTAGTTTTTTGTTTGTTTGGGCCGCGTGCTACCGTCCTTTCTTTTGCGGACAGCATGTCGGCCCCAGGTGTGCAGGGTTTGGGCAAACTCACGCGGCGCCATGGGGTGAAGGTGCCGTCCGCGGTGAGCATTGAAGATTGTTGTTTGGCTGTAGGTGAGGTTGTGGGGCATGAACACATCATGTCAGCCTCGAGAATGAACAGTGCCACTGTTATTTTTCTAAGCTCTGTAGAAAAAGCTAATGAGCTTGTTGAGACTGGAATAGTCATTAATGATCTGTTTTCTCCCGTTCTTCCACTTTCAATGCCATCTAGAAAAGTTTTATTGTCTAATGTTCCACCTTTCATTAGCGATGCAACTTTAGCGGGAGTTTTATCCCGTTATGGAAAACTAGTGTCTCCCATCAAGATGATTTCTATTGGGTGTAAATCTCCTCTGCTTAAGCATGTGGTCTCTTTTAGGAGGTTCGTTTATATGATCATTAAAGATGACGCTGATCTTGATCTGTCACTGCGCTTCAAAATCTATGATTTTGATTATATTATCTATGCTACGACGGACAAAATGAAATGTTTTAATTGTGGGGAGGTGGGTCATCTAATTCGTGCATGTCCTGGGAAAACTAAAAACAACAGCTCCGCAGCTGTTGATGTTGCTGTGGATGTCGGTGAACCGGGTGAGGCCGGACCGTCGGACGCGGCTCCGCCTGCGGCAGAGACAGGTGCAGGTGCAGCGGAGGATGGAGATGTTCCGGTTCCACCCGTGAGTGTTTTTAATATGGTTCATGAAACTGCCCCCGATAAAGTGATTGTGGAGAATAAGCCTGATGATGCTGAGTTAAATACTCTTTCTCACAAACCCGTCACTAATGCGAGCACGCAACCCAGTAAAAGTGCAGTTAATGTAGTCCAGCCCAATCTGTTCTGTGATGACATTGGAATGGAAACGGAGCAGAGTTTTTTTAAAGTCCCAACGAAAAGGAAGAAGTCAAGTGTTGTTTCAGCTGTTCAAGCTAAGAAGGCAGATGAGGAGTTCTCTGATGATGAGAGTGGCAGTGAGTCTTCTGACTCCAGCATCAGTCTCTCTCAGAGTGACTTCTCCAACTGCTCTTATGAGCTGGACGACATCAAACTCTTCCTTAAAGCCACTAAAAATAAGAGAGGGGTGCGTGTACAGGACTACTTTCCAGATACAGCACAGTTTGTTGACAAAACAAGGCTTTTTAGGTCAGAAGGTTTGTTTACAGACAGAGAAGTGTTCTGTTTAAAAAAAATAGTGAGAAAAATCATCTCTGGCAACACTAATGAAGGCAGTGAGAAACCCTGACAGTCTGTCTGCTGATGTGATGTGTGTCTGTGCAGTACTTCTGTGCTTTTTACTCTCTTTCTCTTCTCCAAACATGGGAGACATGAACATTGCGACTTTGAATGTCAATGGAGCAAGAGAAATGAGAAAAAGAGCAGAGATGATTGAACTGATCAAACAAAGAAAAATGGATGTTGTCATGTTACAAGAAACACACAGTGATTTAAGGAATGCTGCGGATTGGGCTGTGGAGTGGGACGGGGTCTCTGTCCTGAGTCACAACACCTCACTCAGTGGAGGGGTCGCTATCTTGTTTAATAAGGGTTTTAGTCCACACTCCTATCAGGTGGAGGAAGTAATTAAAGGCAGACTTTTAAAAGTAAGAGCTACTTTTGGACATTTTATTTGTGTTTTTATTTGCGTGTATGTCCCAACATCAGCAACAGAAAGAATGTTGTTTTTAAACACATTATTATCTGTTTTAGAGAAATGCTGTTTGGAAGAATATTTATTCTTGGGTGGTGATTTTAACTGTACAGAGTCAAACATGGACAGGAATCATGTCGAACCACACATGCCCTCTCGTAACCGCCTAATCCAGCTGGTCAAGCGGCATGAGTTATGTGATGTTTGGAGACAGTTTCATGAGACACAAAGGCAGTACACCTGAACTCATGTTAGGGACAGTGCGATTTCTCTGGCAAGACTGGACCGGTTTTATGTTTTTAAGCATCACCGTAATATTTTAAAAAGATGTTTTATTACCCCTCTGAGTTTCTCTGATCACAGTATGGTGCAGTGTTCTGTGTTTTTAAACTCTTTTAAACCAAGAAGCGCTTACTGGCAGCTAAACACTTCTTTGTTAAGTGACAGTTTTTTTAAGAGCACTTTTAAATTGTTCTGGGATGATTTCCGAAATGCAAAGAGTTCTTTTAGATCCTTAAGACAGTGGTGGGATTTTGGGAAAGCCCAAATAAAACAATTTTGCTTGCAATACACTCAAAACGTCACTAAAGAGACAACCCTTTTTATGAACACCTTGGAGACTGACATTTTAAAGCTTCAAGAATTGGCTGAGTCAACTGGTGCGCAGGGTCATTTAGACTCTCTTTTAAACAAAAGGACACAGTTGGCTGACCTACTGGGTATTAAAGCACAGGGGGCTCTGGTCAGGTCGAGGTTCCAGAGTGTGGATCAGATGGATGCTTCATCCAGGTTCTTTTTCAACCTTGAGAAGAAGAATGGTCAGAGCAGAGCCATCCATGCTCTACGATCCGACTCTGGAAGTTTATTGACTGACCCTGCAGAGATTCGTAAGAGAGCTGTGTTTTTCTATGAGAGCTTGTATAAGAGTGAACTTGGGGCAGGATACAGGGGTGAAAGCGATTTCTTCAATGACTTACCCCAGGTATCAGAGGAAGCCAATGGCAAGATCTCTGGTGCTTTGAGTATGGGGGAACTGCATAAGGCCCTTCAAGGAATGGAGTCTGGGAAGGTGCCAGGCATCGACGGTCTGCCAGTTGACTTTTATAAGTCCTTCTGGCCAGAAATGAGTGAAGACCTTCTCGAGGTGTTAAACGAGAGCTTAGCTAATGGCCAGCTGCCACAGAGCTGCCGTAGAGCAGTTTTAACCCTCCTGCCCAAGAAAGGTGACCTCACTGACATCAAGTGTTGGCGGCCCGTTTCACTACTCTGCACTGACTACAAGCTGCTCTCGAAAACCCTGGCCAACAGATTGGCAGGAGTGATGGATGGTATCATCCATCCTGACCAGACCTACTGTGTTCCTGGTAGGTCAATATTTGATAATATTTCTTTGGTTCGTGATGTTTTAGAAGTCTCCAAGATGCTTAATTTAGATTGTGGTTTAATCTCTTTAGATCAACAGAAAGCTTTTGACCGGGTTGAACATCGTTATTTATGGAGAGTTTTAGAGGCCTTTGGTTTTAGTCAAAATTTTATTAATCTTATTAAAGTTCTTTATAGTGGCGTTGAGAGTATTTTAAAAGTGAACGGTGGTTTATGTGCTCCTTTTAAAGCTCTCAGAGGTATCAGGCAGGGGTGCTCTTTGTCTGGTATGCTCTACTCCTTAGCAATTGAGCCACTCTTACAGCAGATAAGGGGCAAAGTTCAAGGTTTACACTTGCCGAACTGTGAAAACAATCTTGTTCTGTCAGCATACGCAGATGATGTCATAGTCATGATTAGCAGGCAAAGTGACATACAGGTTTTAGCAAGTTTACTTAAAGATTTTAAAAGTTTATCCTCTGCAAGTGTAAACTGGAACAAAAGTGAAACTTTGCTTTTAGGTAAATGGACGGGTGGGAAACCAGAACTTCCTGAAGGTTTAGTGTGGGGGAAATCCGGTTTTAAGTATTTAGGAGTGTATCTGGGTGATGATCTGATAGTTCAAAAAAATTGGGAAGGAGTTATTGATAAAGTAAAAGGTTGTCTGGACAGATGGAGGTGTTTAAAGCCAAAGATGTCATTCAGAGGTCGCATTTTAATTATAAATAACTTAATTGCTTCCTCTTTATGGCACAGGCTAGCATGTGTTGACCCTCCCCCACATCTGTTAGCTAAAGTCCAGGCGATTTTAGTGGATTTCTTTTGGGATAAGCTACATTGGGTCCCACAGAGTGTGCTCTTCTTGCCTAAGGAGGAGGGCGGACAAGGTTTAATACATCTGCAAAGCAGAGTAGCAACTTTTCGGTTGCAGTTTGTACAAAGACTTTTAATTGGTTCAGTTGATTTTAAATGGTGTGCAGTTGCATATGTGATTTTAAATAATCTTGAGAGTTTGGGACTGGACAAAACTCTGTTTTTAATGGACCCTGCAAAATTGAACACTTCTGGTCTTCCAGTCTTTTATAAGAACATTTTTAAGGTTTGGAGTCTTTTTATTGTTGAGAAGGTGGAGAGTTCAGAGTCCCTTCATTGGCTTTTGGAGGAGCCTTTGGTTCATGGTGCACGACTGGACGTGGCTGCCAGTGGTCTATTCCCGGGACTGAACAAGACACTCATTGACAGTAAGATAACTACTCTGGGCCGACTACTGGAAATATCGGGAGCTAATTTCCACAATGAGGAGGTCACGGCTGAACGTTTGGGCATCAGATCAACCCGTGTAGTTGCACAGCTTTTAATGAAATGGCAGACAGCTCTTAAAGACTCAGAAAGAACTTTGCTGGTGGAGTATTGTAATGATGTCTGCACTCCAGACCCTGAGGACTCTTTTCCTTGCTTGCTGCTTTCTCTGAACCTGGAGGAATTTTCTGGTATTTTTTTAAAAACTGTTGAATCCTTGTGTATAGACTTTTTTTTTAAGCTCTGGAAAAGTGTTGTACAAATATTGTGTTTTAAATTTCAACAAAAGAATGTTAAATGAGAGAGTTGATACTCCATGGCGTGATTTTTTTAAATTGGGTGTTGACAGTAAACCTGAGTGGAGAGCACTTTATAAACCACCGTTACTCAAAAAAACAGGTGATCTTCAATGGCGAATCCTTCATGGCGCTGTTGCTGTCAATGCTTTTATTTCAGTTTTAAATCCTGAGGTTGGTGATGCGTGTCCTTTCTGCACTGAGAGAGAAACCATCTTTCATGCTTTTGTGAACTGTGTCAGATTAGTGCCTTTATTTTTATCTTTACAAAATATTTTTCAGAGTTGTAACGAAATGTTTTCTACTGTTTTATTTATTTTGGGTTTTAAATATGTGATGAAAAGAAGAAATGTATGCCAGTTGCTCAATTTTGTTTTAGGCCAAGCGAAACTGGCCATTTATTTAAGTAGAAAGAAGAAAGTTGAGCAGGATGTGGAACAGAATGTAGCTACTGTGTTTTTACATCTGTTACAAGCAAGAGTACTGATCGATTTTAACTACTACAAACATGTGGATGATCTTCTCACTTTTGAAAATATTTGGTGTTACAATGAGGCTTTGTGTTGTGTATTTGAAAGTAATTTGGTTTTCACACGCTTATGACTTGTTTTTGTGCTTTTATTTATTTATTTTTTTTTTTTATTTTTTTTTTTTATTTTTTTTTTGTGTAATTTAAGTGTACTGTGAATCTTTTTTGTAATAAAAGTTTGTAAAAATTCAAATTCTCTCTCTTTCTCTCTCTCTCTCTGTCATTCGCTCTTACCCACTGAATGAAGAAATTATTGCCTGAAACAAATTATAGTTTGACTGATTACATGCTCATCAAAATCCAAGGAATTCCATACAAAACGTCATTGCATACAAAACGTCAATCGGTTAACACCAACGTATGGCACGCGCTCCTGCAACTTTCGTTGAAATTGACAGCACATCACATGATTCATTCTGTACACACTGTCATGAACAACAATAACTCTAAACAGACACCTTTCATAGGCTCCAGCCCCCCGCGACCCTGTACACAGGATAAGCGGTTGACGATGGATGGATGGATGGATGGATGGATGGATATATATATATATATATATATATATATCATTCTTTAATACATTTTAGGCTAACAACATCATTTGGACAGAAATCATAAGGAGTGACTGAAACTTGTTGGATTGGAACTTGGAGATCTTGGTTGCACAACCACGTAAAAGATCCACCTAAACTACTCCACCTTTTTATGATATTATATATAAAAAATGTACACACCCTTACTGAAGTTGCAGCTTTTATGTTGCATCTTTTGTTTTGTTGAAAAGTCTGAAATCACGACAAGTTATGTAAGACATTTCAGATAGCTTTAATATGAGTCTGTGATAAACGACTTCTGCTTTAAAAAGATTTCAATACAAAAACAGTTGTGTGCAATTTCATACATTTTTTTGCAAGATAAATCGTTCTTGAACTATATTCTGACATAGCATTAAGTTATATTGGATCATAGACGTTCTTCATATTTAAAGAAGTACTTTCACAGAGGGAACCCCTTTAGAAGTTCAGAGTGACTTTTATGGCCTGATGCCATGTGAGAACATTTTGATGCTCCACAAAGAAACTTTTCATTCTCTAATACTTTAGTATTACTACAAAATAGTTCCTATAGCTAATACAAGAACCATATATAGTGAGTTCTTTGCTTTTGTAAAGAACTGTTGAAAAAACATTTTTAAGAGACTTCCTGGAATCCTGTTATTTATCAACCATCAATACTAATATCAAAATAAAAACAAAGAGAACACACTGATACTGTTTTTTTTTTGTTTTTTTTTGCATTTGGTTTTTCTATTATCGATGATACACAGTCACAAGATGGTTTTGCTGTAACAGCTGCGTAGCAATACTATTTGCGATATGAAGTGTGACTCTTGCATTAATCATATTTCTGTGGAGATGTTCTCAATGTCTGTAATAATAATAATAATAAAATTAGTTTAGAGGTCCCATAAAATTCCTCTTGCAATGCATGCTACTGGATTGAGAGCCTCACCTAAACACTGAAAAATTTAGTGTAATTAGCCTACTGAACACTGAATACCCAAAACAAATTAATTTGTAGCAGACTGTATACCACGTGCAATGTGAGCTTGTTCTGAAGAGGCCCCCTTCCAGTTGCTGACTGGGTGGGGTGGTGGCTGGCGGACTGTTCTGCGTTGAACATGCACTACATTGACACCTTTCATGGTTGCACACCATCTCCGTGACAACAACTGCGTCTCTCACTTAAAGTGTTTAGAAATGCTCAATGGGAAGCACATTTTAGAAAATCATGCAGGAAAGGATTGGGAGTTCTGCTGGACCCCATGTTTGTGCTAGGACCTTAGAATCATCCTAACCTTTCCCCCAGTTCAACGCCTCTGGTCCTGGACACAGACTCCTCTGGCCGAAGTATACTTTGGGCTTAAGAACATGTGTGAGCGCTATTTTCTGTGTGAAATGCCCACAGAGCTTTTCATTAACAGTCCATCTAAAAAAATAGCATATTCATTTACATTTAGAAAAATGTGTTGGTTGATGCCATGTTAAAAAAAGTAAATAAATTAATATATATATATATATATATATATTATTAGTATGTGTACAGTATCAATATATAAATCTCTTTCTTTACTGTTGTTACAAATTTCTTTACTGTTGCTACTAAAAACATGGGGAAGTAAAAAAAATATTTTCAATGCAACAAACATGAGAACTTGCTACCTTCTGAGCATTGTTGCTTCAAGGAGCATTATATTAAATATTAATATTGCCTAGATTTGAGCACGACGATGAGATCACCAGGCAATCAGATTACAATCAGACACTTTATGACAAAAATACAAAATTTTATTTTATGCAAATGTGGAACTCTTAAAAATGCACAAATTAAAGGTGCAAAATGTAACAATTTTCACGTAATATTTGCCTTTTTTGCCTGTGTGTATGGCTTATAACGCAACTTAAAAAATGAGCCCTTCCCGGACTTCATAGGTTGCCTATTAAAGCCTGTAGACTGATTTTCATGTGAAGGGAGCGGGTCGCTTTTGCTGGAAAAGCCCAAAGGATGTGACATTTATATGCACTCCCGAGAGCCTTGCTTTAGACCAGGGGTGTCAAACTCAGTTCCTGGAGGGCTGGCCTTGCAGAGTTTAGTTCCATCATGTTCCAAAATGACTCCTTGTAATATTCAAGCACTCCTGAAAACCTTTACGAGATCTGGATTAGATGCTTCAGGTATGTTTAATAAGGGTTGGAGCTAAACTCTGCTGGACTTTGGCCCTCCAGGAACGGAGTTTGACACCCCTGCCTTAGACAGTAATAGATTATCTTCCGCTATTCAACCGCGACAACAAATTGCAACACTAGGTAACATTATCTTAGAGATGGAATCCAGCAAACGTCCGGCTCCCAGCACAACACCGACTCCTACACAAACTCAGAGTAAGTCAAAAAAACATTTATCTGCTGAATCCCGTCTGGCTAAGTGGAAACATGATTGTGGTTGAGCGAAAACTAGAGTGAACATCGGCAGGGCATTTGATTCCTGGAAGGACCTTCATTCGGTTTTGGAGATCAAAACTGAGCTACCTTCTTATTGGACAGGTAAGCTTGCATAACTACAAAGCTTATGAAATATAGTGCCATAAGGATTGATCCGTGTCATTTTAGCTAATTTGATTTTGCCTGCTCACGCTGACAAATTACAAGCTACCATGCTTCCAAACTTTCAAATAATTTCAATGATCTTCTCTTTATACTAAAAGTCAGGTATACAGGATAAATTTAAGCAAATATGCTGGTTTCTTGATCATAGTACAGCATATGACAAACAAAACATACAATTGTACAACATAACAGTGCAGTGCAACAGTAAACTGTCTGGTTACAGTTCAGTAATATGTAGCTGTATGTGTGTACCTGTATATGTTATATGCTATGTTAGCTGACAAGTAGTTTTAGTTTAGTCTCAAAGTTTGTAGTAAAACAATCATAACTGTGTAATTCTAATTATGCTACCTCACCAGTCAGCATGATGCCGGTGAATCACATTCAGTCTCTTTGTACGTTATGTCATTGTTTTGGCCAATGCTCACTCGCGTCCCTATGGAGTGTGTGCACAAGTGCGAGCACGAGCAACAGGTAGCTGACTGCAGTTCACTTAATGGCCACAGGTGTCATTAATAACAAGGGTTTCTAAATCTTCCATACTGCACCTTCAATAAAAAAGATTTTACCATTGTATAACCTGTTTTTATTATACAGTAAGTACAGTAATGCTTGTTTGTACTGAAATTACATTAAATCTTTTCACATACTCCAAATATGCAATACTCCAAATAGTTTTTAAGTGATTTGTAAAATATCATTTGGTAAAGAGAAAAAATAATAAAGACAAGAAAATTTGCTGTGTTGCAACATTTTTTATTAATCTCAGGCACCAAATGAGCTACATTGCCAATTTTGTGTCTCAAACTTCATACCAACCAAATGTTTCTACCAGGTTAATACTGTAAGATATTTAAAGATAAATTAACAGAACACAAATTTAATGTAATTAATTTAAACAACAGGTTTTAACAGGAGTAAAATCTGTTGGACAATATAAAGCTTAATCAGCTCATTCCAAAATATTATCAGTATTTATTTAAACTATAAAAAATTCACAGTTTTTATAATCAGTTTTGTTATGGCAGTTATAAGTAAAAACAGAAGAATATTAAAAAAATGACTGTGGGGTATAAAATGTGAATTGGCATGAAAATTATGAAGAAAGGGGGTTTGAGTGGCATGAGTATTTACTTATATTAATAATCACAATAAAATTTGTCTGCCAAATATATTCATTAACCTAATGGTGGCTCAACTTGGCACGTAAATATATAATAATGTGCATTTACAGGCGTGTTTTTAGTCATTTTACAATGATTTTGTAAGCTCATCTGAATTTAGAGTCATAACTATATATTTTTTTAAAATTATTATTATTGTCCAGAAGATGCTAGGCCAAATAATTTATTTACTGTTTGTTATGTTATGTAATTATACATTGTGTGCAAATATTACATTTTTATCACAAGAATCACTCAAAAAGTCACAAATATGGCAGAGTCACATATACTGGCTCTTGCAAAGTTTTAATCAGATGCAGTTTTGTACTGTTGTGTATGGGGTTTCTCTCTCTCTCTCTCTCTCTCTCTCTCTCTCTCTCTCTCTCTCTCTCTCTCTTTCTATCTATCTATCTATCTATCTATCTATCTATCTATCTATCTATCTATCTATCTATCTATCTATCTCTCTCCCTCTTACCCAATGAATGAAGAAATTATTGCCTGAAACAAATTATAATATGACTGATTACATGCTCATCAAAATCCAAGGAAGCATTGCATACAAAAAGTCAATCGGTTAACACCAATGGCACTCGCTCCTGCAACTTTCGTTGAAATTGACAGCACATCACATGATTCATTCTGTACACACTGTCATGAACAACAATAACTCTAAACAGACACCTTTCATGTCCTTTCAAGTCTACACTAAGTATACATATAAATGAACAACGATATTCTTACAATATAAAGCAGCAAAAAAAAAAAAAATTGCTGTGAACTGTATGCCAATGATTGTCTTATGATCTATAATATGGTAGTAAACAATACATTACTAAAGCCGCTTTTTGTATTGTCTTATAAATGATTAACTCTTCTGCCACAAGAATGTAATGCACTTTAATTATCAGAATATTTTTATTTTTTTTATATATATATATATATATATATATATATATATATATATATATATATACATACATTGCCACACAGCTGAAGTTTCACTTACTGCCCTCTGGAGTACACAGGTGGTACTACAAGCTTGCATTTCTCAGTAATCTTCCTTATTACGGTCCGGGGCATTGTGATTAGTTGCAAATATATATATATATATATATAAATTAAAAATACATGGGGAGTCTCATAATATAATGTTTTCAATGACCTATGTCAATAGAGTTTTTTGGTATAAAGAACTCGTCCATAAGGTTCATTAACAAATTGTTCTTCTTACTGACAATTAGGTTTTAAAGATTTCTTTAAATTATTAATTTCAAGCAAAAATAAATTAAATTTAGGTTGATATTTTGCAAATTTTGGTTTGTGAATATAATATTTACCATGTAAAATATAGAAATTAACAACATACTCATTCATCGTATCCTTATTTATATAAGAGCATATTATCTTCAAGAGTGAGGTGGTAAATAATTTTAAGATGAATAAATAAGAGCTGACCTTGGACCAAAATTCTGAAGATACACAAAAAATAGAAAACAAATGAACCAGGTTTTCCTTGTTAATGCCACAAATGTACACACTGTGCTTTCTTTGAGTATCAACATATCTCTCTCTCTCTCTCTCTCTCTCTCTCTCTCTCTCTCTCTCTCTCTCTCTCTGTCATTCGCTCTTACCCACTGAATGAAGAAATTATTGCCTGAAACAAATTATAGTTTGACTGATTACATGCTCATCAAAATCCAAGGAATTCCATACAAAACGTCATTGCATACAAAACGTCAATCGGTTAACACCAACGTATGGCACGCGCTCCTGCAACTTTCATTTAAATTGACAGCACATCACATGATTCATTCTGTACACACTGTCATGAACAACAATAACTCTAAACAGACACCTTTCATGTCCTTTCAAGTCTACACTATGTATACATATAAATGAACTACTATACTCTTACAATACAAAGAAGCAAAATATAAATAAATATATAAAATCTAAAAAATACATGGGGAGTCTCATAATATAATGTTTTCAATGACCTATGTCAGTAGAGTTTTTTGGTCAAAAGAATTCGTCCATCAGGTTCATTAACAAATTGTTCTTCTTACTGACAATTAGGTTTAAAGATTTCTTTAAATTAATTAATTTCAAGCAAGATTAAATTCAATTTAGGTTGATATTTTGCTGGTAAATAATTTTCAGATGAGTAAATAAGAGTTGACCTTGGACCAAAATTCTGAAGATACACAACATTTATCAAATAAATGAACCAGGGTGTCCTTTTTAATGCCACAAATGTACACAATGTGCTTTCTTTTGAGTATCAACATACTGTATGACGGAGAGAATAAGCCCTGCCCCTATGTTCGACCTTTAAAAGAACATGAGCTGAGACACAGCGCTAGAGTGACACTTGAGTTTGATTAAGGGTTCATTTTAGATGGCTGTGATTTTTTAATATTCATAACTTATTCTTTTTAGTACTTCTTTGACATTGAGCACATTTCTACATTTCAAGTTTGTGGGAAATCCATTTCAGCCCAGCATTGATGGAGGTGAGTCGAAAACTTCATTCTGCATGTTTTAACACTGAAGACCAACTATCTATCATTTGTAAACAGTACAGCTATTGAAATAACTACTCTACTGCTACTACTACTTCTACTAAATAATTGTTTTTTTCCTTCATAGACTTTTCACCCTCTGCAATCTGTTTGGGATCAACCAAAAATGAGCAACACAAAGTAAGTTGACTAGTTCTCTGCATAACACAACTCCTGTGATATTTCAGAAAAGTTCAATTCTTGATTTTAGTTAAACAAGTCATCAGTGTATGTATGTATGTATGTGTGTATGTATTTTCTATATTAAAATTGTCTAATTTAGTCTTCTCAATATGATTTTACAGACTATACGGATTTAATAGCTATACTCTCCCTGACCTTGTGATGCCAGTGGACCTCACCATGCATATGCAGAAAAGCCCACCAGTGTCTCAGCTCCTTGGCATGTCCACACTCAGGTCCTTTCCATCCAAGGACATGAGTGTGTCCTCACAGGAGATTCATCTAGCCAGATCTTTAACTCCATCACCTACATCTTCCCTGTCCTCATACAGCTCCGGCAGTTCTCTCTCCTCGTATTCTTCTGGCAGAAGCACACCACGCAAGAAGAAGAATGTGGTGTTTGCTGATGCTAAGGGTCTCCCTCTCACATCCGTACGCATCTTCATCACTGACCCTTTAGAGACTGAAATAGAAGATCTTCCACAGCCTGAGGAGATGTTGAACGCTCCGCAGAGTGGGAGACTGCGACTGAAGCTTGGCTTTCCACAGCCAATTGTTGACCATCAAAGCTTGCATGAAACTCCAGTGCAACTAGAGAGCTGTATTGTGACTGAGAGGGCTCTGAGTGGTATGGTACGGGTCTGCAACCTTAAGATTGATAAGACTGTCTTTGTTCGCATAACTTTTAACTCATGGCGGAGCCATCAAGATATACCCTGCAAGTCTGTGAGAGAACCACATGCAGCTTTGGAGACTGACTTATTTGCCTTTAATGTGTCCCTACCATCCATGTTGGACCCAAAAGAGCGTTTGGAGTTCTTTGTGGTATTCCGACCTGGAAATAGCAACTTGCAGCTCCTGGATAACAACAAAGGAAAAAACTACCAGATCTATGTTGAAATCATGATGCCAGAATCTCAGTTGGTGCATACAGCAAGCAGACGTAACTTTGTTTCACCAAGTCCACAACGCTTTTTAGCTTGCCCTGCAGTCAGAGGTCATAATGTACCTAGGATAAACTATTTAGCATGCAAAAGTCCCCCCACCTTAAATAGAACCTGGGGAAGAATGGTGAATGTAGCTCCATTGTGTTGAGATGTGCAGTCCACATATATACTTGAACTCTTTTAGCATGCCACTGTAGTAGTTACAGATTCAACAAAGAAATGGAGAATGTCTGAAAAATACATCCCAAAGCTGCACTTGAATTTATTTGAATTAACTATGAATGGACTGATGCTATCTTCTCATCTTGTGTTTGATAGTTTGCACATACTGTTGAAGAAGTAAAATGTGAATGTTTACTATGATATTTATATTATGATGCATTTTAGTCCGTTTTATTTTGCACATTTGACATTTCTTCTGTACTGTATTACAGTTTCTCGATCACTTTGGCTCATTCGTTGAAAAAGTCTTAACATTCTCTAAACTGTAAGTGCAATTGTCAGCAGTTTTGTGGGACAAAACAATTCTATTGCATGTCTGCAAAATGTAGTAACTCACCCAAAACATTTATTTCATGCTTCAAAACCTTGTTATGTGTCAGTAAATTGGCCAATGACACCAAAACTGTATATTTTTTCCCCATGGCAGTCAACCCTGGAAATATATGTTCTATACAAATTTCAAAAAAAACTTTTTTGTTTACTGACTGCTTACTGTACAACACAAGAATGTCAATTTTGTCTAGTTGAATGCTATTGTGCATTACACTGAGCTTTTTAGATACCGATTTCAACAGTAGGTAAAAGTTTACTGGGAAAAGTCCATACTGTACAGTACATTTATTTTTGTAGCAATGTATTACATGTAAACAGAAATTGCACATTTGCACCTCCATTTTTACAGATTTAAAATCTGACAGATTTTGATAATTGAATGGACCATTTTGCATGTGATGGATCACACAATGAAAGATTGTTTAGAAGTTGTGAAGAGTATGACAGTTTCACTGATAATCAAATTTAGTTATTGGGCAAATTGTTGACAATTGTACTTAAACTTGCAATTTGCTTAAATTAATAAGAAATTCTAATCTGGCGTGAAAAGAATCTAATTGTTCAGAGATTTTAACTTATTGTTTTGAAAAGCATTATTCTCATTCGAGAATAGAGCCAAAGTGATTGAGAAAAACTGTAACTGTAAGAATGCAAATATTGATTTTTTTGGGGGGAAACACTGGCTTGCTTCCCTTTTTTTCACCTGCACACACTCCCTTTAATTTGTCTGAAAAGATTAATTGGTGAGTAAAAGTGATGTAAATACATGTAAAGGATAAGTGTTTGTGAAATCCTTTGTATATACTGTATGTATATATAGTTATGTATTTATTTATTTTTGAACTCTCATTAAATAGGAAAAGAACAAGAACAACTTTTGCATGATTTCTATTACTTCTATGCAGGAACTACGTAGGTCTAGGTTATGCTTTAATTTAAGTGCAATTGTGCAACATTGTAGCAAAACAGTAGTTGGGCATAAGCTTCAGTACATGCCTAAGGCTTTACATGCCTTAACAGGTCTCATACCTGAAGACACTCCTCAAGTCTATTATCTAGATGAAACCACACCTATCAACCAGTGAGAAAAATTTGTGTAGAAGAATGTTGCAGATGTTCTCTTGGAATAGAACATGTCACTCCCACCGGTATGAAAGCTTTGAGGATGACACCACCACCACACTGTCTACAAAAACACATTTTGAACATTTTGAATAAGTGGCAACAATTAACATCTCAGATATCCACTTTTCTCTCTTCTCTCTCACCAAAACACAATTTATTGCCAGAAGTTTAACATACACCTTAGCCAAATATGTTTAAACAAGTGGTGGGTAGAGTAGCCAAAAACTGTACTCAAGTAAAAGAACAATTACTTTTAAAAAATAATTACTCAAGTAGAAGTAAAAGTAGTATCATAAATAATTACTTACTCTCCAGTAATTGGAAAGTATCCAATTAAAAGAGTACTCAAGTAGTGAGTAACTCGTTACTTTCACAGATGACATTATAGATGTTAACTCCCTATATCCAATTACATAATTGACATTAAGCATGTATTACAGAATTATTATTATTATTGTAAATTCTGTCATCATTCACCATCATGTTGTTCCAAACCCATATGACTTTCTTCCAACACAATAAGGAGATATTAGACAGAATGTTTTCCTGCGTCACTATTTACTTTCAGTGAATGTTTATATATATATATATATATATATATATATATATATATATATATATATATATATATTATTTTTTTTTTTTTTTTTTTGAAAGTGAATGGTGACCGAGACTGTCAGTTCCTAACATTCTGTCTGGGTTTGGAACAACATGAGGGTATGAAAATGATGAATTTGTCAATAAGAAGAGATGTTTGGAAACATTTCTAGTATTTATTACGGTGAAAACATGAAAATGTCCCTCATGCACAGTATATAATGCTGAAATATAAACCAAAGCTAGATTATGTTTTATTAATGCTTAATGGTGATATATCATAGCTTTTAATGTACTGTGTTGATTCTTATTTCAGTGTAGTTACAGTTTTCAGTGTCGAAAGAATTAGATCATTAGTTCTGTACAGCGGTACCACCGCTCTCTAAATGCAGAGCATGCAGCCTCACGAGTAGGGCACCAACCCCACAGTTTCGCTGTGTCTGAAACTGCCCCCTATCAATTATATAGTGCACCATTTCGAGTATCCGCCATTTTGTAGGAGCGTCTGAATTTTGAGTGAGACACCAATCCCTACTTTTGTTCACTCATTCTTACCCACAATGCACTCTAATTTCATGTGTGCATTTGATGTGCACTTGACGATGGTTAATTGCCTACAATCCACCCAGGGAAGACGTATGAGCTGGTAGTTTACTACTTCCTACACTCCTGCAATTTTTATTTCATTCTGAATGTATTAAATTACTTTTTGACAAAACATTACTTGATTAAAAAAAACATAACATATAGAGATCTCCGACACTCGATGTATACGTCAGTGTCCAATTTCACTCACTTATTTAGTTCACTCACTGCTGAGATATAGTGCACTCACTGCCATTCACTCTATAGGAAATATTGAATGAGTGAATAATTTCATATCTCTTCACCATACGATCGCCTTGCACCCGCACATCTCTCAGGCTCGTGCCTCGTGCACATCGCTGTGCAGAAATGCTGTCTGTTCACGCTCAACGACGTGAACGGCAGAGCAAAAGGCACTTACATTTAACTTGGATAGTTACATGGATTTACATATACAGTTAATCCACCCGAAGTAGCTGCAATTGTTTCCAGTAAATGTGTAAATACTGCTCCTGACATGCAGAACATGGGACAAAGTGCGTTGATATATTGCTGCACTGATTTAAAAATGTTGACATAAAAACGGATGGGTAACGCTTTAGATTACAGCCCACAATTTACAGCATAAGTACACAAAATATATAGCGTACCTTTTTGAAATAATAGTGTACCTATAAATTACTTACGTGTAGGTATAAGGGAACAACATGCAAAGTTTGAGGAATAAAGGGGTAACAATCTGGAAAATTACAAATAATTTATACAGTGTTTTATAACTATTCTAATATTATATATATTACAATTATATATTATATATATTATTATATATATTACGTGGTATGTATGACCTACTATGCTAAAAAACAATTTTAAGTTTGTGAGCAATTTAGCAAGAACCTTTTTGTAATAATTGATATTATATATATATATATATATATAAGTATAATATAATATATATATATATTGCTTTGTATGGGAGTAAGAACAAGCTACAACTCCCCTTCAGCAGTCTTTCGGAGGAGTTCATGGTTTCCCGGGCAAGAGAGGTGCTGCTGTACAGAGAGTCCACTGACACCAAAGTCTCCTCGGCTGGTATAGAGGTGAGAGCAGTAGGAAGTGGAGGGCCCTTATTTATATAAGAGCATATTATCTTCAAGAGTGAGGTGGTAAATAATTTTAAGATGAATAAATAAGAGCTGACCTTGGACCAAAATTCTGAAGATACACAAAAAATAGAAAACAAATGAACCAGGTTTTCCTTGTTAATGCCACAAATGTACACACTGTGCTTTCTTTGAGTATCAACATCTCTCTCTCTCTCTCTCTCTCTCTCTCTCTCTCTCTCTCTCTCTCTCTGACTCTCTCTCTCTCTCTTTCTCTCTCATTCGCTCTTACCCACTGAATGAAGAAATTATTGCCTGAAACAAATTATAGTTTGACTGATTACATGCTCATCAAAATCCAAGGAATTCCATACAAAACGTCATTGCATACAAAACGTCAATCGGTTAACACCAACGTATGGCACGCGCTCCTGCAACTTTCGTTGAAATTGACAGCACATCACATGATTCATTCTGTACACACTGTCATGAACAACAATAACTCTAAACAGACACCTTTCATGTCCTTTCAAGTCTACACTATGTATACATATAAATGAACTACTATACTCTTACAATACAAAGAAGCAAAATATAAATAAATATATAAAATCTAAAAAATACATGGAGAGTCTCATAATATAATGTTTTCAATGACCTATGTCAGTAGAGTTTTTTGGTCTAAAGAACTCGTCCATAAGGTTCATTAACAAATTGTTCTTCTTACTGACAATTAGGTTTAAAGATTTCTTTAAATTAATTAATTTCAAGCAAGATTAAATTCAATTTAGGTTGATATTTTGCTGGTAAATAATTTTCAGATGAGTAAATAAGAGTTGACCTTGGACCAAAATTCTGAAGATACACAACATTTATCAAATAAATGAACCAGGGTGTCCTTTTTAATGCCACAAATGTACACAATGTGCTTTCTTTTGAGTATCAACATACTGTATGACGGAGAGAATAAGCCCTGCCCCTATGTTCGACCTTTAAAAGAACATGAGCTGAGACACAGCGCTAGAGTGACACTTGAGTTTGATTAAGGGTTCGTTTTAGATGGCTGTGATTTTTTAATATTCATAACTTATTCTTTTTAGTACTTCTTTGACATTGAGCACATTTCTACATTTCAAGTTTGTGGGAAATCCATTTCAGCCCAGCATTGATGGAGGTGAGTCGAAAACTTCATTCTGCATGTTTTAACACTGAAGACCAACTATCTATCATTTGTAAACAGTACAGCTATTGAAATAACTACTCTACTGCTACTACTACTTCTACTAAATAATTGTTTTTTTCCTTCATAGACTTTTCACCCTCTGCAATCTGTTTGGGATCAACCAAAAATGAGCAACACAAAGTAAGTTGACTAGTTCTCTGCATAACACAACTCCTGTGATATTTCAGAAAAGTTCAATTCTTGATTTTAGTTAAACAAGTCATCAGTGTATGTATGTATGTATGTGTGTATGTATTTTCTATATTAAAATTGTCTAATTTAGTCTTCTCAATATGATTTTACAGACTATACGGATTTAATAGCTATACTCTCCCTGACCTTGTGATGCCAGTGGACCTCACCATGCATATGCAGAAAAGCCCACCAGTGTCTCAGCTCCTTGGCATGTCCACACTCAGGTCCTTTCCATCCAAGGACATGAGTGTGTCCTCACAGGAGATTCATCTAGCCAGATCTTTAACTCCATCACCTACATCTTCCCTGTCCTCATACAGCTCCGGCAGCTCTCTCTCCTCGTATTCTTCTGGCAGAAGCACACCACGCAAGAAGAAGAATGTGGTGTTTGCTGATGCTAAGGGTCTCCCTCTCACATCCGTACGCATCTTCATCACTGACCCTTTAGAGACTGAAATAGAAGATCTTCCACAGCCTGAGGAGATGTTGAACGCTCCGCAGAGTGGGAGACTGCGACTGAAGCTTGGCTTTCCACAGCCAATTGTTGACCATCAAAGCTTGCATGAAACTCCAGTGCAACTAGAGAGCTGTATTGTGACTGAGAGGGCTCTGAGTGGTATGGTACGGGTCTGCAACCTTAAGATTGATAAGACTGTCTTTGTTCGCATAACTTTTAACTCATGGCGGAGCCATCAAGATATACCCTGCAAGTCTGTGAGAGAACCACATGCAGCTTTGGAGACTGACTTATTTGCCTTTAATGTGTCCCTACCATCCATGTTGGACCCAAAAGAGCGTTTGGAGTTCTTTGTGGTATTCCGACCTGGAAATAGCAACTTGCAGCTCCTGGATAACAACAAAGGAAAAAACTACCAGATCTATGTTGAAATCATGATGCCAGAATCTCAGTTGGTGCATACAGCAAGCAGACGTAACTTTGTTTCACCAAGTCCACAACGCTTTTTAGCTTGCCCTGCAGTCAGAGGTCATAATGTACCTAGGATAAACTATTTAGCATGCAAAAGTCCCCCCACCTTAAATAGAACCTGGGGAAGAATGGTGAATGTAGCTCCATTGTGTTGAGATGTGCAGTCCACATATATACTTGAACTCTTTTAGCATGCCACTGTAGTAGTTACAGATTCAACAAAGAAATGGAGAATGTCTGAAAAATACATCCCAAAGCTGCACTTGAATTTATTTGAATTAACTATGAATGGACTGATGCTATCTTCTCATCTTGTGTTTGATAGTTTGCACATACTGTTGAAGAAGTAAAATGTGAATGTTTACTATGATATTTATATTATGATGCATTTTAGTCCGTTTTATTTTGCACATTTGACATTTCTTCTGTACTGTATTACAGTTTCTCGATCACTTTGGCTCATTCGTTGAAAAAGTCTTAACATTCTCTAAACTGTAAGTGCAATTGTCAGCAGTTTTGTGGGACAAAACAATTCTATTGCATGTCATTGCAAAATGTAGTAACTCACCCAAAACATTTATTTCATGCTTCAAAACCTTGTTATGTGTCAGTAAATTGGCCAATGACACCAAAACTGTATATTTTTTCCCCATGGCAGTCAACCCTGGAAATATATGTTCTATACAAATTTCAAAAAAAACTTTTTTGTTTACTGACTGCTTACTGTACAACACAAGAATGTCAGTTTTGTCTAGCTGAATGCTATTGTGCATTACACTGAGCTTTTTAGATACCGATTTCAACAGTAGGTAAAAGTTTACTGGGAAAAGTCCATACTGTACAGTACATTTATTTTTGTAGCAATGTATTACATGTAAACAGAAATTGCACATTTGCACCTCCATTTTTACAGATTTAAAATCTGACAGATTTTGATAATTGAATGGACCATTTTGCATGTGATGGATCACACAATGAAAGATTGTTTAGAAGTTGTGAAGAGTATGACAGTTTCACTGATAATCAAATTTAGTTATTGGGCAAATTGTTGACAATTGTACTTAAACTTGCAATTTGCTTAAATTAATAAGAAATTCTAATCTGGCGTGAAAAGAATCTAATTGTTCAGAGATTTTAACTTATTGTTTTGAAAAGCATTATTCTCATTCGAGAATAGAGCCAAAGTGATTGAGAAAAACTGTAACTGTAAGAATGCAAATATTGATTTTTTTGGGGGGAAACACTGGCTTGCTTCCCTTTTTTTCACCTGCACACACTCCCTTTAATTTGTCTGAAAAGATTAATTGGTGAGTAAAAGTGATGTAAATACATGTAAAGGATAAGTGTTTGTGAAATCCTTTGTATATACTGTATGTATATATAGTTATGTATTTATTTATTTTTGAACTCTCATTAAATAGGAAAAGAACAAGAACAACTTTTGCATGATTTCTATTACTTCTATGCAGGAACTACGTAGGTCTAGGTTATGCTTTAATTTAAGTGCAATTGTGCAACATTGTAGCAAAACAGTAGTTGGGCATAAGCTTCAGTACATGCCTAAGGCTTTACATGCCTTAACAGGTCTCATACCTGAAGACACTCCTCAAGTCTATTATCTAGATGAAACCACACCTATCAACCAGTGAGAAAAATTTGTGTAGAAGAATGTTGCAGATGTTCTCTTGGAATAGAACATGTCACTCCCACCGGTATGAAAGCTTTGAGGATGACACCACCACCACACTGTCTACAAAAATACATTTTGAACATTTTGAATAAGTGGCAACAATTAACATCTCAGATATCCACTTTTCTCTCTTCTCTCTCACCAAAACACAATTTATTGCCAGAAGTTTAACATACACCTTAGCCAAATATGTTTAAACAAGTGGTGGGTAGAGTAGCCAAAAACTGTACTCAAGTAAAAGAACAATTACTTTTAAAAAATAATTACTCAAGTAGAAGTAAAAGTAGTATCATAAATAATTACTTACTCTCCAGTAATTGGAAAGTATCCAATTAAAAGAGTACTCAAGTAGTGAGTAACTCGTTACTTTCACAGATGACATTATAGATGTTAACTCCCTATATCCAATTACATAATTGACATTAAGCATGTATTACAGAATTATTATTATTATTGTAAATTCTGTCATCATTCACCATCATGTTGTTCCAAACCCATATGACTTTCTTCCAACACAATAAGGAGATATTAGACAGAATGTTTTCCTGCGTCACTATTTACTTTCAGTGAATGTTTATATATATATATATATATATATATATATATATATATATATATATATATATATATATTATTTTTTTTTTTTTTTTTTTGAAAGTGAATGGTGACCGAGACTGTCAGTTCCTAACATTCTGTCTGGGTTTGGAACAACATGAGGGTATGAAAATGATGAATTTGTCAATAAGAAGAGATGTTTGGAAACATTTCTAGTATTTTTTACAGTGAAAACGTGAAAATGTCCCACATGCACAGTATATAATGCTGAAATATAAACCAAAGCTAGATTATGTTTTATTAATGCTTAATGGTGATATATCATTGCGTTTAATGTACTGTGTTGATTCTTATTTCAGTGTAGTTACAGTTTTCAGTGTCGAAAGAATTAGATCATTAGTTCTGTACAGCGGTACCACCGCTCTCTAAATGCAGAGTATGCAGCCTCATGAGTAGGGCACCAACCCCACAGTTTCGCTGTGTCTGAAACTGCCCCCTATCAACTATATAGTGCACCATTTCGAGTATCCGCCATTTTGTAGGAGTGTCTGAATTTTGAGTGAGACACCAATCCCTACTTTTGTTCACTCATTCTTACCCACAATGCACTCTAATTTCATGTGTGCATTTGATGTGCACTTGACGATGGTTAATTGCCTACAATCCACACAGGGAAGACGTATGAGCTGGTAGTTTACTACTTCCTACACTCCTGCAAGTTTTATTTCATTCTGAATGTATTAAATCACTTTTTGACAAAACATTACTTGATTAAAAAAACATAACATATAGAGATCTCCGACACTCGATGTATACGTCAGTGTCCAATTTCACTCACTTATTTAGTTCACTCACTGCCATTCACTCTATAGGAAATAGTGAATTAGTGAATAATTTCATATCTCTTCACCATACGATCGCCTTGCACCCGCACATCTCTCAGGCTCGTGCCTCGTGCACATCGCTGTGCAGAAATGCTGTCTGTTCATGCTCAACGACGTGAACGACAGAGCAAAAGGCACTTACATTTAACTTGGATAGTTACATGGATTTACATATACAGTTAATCCACCCGAAGTAGCTGCAATTGTTTCCAGTAAATGTGTAAATACTGCTCCTGACATGCAGAACATGGGACAAAGTGCGTTGATATATTGCTGCACTGATTTAAAAATGTTGACATAAAAACGGATGGGTAACGCTTTAGATTACAGCCCACAATTTACAGCATAAGTACACAAAATATATAGCGTACCTTTTTGTAATAATAGTGTACCTATAAATTACATATAAGTATAATATAATATATATATATTGCTTTGTATGGGAGTAAGAACAAGCTACAACTCCCCTTCAGCAGTCTTTGGGAGGAGTTCATGGTTTCCCAGGCAAGAGAGGTGCTGCTGTACAGAGAGTCCACTGACACCAAAGTCTCCTCGGCTGGTATAGAGGTGAGAATAGTAGGAAGTGGAGGGCCCAGGAGGCAGTCGACCAGGCTGAAGCGCAGCTGAAGTGTGCTGGTGGGGACTGTGGCGTCAGGACTTGCAGGGCTTGGTTATATCCAAAGACCTCGATATGAGAAGGCCCAGGGAAAGGACAGGCGTCGACTGTTCCAAGAAGAAATCTGATCAGTGGTGGAGGAAAGACGCATCAGTAGGATGGTGGGGATGCGACAACAGGGGGCGTAGATTCGATGGGAAGAGATAATGGACCGAAAGATCTCATGGTCAGAGTTGTGGAAAGCAGAGCCACACCAGATCCAGTTCGTTATCCGATCAGTCTACGATGTCCTCCCCAGCCCAACCAACCTCTTCTCCTGGGGCCTGATAAACACCCCTGCATGCCCTCTGTGCCAAAAAAGAGGGTCCCTAGAGCACATATTAAGCTGCTTAATCAGCACAGGGATTTCCCTCAGCAGGCACTAGCAGCCAGCACAGCGCTCAATTGCATTTGTCAAGGCTGGAGAGAAACCACCACAGAGCAGGAACCCAGCAGGGGGACTTTTGACAACAGCCCGGGACTGGCAGCTAAAGGTTGACCTGGGAAGGCAGCTCAAATTCCCAGAAACCATCAGCATGACACTTACACTTAGGCCTGACATGGTCCTCCTTTCAGAATCATCAAGGCAGGTGGTCCTACTGGAATTGACTGTGCCCTGGGAAGACGTTTGAATGGAAGAGAGCCAAGTACGAGGAATTGACTGGTGAATGTCGTAGCAGGGGATGGAAGAACCGCTGCCTCCCCATTGAGGTTGGCTGCCGAGGGTTTACCGGCCAGTCACTCTACAGGGCCCTCAAGCTCCTGGGAATAAGGGGACTGCACAACAAGAAGGCCATCAGGAACATCACGGATGCCGCTGAGAAGACATCTAGATGGCTGTGGATCAAAAGGGGTGATCCATGGATCACACATGCTACCTAGTCACAAGTCGGGGACTGATCACCCCTGGCTGGGTCGCCTGGGCGAGGGTGTATGATGTTGAAAGACCCGAAACACCTGATGACTCCAGGTTACATCACTGATGATGTGTCTAGGTCGAACCTGCAAGGTGTATGTTAAATCAACCTTATGAAAGTTCAAAGAGGCACTGAGTTTGAAGGTAGGCCTTAAAATACATCCACAGTTACTCCTCCAATTTAGTACACCTCCTATCAGAAGCTTATTTTCTAAAGGATTGAGATACATTTCTGGAATTTTCCAAGCTGCTTAAAGGCACAGTTAACTTTGTGTATGTAAACTTCTGACCCACTGGAAGTGTGATATAGTCAGTTAAGTGAAATAATCTGTCTGTAAGCAACTGTTGGAAAAATCACTTGTGTCATGCACAGTTGTAAATGTCCTAAACAACTTGTCCAAACTTTAGTCTGCTATTAAATCTGTGGAGTGGTTAAAACTAGATTTAATGACTTCAACCTATATATAGGGACATGCAAATTCTGTCTGCCAAATCCTCATTGGCCTTTTCTCAAGTTCAGAGGTAACCAAGGCCTTGAAGAAAGTCCCCTAGTGTCGCGTCATTCGACACAATGCCTCGTTCCCTCCATCAGGGAACGGAGGTTACAACAGTAACCTAGACGTTCCGCTGCCAAAATAAAAGAGTGCATAAAAGCGTTCTTTTTAATATGACAATACTCTGGCTAAGGGGTGGGTAAAAAAAACAATCGCAGTGTTGCCAGATCTCGCAATAGAAACAAGCTACCTGCTCTGGAAAAACAAGCTCAAAATAAGACACTTGCCTCATCAAAATAAGCGAAAATAAGAAATAAAATGTATTCCTGCGTGGTGGATTTATCAGCAAAGAAATCATATAGCAAGAATACAGTTAATTAACAGTTAAGTATCATTTTAGATACAGATCTGCTTCTCAGTCAGCAGAATCAATTAATGCATCATATCTAACAATAATTCAGTGAAGACTTGGAAACAAATGAAAAATGTCCTCTAAAAAATCTAATGTTTTCCTATCTGTCTAAATTATTAATGATAAGATAGATAGATAGACAGACAGACAGACAGACAGACAGACAGAATTGAAGGAATCCATTCTCCACCTCTCACAACTCTAGTCTTTGTGAATAGTTCAGCCCAGTGGAGTGAGTAAAACCAACTGGAATGTGTTTGTAGGTGTGACAGTCTCATTCAAATCTGCCCCTTTTATATCAGAGTGTCTACCGTCTCATGGAAACCTGAGCAACATACATACACCACCTAATTCCACTCCTAAACAATGTAGACTGATCTCATTGCAAATTCCATGAATGTCATAGGCCAGAATTTACGCAATGACCCTATGAACAGATAATGGTCATCATAAAAAAGTAGTAGCTGTTAACAAGATATATTCCTTATAGAGTATTGTGATGAGGGCGTGGTTGAGTGTCCGTCCAGGGAGAGGGGAAGCAGTCAGGATTCATTCCTATGTGACAATTAGGTCTAATGGCTGTTTCTTGTTGCAGTAATCCAGGGAGAGCGACAAAAGAAGATATAACCCAGTTGCTGATACAGAAGAGCCTTCAGGAAATGCTCTTCCAGACGGCTCATCATAATCCATGATGGGTCATTTAGGACAAGAAAAAACACTTAACTGTCTAACATCCCATTTCTATTGGCTGGGCATTCACGAAGATGCTTGCAGGTGATGTCAGTTAGTGAATCCACCAGCCACCCCAAGCACCATTGCGCCATCTGTTGTTAATTGAGGTCCCCTTCGACAGAAATGCCATGGATCTCGTCGGGCCATTAGAACAAATGGCATGCAGACATCGCTTTCTGTTCTGGTGGATTACACAATGCGATATCTGGAAGCAGTGCCTGAAAGTGTTGCGGAGGCACTCTTCAGAATTAACCAAATTATTATTCCAAAAGAAATCCTCACTGATCAAGGCACTACTTTTATTTCACATACACTACGTAAACTGTATGATTTATAAAGTATATTAAATCGATTCTCATCAGTGTTTTTCACCACAAACAGGTTTTATAGACGGGTTGATGGAACAATTTAATAAAATCCTGAAAAATATGATTTGTAAGTTTGTGCACAAGGACACTCGAAATTGGGATAAGTGGCTTGAACCCCTGTTATTTGCAGTCTGAGAGGTTCCCCAAGTCTTTCAGAGAACCCCAAGGTTCTCTGATGTTGGCGACGGTGGTTCCAGAGAAGGAGGAACTTGGGCTGGAGGTGAACCTAAAAGCCAGCCATCTCACCCTGGTCACTTGTGGAGACAACCTCTCACCGTCTCAACTCACAGACGTGGCTAAATTGCAGAAAGATTTGGCAGATGTGTTCTTGCCTCTTCCTGGTCATAGAAACCTCATACAGCACCACATCGAGACTACGCCTGGGGTAGTGGTATGTACTCGTCCCTACCAACTTCCTGAGCACAAGAAAAAAGTGGCATGAGAAGAATTGGATGCAATGGAGATGGGATTTATAGAAGAATCCCACAGTGACTGGTCCAGCGGTCCAGTGGTGGTTCCTAAGAGCAACAGGTCGGTCCGGTTCTGTGTGGATTATCGAAAGGTAAATGCAGTGTCTACATTTTATGCATATCCAATGCCTCATATTGATGAACTGCTCAATCCATTAGGCACAGCTCCTTTTTATTCGACACTGGATTTGACAAAGTGCTATTGGCAAACCCCCTTAGCCCCAATATCCCATGAGAAAACAGCCTTCTCCACATCGTTTGGCTTACACAAATTTGTGATGCTTCCATTTGGTTTGATTGGGACTCTAGCTACGCTCCAGCAACTCATGGACCAAGTCAAAAGACTGCACGTTGCTTATGTCTGCAACATCTGAGGGCTGACATGATTTGAGCGGGCTAACAGCAAACTCAAAGAAGTGTGCATTGGATGTATTTGGACGTGTGGAGGTACGTTATCTAGGCTTCCATTTCAGCCATGGGCAGGTACAGCCCCAAATTTATAAAACAGCAGCAATCGCAGCCTCCCCGAGCACTAAGACAAAAAAGGGGGATAAGACAGTTCCAGGACTTGCTGGCAACTATTGTAGGTTTGTACTTAATTATTCGGCCGTCACCAGCTCACTGACTGATCTTACAAAAAGGCAGCACCAGATCCAGTCCAGTGGATGGAGCAGTGTCAAAGGCATTAATGCAGGTGAAAGCTATACTTTGTGGTGGGCCGCTTTTACATACACCTGTCTACTCTCTTCCTTTCATTTTACAGAAGGATGCTTCAGACAGTAGGTTGGGGGCAGTGCTCAAGCAGGTGGTGGAGGGGGAGGAACTGCCAGTGATGTGCATTAGTCAAAAACACTCTTTAAGAGAGTCTAAGTACAGCACCATGGAGAAGGAATGTTTGGCCATAAAGTGGGCCATCCTCACTTTCCGTTACTACCTGTTGGGGTGGGCCTTTACCCTCTGTTCAGATCATGCCCCACTCCAGTGGCTCCACCACATGAAGGATACTAACGTGTGGATCATCCATTGGTATCTGCCATTACAGCCATTTAAGTTCGAGGTGGTCCACAGAACAGGGCGCAGATGGCTGTTGCGGATTTCCTCTCCAGAAATGGCTCCCTGGCCTGGGCCAGGACGTACTGACCAGTCCTACTACAAGTATACTTTATATTTTGGCATTTTCAAACACCACATGTGGAGGCAGTAAACTATTTGAAATAAACATGCTAAGAGGTGATTTCTGATTTGCAAATGTTTTGATGTCTCGACAATCTTTACACCACAAATAATTTTTCTGATGCTGCTCCTTAAATTGGTAATGATGCATGACTTTGTGAAATAGCTTCATAAAGGGTGTTTAAAATGGACAAATATAAGTCAGAATAAGTATGGCATAGTAAAGCTCACATTCAAATGGAATTAATGTATTATATGACTCAGTGTCTCAGAAAGTATAGGCTCTGCTTTGCACGGCCTGTGACACAGAATGCATTCCTACATAGAAAAATATTGTCACCTCTCATTATATGTAAAGGAGTTCTTAGAAATTGATGCAATGGACAATATGGGTGTGGTTTAGTGTGAGGACAAACAAATCCCAGTTTCCATAGTTGCCCATTTATTTCTGCAGCAGACTTGACTTTGCATATTTTATAGCAAGTAAAATAGGAAGAAAGTAAATCCAGTCTAATGATTGTTTTCTCTCACACCAGTGTATGCATCATTGTAAACTGCCTATATCAGACTAAATTAAAAAATCAATTGATGATCATTATTAGTGATTTTAGCTGTTCTATCAGTTCTGTTTTCCCTTATGTATTCCCAGATGTGTATGACAGACTTTCTTCTGCAGAACCAAAATCAAGATTTAATATATATATATATATATATATATATATATATATATATATACATACACACACTACACTACCAGCCAAAAGTTTTGAAACATTGATTTAAATATTTCTCATAATCTGAAAAATCTTTTTAGAAAAATAGTATGCTTAAATGTTTGAAATTCGTTTTGTAGACAAAAATATAACTGTGCCACCATATTAATTTATTTCATTATAAAACTAAAATGTAATTAAAAATTTTTTTTGAAATTGATGACTTAGACCAAATAATAAAGAAAAGCAGCCAATAAGTGCCCAACATAGGTGGGAACTCCTTCAATACAGTTTAAAAAGCATCCCAGAGTGATACCTCAAGGAGTTGGATGAGAAAATGTCAAGAGTTCATGTCTGCAAATTCTAGGCAAAGGGTGACTACTTTGAAGATGCTAAAATATAACACGGTTTTGATTTATTCTGGATTTTGTTTAGTGAAAACATAATTCCCATAGTTCCATTTATGTTATTCCATAGTTTTGATGACTACTATTATTCTAAAATGTTAAAAATGTATAATAAAGTGAGTAATCTTTAAAGCTACAAAATGGCAGAAGGCAAAATACGGCATAAAAGTAATCCATACAACCCCAGTGGTTTAATCCATGCCTTCTGAAGTGATATAATAGGTGCGGGTGAGAAACAGATCAATGTTTAAGTCCTTTATTACAATAAATCTCCACTTTCACTTCCACATTCTTCTTTTGTTTCCGATTTCGATTCGCATTCTTTGTGCATTTAACCACCTACTGGTCGGTGCTGGTCAAAGATGGAGATTTGTAGTAAAAAAAGGACTTAAAAATGTATCATATTGCTTTTGAAAACAATGATTTAACCACTGAAGTAGTATGGATTACCTTTATGATGCCTTTATGATGCCTTTATATGCGTTTTGGAGCTTCAAAGTTTTGGCCACCATTTACTTGCATTGTGAGGGCCTACAGTGCAGAAATATTCTTCAGAAAATCTGTTTTCTGCAGAAGACAGAAAGTTGTACACATCTGGGATGGCATGAGGGTGAGTAAATGATGAGAGATATTGGGTGAACTATCCCTTTAAAATTTGTTTAAGAGAACCTGAAATACCTTTCAAATGAGTCTTCCCTCTTTCGTTATTTCCTCTCCCACATGCTCTAAGAATGCGACGGGGGATGGTTGTGAGGGCCGAACCACCTGGGATGAAGCAATATTGCGTAAATAGATACCACAGGCAGTAGTAAAAAGTTTCATTCTTGGATGGTGTGAATCGAGTTTTAGGCGGGTAACACACAGGGAAAGCCTCTTTTATTTATCATCCTACTTGAACGATACACTTGATTTCACAACAGATTTTCATGAAATATTCACACAAGGGGAGTAAGACGAACAGACTAGAATGTTCTTCTATCTGTGGGAAGTTGTTATTCATACCTCTCCCACATACTTGTCATCTTAAGTGATTTTTGTACACTACCGGTCAAAAGTTTTGAAAAACTTGACTGAAATGTTTCTCATGATCTTAAAAATACTTTGATCTGAAGGCGTATGCTTAAATGTTTAAAAAAATAAAATGTATGACTTGGACCAAATAATAAAGAAAAGCAGCCAATAAGTGCCCAACATAGATGGGAAGCTGTCCCCCCCCACCTTGAATGTTTACATAGCCACCATATCAGCTAACCACGACGCAGTGGATGGCTAGGGAAGCACGATCTGATTATCAGGTTTCTAAGAGGCGCCCGGAGGCTGAACCCTCTCAGGCCATGCCTGTTCCCCTCATGGGATCTCTTCATGGTCCTTTCAGGTCTTCAGGAGACTGCCCCCCCCCCCCCCCCCCTTCAAGCCGCTAGTATCAGTCGAGCTTAAATCCCTCTCCTTGGAGACCCCTTCACATAGTGCCTTTCCCCTCCACTGAGGTGATCACATGCGCTCTTTTTCCCAGGAGAGTCCACTAGATTCGTGCTCCCTGGATGTTCTTCCTCCCTAGCCCTCTGGTCCGTGAAATCAGCAGAGGAATTCTCTGACCAGACCCACTACGGGTACTAAAATTACTCTGTACTGGAATAGGTGCTCCACAGCATGGGTCCTTGTGGATTAATCCCCCTGTGTGTATTTTCCACGGTACGGTCCCCCTACTGGTGGGCCCGTGTCTCCCTTGGGCAGTCCCCGCTGCCCCCCGGTCGCAGTGTTTGTAGCAAATCTTCCCTCGCAGCAGGTAGGATCTACCACCGCGCCATTCCCACATGTGGCCTGAAAACCCATGTGACATATGTGACAGGTGGTGGTCTCCACAGGGTTGTTTCCCCCTGAAAGAATAGAAGTTGGAAAAGAACGCCTTCCCCGATGCGTGTGATATTGTTAAGATGGCCCAGCCACTTTAACTCTATGCAAGAAACATAGAGAAAGAAAAGACGCGTCTGGCGCGGCATGCTCCCCTGCTTGGCACATCGCTTTGTTCCCCCCTTCGGGGAGCTGGGAACCTAAAAAGTTTATGATGATTTTATGGGGCATTGGGGAAGGGTACGTGCAGTCCGACGCAGCCTGTCGCTTTGGCATGCAACTGCCTGCCCGCACCTGCATCAGCAGCGCACGTACATGGTTCACTGCATGGCGTGATGGAATAGGGACCCCTAGTGTTGCTTCAGTCGACACAACATTGAAGTGAGCGACAGATGGGGAACATCTAGGTTACTGTTTTAACCTCCGTTCCCTGATGGAGGGAACGAGACGCTGTGTCCCCCTGGCCACAACGCTGAACCGAGTCACTGCTATGACCAAACCTTATTCTTGGCTCCTCAGTGCAAAACCTGAATGGACAGATGCATGTATCCCTCCTTTTATACACTTATGTCTGGGGGAGGGACATGCAAATTCTTTCTGCCAATTTCTCATTGGCCTATTCTCAAGTTCAGATGTAACCGAAGCCTTCTAAGAAGTCCCCTAGTGTCACTTCACTCGACACAACATCTCGTTCCCTCCATTAGGGAACGGAGGTTACAACAGACTTTTGATTAGTCACAACATAATTCCCATAGTTTAATTTATGTTATTCCACAGTTTTGATAACTTTACTATTGTTCTAAATGTGAAAAAAAATATATAATAAAGAATGAGTATGTGTTTCAAAACTTTAGTCCAGTAATGTATGCGCAGCGTAGCTCTAGTGGGAAGACTAGCAGCTGTACATCATCACCCCATTAGCTGGGTAATCCCTAGCCAATCACATGTAAGCCATTGCTTTATAAGTCTGCTCACAATCTATCACATTGCTGTTTCAGTGTGCTAACATGGCAACCTCCACCACCACCAGTCGAGTTCCATCCTGCACGGGAGTAGGCTCCTAGCCCCTGCCTCCTATCTCCGGCAGGTATGACGGTTCCGAGTACAACTTCCTTGGACCACCAGACGGGGCCTACACCAAAGAGAGACATTACCTTTCTGTTGTATATTCATCAAATAATTGTCATCTTACAGGTTACTCAAGTCTGCGAGTCTTCCTGATTGAAGTGTATTTCTGAGGTGTCTCCTCTCCAGAGAAGTTTATATTTTATAATGAGGTCAGAAGCTAACTTATTGTAGCGACCTCAAACCTGCATTCTCCACCTTATTACACTATTGCATAGCAGGCCTTGGGAGTTTCTTCAGCTAGGCACTTTTGGTTCTGAGAAGATTTATTTATTTTTTACTTTTTAACTTTGTTAAAAAATACTTTTTACACTCTCACTAGTTTGATTGATTTGTCTTCTAACAATGTCCAGTAGCCTAAAAAACATAACATACAGATTTAAACTTTTATTTTTTATAATATGAAGGTCACATTAAAATGTGGAAACATTTGACCAGGCCTTCATTATTTATTTTTTTATTTATCAAATAACTTTTATATACAGATTTAACTGTTTTAGCATTGTTCCAGACCCAAACTTTCACTATTAAACTATGAAAATCCATTACAAAATTAAAACAATTTATTATATGTTTTAAGCTTTGATAATCAAAACAAAGAGTGAAATAAACATCAATATTTAATGTGGGAAAATATTTCTAGCAATTTCCATTTTCCATCACTTTCCATCATTCCATCACAGTTTTACCAAAGGTAAAGTTTTTTCAAAAATATTTGTATTTTATAGCCGTCAACAAAAGTGTCAGTGACGAGAATGCTCAAGATAAAATATGAGAAGTGATTTGGCAAAAAAAATAAATACAAATAAATTAAAATGAAGCTGAAATTGTACCAAATTATGCACAAAAGTGTCAAAATATTATTTAATATTGCTTGTATTTAGGGTACATATGATGTTAAATTAGACTCACCAAGACAAAGGAGTCAGCCCTTTTGTTTCAAAAACATACAAAATGTAGTTTTCATCACTACTGTTTCCATAACAAATTCAGTTAATTAGCAGAATACTGCACATGTAAAAAAATACAAATCAAATAGTGTGAACTCTTTGAACTAGTTCACAGTGCTAAAAGTGCCTGAAGTCGAAAAACACCTATACATGCATCAATGGAAATTCTGTTTTTTGTTTTGTTTTGCTTTGCTTTGCTTTGCTTTGCTCCATCAAAGTGTCATTTCCATCACATCTAATATATTGTGTTTGATAGCATTTTGTGGTGGAAATTACATTTGAAAATGTTTTTGAATAAAATGGAAGACATCTTTTTCTTAGGCTAATTTCATAGCTAGCATTTTATGTATCCCAATTGCACACAATCAAATTATATTTTCAGATTGTTTGCATAAAACATAAGAACAATACAAAATAAAATGTTAATTTTATTTTGTACTGAGACAAAGTAGTAATTTCTATAAACATTTATATAAATAATTTTACCCAAGAAATTAAATGGTTGAAATGGTTTATAAATGTTTTAATGGTACCTTCATATAGCAAAAAGAAAGAAAGAAATAAAGATAAAAGGCTGAAATCTAAAATCTAAAATCAGCTCTCTTGACCAAAAAGTGCCAGTAGTTGAAGAAACAAAGTAGATTAGTCAAACACTGTCTGTTTTACCTTCTTCCTTATCTCATGCTAAGCCTCTCATAGTTTAGTATGATGTGACTCATTTTTATATGACGATGTCTTAGCACCAGCTGGTCTTAATGCCTGTCAGCACAGAGTGCATTCCTACCTACAAACACCTTGTCTGCTATTATTGTGTCTAACTGAGTTCTAGACAGTCTTAGTAATCATCATACTAGGTATCAGGCCTCAAGAAACATTACATCACGTCTTCCTAAAGCAAAGAACATTGTTTAAATGAAATGATGCAGAATACATCTCAGGTATATTCAAACTGAACATTATCACATTTAACTGCTCAAGTTTCTACAACCTTCTGGTCCCTAGATATTTACTTTATTTACCATTTTTCCCTTAGAACAGTAATAGCACATCTATCCTCAACGTGATTTGAGGTATCATTCGTGTAATTTTCACAAAGCAGGACAAGTTTGGCATTTAATACTTAGGGTTAAGTGTTTGTTCAAATCCCAAACCATACATTTGCACAGTAGTTGCTGTATAGTGTAGCTTGATGTATACATTTATTTCCCTAACATTTCAGATGCCCACTAGAACCCTTTTTTCTCTCCCTATGTCACTCCTCACCATACATTTGCATATGCCTTCATATGATCCGGATAAGCAGAAATACATTTTTAAATAGTATAATGCATAAAGAAATAAGTTAACTACAGCTGCAGATAGGCTGCTAGTGAAAGTATTTATTTAGATCCCTTTTGAAGACAAGCGCTCCACATTGCAGAGATGTACAAGCACAGAGTTAAGAGACAATGAGACCACCCATTGTGCAGAGTCTTGTTCTGGAGACAAAGAGAAGATTGTTTTGGCTTGGCCTTATAGAGCAAGTAGAGGTCAGAATGGTAATGAGTTCCATCAGGTAAAGATGAACCCAACCACTTAAGTAATTTTTCACTAGAAGGAGCTCTTAATGCTGCAACTTTTCTCTGGTATCTATAAGTATCCAATGTAACTGTTCCAGGACTGGAAATATGTAAGCTGGCTCTGTTCTAGTGAAGACTCTGACAGTGCTCTGTTGAAGTACTTGAAGCTTCAATAACAGTATTGCAATAGTTGAAACGATAACAAAAATGCACGATTTTCATCATCACTAAAAGTGTTAGAGGCAATAGAGTGCAGGCTAGTTCACACTGCCCTAACAACTCTAATAACAAACACCAACTTCCAATGTTTTTTGGGGGTTTGTTGGAGTGTGTTAACCCTGTGGGTGTTTGTTGGGGCAGTGTGAAAATTACGTTATTCTTCCCATTATACAATAGTTCAATTCTGGTTCTCAAATCTGATTGGCCAAAGAACGTTTAAAGAGTACTGATATTCAGTATAACAGTTCGCGGACACTTTACTGTTTGCATGACAACTCTAATGTTTGCGATAGTCCAAACCTGAGTTTGTAAGTAGTGCAGAGAGCTGCAGACGTAGGGTTTGATTCATCCCGGTAGCTCAAATATTTTGAAACCAACAAAACATTAATTCAGATTAATTTACTGATTTGTTCGGTGGCCTTTTCTGTGCATTACTTCTTCACGCCAGTAGGTGGCAAGTAATGAGCGTCTTTTATGTGTTATCGATGGTTCGCTCAAACTGATTTTTTAAAAACACTAAGTCGTTCACTACCAAAACAACAGAAGTAAACGAGAATGATCTGTTCACTTTTTTCTGTGTTGCTTAAGATATTGCTTAAAAAAATGGAATGTTGGTTGCCATTTGTTTTGGCAGTATGAATGGTGTGAATTCAGTTACAGGCAGGAGAAAGGTAAGCAAAGCCTTTCTCTGTTCTCCACCTCCCTTAACATTTTTGTGAAGCCTAGTGGAATAAAGCCAGCAGACTGTCCTGATATGCATGGGAGAGTGCCATTCATACCTCTCCCTTTTCATCTAAGGTGATTAATGTATTTCCAAGGTGTCTCTCCTCCTAAGTAGTTTACTTTTTAATGATGTCAGAACCTAGTATGTTCTGAGTGGGTTGCATCAATGACCTGATTGAATATATGACATCTTTGTGGCAGCTGGTCTTGCAGCATAGTACACATTCTTACCCATAAGCATCTTGTCTCCTTTCATAATATGTAATAAAGCTCATAGTTTGATAACATTATAACATCATTTCTTTCAGTTATTGGGGTGCTGTAAGAAATGTAAGCCATTATGGAACTTCTGCCAGACTTAAAGGAATATTATGAGTTCAGTAAAAGTTACGTTTAATCGACAGCATTAATTACTACAAAAATGTATTTCGACGACTTCCTTTTCTTTCAAAGAAAAGTACAAATTGAGGTTACAGTGAGGCACTTATATTGCAAGTGTATGTGGCCAAATTCTGGAGTGTTTAAAGGTGGAAATGTGAAGTTTATAATTTTATTAAAGCACTTACATTAATTATTCTGTTAAATAAATGTGTATTATTGGAGCTGTGAAGTTGTTAAAATTGTCATTTTAGGGTTTATTGACATTACATCGTCATGGCAACAAAGTTGTTAAATTGGCTATAACTTTACACATAAAAGGCCAGTAAGCAATTGTATAACACTAACATCATGTTTACATGCATATTGTTTATGTTTTGTAGCTATACTTTTGTGTAGTGAGTATTTTAACATTAAAATATTGGCCCCCGTTCACTTCAATTGTAAGTGCCTCACTGTAACCTTGAACTTTTGCTATTTAATGAAAAGGAGGGGCAATTCAAAATTACATTTTGTAGTAATCAATTTTATGCCACAAATGCTGTCAATTGAGTTTAACTTGTACTGAAATCAGAATATTCCTTTAAGGGCTGTTTGTATGGGAAGAGGTTTTGTGTCTGTTTTCCCACTTATTTTTCTGTGTCAACATATAGTCTTTGGCCGTTGAGACATGTCTTGTGCCATGAGCAAAGTTTTTTTAAGTCGCCACGTGTAGTCAAAAGACATCCCATTACATGTATTCCGTTACTCCCCAACCCTGTATGCAGACGATACCCAACTTTATATTTCTGTGAAACCCCACAAAATGTCACAATTTTCCAAATTAGCAGAGTGTATCAATGAAATAAAGGTTCAGATGGACAGAAATTTTCTTCTACTCAATTCCAACAAAGCAGAGGTGTAAAAAGGGGTAAAAACAAAATATTGGTCTGATGCTGGATTCCAATCGAATGGCCTCTGAAGGTTTCTGCATTGTTCTGTCTTTTCTGAGCGCTAAACCAAAAACACGTATTAATTTGTACTTTATCAATTCCCTCCGTTATTAATTTTTATCTGACTCCAATTTTATATTAATCTAACTCCAATTTAAATTGAACATCTAATTTAGATTTAAGATCTTACAGTTCATACAAAGTCTTTGTTTAAACACTGGCCCTTAACACTTACTTTGTTTACTAAATTTAAACCATGACTTGCACTGCACACAAAAAACTAATATTTACATTATATTCATGATGTTAGTCAGAGGGGAACTGGCCCCCACAGTGAGTCTGGATTCTCCCAAGGTTATTTTTCTCCATTAACCAACATCTTCTGTAGTTTTGTGTTCCTTTCACAGTCGCCTTCAGCTTGCTCACTGGGATTCTAAATACAATTATTAATTAATAATTCAATTATTTATTTTTATCCACAATTTGAAATCATTTTAATCAATCTAAACAATGATGACTCTAAGACTTTATAGATATTACAGTTTCATTTTCTGTTAATGCATGATCTTCTGTAAACCTGCTTTGAAACAATGTGTGTTGTGAAATGCACTATACAAATGTTTTCAAAAGATCATGGGCACATGTTGTTCCAGAGGTTTGCTCAATTCCCCAAAGCTATTCTGGCATTACGCCAAAATGTTTTTTGTTCTTGGCACACAAGATTACATGAATGAGGTTTCTCTGTGTTCTACGAAAAGACGAGACATTCTCACGTTTTGAGACTCACGTTTTGAATAACATGATAACACAAGATAATTGAGGGCTTTGCTGTAGAGGACGCAAACAGAAAAGGAGTGAAGCAAGAGAACTTAACAGAGAAATACATTTTTTTATATTAATTTGAAATAAATACATTAAAGGGATAGTTTAAGAAAAATGAAAAGAATGATATGGACAATTCTAGCAAAAAAAATGCAAATTCTGTCATCATTTAATCACCTCATGTTGTTTCAAACCCCTATGACATAATATTTCATATTAGGCAGTCTGAGTCACAATTCACTTTTATTGCATAAGTTTTAAATGTAATGAAAGTAAAGTCATTCTATATCACATCTTTTTGTGTTTCATGGAAGAAAGTTATATGGGTTTGGAACAACATGACGGTGGTGAGAACATGACAACACAATTTTAATTTCTGGGTGAGCTATCCCTTTAATGTAAAATTACGTTAGATAATAATAATAATAATAATATGACCATTTCTCATTTGGTCTATTTTTCAAAGTAGCAGGTTTTGAAGAGTTTATTAGAGTCGGTTAAAATCATTATTAATAAGATTTCACTCATTCATGCTTGAACACTTTGAATAAACTAAAGCAAGGATCTTTATCATGCTTGCCCATGGCCAAACAGGAGAGTTACAGTGAGTCAGAGACTGTTGCTAGGGAACATATTATCTGTTATATTTTGTTTGCCTCACCTTCTCCTTTGTTATGAGGTTGTATCAATTTTATTTTGTGTCTGTTTTCAGAAAAAACTTTTTACTTTAGACATCTAAATGCATCTAAAAGACCTAAAGAATATATTTTAATAATAATTTTCAATCAGTTTTACTATAGTTGTAAAACCATAACATTCAAGAATTGCATATATCAATATATTGCTTGAACTTGTTAATGAACTCTTGTGACCTACAAGATTATAATTTGGGTAATAAGGTCTTTACACATGCATGTACATGACAGCACAAACAAACATTTGTGAATCATTGACTGTTCAAAGATTAGCACTTATCAATTAAAGTTAATAATAGCGTCTCCTATTGGTGGACATTTTAATTACAACACAATTGAAGGAACTTCAGAGCACGTAAACCTTGTTCACAAAGAACCTAAAAATATATTATATATACACTACCGTTCAAAAGTTTGGGGTCACTTACTCATTCTTTATTTATTTATTTATTTCACATTTTAGAATAATAGTAGTCAGCAAAACTATGGAATAATAGAAATGGAAATATGGGAATTATTTTGTGACCAAAAAATCCAAAATAAATCCAAAACTATGTAATATTTTAGCATCTTCAAAGTAGTCACCCTTTGCCTAGATTTTGCAGACATGTACTCGTGACATTTTCTCAACCAACTTCTTGAGGAATCACCCCGGGATGCTTTTTAAACAGTATTGAAGGAGTTCCCATCTATGTTGGGCACTTATTGGCTTCTTTTCTTCATATTTTGATCCAAGTCATCCATTTCAAAAACTTTTTTTTTTTTAAGGAAATTTTAGATTTGTAATTAAATAAATGTATATGTTTTGGCAGAATAATATTTTGTCTACAAAGTTAATTTCAAACTTTTAAGCATACACCTTCAGATCAAAAGATTTTTAAGATCATGAGAAACATTTCAGACAAGTGACCCCAAACTTTTGAACGGTAGTGTACCTCTATCCCAAAAGACTGCTAAAAACATCTAAATTAAAATCTAATTGTGAATTTTAACTTCAATCTCTGATATCTAGCATTTGGTAGACATACAGTTCAACCAGAGGGAAAAATTCTGATTAGACTTATTTACATGATTGTATAGCTATAAAGACAAAGGATTGGATATAAATCTACCTACATTAAATGTGACTCACAATTGTCTACCTTTACACTTTGTCCTTGGTAGACACAATTTCTTCTGCAGAACTGACCTATAAAACAGAGGAACTGAACAGTACAAATTAAACATCAATTATAAGCATGAAAGCAAAAGGTTTGAAGGTTCAGGAATCCAAACATTTGTGCTGATAAAAAGTTATTATCTGACTCTGCAGTTGTCTACTGCTCTAGATCATTTTCAGACAAGTTCTGCATGTCTGTGTGGTCACATTATAATGAAGAAATTGCTTAAAAAGTGTGCAGAAGACCTAAATCCAGTTTGGGTCAATGAGTTTAAAACAGTTCTTTGAAATTTAATCTTAGTGTTCTTGTTGGTTTCAGTATTTTTCTTTAATGTTTACCATTTACAAAATAAATAAATAAATAAACACATACATAAATTAAAGACTCTTAAAAGATGCATTCTTCTTGGCAAAATGTTTATTTATTTATTTATTATACAAATAGCCAATCATACATTTTTGAATCGTAAAAATGAAGAAAAAAATAAATACTAACCATGCCTTTTCAAATCTGATGCCATCTGATATACTTTAATATGGCAGACAAAAACAAATTATATGAATTTATTTAAACAAAACCACATTTTTTTTTGTAAGAAAAAAATTATTAAAGATTATGCCAAACTATTTATACTAAAGTATATTTTTTTTCAAGAATTTCATCCTTTTAATAACGCTGTTTTTATTTTGTATCACCAGACAACAACATAATTATTTCTGACTTTAAAACCCAAAACTCGAATCAAAAATAATTTTAATTCAGAAGTTGAAAGCATAGTCATCATTGTGGCTGATCGACAATCCCCTCCCTCTCGTCATCTGAGGGTCGTCCCTCAGGCAGGTTCACAATGGGAGAGGGCAGGAGAGAGAAGAGGAGCATAGTTAGTAAGCCTCAATTGGGCAGAGGGGTGGAACGATGCACACCTGATCAATATTTGGTGGTCAAATATTGATTTAGCTTTTTTAAGCTTACTGAACTTTGTATGATATTCATTGAGAATTTAAAAAAATGTATGGCATTGTTTTTGAAGACATTTTCACTATGCAACATTTTTCACAAGTGCCTAAAACTTTTGCACAGTACTGTATATACTGAAAGCTTAGAGTAAGACTCATGCAGATGATATGGCTCAATTAGACGCTTATAGGGGCCCCCTTGTGGCCAAGGAGGGAAAAGTAGTATGTAACTACAAGGAGAGAGTTGTAGCTAGACGTGACAACAAGGGCTCTGTGCTTTTCTGCATGTATGTAGGTTGGACTGGAAGTCGTCTGGTTCACTGGGTCCCACAATTGTTTTTATTCTGTCTAAATCCTCTAGTGGCTACTAGAAGTCACCAAAATATAAGCAAAAATGTAAATACTTGAAAGCACAATGCATCATTTTACAGAAGCATTCAATATTGGTGAAAATGTATTTTTTTTAAATCCCCCTCAGCAAAGAATTGATTGGTTGTCAAATATAAATGTCCCCGCATATGAATAAAAAAAAACAATATCAAAATATTTAGTGATAAATATATTCTGTATATTATGCAGTTAGAAAACCACAAATTACTACATTGTCCACAGTCGGAAATATCAAATAATTTGCGTCAAAAATAAGTTTTCTGTTTCTAAACAGAGTAAATGCATTTAATGGAGGGATGTGTGATGAGCAGTGCATTCACTCCATATTACAGCTGAAATTCCCACCGTCTATCAATAATATGTCATATGATTAATAGGATGTTCTAGATTTTGATCCAATCTCCTGACAAATTTTTCTTTTTAGTAATTTTATTTGTTCAAGCCATATATTTGTTGTGCAAGCTCATGGACAACTTCTTTGGATCCTTTACTCACTGACGTCAATCTACAGAGCTTCATTTGTGTTCTGCAAAAGAAACAGGAATGGCATTAGGGTGAGATATGATGAGATAATTTCACCCATTTTTGGGTGAACTATCACTTTAAAAGTATTTTGAAAAATGTAAAACAGAAATGTCTTGATTTAAAATAAGAAAATTATTCACTATTTCTAGGTCAACAATCAAATCAAATTTGTGTCATTGACCTTGTTACCTACTTTGTACAAAAGTTCAGGTTACTTTGAAGCACAGAAAAAACTCTTTGGAACATTCTCAAATCATGCTCGATATCATGAATCATCAGATTTTGAACAACTTGTGGAGTCCACGCCAGCTTGAGTGCACGCTGTCATTAAAGCAAAAATCTTTTGAAAAAAATGATTAAGGCGTCACGTGACGACCATGCGAGGATTGGACGTGAACTGCGAGCTCTGTGCACTTTGCTATTTTTAATACCTTTTATGACATAATCCGTTGAGATTCTATACACTCTGTTCCATAACTGTTCTAGGAGTAAAATATGTCAAAGAATTCAAAATCCTCGGGCTCTGGATACATTAAAAGATACTTACGTGCAGGCCGCCGGCCCAGGAGTCGATTTGGTCAGAGAGATGCGGGAAATGTGGTGAGAGATGTTGGACATGTGGACAATGCTGATGAAGGTCGTTGCTGACTTGGAGGATCTTGCTGTGATATGTCGAAATACAGATATAATACTATTTTGTCGCGGAAAGTGGAGTTTTGGCTATTCAGGGCAAGACAATCATACTTTGAGTCGTGGGACAAAGCAGGGAAGATTTTGGCTAAATATATAAAACAGATTTCTGCCATTCCCTCAGTGAAATCTGCTTGTGGTGAAATATTTACCCAAGCCATTGATATTAATAATGCTTTTAAAGAATTCAAATCAAATCAAATCACTTTATTGTCACACTACTGTGTACACGAGTGCAACAGCAGGTGAAATTCTTGTGTGCAGTTCCGAGCAACATTGCAGTAATGACAGTGACGAGACATAAACCACTTTACAATAACAACATTTACACAACACAATTTACATAACAAATGTACACATACCTACACAACAATTTACATATCAAATGTACACAATACACACAATGTAGAATACACATACACTAGATAAGGGTATAAATATATATATATATATATATATATATATATATATATATATATATATATATATATATATATATATATATATATATATATATATATATATATACATACACTAACTGAATTGGGAGCAAGAATATATTGACAGAGTGATGATTAATAAAGTGCAGTGCTGATTGTTGATCGTGAGAGATCATGTGTTCAAAAGTCTTATTGCTTGTGGGAAGAAGCTGTCATGTAGTCGGGTGGTGCGGGTCCTGATGCTGCGATACCGCCTGCCTGATGGAAGCAGTGAGAGCAGCCCATGACTCGGGTGGCTGGAGTCTTTGATAATCCTCCGAGCTTTATTCACACACCGTCTGTTATATATATCCTGGAGGGAGGGAAGCTCACCTCCGATGATGTTTCTGGCAGTTCGCACCACCCTTTGCAGGTCTTTGCGGTTGTGGGCGGTGCTATTGCCGTACCAGGCGGTGATGCAGCCAGTCAGGATGCTCTCAACAGTACTAGTGTAGAACCGTGTGAGGATGTGTTGGTTCATTCCAAACTTCCTCAGCCGTCTCAGGAAGAAGAGGCGCTGGTGAGCCTTCTTCACATCGGCCTCAGTGTGGACGGACCATGTGAGTTCCTCAGTAATGTGGACACCGAGGAACTTGAAGCTGCTGACTCTCTCCACCGGTGCTCCATTTATGGTGATGGGGCTGTGCTCTCTGTCTTTCTTCCTGAAGTCCACCACAAGCTCCTTGGTTTTACTGACGTTGAGGGAGAGGTTGTGCTCCTGACACCAGCGCGTCAGAGTGTGCACCTCCTCTCTGTAGGCTGTTTCATCATTGTCAGTGATCAGACCTACAACCGTCATATCGTCAGCAAACTTAATGATGGCATTGGAGCTATGTGTCGCCACACAGTCATGTGTGTACAGGGAATACAGGAGTGGGCTGAGAACACAGCCCTGCGGGGCTCCAGTGTTGAGGGTAAGTGATGAGGAGATGTTGCTGCCCATTCTAACCACCTGACGTCTGCCTGACAGGAAATCCAGGATCCAGCTGCACAGCGAGATGTTTAAGCCCAGAGCCCGGAGTTTCACATCAAGCTTGGAGGGCACTATGGTGTTAAATGCTGAGCTGTAGTCTACAAACAGCATTCTCACATATGTGTTCCTTTTTTCCAGGTGGGATAGAGCAGTGTGTATTGTAGATGCAATAGCATCATCAGTGGAGCGGTTGTTACGGTAGGCAAACTGCAATGGGTCCAAAGAGGTGGGCAGAACAGAGCAGATGTGATCTCTGATCAACCTCTCAAAGCATTTGCTGATGATGGGGGTGAGGGCAACAGGACGCCAGTCATTTAAGCAAGTGATTTTGGCTTGCTTCGGTACAGGCACAATGGTTGATGTTTTGAAGCATGTGGGGACTACAGACAGGGAGAGGGACAGGTTGAAAATGTCCGTAAAAACACCACCCACTTGGTTCTTGAATGCTCTGATGACTCGGCCCGGAATGCCGTCTGGACCCGCGGCTTTGCGAATGTTCACCCGTCGAAAGGATCGGGTTACATCCGCAACAGAGACGGAGAGTGAACCATCATCTGTAGTATCGGCCGCGAGTGCTCTCTCCGCGAGGGCGGTGTTGTTGTTGTCCTCGAAACGAGCATAAAAAGTATTAAGCTCGTCCGGGAGAGAGGCAGCAGTGTTCATGGCGGAGTTTTTATTCCGTTTATAGTCCGTGATGGTGTTAATTCCCTGCCACATACTTCTGGAGTCAGTGGTGTTGAACTGTCCTTCAATTTTGTGCCTGTACTGGCGTTTGGCTGTACTGATGGAGTTACGGAGGGCATAACTGGCTTGTTTACGCTCCTCCGCGTTCCCGGAATTAAAAGCGGTGGTCCGCGCAGTAAGTGCCGCGCGAACATCGCCGTTAACCCAGGGTTTCTGGTTGGGGTAGATCCGTATAGTTTTCGTCGGAACAACGTCCTCTACGCACTTCCTGATGAAACACGTTAGGCTATCAGCGTAAACCTCGATGTCGACATCGGAGGCAGACCGGAACATCTCCCAGTCCGCGTGATCAAAACAGTCCTGTAGCGCGAGTCTGATTGGTCCGACCAGCACTGGATCATTCTAATGGTGGGTGATTCCCGTTTCAGTTTCTGCCTGTAAGCGGGCAGAAGCAGAACGGAAGAGTGGTCGGATTTGCCAAATGGTGGGCGGGGGAGGGATTTGTAGCCATCCCGGAAAGGAGAATAGCAATGATCCAAAACCCGGTCTCCTCGTGTGTTGAAGCTGATGTGTTGGTGGTATTTTGGTGCTATTGTTTTGAAGTTGGCTTTGTTGAAGTCCCCGGCAACAATGAACGCAGCCTCAGGGTGCGCGGTTTCCTGCTCACTTATACTGCCATACAGTTCCCTAAGTGCCCGGTCTGTGTCGGCTTGTGGGGGGATGTACACAGCAGTGATAATGACCGCTGTGAATTCCCTCGGTAGCCAGAATGGTCGACACAGAAGCATGAGAAATTCCAAATCAGGAGAGCAGAAAGACTTGATAAAATGTACATTCCTCTGATCACACCATGATTTGTTGATCATAAAACATACACCTCCACCTCTGCTTTTACCTGAGAGGTCTTTCGCTCTGTCCGCTCGGTGCACGGAGAACCCCACGGGTTCGATGGCCGAGTCTGGAATCTCCGCGGACATCCAGGTTTCCGTAAGACAGATAACGCAGCATTCTTTCGTCTCTCTTTGGAGGAGATCCACGCTCTCAGCTCGCAGAGCTTGTTGTCCAGAGACTGAACATTTGCCAGTAGTATAGGCCTACTGGGTAGCGGGGGGCGATTTGCGCGATGTCTTAATCTGATGAGAACGCCGGCTCTTTTTCCTCTTTTCCTTCTGCGTTTCCGCGGCCGGGCAGCCCAAACAAAGGGCTCCGCTGGCGTGTTTGTAAACCGGGTCGGCACTGAGGAATGTGAAGTCCGGTTTTCGGTGTGTGATTGCCGAACCAATGTCCAAAAGCGTTTGTCTGTCGTACACAATAAGGCAGACAACATCCAAGACAAAAAAAACACAGAACTGTAAACAAAACAAACAATAAACTGCAGTGTTTTGACGGAGCTCGCGACGCAGCAGCCATACTCGGTGCCATCTTGAGTCACTATCTATCTTGATCTTTATAGTTCCACATCTTCGTCTACTGAAGACAATATTATAAAATTTGTGGAACCATTAGAACTCCCTAAACTGACGACTGAGCAAAACAATTCTTTGATTGAGATAACCTTGGAGGAGCTTAGTGAGGTAATCAAGGCTCCGGGGCCAGATGGCTTTGCCACTGAATTTGTTAGATCTTATGCAACAGAACGTCTCGGTTACGTATGTAACCTCCGTTCCCTGATGGAGGGAACGAGACGTCGTGTCGAAGAAGCGACACTAGGGGTCTCTCTTGAGCGCCGAAAGATACCTCTGATCTATGAAAAAAGGCCAATGAGAGTTGGCGAACAGTATTTGCATACTCCGCCTCCGGATACGGATATAAAGGCGAGAGAAATACGCTCGTTCATTCAGGATTTTTCTGAGGAGCCGGGAGTGTTCCGGGCATCTCAGCGGCTCGGCTCAGCGACGTGGCCGGGAAGACACGACGTCTCGTTCCCTCCATCAGGGAACGGAGGTTACATACGTAACCGAGACGTTCCCCGTCTGTCGCTCACTTCGACGTCGTGTCGAAGAAGCGACACTAGGGGTCCACTTCAAAACTCGCCATGCGCTGAGCCGTGTACGTGTACTGCTGACACAGAAGCGGGCAGGTATTTTGCACGTGCGCAAGCGACCAACTGTGTTCAGGCTGCACGTACTCTTCCCCAATGCCCCGAAAAAGCGTCAGCATCCTTTTGGTTACCCTAGGGGGGAACAAGGTGACGCTCCCAACTAGGGAACGGGCCAAGCCTGGCTGGGCCTCTTTTCTCTCTATGTTTTCTCGGCATAGAGCAAGAGCAGCCGGGGCCCTTACCGCATCGAGGGAAGGGGGTCTTATTCCGAATTCCTATTCTTAGGGGGAAAAGACCCTGCGGAGGCCACACCCGCCCAACAGGGGAGGTAAAGGTGGCAAAAATACATCACATGGCCACTTGGGGCATGTGGGAGGAAATGGCGCGGTGGTAGATCCAACCTCAAGGAGGGGGGAGTTGCTACAACACGGCGACCAGAGGGCAGCAAAGGGCTGCCTAAGGGAGACGCGGGTCAGCTCGTAAGGTGACCGTACCGCGGAAATACACACAGGAGGAGTCCCATAGGAGGCCTGATCTGTGGAGCACTTATTCCAGTAGGGGTAGCCGGAGGTACCCGTAGTGGACTGGACCAGCACGTTCCTCCGATGAACTGCTGCGGGTCCGAAGTGCTAGGGAGGAATCAACCAGGGACCTGGGTCCTCTGGGACAAAAGCGCACTGTTTTGCCTCGGCAGAGGGAAACGGCGCTGGTACAAGCGGATCACCCGGTCAGATCGTCGACGTGTACCGAGTTCTACGGGCTCGGACCTGAGAGAACACGGGACGAGACTGACTCAACCCTGAGATCATAAGGGTGTTAGGTGCTGCCCAGCCCGCAGCTCTGCGAATGTCTGCTAGGGAGGTGCCCCTCGCCAGTGCCCATGAGGATGTCACGCTCCTAGTGGAGTGGGTTCGAACCCGTAAGTGGGGGGCATGGCCTGGGTGTGATAGGCCAACTGAATGGTATCCATCACCCAGTGAGACACCTCTGTTTGGAGACAGCGTTCCCTTTCTGCTGGTCCTCCAAAGCAGACAAAGAGCTGCTGAGAGCGCCTGAAGCTCTGGGGGCGGTCCAGGTAGGCACACAAGGCGCGTACCGGACACGACAGTGAGAGGGGCTGGGTCTGCCTCCTCCCGGGGCAGCGCTTGTAGGTTCACTACCTGATCTCCAGAGGGCATGGTAGGAACCATGGGCACATAGCCCAGTCGAGGTCTTAGGATCACATGAGTATCTGCCGGACCGAGCTCCAGGCAAGTGTCGTTAGTAGGGGACGCTTGCAGGTCCCCGACCCTCTTGATGGAAGTGAGCGCAATCAGCAGGGCCGTCTTTTCAGGAGAGGGCCCTGAGCCAACTGATTCTAGCGACTCGGGGGGGATCTCTGAAGACCGGCAAGGACCACCGAGAGATCCCCAGGAGGGGAACAGGTTTGGCCAGGAGGGGTTTTTAACCTCCGGGCACTTCTTGGGAACCTGACGATTAAGTCGTGCTTACCCAGAGAGTTGCTGTCTACTGGGTTGTGGTAAGCTGCAATAGTGGCAACATACACCTACGAGGTGGATGGGGACAGCCTCCCCCCCAACCTCTCCTGTAGGGACAGGAGCACAGACCTAACTGCGCACCTCTGTGGGTCTTCTGCCCGGGAAGAACACCAATTCACGAACAGACGCCATTTCAGGGCGTAGAGTTGCCTGGTAGAAGGGGCTCTGGCTTGGTTGAACGTGGCTACGACCGTGGGTGGTAGACCAGCTAGATCTTCCGCATCAGGGACCAGATGTGGAGGTTCCAGAGGTCTGGGTGCGGATGCCAGAGCGTGCCCCGTCCCTGAGAAAGAAGGTCCTTCCTCAGGGGAATTCGCCAGGGAGGGGCTGTCGCAAGGAGTATGAGGTCCGAGAACCAGGCCCGGGTGGGCCAGTAAGGAGCCACGAGAGTGACTTGCTCCTCGTCCTCCCTGACCTTGCACAGCACCTGTGCAAGAAGGCTCACTGGGGGGAATGCGTACTTGCGCAGCCCCACCGGCCAGCTGTGTGCCAGTGCATCTGCCCCGAGGGGAGCCTCTTAACGGGCGTACCAGAGCGGGCAGTGGGAGGTCTCTCGGGAGGCAGAGGGGTCTACCTGGGCCTTGCCGAACCGTTCCCAAATCAGCTGCACCGAGTGGGGGTGAAGCCTCCACTCTCCGCCAGACAAGCATTGTCATGACAGCGCGTCCGCTATCACATTGGGGTTGCCGGGGATGTGAGTGGCACGCAGCGACTTGAGTCGGTGCTGGCTCCAAAGGAGGAGACGACGGGCGAGTTGTGACATGTGACGGGAGCATACGCCGCCTTGGCGATTTATGTACGCGACCGCAGTGGTGCTGTCCGACCTGACTAGGATATGTTCATCCCGAATTAACGGGAGAAACTTCCGCAGGGCAAAAAGGACGGTCAACAACTCGAGGCAGTTGATGTGCCAACGCAGCTGGGCCCCTTTCCAACGGCCTGAGGCTGCGTGCCCGTTGCATACGGCGCCGTGGCGCCATGCTCGTCTCGGGACTCGGGTCTGGAGCCAGTGTTGGAGCGGTCTCATATGCATCAACCCCAGCGGCGCGACCGCCGCGGAGGACGCCATATGCCCCAGGAGCATCTGGAAAAGTTTTAAGGGGACCGCTGTGCCTGGCCTGAAGGCGGCGAGGCAGTTCAACACTGACTGGGCACGCTCGTTGGTGAGACATGCCGACATTGAGACCGAGTCTAACTCCATCCTGAGAAAAGAGATGCTCTGAACTGGAGTGAGCTGGCTCTTTTCCCAGTTGACCTGAAGCCCCAGACGGCTGAGGTGCCTGAGCACCTGATCTCTGTGGATTTTGCATAGTAACTCTCGTGAGAGGACAGAGACAGGCCAAAGGGGAGGACTTGTACTGATACACCTGGCCCCCGAACGCAAACCGCAGGTAGGGGCGGTGTCGGGGCAGGGTGGAGACATGAAGTACGTGTCCTTCAGGTCTACCGCTGCGAACCAATCTAGATGCCGGACGCAGGTTAAGCGTGAGCATTTTGAACGGGAGTTTGTGCAACGCTCGGTTGAGAACTCGCAGGTCCAAGATTGGTCATAAGCCGCTGCTTTTCTTGGGTACGATGAAGTAAGGGCTGTAGAAACCCATCTTCATCTCGGTTGGAGGGACAGGCTCTATCGCGTCTTTGGCCAGAAGAGTCGCGATTTCCGCGCGCAGGGAGTGGGCGTGTTCGCCGTGTACTGCGGAAAAGCGGACGCCCATGAAGGGGGACGGGGGCCTGGCAAACTGAATTGCGTAACCGAGTCGGATGGTCCGGGCCAGCCAGCGAGACGGGTTGGGAAGTGAAAGCCACGCGTCCAACCTCTGCGCTAGGGGCACCAAAGGGACGATTAATTTGACGTACCCGGCGGGGCTTCGCAGCGGGGCGGAGCAGGTAGGGCAGCGTTGGGCGGCGACGGGGCGACCCGCAGCTGAGGTGCTGAGAAAAGACTCAAGCACTTACCTTGCTCCGCACACCCGGCAGGGGGCGGGTCAGCGACTGAGGAGGAGGTCCTGGGTAGGCGTCCTCTAGACTCGTCGGAACCGGCCGGCCGGGGGACAGTCGTGGGGCTGAAGACGGGTGGTCCGTGTCCAGGAAGCCAGGACTGTTGATATCTGGGGGCAAAGTGCCGTGAGAACGGTATTTGCGGGCCAGGTGACCCAGAGACAAAAGGAAATAGCTCATTACAGAGAATATGAGAATGTGAAAATTAATTCAACAAGAAAAGATTCTCCTCCCGGCCCTCCACCGGGGACGGAGCGGTCTTACCAGCCTCCGGAGCTAACATCTTGGTCCCTGGGTTGAACGTCTACGGACAGCCTGGGAGCCTTCCGGGTCCTCGAGGGGGTCCGTGAGACGGGGGCGTCCGTTCCCTGCAGCGTGCTCGACGCTGGGGCTGAGAGCTGGGCCCGGGTTGAGGCGGAGCAGGGTGTTTCATAGCCGCAGGAGGACGCCCTCGGCGAGCAGACGGGGCATGGCCCATGGCGGCAAGCTTGCGGCGGGGCAGGATGTGCAGTGGCCTCCGTCTGCCTCACCGCTGAGGACTGCTGGGCAGAGTCGTCAACGGTGGCGCCGAATGGACGGAGCTGGGAGACGGGGGTGTGAGAGAAGGTGTGCCTTGTCTGCCTCCCGCATTTCGACCAGGTCCAGTCCACAGGTGTGTTTCTGGACCACAAGGGGTGGCCATCGCCTGTTCGAGTGCCAGCGCTTCTGACCTCCGTGGCCCGGGGGCGCGGTTGGTCATCCAGCGCAGTTCCTGCAGCACATCAAGAACAGGACTACCCAAGGTGCAGGTTTTGAAGTGCCTTGGCCTGGCATTGGTTGCAGGAAGGGCCGTGGCGTGCAGAGTGGAAGCGGTCTGGGACCGTTCCACCACGAGGGTAGTGAGAGCGGAGGAGCGAAAAAGCCTTGGCTTAGCTCAACTCGTCGTGCACGTCCGGGAAGAAGGGAACGGGGGGGGGGCGTGGCTGTGAGCGGCGCACCTGCCCGCGGAACCGATCAAGTAGCCCGGGAAAGCATAGCGGATCTCCGTGCGTCAGGCTCAGGCTGGGCGGCAGACCCGAAGGTGGCGGCCCAGGCGAACGATCAGCATCCGATGCCGCTGTAACGCTCTCCGATGCAGCGGTGATGTCATCCAATTCTGAGGCAAGCAAGCGTGCCGGGGAGGCGGGCGGTTCGAGGGGGTTTACCCGGCGAACAGAGCCCGTCATATTCCCCAAATCGCCTTCATCGCCCGCAGCGCCTGCGCCGATCCCGTAGGAAGAAGGCGGAGCGCGGGGGGCGGTTGAAGTGGCTTTCTCTCATTACAAAAGAAAGCTGTGCGACCGCAATGCTATAACGGCCATGTTCTCACACTGAGAAGATGAACCATTGGAGAGAATACTCATCCCGAGCTCAGACGGAAGCAAGCAAGCAAGCGTGCCGGGGAGGCGGGCGGTTCGAGGGGATTTACCCGGCGAACAGAGCCCGTCATTGTCCCCAAATCGTGTTCATCGCCCGCGGCGCCTGCGTCAATCCCGTAGGAAGGAGGCGAGGCGCGGGGGGCGGCTGAAACGGCTTTCTCTCATTACAAAAGAAAGCCACACGACCGCAATGCTAGCAAACAAGCGTGCCGGGGAGGCGGGAAGTTCGAGGGGATTTACCCGGCGAACAGAGCCCGTCATTGTCCCCAAATCGTGTTCATCGCCCGCGGCGCCTGCGTCAATCCCGTAGGAAGGAGGCGAGGCGCGGGGGGCGGCTGAAACGGCTTTCTCTCACTACAAAAGAAAGCCACACGACCGCAATGTTGCCATGGCTATGTTCTCGCACTGAGAACATAAACCATTCATAAAACACTGCTTGCATGTGATCGCAGCCCAGGCATGCAAGATAGTGTTTTATGACCGAGAGAGGTGGGGAGAAAACACCGCATCCAGAAACTACACAGGGGCGGAAATTACATCTTTATAAAGACGCGTCCTGAAAAGGACGTTCAACGCCGCTGTGTAATGCTCTTTCAGAGAAATAAACTCTTTTATGGAGAGAATCACTCTTTCAACTCTTTTAACTCTGCGCTGTCGAAGCGCCCAGGGGCAAACTGCACGCCGGCAGTGAAGAGAAAAGCCGCTGTAGTGCGCCGTAAATCCAACAGCAAAGCAGAGCGTCAGAGGATCAGAAGCAGGATCAGTTGTGTTACTCGCAGCTGACTGCATACACACGACCATCGGCTCCGAAGAAAATTACTGAATGAACGAGCGTATTTCTCTCGCCTTTATATCCGTATCCGGAGGCGGAGTATGCAAATACTGTTCGCCAACTCTCATTGGCCTTTTTTCATAGATCAGAGGTATCTTTCGGCGCTCAAGAGAGACCCCTAGTGTCGCTTCTTCGACACGACGTCGAAGTGAGCGACAGACGGGGAACTGGCTCCACTTTTGCTAGAACTTTATACAAAATCATTAAAGAATGGAAAGCTTCTGCCAACCATGACACAAGCACGGATCAGTCTGATTCTTAAAATGGACAAAGATCCAAGCGAGTGTAAGAGTTAATGTCCAATTTCCCTGATCCAGCTAGACGTTAAAATATTGTCCAAAATTTTGGCTAACCGATTAATTAAAGTTATGACATCTCTTATACATATAGATCAGGTGGGGTTTATTCAGGGCCGTAGCTCTTCTGATAACATTAGGCATTTCATCAATATCATGTTGTCAGTGGTGAGTGACTCCGGTCGCTGCCATCTCACTTGATGCCAAAAAGGCATTTGACATGGTAGAATGGGATTATCTTTTTAAGATTTTGGAAATGTATGGGTCCAGGAATACTTTTATTGGATTCATTAAATTACTTTATAGACTCCCGGTAGCGGTGGTACTAACACATTGATTAATTTCTGATTATTTTACTTTGCCCGGCAGGGTTGCCCTCTTTCCCCATTATTGTTCTATCTTGCCATGGAACCATTACCAGCCACGATAAGAAAGGAGGATTATTTTCCAGGGGAGGTGGTGGGAGGTATGGCGCATAATCTTTTGCATTATGCAGATTATATTTTATTATTCGTCTCCGACCCCACTAGATCTATGCCTTGCCTCCACAGAATTATTCATTCCTTTTCTAAATTCTGAGTTAATTGGTCTAAATACAAAGCTTTGGCTCTGACAGCACACTACCCAGTAATGGCTTTTCAGCCGGACACATTCCAGTGGCCCAGACAGGGCATTAGGTATTTGGGTATTTTATTCCCAGTAAATTTGTGTGATTTATTTAGAGATAATTTTGACCCTTTAATAAAAAGTTTCGAGCGATGTGGGCAGGTGGGTATCATTACATTTATCTGTGATTTGGAAGGATAATGTTAGTCAAATTAATTGTATTCTAAAATTCAACTACCTGCTACAATCACTCCCTGCAGATGTCCCCCTCCCCCCTCTCCTATTTTTTTTTTTTTTTTATGAAATTAGAAAAATACAAGGAAGAATTTCATAAGTAGTCTCAGACTTTTGAACTATAGCTTATGCTTGAAACACTCAGAAATGTTCATTTGCAGTGGTCTTTGCATGCATTCTCCTCATTATATATAGCTTTGGCAAAGCAATCGGCAGCTTTCCTGTCACACTCACAGATGAACACTGCACACTCACTGTTGTTATCTGAGTGAGAAAGAGGGTTTCGTTTGTCTATGGGTTCTGAATATTTTCAGCCATCCAAGACTGAAAAAGTAGAGGAAGAAAAGTTGTACTCACTGCTGCAGGTGAATTTCTAACTCACATTTTTAAGAGTAGGACATGGTGTATGGGTTGTCAAGGATGGGCTAGCATTTATCATGCTGCATTGGATCACTATAGCACTTGTCATGAACTTGACAGCATCTGTGAAGGACCAAGATAAAATCTTAACATGCTTATTAACCAGTTTATGTACAACCAGATTAATAGAAGTCAACATGATTCTGATTAAAAAAAAAGTTCATATTTAGATCAGTTTTCATGGAGCCACTGTTCCTATGAAAACTGATCTAAATATGGCCCTTTTCAAAAATGTATTCAGAATGGTATTCTGACCAATCCAAGCCATCCACAGTTTTGCCAAATCCACTCAAACCACAATAACAACCACAGTTACCATAGTCCAGAACAGGCCAGCTGTCAGGAACAGTGCAGAGGATCATGTCCCTGAACTGCCAATTGGCTTCATGACAAGGAAGAGCCTGCGCTGAAATAGAATAAGCCAACAAATAATTATTAGCAAGGTATACATATAGTCATCGAAAATCAGAGTGTAAAAGACAAAACCTGTGCTTCAGTTAATGTCCTCTATTCAACTGCTGGTGTGCAACCCAAAAATGTGTCTGTTCTGATAGGGAAGCAGATACCAAGAATAAAACAATGCATAATTCAAATAAAAAATGTTACTAACCATAAAATCATGTATACAGTAGTTAGATAGTAAAAAAAATAGGCATGACAACTTAAAAAAAAAGAAAGCTTCCCATTTTAATTTTTTGCTCCAATTCCAAGGTCATGCATGCAATCAAACTGTGGGTTTTTGGCATAAATTCAACTTGGAAAAAGCTAGCCAATTTAGATTGATGCACATATGCCCATAGGTTAAGACCCAGTCTACATTAAATATGGGTTCACTTGTGGCAAGAATAAACATTTGTTTGTCGACTACAAAGTGTTTTGTGCTGTGAATTATTGGCAGTGGAGTATGAAACCTTTGAAATTCAATAGACACTTATTAATGAAAAAGATGCCAATTATTACATTTCTATGTTTGATTTGAAGTAGATTTTTATGTAGTTTTCATACAATAAACTATTTTGGAACTGCATTCTGGGTCCTGAAGTGATGCCAATTGAGAACCACTGCATAAAAATTTTCTGCTAAATAAATAATTACTAATATATATATATATATATATATATATATATATATATATAAATGATAAAGAATGCTCAAAGTTGGCTCACATTGACTGAACCAATCACAATGGAGATTTGTTTATGTAATACTAGATATGTTAGAAAATAAATCAAATTTAAATTCTAATTAAAATGAAATGATGAGTCATATTCTGTAGTTGTTATTCTGAATCGGCCATAACTTAATTTGTACAGTCTATCTGTAGCACTATGTCCCCATCCCCTCCCCCCAAAGAGTGGGGTTAAAGGCCCCCTTGCCAAAAAAAAACCTTCTGTTATTTCTTTTCACACAAATTGTGTCACATAGCTTCATCGATATTCAAAAAATCTTAATACACTGCTTCTCCGTAAAGGAATGTTCTGGGTTCAGTACAATTTAAGGTCAATCGACAGCGTTTGTGGCACAATGTTGATTACTACAAAAAAAAAAAAAAAATTATAATAATACAAATAAAAAAAATTAAAATAAATAAATAAAAATGGCTTCCATGCTTTTCTTTAAAAAAAAAAATTAAATAAATAAATTAAAAATCTGGGTTACAGTGAGGCACTTACAATTTAAGTGAATGGGGGCCAACTTTTGAACATTAAAATACTGTTAAAATACATTAAAATACTGCCAATTTTACAGCTTCATTACCATGACGATCAACAACCCGTTAAATGACTAAAAATTACAATTTAAACAACTTTACAGCTCAAATAATGCCCAAGTTTTAACAGTAGCAGTAATGCAAGGGCTTTTATAAAATAAGCTTCTGTGTTCAAACCATCCAAAATTTGGACACTTTCATTATCCCCATTCACTTCCATTGTAAATGCCTCACTGTAACCTCAATTAAAAAAAAAAATAGAATTAAAAAGGAGGGTTGAGTCAAAAACATTTTTTTGTGGTAATCAACATTGTCACAAATGTTGATTGAACTTAACTTATATGAACTGCACTTTAAATGTTTGTGCCTTTAGCCTCACTGTACCCCACATATCAAAATAGATGCTGTCATACATATCAGCGCTCATGTGGTTTATATATCTATCCACTAGTACAGAATAATTCATCATAATTTATCTGAAGGTCCTGATCACTTGAATACACTACTCACCCAGAGTAAGCCCAAAGGCTAGCAGAAGAACAGTGTGGAGGGCAATCATGGTGTCTTGAGTGAAGGTCTACCATTAACCTGTAATGGCTCACCATTTATGCTCACAATGCAGCCTTGAAATTTGTGAACATTGGAGATAAAACTGTTATGTATGAACATTTCAGTACACATGTGCAAATGAATGACAATACCCACACTTTGCTTTACTGCATGACATGTCAATCTAATTACAAAATATACAAAATTATGAAATACAGTATAAACTTTTCAAGCTGCTGTATTATGGACATATGACTTCCTTGTGCATGGGAACATTAAAGAAAGCTAGCAATATGAGTCATTATGTATTCATATCAGAATTCAAAAGGTCAAGTTCAGAATGGCGTAATACCATGCTACACTAACCATTTCTGCTGTTTATACTGTAGATGTAACCAATCTTGCCCGACCCTCTTAATCAAGATTCGAACCGATCTCACCAGTATGAGAGGCAGGCGGGTTAACAAGCAGAATAAAGCCTATAGCCTCTAGCCTCAGTCGCTAGTGCACCTCTTGAGGCCAGGGGACTGAGGTTTACACACCAGATAGCAAGTATCAGCTGGCTTCCGTTACATAGACATGGCAGAAATATTTAGTGTAGTATGGGTAGTATGCCATTCTGAACTCAGCCAAATACAGTTACTTTAAGAACCAAAGTATAGGTAGCCTTTCCTTGCCAGTTCACAAACAAACACAATAGCTAAAAGTGGGTGAATAATTTATTAAAACTGATGTTATTATTTTATTCCAGACAACATGATACAGAACACAAATTTAAGAGCAAGTATCAAATTTAAGAGCAAGTTGGAACATTTATGGTTGTTATTGTTCTAAAAACAACATAAGGATAAAAAAAAAAAAAAAAAAGACTGTATATAAGCTCTATTTACACAAATTTTCTACATCTTACCACCCTTCCCTTTGCTGCATCATAGCAAACTTCCGCTTCAGTCAAGTTTAGAAGTCATTTTAAACACTTCTGAACATGTTCTTTTTGGCCCAGACTTTGTTGAGTGTACCAACACCTAAAATAATGAATATGTGCTTAACTCATCTGTAACTCTACGCCATTTCTATGTTTCTGATTAGTTTATATACCAAACACGTTGGGATTTCTAAAGTGCATCTCTGTATATCTCTATTTACAATAATACATACTATATAGACAAGGAAAACAGGACAGAGCTCATATAGGGGAGCATCTAAAATTTGTCAGGTTTGTCAGACAGTGATCAGATTGGCTTGTACAGCAAGGTTGTGACATATTTCTTCTTGTAGCGGTGGGTGGCACTGAGAACCATTACGCCATCCTGTCAGAGAGCCAAAAATGACAGAGACATCAGAACAGACTGAAAATAAATACTGGATTATTTTACAGAGATCCATAAGTTTGTTCTTACCTTAATAGACAGAGCGTACAGGTGATTAAGCATGACATGATTGGGCTCAGGAAGCAAAGCTGGATCACACTGTCAGAAAACAAGAATACATTTCCCTTAGTCGGTGCAATAACTGTAATTATTTCAGATTGATGCCAACATTATCATTGTCTTGACAGTGTAATTATGCAACTGAAACACACCAACTAAAACATTATAATCTATACACCAAGTCAAAAGTTTCATCAATCTTTATTATTACTATTTTCCACAATTAAAAATAATATTGAAACAATAAAAATAAATAAATTATATATATAAAAATTTATATATATAAAATATATAAAGGTATGCAGTGAAATGAAAATGCTCAAATCAAAACACTTGTTGGCTCCTTTTCTTTCAGTACATTGTAAACACACTTCGATTAATAACAATAATTATGTAAAGAAATTAATATGTATGCCCAATTTAATTTATTTTAGACTACAAAAGTGTCAAAACATTTAAAAGAATGTTCCATGTTCAATACAGGTTAAGCTAAATTGACAGCATTTGTGGAATAATGTTGATTACCACAAAAAAAAAAAAAAAAAAAAAAAAAATCAACTCGTTTACTTAAAAAAAAAAAAACGTTAATAAATAAAATAGGTTACAGTGAGGCACTTACAATGGAAGTGAATGGGGCCAGTCCATAAACATTAAAATACACACTGTTTCAAATGTATAGCAACAAGACAAAAATATTATAGACGTTAACATGTCTTTTTAGTGAGATTATACAGTAGTGGACAAAAATATTGGCACCCTTGTTAAATATGAGCAAAGAAGGCTGTGGAAAAAAAAAAATCTACATTGTTTATCCTTTTGATCTATCATTAAAAAAAAAAAATCACAAAAATCTAACCTGAAATACTTATGAGTAAAATATATCTGAAGTGTATTCCCAGTCATATTTAATATGAGGAAACACACAGGCCAAATCCCCTTAATCATCAATCACAGTGGGTTAGACTAAAGAACTAAATATAGTTCTGATTTGCGGCAAAAGGTTGTTGAGCTTCACAAAATGGGAAGTGACTAAAAGAAAATAGCCAAAGAATTGAAAATAACTATTTCCACCATCAGGGCAATAATTAAAAAGTTCCAATCAACTGGAGATTTTAAGAGTTGGCCTGGAAAAGAACGTGTGACTGTACTGTCTCCACGTACAGTGAGGAGGATGGTTAAAGTGGCCAAATAATCTCCAAGGATCACAGTTGGAGAACTGCAGAAATTAGTTGGGTCTTGGGGACAGAAAGTCTAAAAAAAAAAAATCAGACATCACCTACATCAAGACAAGTTGTTTGGGAGGGTTTCAAGAAAAAACCCTCTGCTCTCATCCAACAACAAACTCAAGCATCTCCAGTTTGCCAGACACTAATGGAACTTCAAATGAGACCGGGTTCTTATGGTCAGATGAAACAAAAAAAGAGCTTTTTGGCAGTAAACGCCAGAGATGAGTTTGGCACACACAGAGATAAAGTACCCAATGACCACAGTTAAATGTGGTGCTGCATATTGAATGTTGTGGGGCTGTTTTTCTGCCAGAGGTCCTGGACTCCTTGTTCGGATACATGGCATCACAAACTCAAATACCGCAGATAAAAAAATCAAAACCTGACTGCCTCTGCTAGAAAGCTTACAATAGGCCATTGGATCTTCCAGCAGGACAATGATCCAAAACAAACAACAAAATTAACACAAAAATGGTTCACTGACCAGAAAATCAAGGTTCTGCCATGGCCATCCTAGTCCCCTGACCTGAACCCCATAGAAAATTTGTGGGGTGAACTGAATAGCAGAGTCCACCAACATGGACCTCTGAATTTGAAGGATCTGAAAAAAATCTGAATGAAGGAATGATATCAGATCCCCTGCCAGGTGTACTCCAACCTCATTAGGCATTATAAGAGAAGACTCGAAGAGCTTGGCAAAGAGAAGTTGTAAAAAGTATTGAATAAAAGGGTGCCAATAATTATGGTCAAAGCATTTTGGATAAAAATATGTATTTAATGAGATATTTCCCGTTTCAATTGTTTTACTTCAATTAAAAGTTTTTTATTTTAATCATTTTAAAATACAAATGTTCTGAATGAAAGCTCAAAAGGCTAAACAATGCAGATTTTTTTTTCACAGCCTTATTTAGTGCATATTTACCAAGAGTTCCAATATTTTTAGCCGCTACTGTGTGTGTATATATATATATACATATATATATATATATGTACAGTATGTGTGTATGTGTATACAGTGCATCCGGAAAGTATTCACAGCGCTTCACTTTTTCCACATTTTATGTTACAGCCTTATTCCAAAATGGATTAAATTAATTATTTTCCTCAAAATTCTACAAATACCCCATAATGACAACGTGAAAGAAGTTATGTTTTTGTTGGCAATTAATTGATAGTCTTTGTATTCTATTTCAAGAGTGTAGTCCATCATTAGACTGAGGTGATACAGGCAGAGATCAATTAAGTGCATCGCAGTTCAACCTGGCTGGTAATTTCGGTGAGGTCTATCCTGAATCCAAGGTTCAGGCAATGGCATATGAAGTATCCCATGTCTTATGGTTGGAGTTGGCATCAGTTCATCCTCTGAAGTCCATCGTAATAAACTGAAGTGATGTTTGGCTGGCACCGGCTGCTATTAGTCATTTTCACTCAGCGACACATAGCAGTGGAGTCCAACATGAAGCAGGAATGGTGCTGGATTCAGTCGGTTCTGGTGACCTTGTGACAGGGAAACAAATAGAATAATATTAGCATAGATGCCTTTATATCTATTGCAGAGTTATAGATCATGATACATTTTTCTGTTTCTGGCAGATCTAACTAAAGCAGGCTAATTGTGAGTTAAATTAGGTGTATGCCTGGCTAAATAGAGGAGTCTTTAGTCTTGACTTAAACTGAGTGAGTGTGTCTGCATCTCGAACAGTGTTAGGGAGACTATTCCATAGTTCAGGAGCCAAATATGAAAAGGATCTTTTTGATATTCTAGGAAATATTAACAGGCCAGAATTTTGCGATCGTAATGAACGTGATGGAATATAGCGTGGTAGAAGGTCACTTAAGTACTGCGGAGCTAGACCATTCACAGCTTTGTACGTAGTTAACAGAATTTTTAAATAAATACGAAATTTAACAGGTAGCCAATGTAATGATGATACAATGGGGCTATTTCTTGGTTCTAGTCAGCACTCTTGCTGCTGCATTTTGAACCAATTGAAGTTTATTTATTGATCTTGCTGGACATCCTCCTAGTAATGCATTACAATAATCTAGTCTTGAGGTCATGAATGCATTAATTTGTTTTTCGGCATCAGCAATAGAGAGCATCAATATTTCTTAGGTGGAAGAATGCTGTTCTACAAACATTGGTAATTTGATTTTCAAAGGACAGATTGGTATCAAATATAACACCTAATTTATTGGCTGTTGAAGATGACGTAACAGTACATTCATCGAGAGTCCAATTATATTTTAGAAAATTTCTGGCCACACAATCTTTTATTTCATTGATACACTCTCCTAATTTGGTGAATTGTGAAAACTCATCAGGTTTTGAAGATATCTCCCAGGGGAAGCATATACAAGGAGAAAAGCAGAGGCCCTATAACTGATCCCAGTGGCATTCCATACTTTACTTTTGTTTGGTTTAATAATTCCTCATTTACATAGCAGACCACTACCACTTGGTCTAAATAAGAATGAAACCATGCTGATGCAACTCCACAAATGCCAACATAATTCTCTAGCCTATTCAAGAGAATGTCATGATCTATCTAGCACTAGAAGTGAAATGCAGCTGCGAGTAATTGAAACTCTGATAAGTGTAGTCTCTGTACTGTGATGAGGCCTAAATCCTGACTGAAATAATTTGTATATACTATTTCTCTGTAGAAATAAACATATTTGGGAGGATACTACCTTTTCTAGTATATTCGACATAAACGGGAGATTTGAAATCGGTCTATAATTAGACAGTTCTCTAGGAACTACATCAAGTTGTAGCTTCTTAATAAGTGGTTTGATAACTGCCATTTTAAAGTTTCTTGGGACATGTCCTAAGGATAGCAAGGAGTTAAAGGAATAGTTCACCCAAAAATGAAAATTTGCTGATAATTTACACACCCTCAGGCCATCCAAGATGTATCTGAGTTTCTTTCTTCATCAAAACAGCATTTAAGATTAAGATATTTCAGTCCTCCTCCTTTAAACAATGCAATTGAATGTACTCATGTCCAAAATGCATATTTAGAGTGCATTAGTCAATAAATAAAGTCCTTCTGAACCCAAACAATTGGTTCTTTTAGAAACAAAACAATACTTAAATACTTTCCAACAACACATGTTCACTTCCGTACATCTCTGTGAAGCGCGCTAATAAGAGGGATTACGTAAGCTTGTTGGTAAGGTCACGTGTCATGTGGAGGAGGCGGCAGGAGGCGCGTCATTGTCTATAAGAGAAACTTGCACAGTTTACAAACCAAAACAGTCCAAAACAATTTCAAAACAATATCAAATTAAATAAAAATAGTAATTTCCATATAGTAATAAAAAACATTAATGCAGTAAATAAACATCCTTTATTTTGGAGCAATGCCGTTGCGTTATCTGCTTGTGCTTTTTCTTTAGCAGAAATATATAGGCTATATGACTGTAAGGAATTCAAGCCAAACAAATTGTAGTTAGTGAAACCAACTGAGAGAGCGTTTACTGAGATTCACGGTATTCCAGCATGACAATGACCCAAAACACATGGCCAAGGCAACAAAGGAGTGGCTCAAGAAGAGGCACATTAAGATCCTGGAGTAGCCTAGCCAGTCTCCAGACCTTAATCCCATAGAAAATCTGTGGAGGCAGCTGAAGTTTCCAAACGTCAGCCTCGAAACCTTAATTATTTGGAGAATATCTGCAAAGAGGAGTAGGACAGAATACCTCCTGAGATGTGTGCAAACCTGGTGACCAACTACAAGAAACGTCTGACCTCTGTGATTGCCAACAAGGGTTTTGCCACCAAGTACTAAGCCATGTTTTGCAGAGGGGTCGAATACTTATTTCCCTCATTAAAATGCAATTCAATTTATACAATTTTTGATATGAGTTTTTCCTGGATTTTTTTTGTTGTTATTCTGTCTCTCAATGTTCAAATTAACCTACCATTAAAATTATAGACTGATCTTTTGTTTGTCAGTGGGCCAACATACAATATCAGCAGGGGATAAAATATTTTTTCCATCACTGTCTGTGAATGTTGAAGTCACCAACAAGTAAAACTCTATGTACCATAACTACAAGATTTGCAAATTTGCAAATTCACAAAGGAAATCAAAATAAGTCCCAGGTGATCTATATACTATAGCTAAGGTAAAAGATGACAGTGTTTTTTTATTTATATCTGACAGAGTCCCATTAAGCATTATTAGTTCAAAAGACTTAAATTTATATCCTGTCCTCTGAGTAACACCAAAAACTTCACTGTAAATTGTTGCAACACCTCCTCCTCGACCTTTCACCTGGAGGAGTATATTCGTTTAAACTAATATATTCATCCGGTTTAAGCCAGGTTTCAGTCAAACAGTGCGCATCCAAACTATAATCTGTAATAATTTCATTTACAATTAGTGCTTTGGTAGAAAGAGATCTAATGTTCTTAGATTTTAGATTTTTTGGTTTTGTTCAAGTTTGACCTTAAATTTTTTCACGTTTTTGTTTGGTAGTTCAGGGAACAGCGAGCAGACGTTCGGATTAACCAGTTTGTCTGCTTCCTGACCTGGGCCCCAGTTAGATGAGCAGGGAGGCGGCCAGAGCATATTACAGTGTCTGACATCGCTTTTGCAAATTCACATACCTCTTAAAACATCATGTCTAGTGATTTCCAACTGGTGAATCTGGACATTGTTAGTGCTGACATAAATAACAATTTTAGAAAATCTATGTTTAGCATTAGCCAGCACATGTAAATTTGATCTGATGTCAGACACTCTGGCACACAAAATGCATTTAACAATAGTGGTTGGAGTCGCTATTTCCACATTCCTTATAATAGAATCACCAATTATTAGGGCTCTTTCAACATGATTCCCAGTGGGTGCATCACTGAGTGGGGAGAATAGATCGGAAACCCTAACAGGAATGGGAGTGTGGTGTCACTTTGCAGAGCGAGTACGCCACCGAGATGTCACCCAAACGCCCTGCTGTGGGGGCTCTACAGCCGGAACCAAATTGTGTGTGTGTTGCTCTCTGTACTGCCCTCACCGAAACAATATCTACTGGCTTCTCTTTCTCAATGTCCTCCATTAGCGTTCTGATGCATGTCTCTAACTCATTAACCTTCTAAATTAGCCTGACTAATTCATTACATTTATCACATATGAATCCCTCACTGCTGACGGAAGAAGCTATTGTGGAGATGCAATGCAGGAAGAAACAACATGAGTGGATGCCATGACTTACCACAATTGATTGTTGTTGTTGTTCCTGAGTGGTGAGGGTTTGAAATCGATGTGAATCCCTCACACAATTGTTTGTTGTTATGGTTGTTCTTGATATGCAATGCTTTGAGATCGATGCAATAATCCGTGTAACACAGAGGAGAAAAATGGGTGCGCGCTGTAAAATGCATTAAGTTTAAACATGATAAAAATTGAACGCGGATGCACGTGGAAAATGTACACAGTTGAATCACGATAAGAGAATAATCTGAAAAATGGCATATGTTAAGGATTAAAAGTTGAAAACAGACAGATATGTGATGCTAAAAAAGCTAGCAGGCTACAAACAAAGACTCGAGCTTTAAAATACAGGTAAAGGTAAATACACACAGATGAAACAGTAGAAAAGCGGAAAAACCTGAAACATGCGGTAAAATGACAAAGACGTATGAGAATAAACAACAACGTATGAGAATAAGAATAAGCAATGCTAAGCAGGCTACAAACACTTATGCAGCATGCAGTCAACAACAGGAAGTCCAGTAAGAAAAAATAAACTTAAAATAAAATAAGCTCTGAAAAAGCCTAAACATCTTATGCAGTAGAGCTTCTCAAGTAAATTTATTTTTAAGATTAATTAGATTTTTATTTTACAAATTCTGAGCAATATTTTTTCATTACATCTTTGCATTAATATAAAAGGTCTTACTAGAGGGGGGAAAAAGATCAAACATGGATTTTCTTGATAGAATTAATTATAAAATATAACTGCGACTGGTAACATGGTGCATCTATTAGCTAGAATTGCTATTGTTCCGTGAAATAATGCTAAATGTTCACATTGCAATTTACACAAGGAACTATTTCTAATGCTCCAAACCCCAGAGAGTGTACACAACAACATCTTCCGATCATTTGTGGATTCTGTTCATAGAATAAGGTAGAAAATCAATTCTTTGTAGCTTTATATGATGCTACAGGCTACATTGGTTAGTTGGTTAGTTATTGTTGTAAAAATACCCAAACCACATAAAAAATTTACAAACCATTTACATTTTACATTTATGCATTTGGCAGACGCTTTTATCCAAAGCGACTTACAGAGCCCTTATTACAGGGACAATCCCCCCGGAGCAACCTGGAGTTAAGTGCCTTGCTTAAGGGCACAATGGTGGTGGACGTGGGGTTTGAACCAGCGACCTTCTGATTAGCAGCCCTGTGCTCTAGCCACTACGCCACCACTCCACATTTAGCCTTGTAATCGTGTGTTTATTTGATTTTTATTTAATTTAGTGTTTCTAACTCTTTTATTGTTGCTATATATTTGCAGCCTTTTTTTTAAATCCCCTTTTCTCCCAATTTGGAATGCCTAATTCCCACTACTTAGTAGTTCCTCGCAGTGGTGCGGTTACTCTTCTCAATCCAGGGGGTGGAAGACATGTCTCAGTTGCCTCCGCTTCTGAGACAGTTAATCCACACAATTTAACATGCGTCTCATTGAGAGTGAGAACCACTAATCGTTACCACGAGGAGGATACCCCATGTGACTCTACCCTCCCTAGCAACTGAGCCAATTTGGTTGCTTAGGAGACCTGGCTAAAGTTACTAAGCACACCCTGGATTCCCTGAACTCGCAACTCCAGGGGTGGTAGTCAGCATCGATACTCGCTGAGCTACCTAGGCCCCATTACTATAGATTAGTAAAGTCCAGTTCATGAAAAAATCATTCTTTTGAACCAGATCTGTTTAGTGAACGAGTTGAACCAGTTCACTAAATCGGACTGAATCATTTGAAACAGTTTGCGCCTCAAGTCAACGCTGATCCACAAGTTACTCTATCTTAAAGGAAAATATTTTAAATTAATTTTACGTTTAAAATGGGTACTGCAGTCCAAATTCAAAATATTGGAGAGAGTTGTCTCCCCCGCCCCCTCCTCCCCAGACTCAAAATTGATGCGGGTTGCCAGGTTGAGGACACGCAACAGGAATGAGCAAACTGAAAATGGCAAGTGACGAGCCTTACACTGTAAGTTGATCAGCTAAAGTAATTGCAATGTTTTTATTAGTTTGCAAATTATAAACCAGCTGAAGTTGATTTTTTATAACTCCGTCAAACAGTACTCTGACTAATTACTAGATGTATTGCTGGCTTCCATGGTTGCTGGGTGCTGCTGTGTTTGCCCACTAACTTGTTTCAAATCTGACAACACGGGATGTTGAAATACTATAGGGAAATGGGCAGTGGGCGGGATCACGCAGGCCAAAACACAACAGAAATTCTGTTTCCGTCAGCAGCTCTCGAATCAGCAGTTCCTGAGTCAACAACACACAAAATCTTTCGCAGCAGTTCTCGAAGCAGCAGTACACTGATTCAGGGAGAGCAGCTCGAGTTAACAGTAGAGATGGGCATTTTGGTAATTTTGTCTACTCAAGTACTCTGACTAATTACTCAAGTACTTGTCGAGTACTCAAGGGGCAATTAAATGTTCATAACTGCATATATAATAACATGTCTGACAAACGTCTATGGCTGCTGCATTGCATCTTGTTGTTCCAGTGTATTGTCTATTTATTATTATAGGCTGTTATAAAATAGTATGTTACAAAATGTACAAAAGATTGCATAATCAAAATATAATGCATCATATTTTGTCATTGTGATAAGATTTGCTGCCCAACTCTGAAAGAATGTGCACAACGCGCATATGTCTGTTTTTCCTGCGGGTTACCATAGTAATCTTAGTGCGCACCATTTTTGTAGTGACTGTCTGAACAGTATATTTTCAAATAACAGGAGATGCCATAATCATTGCGTTTTAATATGTGTGGTAAGTTGAAGTTCAGTTTTGAAGATGCTGCATTGTGTTCCATTTAACTACTAACTTACTGTTTGAAACACTCGCCAGCTGTACACGCGCTGTGGGTGTCCAAATGTTTGCTCTTGTGAGGAAAGTCGCGATGCTCTGTATTGTTGTTGCTGTGATTCATGAAGCGTTCCATTCAACTCTGAGAGTCTGAATTTCCACCTTCCAACTGAAAGTGCAACGGAATGACACTTTAAATCAGATATCTAACTTGGAAACGAGCGGAAACCTGCATTTGTTTCGTCGAGATGCAGGTGTGTGTTAACTCATGCAGGGCAGGGAGGTTTAATCAATGACAATCATTCACTTTTATTAAATAATATTAATTAACGAGTCAAAGTTCTTACATTAAATGATAATAAAGCCTGTTTAGAATACGTTTTATCAAACGTTTTACAGAGACAGGTTTTCAAAACATGGTTAATTACACTCTCTTTGTTTTGATTATTGTAAAGATAGCATTGCAGCATCGTATCAGTTTGTTTGCCATGAAAAGTATCTGATAATCAATGTACCCCTCAAAGTCACCATAATCAATCTCAATCTCAAAATTAAAAATAAGCTCCCTCTTTGACACTTTTGTGTTTAGTTTAGTCAACAGTACACTGAACTGAGAATTGCCTCTTTTAGATATAATACTGCTGATCAACAAGAGTGAACAGAGAACTTGAAATAGGGGGCAAAACTTTTCAGTCGAGAGATGCAAATTAACTTTTGAGTATTGTGAATGCAGATTGTATTTGAAGTTGTTATGAGCTGGATCATGGTTTCTGTAAAAAAAAAAAAAAAAAAAAAAAAGGTTAAGACTAGTTCCCTGTCAAAGACGCGATAGAGCCTGTCCCTCCAACCAAGATAAAGGGTTTCTACAGCCCTTACTTCATCGTACCCAAGAAAGGCGGCGACTTACGACCAAACTTGGACTTGCGAGTTTTCAACCGGGCCTTGCACAAACTCCCGTTCAAAATGCTCACGCAAAAACACATTTTAACTTGCGTCCGGCATCTAGATTGGTTTGCAGCGGTAGACCTGAAGGACCCATACTTCCACGTCCCAATATTGCCTCGACATCGACCATTCCTACGGTTCGCGTTCGATGGCCAGGCGTATCAGTACAAGGTCCTCCCCTTCGAAATGTCCCTGTCCCCTTACGTCTTTACGAAGGTCGCAGAGGCAGCCCTTGCCCCGCTTCGGGAAGCAGGCATCCGCATACTCAACTACCTCGATGACTGGCTCATCATGGCCCACTCCCGAGAGTTACTATGCGCCCACAGGGACCAGGTGCTCAGGCATCTCAGCCATTTAGGGCTTCAGGTCAACTGGGAAAAGAGCAAGCTCGCCCCGGTTCAGAGCATCTCTTTCCTCAGCATGGAGTTAGACTCAGTCTCAATGTCAGCGCGCCTCACCAACGAGCACGCACAGTCAGTGCTGAAATGCCTCGCCACCTTCAGAGAGGTGCTGTGCAAGGTCAAGGAGGACGAGGAACAAGTCACTCTAGTGGCCCCCTATTAGCCCACTCGGACTTGGTTCTCAGATCTCGTCCTCCTCGTGACAGCCCCTCCCTGGCGAATTCCCCTGAGGAAGGATCTTCTTTCTCAGGGACAGGGCACGCTCTGGCATCCGCACCCAGACCTCTGGAACCTCCATGTCTGGCCCCTGGACAGATGCGGAAGATCTAGCTGATCTACAACCTGCCATCGTAGACACGATCATCCAAGCCAGAGCCCCCTCTACCAGGCAACTTTACGCCCTGAAGTGGCGCTTGTTCGCGAATTGGTGTTCTTCCCGGGCTGAAGACCCACAGAGGTGTGCAGTTAGGTCAGTGCCCTCATTCCTGCAGGAGAGGTTGGAGAGGAGGCTGTCCCACTTCACCTTGAAGGTGTATGTAGCCGCTATCGCGGCCCACCACGACACAGTAGACGGCAAGTCTTTGGGTAAGCATGACTGAATTATCAGGTTCCTAAGAGGTGCCCGGAGGTTAAATCCCACCCGGCCAAGCCTGTTCCACTCCTAGGATCTCTCAGTGATCCTCTAGGGCCTTCAGAAACCCTCCTTCGAGCCACTAGAATCAGCTGTACTCAGGGCCCTCTCCCTGAAGATGGCCCTCCTGATCACGCTTGCCTCCATCAAGAGGGTCGGGGACCTGCAAGCGTTCTCTGTCAGCGACACTTGCCTGGAGTTCGGTCCGGCAGGCACTCATGTGATCCAAAGACCGCGACCGGGCTATGTGCCCAAGGTTCCTACCACTCCCTTCAGGGACCAGGTAGTGAAGCTGCATGCACTGCACTGGGAGGAGGGAGGCCCAACCCCTTCGTTGCTGTGTCCAGTACGTGCTTTGCGTATCTACTTGGACCGCAGGCAGAGCTTTAGACGTTCTGAGCAGCGCTTTGTCTGCTTTGGCGGACAGCGGAAAGGGAACGCTGTCTCCAAACAGAGGCTTTCCCACTGGGTAGTTGACGCCATTACCCCACCCCCCCTTGCGGGTCCGTGCACACTCAACAAGAAGTTTTAACGGTGGTATTTGCAATTAGATCATAGTAACCAAAGGTAAAACTAAAACTATGATTATATGGACAGTAACCATAAAACAAGAAAACCCATCCAGAAATTAAATTGTATTCCCTCACTACACCGATATAATGATATAAGTTCATGGTAAATCGTTTTTAATATCTGTGATTAATCTGTGAAAAATCCCTATTCAGAGAATCTATCTATCTATCTATCTTTAATTGTAATTATATATTTTTTGCTAACTGAATCATTAAAATTTTTTGCTATAATTATGTATAATTATTTATTGAAAAAAATATGTAGATCTAAAGATTATATTGTAATGATTTAATTCAAAACAGTTTCAAGGATTCACGAAATACCTTGGTGTTAAAATAGACTATAATCATACTGTTGACATCTACTCATTCACTGTATTGATGCAAGAATTAAGTTTTGTAAAATCCCTATCAGTTCAAAGAAGACAAAAACGGCTACATTTACACAGCATCATATGAACTTGATGTGACAAAATCAATCTCTAAATTGCAAATTCAGGTTACATTCACCCATCACTCCATTTTAAAGGCGAGACACGAGTATTGCGAGCCCAGCCAGGTGTGGCGTAGCACGCCATGACAGGCCTCAGCACGAGCAGAACAAAGCATAGCGTGGCATGGCTGACGAACTCCCCCCAAAGCAGTTGAAGTTGTGAGGGGAATTATTTTAGGTACCATCAATGTTTCTCAGTTATCCAGTTGTAAAGTTTGTCACAATAAAGACTCAAGGGGAAAACTGTAGTTGAATTTATTGTGGAGCAGCAGTGTCTGGAAATTATTCTAAACAATTTTGAAGCAATTCAGGTAAATATAAGAGGACTATTTTAAAATCTGTGGTAAAATATTTTGTAAACACTTCCTGTATTAAATATATGAAAATAATTAATCATGACGATTCTTATTATTTTAAAATATATTTTATTGTCACACTACATGTATTTACCACAATACAAACAACTGCAATACAATGGGCCAGTAAAGGGTGTGTTTGTATGATAAGTGTGTGCTTTGTGGAAGTCAGGAACAATCTAAAGACAGTCTGTTGAAGCTGGTGTGGTGCGAAGCAAAGCCCAGATGACATAGTCTCCAAGATGTGGGCAGAGACTGTTGAAATTACAAAATGGTTGAATTTCCTTATGGGGTTGTTTTGCAGTAAAAACTCACAAATCATCATTATATACATTTTAAATGCAATTACATGTAAAGATTTAATGCATAAAAACTGAATATACAGTTACTGTATATAATTTAAATTTGTATATCAGTAAAAACATTTATGAACACTTTCAGCATTCAAGTGTTCAACATATATTGCCATTTTCAGATTCGTAGCCTGCTGTATTAATAGCACTTCAAAGTCTAATCACATTTCATTACATAACTAATGGGGATTTTAAGTAAATGTTAGGGATTATTTGTATAAATGTGTGTTTTTGTGTCTTCTTCTCAGAACGCAGGGTGAAGATTAAATGCAAGCTGTGATGTATGTGTGTTGTCTGCAGTGTTTAGAAGGATACACCGTTAATATGTAGATTATACAAACAGCTGCTGTACATTAGGAAATGTTGCGACTGCTTCAGACTTTTCAAGCATTTGTTTTGCCGCTGTCAAACATGAAGGAAAGAGATGGGATTCCCATAATAAATTGATAACTTCATCTCTGTGTGCGCTATTGTAGGTCATGTGATATTGTACGACAGTGGAGAAGTACATAAATTAGCGCTGATAAAAGAGTCCGACTGAGTGGTCTAGTGGTAATTAATCCACCCATTGCAATACATGTCAATCAGATGCCATTGCATCTACAATACACACTGCTCTCTCCCACCTGGAAAAAAGGAACACATATGTGAGAATGCTGTTTGTAGACTACAGCTCAGCATTCAACACCATAGTGCCCTCCAAGCTTGATGAGAAACTCCGGGCTCTGGGCTTAAACAGCTCGCTGTGCAGCTGGATCCTGGATTTCCTGTCAGGCAGACGTCAGGTGGTTAGAATGGGCAGCAACATCTCCTCATCACTGACCCTCAACACTGGAGCTCCACAGGGCTGTGTTCTCAGCCCACTCCTGTATTCCCTGTACACACATGACTGTGTGGCGACACATAGCTCCAATGCCATCATTAAGTTTGCTGACGATACGACGGTGGTAGGTCTGATCACTGACAATGATGAAACAGCCTACAGAGAGGAGGTGCACACTCTGACACGCTGGTGTCAGGAGCACAACCTCTCCCTCAACGTCAGTAAAACCAAGGAGCTTGTGGTGGACTTCAGGAAGAAAGACAGAGAACACAGCCCCATCACCATTAATGGAGCACCGGTGGAGAGAGTCAGCAGCTTCAAGTTCCTCGGTGTCCACATTACTGAGGAACTCACATGGTCCGTCCACACTGAGGCCGTTGCGAAGAAGGCTCACCAGCGCCTCTTCTTCCTGAGACGGCTGAGGAAGTTTGGAATGAACCACCACATCCTCACACGGTTCTACACCAGCACCGTAGAGAGCATCCTGACTGGCTGCATCACCGCCTGGTACGGCAATAGCACCGCCCATAACCGCAAAGACCTGCAAAGGGTGGTGCGAACTGCCAGACACATCATCGGAGGTGAGCTTCCCTCCCTCCAGGATATATATAACAGACGGTGTGTGAATAAAGCTCGGAGGATCATCAGAGACTCCAGCCACCCGAGACATGGGCTGCTCTCACTGCTTCCATCAGGCAGGCGGTATCGCAGCATCAGGACCCGCACCACCCGACTACATGACAGCTTCTTCCCACAAGCAATAAGACTTTTGAACACATGATCTCTCACGATCAACAATCAGCACTGCACTTTATTAATCATCACTCTGTCAATATATTCTCCCAATTCAGTTAGTGTATATATATATTTATACCCTTATCTAGTGTATGTGTACTCTACATTGTGTGTATTGTGTACATTTGTTATGTAAATTGTTGTGTAAGTATGTGTACATTTGTTATGTAAATTGTTTTGTGTAAATATGTTGTTATTGTAAAGTGGTTTATGTCTTGTCACTGTCATTACTGCAATGTTGCTCGGAACTGCACACAAGACTTTCACCTACTGTTGCACTCGTGTACACAGTAGTGTGACAATAAAGTGATTTGATTTGATTGATTGATTTGATGTTAAAGGTTCTAATCCATCCAAATAAAACCAGGGCTCAACGCTAAGGATTTTTTCTACTGGACCGGTTTGGCCAATGCTTCAGAGTTTTACTGGCCCTGACAACATTTTGACTGGCCCAACACAAAAATGACAAATAACTGTTTTTACCATCATGAATATAAAAAATATGTCGGAAGATAAATATTTTGGGTAGCTCAGCAAGTAAAGACGCTGACTACCACCCCTGGAGTAACGAGTTCGAATCCAGGGCGTGCTGAGTGACTCCAGCCAAGTCTCTTTTGAGTTACCCTGCTGCTCACACTTTGGCAAAAAAAAGAAAAGCTATTGTGCAAAGAGTAACCTTATTTATATATGAACAAAATGCTGATACTTATTAATAATCATTAGGAAAGTTTTCTGATTATCGATGCATGAAAAAAAGCATTGATCACAAGCCTAGTGTAAATACTGCAATTTTTAAATACTTATGAATCCTTGTAATTCTTACCAAAAAAGTAAACAAACAAACTGAATAACTACTATTTTTCACAATTTCTTAAGATTCGCTATTGAATCATTGTAAAAGCAAAATTAGGACATATTAAATATTTGTGATGTCTTACTCACAGAGATGCCTGTATCCTTATTGAGTATGACCTGTAATAGATGAGGGGGCAGAATGGGGGGCGATTTTAATTTCTCCTCCTGTTTGGCTAGATAAGCATTCTGATGGTACGGTCCAGGAGGAGAGCTGGACAGGTCTGTAATCAACAAGGAAAAAGTGTCGCAACAACAGATGTCTGACCATTTCTAAAATTACTGATGCATTATGACATGTTATGCACTATGCAATTTAAGTTTTTCCCTCTCTTTCACAAAGACATTACAGAAATTGTTGCACACACCTGACATGTCAGAGCACTTCTGGGAATCAACCATGAGAGCATCGAACACCTCAAAGTCAGTCTTCTTCACCTGGATGATGTTGTTGACCGTGCCAAGCTGGTTGGTCACCACAGGCTGGGGAGACAACATTTCAAAACTATGTTGATTCATCATTTTGAAAATACAAACTAATTGGTGATAACAACTGATGTCTCAATCACCTCTTTTGGGTCATGTGTCCATTGTCCATCCACAAAGAACTTGTACTGGTGCGCACCCTCAGGCAAATCCACAATTGCCACAAAGTTGTTTTGACTATCAAAGAAACACAGGTAAATCTTGAATGTCAAAGCTTCCTTTATGAGAATAAAGATTCTCTTTAATACATTTTCTGTGTGACTGTATATAAGTACAATTCATTCTGTAATCTTCAGGTTATCTTTACACACCTCCTAATCAAAGGAATCTTGTTGGCCCAATTGTTAAAAGAGCCAGAGACAAAGACTTCCTTCCCAGCTCCAGTCCACCTAAATACGGTGGGTCGATCCAAAGCGGCATCCTTTTCATTGGTTTCCAGGTCTGGTCTCCATTCAATGAACTCCTCTTTTTCTAACTGTGCCTAATAAAAGGTTGCAGGTAGTAGATTAAAGTAGATTAAATCTAAATCATGATATCATCATAAAGTGAACTGATAATTGGTCAATTAATTCAAACCAATGCCAACCCACACACCTTGATGTCTTCGCCATGAAAAATATCAGCATCCTCAGGGCTGTCTATCAGGATTTTAGGACGATCTCCCTCCTTGGTTCCTCGGCTGTCTCTTCGGTGGGCCTTGTCCTGGCCCATGCCTGCCCTCTCACTGCTTGTGTTCCCCATAGTGCTTTTAAAGAGCCTAGCCAGAGGTCACAGGGTTGAGAGGCCAGCTGGATGGACTTGGAATTGCTCTGAAACCACACACAACCAGGGGTGTTTTGCGCTCTCTCTCATGCACCAGTCAGTTCCTCACCCATTGCTGTAAACTCACACACTTATAGATATATGCACTGGAGTATTCGTCCGTTATTTGGTTGAGGTCGACAACAAATCTTTGAGGTAAGTAACATTAACTCAGCCCTCTACATTGTGTATAAATCACTCACATATGCGAGTAAATTACTCACTGTGCGACCAAGAAACTTCTGTTATTAGCCACTGGCAACAAGTAAAGTGAGGCATAATAAAATGATGCCGCACTTTCAATGATGAAATTAATAGAGATGTGTTTTTGAACACCGAGTCTTTTACTGAATACAAACAGTTGAAGCTGGATTCAGCCTCGTCTTTCCCTGCATGCTATCTGATGAGGAAAAAGCACTTGTGTCATTCAGTTGTGAAGATGAATCACTTCTCAAGCGTTCTGATGTGCACGCCGTCTACAGAGACTTTCACCAAACTCCCATGAAAAATAAACAAGGTATAAACATATTCATTTTGTGAACGCAAAGGACTCCAGTTTCAATTAACGGCCATGTAATGCAAATGGGGTTTATTCACGCAGTGCAGCAGTGAGACAGAGGAGATGTCCTGCTCTTTTTCTGTGGAGATGATCAAATGCAAGAAACACAATCTCAAAGGCTTCCTTCATGAGAAATAAGGGCTTGTGAGTTAATCAGAGAGCCTTAAAATAATGTGTGAAAGTGAAGAATTTAAGGCAGAAATATTTTATTATTGTACAAAACAATATAATATAATATAATATAATATAATAGCTATACAGGTTGGCTGGGTCATTGGTAGTTTGTATGGTAATTAATCGTCATAATCGTGAAACACCTAAAACAAGCAATTAATCATCATAATCACAATGATTTGTTTGAAAATTTATTGTCAGCCCCTAATTTCCATTATTAGGTTCCCACCTCGTGAATTGTTTTGTTAATAATATGTATGAAATTTCAAACAGTGACAACAGCTTGTCTCATTAGTAAAAATGCCAATTCGTGACATCATAAAAATTGATAGAATGTCAAATTTATTAAAAGATAAAAAGCTGACTCTGACATCTCTAGTTTGTACCCTGCTTTTCAGAATAGTTAGAGCATGAAATTGTTAAAGCTACAGTAGGTAGTATTTATTCATTGAAAACATTTTTTCTATATAAACATGGTGTCTTGTTAAATGAGGCCCTGTGAGAGATTAGTTAGCACCACAGACTCTAGCTCTGAGTGAAGAATGTGGGTTGGGTAGTGTCAATCCAGCAAAATTTTAGCCAATTGCTTTTGGCAAGACAGGCCTTGGCTCTGTTTGTGAACAGCTGTCAATTAAAACCTGGCTGGGGGTGAAGAGCATCATGTATATAGGGAAGAATTGGGGGCACTGTTTCTCAATTCAATTTATTTAAAAGTTGCCTACTGCAACTTTAAGAGTACAAAACTGTTTACAGGAGCACAACACTAGCCTCTTTATTTTGCTCTCAAAGTGCACCAGATGGAAGTATTTAACTTTAAAATGTAGAAAAGTTTCTTATGGGGGAGCAGGCTCCCCCAACCCCCCCTAGAGGGTCGGAGGTCCTCCCCCCATAGTCTCACAAAATCCCATGGGAGACACTGCAATCGCATGTGAATAAATGCAAATATACCCTAAAAACACCCAGTAAAGACTGCCGTAGACTACCTGCAAGGTTAGAGAATAGTTGTCCAATTTTCATGTGTGGATGGACTAAGGAATAAGGAATAGTTCACGCAAAATTCATAATTATGTATTTGTCTCTTCCTATAGTCTTTGGGCCAGTATTGATTGCAAAATATGCACCTCTTCTGTGGCTAATACTAATTTCATAATGATCCTTACTCCATCAAGTCAAGCAGCAGAAGTTAAGTGACAGTGTGCAAATACTATTGGTCCATTTTAGGGTGAACAAAATATGCAAGACTAGTCTTACATGTCACTGTTTATAACACGTGGCGTTCATCCTTTGTTGGGCCGCTTTAAAAAAAATGGGGGACATAATTTTTTCTCCAGGCACCACTACACCACTGCACACAACAATATCCATAAGTGATACTTTTTAAACCACAATGTAGCCAAAAGGTGTAGATGCTATTCTTGTGCTGACTTGCAAGTACTGGTATTCCTTCGAGATGTGAAAATCTAATTAACAAAACCTTGCTCAACACTACAACGTTTAAAATAACCTTGACAGCTCCATTAATTTAACTGCTCATTCAACAACTGCTGCCTCTGGCGCAATTGCTGTATTTTTCCAAATGTTTTTTTAGGAAACCTTTCTGCACTGCAAGGTCACAGGATAACGCTTTTAAGTGTTCTAGAACTTCACGTAGCAAACTATATTGAGATAAAAAAAAAAATCTCAAACTTATATTGATTACTGTCAAACTGACTGCCCGCCGACAATTATTATTGTTATTATTAATATGTATTCACTGTTTATAGAGACTATAACGTTGTCACGGAGACAGGTGTTGTGTCGTTACGCCTATTCAAATGATATTTTTTAGGGAATGGAGACATTTGCTGCTTGTCATCTAACAAAAATATCGCTTACAGCACCTTTAATATAAATAACGTTACGCTACCGCGCACTGGAGACAGCAGAGACTGCGGTTTTATTATCGCTTGAAATCATGCAAACCTCACAAAATCACATATTTAATTCAGAAAATAATTACAATCTTGCTGTATGTTGTTCATACTAGGAACACAACTTACATCCCCCTTTTGCGCTGTAATGTATGAATGCGTGAGCGCTCCTTGTCCTCGGCAACAGCTATTTCGTCATTTTTCATTCACGTTGCCTAACGTCAAAACTAAAACATCCTCGCGCCACTCCACCCACTTCACAAGCTCAAGACCCCTTACGGTAGCTCCACTGCGCATGCGCGACTGTAAAAGCAATCGATCCTCTGCGCATGTGCATATGTAACATCAATGACCGCTAGAGGGAGACACAAGCATAGGCGAGTCGGCGTCGTTGATAACCCAAATTCGTTCCAAACGTTTTGTGCTGCAGTTAAAGAACACCCTATAAAATTGTGCACATGTGAGTGCTGCAATATATCCAAGTTTTATATAAAATTTTAGCTTGGTTTCACATTGTTTAAAACAAGGCATTCCTTATTGTCAAGCGTGTAAGGTCTCATAATGGCCACTGGATGTAGACAGTTCGCCATTATTTAGCAGCCAACATTTAGTACCAGTATCAAATGAATAAGTCGAAGACGAGATTGGGGCTTGAGGAAATATATATATTATTTTGATTGACTCCAGTGTCATTTCACCATCATGTCTTACTTAAATTTAATATTAAGTCTTTATGTGCGGAGTCCCAGAGCCCCCAATAATGAATAAGTAAGAATAATAATATAAATGTATTTTAACTAGCCTAATAAAACCCCAGCAGACAGATATTATTGAAGCTTTAACCCACTTTTTTATTACAAAGCAGGTCTATGTGTTTCAGTAAAGTGTCCGGTATCGAATATAGTCTCAAGCATAAATACGTTACAGAATTTACAATAAAACAAATGTTGCCAAAGCAGTGGTGAGACCCCAATAAGAGATTTTTAGAGGGACGTTTATTATCATGCTATCAAGACAAAATTGTAATTATAATCAGTTTGCAATTTTGCATAAGATTAAGGTACACTTAATGTACACATCATTTTTTGTATATGTCATCTTGGACTGACACTTAGCGGTGTTATTCATGCTTGCGCTGTCTTTGATTTTTAATGGGAATGACAACAAGGCTGTGAGGGATAGACTTACAGTCTCTTTAATGGACCTTACTGCAGTTTTAAGTGTTTTTTGGATCGTTTTGCGAACAAAACAATGACAAAATATCTGTCCAAGAACATTCAGAATACAAAGAACTCCAGACAATATGAGTTTTTGAAAATCAGATGTGATCTATGTGTTTTATACAGCTTTATACCTTTCATGCCATTGAACAGATGGTAAGCCTATCCCTCACAGCTTTGTTGTCATTCCCATTAAAAATCAAAGATGGCCCTAGCGTGACTAAGGTCTATTGAGGGATAAACGATGAGGGTTTCAGCTATCCGTCAGTATTTGTCATGACTGTGATGACGGCTGCTGTAAATCTATGTGGAGAGTGAAGGGCCCTGACGAGTGCCGAGGGAAGTGACTGAGCACATCATCATATAATATTCATGGTGATATTCATGTTAATGACTCAAATGTAAGGATTTAGATCCAAATTATACAATGTGAAGAGACCTGTGGGGCTGGAATAGAACCAAACTTTTCGGTTTAAAATGCTTAGACCTTTTTCACGCAGCTTATATTGTTTTTGCCATTGAAGAGACTGTAAGTCTCTCCCTCACAGTCTCATTGTCATCCCCATTATAAGGTCTATACTTTTTATTTACCAATGCCATTGTCGACATTTCACACTCAGCCAGGATTCATTTAATCCATGAGTGAAAGTGTCCAATAACAGGACGGTTGCTGAAAAAGAGCAGTCGAATTTGTCTGGTCATGTGATTCTAATATAGCCGCCCCCATGAGGTGACCATCTCCATGTTCTGTAGAATAAAATATTAAAAGATTTCTAATATGACCAGAGTCTTCATCTCATGTAACTGCCAGGGGGGATTTCGAGGGTGGCTGGCATTCTCTGATTACATTTTAAGTGAACGAAAAGGATATTTATTTTTTATCTTTTATCCACTGAATAGCCTCCTACGAGTTACGCACATAAAAGTAGTGGGATCTATTGCGTTTGTGGTTGCTTAACAATGTTCTAAACTGAGAGGTCTAAAACATTCTGCAGTTTTCTTTAAACTTTCTTTAACCTTTAATAGGTAAATTTAAAAGGTTTGTGTGACTGCGCCCCATGTGTAGGTTCCTACACATTGTATCTTTAATTTGGACGGAATTGCAGTGGTAATTCTCTCCAAGCTCAAATTCTGTTGAATGAAAGGTCTTTTATGCATATATAATTCATGAATGTGGTTCAGTGACCTTTCACCCCCTCCACCCCATTAGGGTCTCCCCAGTGAATCTCAGTCATTTCCTCCACTGGAAATTGCTCATGATTTTATACATAAAACAAAAAAAGAGAAGTAAAAAAAAGTACAACTTTTGAAATGAGGAAAACAGTTACACAGTGCACAAGTATGTTTTTAGAGTTATTAAAATGACAGTGTAGTCTCTCAGACTCCAGTAATAACACGCAAGTTAAATAACAACATTATATGTGAGGAGATACTTATCGAAAATAATTACTTCCTAGTTGGTAACCTTACAAAATATACTCTGGTGTTACTATGGTACAGTGACAGTATTAGAGAGTAAAAACATGGCACTAAATGATTACCGTATTCATGTATATGTTATTTACATGGTACTCCAAGGTACTTCAAAGAATCTTATGGTACTTGTCAAATAAACATGTTAGTACCATACTGGGGTTTTTTTTTGGTACTTTTTCCATAGTGTGATTTTTGCATGATTTGTGTCCTTCTTAGGAGAGGTCTATGTGTTTTTGAGTAAGATTACATATTTCTCTCATAAGATTGCTCTTAGATTAATATGTGTGAGGAATTCTAGGAGTGCATGTAGATGTGAATGTGAGTTCTTATGCTGTTAATGCTCTGCCTCAGTCACAGTGTGTCATCAGATTAATTTTGTGTTTCATGCAAAGTGCAATTACACCCCCACTGGCTTTCCCTCTGTCATAGTCAGTGTTATAGACCAACAACCTCTCTCTCTCTCTCTCTCTCTCTCTCTCTCTCACTCTCTCTCTCTCTCTCTCTCACCCACTTAAACATTGAAAGTGACAATGCTGTTGCATTTAAAGGGAACATCTGAGTAGTGCAAGATCAAGAATGTGTAACACATCTTTTAGCTTTTTCTAAACCAAAGATTTGAATATGTTGATTTGTAAGTCTGGGTAGAGCAGTTGCCCTACAATATGACAGGTTACATTTGAATATTAGAATTTGCATTTGGGATATTCTTCAAGTCTTTATCCTATTAGACAGAACACAGTTTTGCACAGAAAAAAAGACAGAGAAAGACAGGGTAAAATATTATGTAAAAAATTACACAAGTATGCAGACTGACATATACATGTTTGATCAAACCAATAGGACTTCAAAGCCTGGAAATATATCATTTTGAAGGGGGAAAAAATATCTTCATTTTATGTCAGTCAGGGTTTCGTTTTTTTGTTAATCTTCAATGCCTGACAATTCCCATAAGCACAACAACGTTCTTTTCAAAGGCACTTGTTTGAAAAGCTCCATTTAATTTTAGAGATGGAATTTTGCTATTGAAACCGTATACTCACTGTCCCAGTAATTTTATGGATCTTCAGTGGATGGATTGTCTTTAGTAGACAGCCTCAAGCTTGCAAACTTGCAAAGAGCATTTCAAGAGTTTCATGAGAAGCCTATATAATTATTTACAATATTTAGTATGGTGACCTAGCATTACCTCAGTACAGATTCCTTTGTTCAGGCCATAAATCACTTAACAGGTTTTAATGAACTTATAAGACCCTATCTAATAAGACACATTTTGCTCTGGCAAATGGTATGATGCAATTTCTGTGAAAGACATTTATAGACAGGAGTGTGAGACACTGAATTCATAATTAGTATTTGAATGTAAAGATTATTTTTGAGGTTACAGCATCATATTGCCATGAGTAAAAGAGGTCAGAGAAGTGCATTATGCTGAAAATGCTTAATATTTAATTAAATATGCTTTTAAAAATAGAAACAAAGATGTCAGCCTAGACCCCCAGAATCGTAGACTCCGTCATGTCTCTTGCTCTGTCTGATGTGTATTTTTGTTAGCGTGTGTACGTGACACTAAAGGTAATATTAAAACCAAACTGGATATAAAATATATACAGAATGTATGCATCGATAGATCTGTTGTGAGCATTCTCAGAGATTATATATTGTTGTTGTGTGAATCTCATGAAAAACATGTCCAAGGTCATGCTTAACATGAAGAAAAATGTATTTTGAATAAATTCATGAAGCTTTTTTGTTGGATTTTTGCATCAGAAAGAGTGAGTTTATTTTCAGAACAATTAAGCCCAAAGTATACTTTTACAGTTGTTACGTGTGTACTAGCATATGTGTACAGGGCGAGTGACATACATTAAGCGCATGCTATTTTGAAAGAATATAGCGTTTGACTGGACACATATACTAGCATACGTGTAAAAACAAGTATTTAGATTTTACCTCCCATACTTTAATGTCATCAGGATGTTTTAGGTTTACTTGCATAAGACAAGTTCATTTCTTTGGGACCATTCACACATGACACATGACAGATGCAGCACAGAGGAATGGAATAGAATAGGGGTCTCGAGATGAGTTAAAAATACAGCGCTCATGGCACTAGACACAAAAAACTAATGTTCCACAAATTTGATACAAATATGTGTGTGTGTGTGTGTGTGTGTGTGTGTGTGTGTGTGCGTGTGCGTGTGCGTGTGCGTGTGTGTGTGTGTTTGCAGAACATAATTTAATATTTTTAAAAGAATATTTCTGCTCTCTAGGTCCTGACAATTGAAGTAAATGAGTGGCAAAATTTTTAAGCCAAAATCCACATAAAGGCATCATAAAAGTAATCCATATGATTCCAGTGGTAAAATATTTGTGGTCAGACACAATGTGATAGGTGTGGGTGAGAAAAATATTAATATTTAAGTACTTTTTATCAAAAATTCTCCTCTCTGCCCAGTAGGGGGTGATGTGCAAGAAGAATGTGAATCACCAAAAACAGAAGAAGAAGAATTGGAGATTAACTGAGCAGGGAGGAGAATTTATAGCAGTGACATGCAAAGACCTTAGCAGGGAAAGGGGCTGAAGGAAATGGTGAGAGTGGGAAGAGAAATCGGTCCATGACCAAAAGGGCACCTTTAGAATTGTGAAGGGCACATTTAGGTTTGTGAACGAAAAGGGGTAGGGGCTTGTGCCCCTGTAGACCCCATTCTGTGCACATCAGTGATTTATAGTAAAAAAAAAACTTCAATATTTATCTGTTTCTCATACACACCTATAACATTGCTTCTGAAGATATTGATTTAACCACTGGAATCATCTGGAGTACCTTTATGTTGCCCTTATGTGGATTTTGGAGCTTCAAAATTTTGGCACCCATCACTTGCATTGCATGGAACTACAGAGCTGAAATATTCTGCAAAAAAATCTTCATTTGTGTTCAGCAGATGAAAGAAAGTCACGCATCAGGGATAGTTTGAGGGTGAGTAAATGATGAGAGAATTTTCATTCTCCATCAGAGCATTATACAAATGATGAGAAGCTACCGATGTCCTGGCCCTTGAGAGCGGTGAGGCTTGACATTCTGCCAAACTGTCTTCCTTCTCATTGCCTAAGCAGCTGATGAGTTGTGTCATCTACCGCTGTGATACGTCTTCACCCTAATGGATCACCTCAAGTGTTGGGGAGATTACTTTAAGAAATTCTGGGGTGAATACTGAATACTCTCTCTTAAATGTATTCAGTAAAGTATTCAGAATACATCAAATAAAAAGTAATGTATTCAGAATACAAGAATACTTTTAGAATACATATTTTTACAGGCAAGGCAAAACTGGAGGAATTACTGTAAACGTGACGTGCTACACCTCCACTTTTATCTGATCTAAGTGAATCTGAATAGCTTGTTTCTTTAAATTAGAGGTGGAGTTTGACGCTAATGTTTTTCTTTGTGGAAGGAAGAAGACAATCAGAAAGCAGTTTGTGGTCAACTACAATATTTTTATATTTTATTTTAGCCCATTATTTGATTGGACTGACAAAGAATAATACATTTTGACACACAATTAGATTAGAAATGCAAATAAACTATATACATTTTCGAGATGATAACTGGATGCCTTAAAGTAGTGAGATCATGTGACAAAAATGTAGTATATTAATGATTTCCAACTAGGCTTGCTTGCATGTTCAATCTCTTTTATTACCAACAATTTTATTTTGGGTCCTTTGTTTTGTTTTTTATTGTTGTCTTATTTTGTAATTCTTTTGTGCATCACTTCGTATCACTTCATCATGCGCTGCAGTCATTATTTTGTGGTCATTATGAGAGAAATATTCTTAAAGTATTCTAACAAAATTTTATCAAGTAACTGTATTCTGAATACAGGTGTTTGAAAACGTAACAGGGGCTGAATACAATTTAGTTTTTTAATCTAATAATAACAACAATCTAATATTTCCAAGAGAATGTCAGATGCAGGACAGACCCCATGGGACAGTGCATAGACAGAGGCGCTCTGCATTCACAGATGTGTAAAAAGCTCCCTGCCATGGGCCATTTCAGTCACACCTGCTACTGCAAGTTTCCTAAGTGCCTTTGGCTGTACTTCTGTTTGTTTTATTTTGGGGCCATCACCATCTCCAGATGTTCCTAATGATGAATGGCTCTGTATATCATTAGGGATGAGAAAGGTGTGAATATCACCGTTTGTAATATTTCACATTACCTGAATAAAAAAATAAATAATTGTTTTTAATTACCAGTAGTAAAGAGCATAAAGTTGATGGTGAAGTTGTGCCTCATGTTATATTTGTTTAGTAATATGACTGTGATGGAGTTTTTGTGTGTGTGGCTGATACATGATTATTTGAGCAATTCTACAATTTATTAATTTAGCAATCTAAAATAATTCATTTGCTGCTGCCCTGAAAATGTTCTTCACCAGCTAAAATGGCAGATAGCTCACAAAGGATAACACTGCGCACTACCAACAACACTTAGATTAGATTATGTTCTCAACAGGAAAAACAATTAAAATTAAATTGAATTGAAGAACGTTTATAGGCAATTGCTAGGTGGTTGTTAGCGTGTTCTGGCTGGGGTATTTCTTGAAGGTTAGTAAGGCCTTGTCCACACTAATATGTCTTCGTTTGAAAACGCATCTGTAACGCGGTTTAAGGGAAAGGAGGAGGCGAGAACCGGCTTAACAATATAAATCATATTTTAATTATAAACTTAAACAAAAGGACACAAACACACACATGACGGACATGTCTGTAAACGATATCTCTCTCGTCGCATCACCGACTGCCATCAGCCTTTATCCCTCTCAGAGGCTTAATTAGTCTGATAAGGGACCGGGTGTGTATAATCACAACCCAGCCCCACCCTCCACCCTGTCACAGCATCTTTGTCTCTCCGTTTTGGCCTTCCATCCACACTGAGGCGGCGTTTTTGTCCAAGAAAACTGAGCTATTTGAAAACGCACTCCAAAGTGGATAAATTTGAAAATGCTGTTTTCGCGTTGTAGTGTGGACATATATATATATATATATATATATGAAAATTATGATGTATTTGTTGTCATGTGACGCAGTCATGTGATCTATCCAACCAAAACAATCAAGATGGCAGCCCATGTTATAGCGGCACTGCTGTACTTGATACTCACTTTGATAGCGTTGTTAAAAAATAAATGTTACTTTGTACAACTATCACATTGCGTTCCATCAAATGCGAAGGGAAGTTTATTCGGAATTGGTGTCCGGCAACGGAACACGTGGACAATTGCCTTTCAGACAGTACATGCAACAGGGCTTTTCCGCATGTGCAGTAACATGATTTAAGTTTTTTCTTACATTTTAGCGTGGACGAGCAACGTTTGGAAAACTCTTGAAAACGCTAGTGTGGACGGAGAGCATTTTGAAATTAAAACGCCGTTTTCAAATGTATCCGGATTAATGAAGACGTAGCCTAAAGTGTTTTGGATGATTTATAGGGCATTTTAAGGCAGTTACTAGGGGGTTCTGGCTGATTGGTAGGTGTTTGCTACGGTGTTCTAACTGGTTGCAAGGGCATTTCTTGGCAGTTCCTAAGGTGTTCTGGGTGGATGCTAGAATGTTTCTAGGCTGTTAATAGGGTGTTGTGGCTGGATTTTAGGGTGTTTCTTGGTGGTTGATAAGGTGTACTAGTTTTTTGCTAAAGATTTTTTAGGGAGTAGCTTGCAAGTTCTGTCTAGTTGCTAGGGTATTGCTAGGCAGTTGCTAGAGTATTTTGGCTTATTGGCAAGGGGTTTCTTGGGAGGTGCTAGGGTGTTCTGGCTGGTTGCCAGGGTGTTTAGGAGGTCGATAGTGTGTTCTGGCTGGTTTCTAGGCGATGGATGGATGGATGGATGGATGGATGGATGGATGGAACCTTAAACACTACCAAAAACACTCAGCGGAGATTATGTTATAATAATCAAGAGCCCACACAATTTGTGTTAATGTCATGCATTTATTTCCAGCACTACCAGAAAATCTTGGAGTATTGCACAGTCCCTTGAAATTTCTGTCTTCAGTGATCCAACATGAATGCATTTTCCATAAGCTAATAAATAATGGAGACCATAAGACCATATAAACAGGAAAAAAATTATGTTTCATAAACCTCATACAGTTTGATATAATGGGTGAAGAGTGAAGTGCCATTTTAAAGGAGTGCATTTTACACCTAACAATAGAATGGTTTTAGATATTAGAAAGTGTATTTGTCTATCCAGAACTAAAAGTAAATTCCACAAGATTCTATTGCAAAAACAAGGAATAGTCTGTTTCGTTCAGACAGTAAGTTTGAAACCTTATCATGAACAAATTGAGGGTGAAGTATTTGCTCTCTTATGCCTTTTAATTAGCATTTGACAGTAAGTCTTTTGGAAGATTCTACATTTGCCATCTTTACAGGTGTTACATCTTTTACAAATCCAGTAAAATACAATAAGGATGAAACTAGTGAGCTAAAGAAACATTAAAAACACAGGTATGGGAATAAATACACATACTAATATATATATATATATATATATATATATATATGCCTGTTTATATCATCTCTCTCTTTAATTCCTGTGTGGAACCTTAGATGCCCACTATATATGTTAACATTTTGTGGTGACTGTAAAATTAGATGATTTGACCACAGCTCTCACATCAATCAAAAAAACTCATTTGGCTAGAGCCACAATTCGTAAATGGTACAACACGTTAAAATAAAATAAAAACACTATGCGCAAACGCTGTGGTTCCGTAATTTCTTTGCTAATTAGTGACAGTGTTTTCTCCCTCTCATTTCGCCACAGGCTCTCTTTAGAACAGTTAATAAAAATAAAAAGTATACAGCTATTAAAACCACAATTTTAAAGTGGTGACAGATGTGCTATTGTTCAAGAGCATCAATATTGTCAGTATGTTGCTAGATTTTGTCTTTAGTGGAAGAATCCATAGATGGCTTGTTCAGTCGTTGACTGTGGTGGCATACTCTTTAGTTTTTGGCTCTCATGGTGACGGGGTTTAGTCCTCAGCTCTCCTTTCTCATGAATTCGGACCAAGGAAATTCTCTCTAGCCTCTCTGCAAGTCTCAGGCTATGGGACAGTGGTTAGAGTGGCAAATGGATGTGCATGGCTGAGCTGTTGGGTCTTGCAGCCAAGATGTAAATGGCGCTCTCTCTCAGGAAGTTGTCCCAGGTAACTGGTCTGGAAAGCACAAAACATATTGTGAAGAAATGCGGTTGCTTATGTGTTCTGAGTGCTTTTATACAGATGTTCTGGGTGGTTGTTCAGTGATTTCTCACCTGGCAAAATTGAAAAGATCCCACCCCCAAGTCATATATGGCTCAGTTCTATCATCTGGCAGCTAAAATTTTGAAGTGTCTAATGATATGTTCCAACAATGTAGGTTTATCAGGTTTTACAATATTTGTGGGGATATTCGTCCCCTACATGCTGTTATATCAAACCCTGACACACATACACACTAACCTGTTGTCATTCTCCAAGGCTTTATCTCTGCTTCTCTCACTGCTGGAACTGGCAGGACTGCTCTCAGATATTGGACCAACATGGCTGATACTGCAGATTAAGAAAGCAAGCTGAAACACCCGCTGTTTTATTCAGTCTCCCACACACACAGACACACTATGGCAAGCCATTTTGACATTTATTCCTTAAAACTTACTAGTATCTATTTTTATTTTACTTATGGTAATTATTTTTAGTGACTAGTAACTATTCCATTAGATACTAGTACTTATTCATTAGTTACTAGTACTTATTCAACAAGTAATAGTACTTATTCATTTGGCATTAGTACTTATTCAATAGGTATTGTACTTATACATTAGATACTAGTACTTATACTAATAGTGACAAATATCTATTTAAATGTTACTATCCTAGAAAATATAAGTACTAGTTCTTAATTTTAATGACTAGTAACTATTTAGCCCACAGATATCCTTAATAGGCACTAGTATTATTTCTAGAGTACATTTGCATACTATGCAAATAGTATGTTGAATACCAATGCTGCAACATTCTATTTCTTAAAAGGGAAGGATCACTTTACACCCGGTGTGCCTACTGACACCTAGTTGTAGAAAACTGAAACAACAACATCGCTGAATAAATAGACATTACACTGCTGAACTGCATGATGAAATAAAAATGTTTTTAAAAAATAAAAAAAAAGGGTGTCATTTTTTTTCTATACATCCCACACATACTTTAGTAATACAATACATGGCTAATTAAATTATAAGAGGCAGTTGTAGTCTTTATATTTCTATTTTAGATTGTCTTGTTTTTTAATTCATGATATGTGCAATGAGTTTATAGTAAATTATATTTTATCTGATTATTACAGCAACAAAATAAATGAAGCAAACTACTATGATTGTATAAAGGCATGGAAACAACATCTTTTGGTGAGAATGCTACTTTCTGTGTTCATAATCTTTTTCTTTTTTTTCGTATTCATAAATGGATAATTATTTGCACTCTGTCTGACCTCGGATCATTCCTTGGAGGAAGACAAATCTGTCTATATGCGTCAGCACCTCTTTGACTTATATGCAGTCAGTTAGCGCTTGTTATTGCACTCAGTACATAATAAAGTAGACCTATACAACTGCAAGTAAGTAAAAAAAATTATTGGTTCTTTTCTATTATATTATAAATTCAGTTTTGTATTGGTAGATACTTAATGTTAATGAACAGTAATATTGGCTCTGTAATATTCGCTCTGGACGCAAGATTGTGTATTGTGTGAACAGCCACGCAGTTAAAGCACGAATAAGTACAAGTACCTATTGAATAAGTACTAATATCTAATGGTATAGTTACTAGTATCTAATTAATGAGTACTAGTTTCTAATGAATAAGTGCAAGTATCAAATACCATGCCATTACTACAATGCAACCCACAAAAATACATGTTGTTGTTATCTATCGCCCTCCAGGTCAGCTGACAAGCTTTCTTGAGGAGTTGGATGTCCTGCTGTCCTCTTTGCCAGAGGATGGTAGGCCACTTGTGGTCCTTGGCGATTTCAACATACACCAAGACAAGCCCCAGGCCACTGAACTGAATGCTCATCTGGCCTCATTTGACTTGGAAAGACTACACACCACAGAAACTCACAGATCGGGCAACCAGCTGGATCTCGTTTTTACACGTAACTGTATTACCTCAAATATTCTTGTTACTCCATTACATGTCTCTGATCATTACTTTGTTCAATTTAACATGACTCTCCCATCCATTGTAAAACCAACTCCACCTTTGGTTTCCTTTCGCCGTAACCTCCGTTCCCTCTCACCCTTTCGCCTATCCAATGATGTCTCTGCCTCTCTTCCCACAATAAATGTATTTGCCACGCTCAATGTAAACACTGCCACAGACACACTTAGCTCTACCCTAACAACCTGTCTAGACAACATCTGTCCTCTCTCCTCTAGACCAGCACGTACTACACCACCCAGCCCCTGGCTGTCTGACGTAGTTCGTGAACATCGGACTGATCTCAGGGCAGCCGAGAGGAGATGGCGGAAATCTAAAGATCCAGCCGATTTAGGTAAATATCAACTTCTGCTTGCAACTTTTTCAGATAATGTTAAAGCTGCAAAAACTTCATATTACCAGACCAAGATCAATAGCACCACAGACACTCGCAGCTTGTTTAGAACGTTTAACTCGCTTCTCTGCCCTCCCCCTCCACCACCTGACACATCACTTACAGCAGATATCTTCGCCACATTTTTTACTAATAAGGTTAAAGCCATCAGCAATACATTCACAGCATCACACCCTGTCAAACACCCAACTCCTGTATGCAACTCTTCTCTCTCTATGTTCTCTCCTCTAACTGACACTGAGGTCTCTAAACTCCTCCTCTCCAACCACCCCACCACCTGTTCTCTTGACCCCATTCCATCACACCTTCTCCAGGCCATCTCTCCGTCCATCCTACCTGCACTTACACACATAATTAACGCATCTCTTCTTGAAGGCACTTTTCCCACTACATTTAAGCAGGCTAGAGTAACCCCACTGCTGAAAAAACCTGCACTTAACCCCACACAGATAGAACACTACAGACCAGTCTCTCTCATCCCATTCATGGCAAAAACACTTGAAAGGGCAGTTTTCAATCAGATCTCTGCCTATCTCTCACAGAACAAGCTGCTGGATGACAATCAGTCAGGCTTCAAAAGTGGTCACTCCACTGAGACTGCCCTGCTGTCTGTCACAGAGTCGCTGAGACTGGCGAAAGCTGAATCCAGATCATCCGTTCTGATTCTGCTGGACCTTTCTGCAGCCTTTGACACAGTCTGTTAAAATATGGTAATTATGTCCTAAGTTGTATATTGTGTAATGTAATGCTGTACAGTTCTGTGTTTAGCATATGTTTATGCCACAAGAGGGCACTAAAGTGCAAACTATGGAGGACGCGTTTGCGTCATTATGTTTGTCTCTATTTGACTTTCCATAGTTCATCTTCAGGCTGTCTGACCGTGAGACTGATGTGTCTGCAGCTAAAATAAAAATGCCAAGAACGGCTAAAGATGACTCATTTTTCTCCGTCCATTCTTTTCCTCTGAATGCAACGCTAGCTGAATCATAACTCAACAGGTTATGGGCCCAGGAGTCGTTCGGAAGTTAAGTTTATCGTTTTCCACCGTTTAGAAAGTCGCAACGGACCGCGTGCTAACGGACTGCTGGTTAAGAAAAATAGTAAGCTAACATGATGGAACAACGAAGAACGTGCAGGTTGCCTCGATTGACATTCGACGGAGATGAAACTAAGTATGAGCTTTGGGAGACCAAAATGTTGGGACATTTTCATTTGTCAGGACTAAAGAACACGGTGCTGAGAGAACCGGAGTCGGAAGCCGAGAGAGCAGCTGATGCGGTAAAAAATGCTGATGCATATGCGGAGTTGATTTTACTACTGGATGACAAAAGCCTCTCATTAGTTATGAGGGATGCGCCCAACGATGGAAGAAAAGCTCTAAAAATATTGAGAGAGTATTATGCAGGGGTGGGAAAGCCCCGTATAATCAACTTGTACACCACGTTGACATCGCTTCAGAAGGTAAACGATGAAAGTGTAATGGACTATATTATCAGAGCAGAAACTGCCATCACAGCGCTGCGGAACGCGGGTGAAACGTTAGGAGACAGACTGCTAGTGGCTATGGTCTTAAAGGGATTGCCTGAAAGTTTTAAGCCATTTGCAATACACGTGGCTCACATAGATGATAAAATCACGTTTGCAGAATTCAAGACTAAGCTGCGTAGTTTTGAAGAGACAGAGAAGATAAGAGCAGCTGAGTCGAGCGACAGTGTGATGAAGACTCAAGCGAAAACCGGTCGACGGCCTGTCAAGACGAGCGCACGTGGCTGGATCAAGGACGACACAGAGATGGTGTGCTTTAAGTGTGGTATCAAAGGACACCGAGCGAAAGGATGTCGTCAGAAAACATGGTGTAGTCTCTGTAGAAGTGATACACACAAAGACGCCACATGTAGGCGTAAGGATAAAAAGGATGGTGCGAGTAAAGCCTCAGAAAAGGCCGAGGACTACGTGTTCAAGATGAGAGACGTAGGAACCGATACCAAGCGGCAGCTGGCATGCAGCATCCAAGAGAGGGGTCTGATGGTGGACACGGGGGCTACCTCTCATATCATCACGGACATAACCATGTTCAAGAGCTTCGACAGCGCGTTTAGGCCCGAAACGCACAGTGTCGAACTGGCAGACGGGACCCGATGCAGCGGGATCGCTCAGCGGAGGGGAAATGCTGAGGTTTCTCTCACAGACAGCGGAGGACAGCGACACAAGGCAGTGCTGAAAGACGCTTTGTTCATACCGTCGTACCCCCAGAGCATCTTCTCAGTGAAGGCAGCTACAACAAGTGGGGCTACGGTTGTCTTTAAAGAAGATAAAGACGCCCTGATAACCAGAGACGGTACCAGATTTAACATTCATGTATATGATAGGCTGTATTATCTGCATACTGAAACTGGGTCTAATGATAAGTGTAATGCATGTCACGACATACAAACATGGCACGAGATATTAGGCCACTGTAACTATGACGATGTTCTTAGGTTGCAAAATGTTGTGGAAGGTATGGAAATCAAGGGCAAAACAGGCAGACCTGAACAAGAGTGTGAAGTGTGTATTAAGGGAAAATTTGCCCAAACCAGAAATAGGGACCCTGATGCCCGAGCAAAGGCTCCTTTACAGATGGTACACACAGACCTAGCAGGTCCAGTAGCCACAGAGTCGATAGAGGGTTACAAATATGTGCAGTCATTTACTGACGACTACTCAAGCGCAGTGTTTGTATATTTTCTAAACAAGAAAAGTGATACAGTACAGGCTACGGAAAAGTTTCTAGCAGATGTATCCCCTTATGGGAGAGTGAGGTGCATCAGGTCTGACAACGGAACAGAGTTTACGTGCGGTGATTTCCAAGCACTGTTGAGGAAAAATAGAATTAGACATGAAACGTCAGCTCCGTATTCCCCACACCAGAACGGAACTGCAGAGAGGGGTTGGTGTACTCTTTTTGAGATGGGCAGGTGCATGATAATTGAAAGTGTACTACCAAAGCAGTTATGGAACTACGCCGTACAAACAGCAGCAATGGTACGCAACAGGTGCTTTAACAGACGTACAGGGCTGACTCCTTATGAGTTGTTAACAGATAAGAAGCCTAATGTATCTAAAATGCACAAATTTGGATCTACGTGCTACACGTACAAACAAAACAAGGGAAAACTGGATTCCAGATGTGACCAGGGACGTTTTGTAGGTTATGACAAGAACAGCCCGGCGTATTTGGTGTATCACCCAGATACAAATAAAGTACAAAAACACAGGCTAGTGAAGTTTGTGAGTCAGGCAGCTGTGAAAAATCAGACACAGACAGGTGAGCCAGATCTAGGTGATGACAGTGACAGTGTGAGACCCAGAACTAGTGAGACCACAGAGAGTAGGAGTACAGAAAATGCTCCCGAGCCAAGTGTACAGGGTAGAAATGTACATGATAGTCCAGGTGCAGTAACGAGGTGTAGTGACCATAATCAAACGCAGCAGAGTGTGACATGTGATAAACCCGAAAGTAGGAGGTATCCGACTAGGGAAAGAAAAACACCGAGCTACTTAGATGACTTCGTAACTGAAGATAGTGATATTGATGAAGTTCATATCACAGTAGACTACTGCTGCAGAGCGGTGTGTGGCATTCCACAGACTTTTGAGGGAGCAATGGAGTCAGCTAATTCAAAAGAATGGATAAAAGCCATGGATGAGGAAATTCAGTCTTTAATGAGAACAAAACCTTTACCCCGACAACACTGCCAATAGGCAAGAAAACAGTGGGGGGTAGATGGGTTTACTCTATCAAGACCGATGTAGATGGAAAGGAAAAATACAAAGCACGTTTTGTTGCTAAGGGTTACAGCCAACGAATGGGAGTAGACTATGGGGAGACGTTTTCACCCACGGCAGATTTGACAAGTGTAAGGGTGGTGTTACAGAAAGCAGCACAGGAGAATTTACTCCTGCACCAAATGGACGTGAAAACAGCATACTTGCACGCGCCCATACACTATGAGATCTACATAAATCCACCAGAGGGTTATCAAGAGAAAGAGGGTATAGTTTATAAACTAGAGAAATCCCTTTATGGTCTTAAACAATCCGGACGGAATTGGAATAGGGTTTTGCATGACTGTCTAAATGAGGATGGGTTCACACAAAACCCAGCCGACCACTGTGTTTATGCTAAAGAGTCAAGAGAAGGAAAGGTGATCATGATCATATGGGTCGATGACTTGATCATTGCAGCAAGTAACAAAGAGAGACTGAAAAAGGTGAAAGAGATGCTTGCAGAAAAGTTTAAAATGAAAGATCTGGGCAAACTCAAACATTTTCTGGGTATCGATTTCAGTCAGTCAGACGGGTGTGTAAAAATGTCACAGGAAAAGTACACTAACAAGATACTACAACGTTTTAATATGCAAGACTGTAGGACCAGAGAAACACCCTGTGAGCAAAAGCTTGAGTATACTGCGGATGCAGTAAAGATGGAAGATAGCAGGGTGTACAGAGAAGCTGTGGGAAGTCTTATATACCTGACTACGTGCACCAGACCAGATTTGAGCTTTGTAGTGAGCAGGTTATCACAGTATTTTGCTGAGCCTACAGAGGAGCAGTGGGTCACGGTCAAGCACGTACTTAGATATCTCAAAGGCACAGCAGAGAAAGGGTTAAGTTTCAGGAGAAACGACATTGAAAAGCTAGGTATAAAGGCCTACAGTGATGCTGATTGGGCAGCTGATACCGGTGACAGACGCAGTACCACGGGATACTGTGTGAGCCTAAGTCAGAACAGCTCTCTGGTCTCGTGGAAGACTAGAAAGCAACCTACTGTTGCACTATCAACATGTGAGGCAGAATATATGGCACTGGCTTCAACCATACAGGAGTGTCTGTACCTAGAGCAGTTACTGGGAGGTATAGATAACTACGAGTACACACAAACGATAGTACATGAGGACAATCAGGGAACAATCGCTCTTGCCAAAAATCCTGTAAACAGGCGAAGATGTAAGCATATCGACATAAAGTACCACTTTATCAGATCTACTGTGGATGAGGGAAGAGTGACTTTAATGTATTGTTCTACTGAAAATATGATTGCTGATGTAATGACCAAACCTGTGAATAAGTTGAAACTGAAGAGGTTTGCAGGTGCTCTTTTTGGAGATTGATATGTGTATGGCAGAAGTTCACATTTATTTCATTTTATTTATTTTCTTTATTTAGAATATAACAACCTGAGTACAAGTGGGGGTGTTAAAATATGGTAATTATGTCCTAAGTTGTATATTGTGTAATGTAATGCTGTACAGTTCTGTGTTTAGCATATGTTTATGCCACAAGAGGGCACTAAAGTGCAAACTATGGAGGACGCGTTTGCGTCATTATGTTTGTCTCTATTTGACTTTCCATAGTTCATCTTCAGGCTGTCTGACCGTGAGACTGATGTGTCTGCAGCTAAAATAAAAATGCCAAGAACGGCTAAAGATGACTCATTTTTCTCCGTCCATTCTTTTCCTCTGAATGCAACGCTAGCTGAATCATAACTCAACACAGTCAACCATCAGATCCTACTTTCCACCCTCTCTAAACTGGGCATCACCGGAACTGTGCTTGACTGGTTCAACTCCTATCTCTCAGGTAGGTCTTTTAAGGTAGCCTGGAGAGGTGAGGTATCCAAGCCACATCAGTTACTTACTGGGGTACCTCAGGGATCAGTGCTTGGGCCACTTCTCTTCTCCATATACACAACATCATTAGGACCCATCATCCAGTCACATGGTTTCTCTTACCACTGCTACGCTGATGATACGCAACTTTACTTGTCTTTCCAGCCCAACGACACCACAGTGACCGCTCGAATCGCTGCCTGTCTGGCTGACATCTCAGCCTGGATGAAGGAACACCACCTGCAACTCAACCCAGCCAAGACTGAACTCCTTGTCTTTCCAGCCAACCCTGATGTTGGACACAACATCACTGTGCAGCTGGGTCCAACTACAGTGTTGCCTTCCAAAACGGTCAGAAATCTAGGGGTAACCATTGATGATAAGCTAAATTTCACAGACCACATCTCAAAGACTGCAAGATCATGTAGATTTACACTCTACAATATCAGGAAGATAAGACCTTTCCTCTCTGAACATGCCACACAACTGCTTGTTCAGTCACTTGTCATAACTAGACTGGACTACTGTAATGCTCTCTTTGCAGGCCTTCCTGCATGTGCTATTAGACCTCTGCAAATGATCCAGAATGCAGCAGCACATCTGGTCTTTAATGAACCAAAGAGAGCACATGTTACACCACTCTTTGTCTCTCTCCACTGGCTGCCGGTTCATGCACGTATTAAATTCAAGGCCCTGATGCTGGCATACAGAACAATCACTGGGTCTGCTCCAGCATACCTAAAAACATTTATGCAGAACTACACTCCCACCAGAAGCCTGCGGTCGGCAAATGAGCAGCGCCTTGTTGTACCAAAACAAAGAGGCACCAAAACACTTTTCCGGACTTTCAGCTTTATCATACCACGTTGGTGGAATGACCTCCCCAACTCAATCCGTGAAGCTGACTCACTCTCTATATTCAAAAAACGGCTAAAAACACATCTTTTCCAAGAGTATTTAACCAGCCGCTAAAAAAAAAAAAAAAATTCTAAATGTATTAACAATTCTTGTTGCACTTAAATCGGTTTTGTATACTATTGTGATGATACTGAAACTTTGTAGTATGGCACTTTTCATACCACTGTCTCCTTAAGATGATTCGCTTATGTTCTTCCTCTTTTGTAAGTCGTTTTGGATAAAAGCGTCTGCCAAATGAATAAATGTAAATGTAAAATGTAAATGTAAATAAATAATTAATAGTATCTATTGAATTAGTACTAACTGAATAAGTATTACTATCTATTGGAATACATACTAGTAATAAGTGAATAGGTCATATCTGAACCTCAGATCTCCATAGGAATCAATGGAATTTTTTTGAAATGTGTTACTAGTAGCAATGGAATAGATTCTAGTAACTATTGTAATACATACTAGTATATATTGAAGAAGTACTAGTATATCATAAGTACTAGTACCTAATGAATAAGAACTAGTATCTATTGAATAAGGACTAGTAGCTAATGAATAAGTACTAGTATACAATGGAATAGTTACTAGTATCGGATGAATAAGAACTAGTATCTATTGAATAAGGACTAGTAGCTAATGAATAAGTACTAGTATACAATGGAATAGTTACTAGTATCGGATGAATAAGCACTAGTATCTAATAAATAAGTACTAGTATTTAGTAAGAACTATTATCTATTGAATTAGTACTAGAATCTATTGAATAAGTACTAGAACCTAATGAATAAGTACTAGTATCTAACTGAATAATTACCAGTCACAAAAAATAAGTACTAGTAACATAAGAATAGATACAGTAAATTTTAAGGAATAAATGTCAAAACAGCTTGCCATAGACACACGCACTGCTGGACAGCTCACAGCAGGTAGCAGCTCTCTCAGTTTTCAAAGACTAATTTGTTTTTCTTGACACCTCAAAGTCCAGACAATGATACCCAACTGTTGAAAAGACAAAACTTCACTACACAATACTCTTCACTCTGGTGAAGAAGCATACATTATTGTGAGAAACTATAGCTATTTGTATTACATTTGACACAGGGGTATTGCTACAGTATCAAGAATTGCATTCTGAAATGCTGTGTAGCAGTGTGACACAAAATGCAGAATTTAAGAACTGGCTCCTTTTAAATTCATGAGTTGACATTTTAATTGAATTGGCCACAGCCAAAGGATGTTCAATTTGGAGTTTAGAATTTGAATGACAGGAAGAGGAATGTACTGAATTGCAAGAAAGACAAGAGAGGAATTTCATTAGTCCAAAGAAATAAAAAAAATGAAAGAGAATTCTTCATGTTGTTTGGCTATATATGTAGGCTCTGGGGTAAATAAGCGCATATAATGTGTTCTTCCACCATGTTCCAGTAAATATATTAAAAATTATGAATTCACTGGTTCATATAGTCCCGAAGAGCATTAAGGAAAATGTATTTGGTGTGCGCTCCATAACGGAGGGGTTCAAGCCCAGGATTGGAGATCTGAGATTGGAGATCTCCCCCTCAAATGGTTTAGTTCATATCTTCTGAAGCAATATGATTGGTTTTGCTTGACGCATGTTGAGCACCCTGTACATGCATTCTGTACAAGCACAGGGAAGTGTAATTGAGCTTCTCTCATGAACGCACCAATGAGAAAATGTCAACATTTATTATTTAGGGCCCTATTTTAATAGCTCTAGCGCTAAGTGCAGCACTGTCCCTCTCCTTGTCTGTATTCCCCACATGCTTCAAAACGTCCACCATTGTCCCCTTACCAAAGCAATCAAAAATCACTTGCATCCTGTTGCTCTGACCCCCATCTTCAGCAAATGCTTTGAGAGGTTAATCAGAGATCACATCTGCTCTGTGCTGCCCACCTCTTTGGATCCATTACAGTTTGCCTACCGCAACAACCGCTCCACTGATGATGCCATTGCATCTACAATACACACTGCTCTATCCCACCTGGAAAAAAGGAACACATATGTGAGAATGCTGTTTGTAGACTACAGCTCAGCATTCAACACCATAGTGCCCTCCAAGCTTGATGTGAAACTCCGGGCTCTGGGCTTAGACAGCTCGCTGTGCAGCTGGATCCAGGACTTCCTGTCAGGCAGAATTAGAATGGGCATAAAAGTGGTCATCTCCACATCACTGGAGCCCCGTAGGGCTGTGTTCTCAGCCCACTCCTGTATTCCCTGTACACACATGACTGTGTGGCAACACATAGCTCCAGTGCCATCATTGTGTTTGCTGACGATATGATGGTGGTAGGTCTGATCACTGATAATGATGAAACAGCCTACAGAGAGGAGGTGCACACTCTGTGTCAGGAGCACAACCTCTCCCTCAATGTTAGTAAAACCAAGGAGCTTGTAGTGGACTTCAGGAAGAAAGACAGAGTACACAGCCTCATCACCATTAATGGAGCACCGGTGGAGAGAGTCAGAAGCTTCAAGTTCCTTGGTGTCCACATTACTGAGGAGCTCACATGGTTCGTCCACACTGAGGCCATTGTGAAGAAGGCTCACCAGCGCCACTTCTTCCTGAGACGGCTGAGGAAGTTTGGAATGAACCACCACATCCTCACACCTTTCTACACCAGCACTGTAGAGAGCATCCTGACTGGCTGCATCACTGCCTGGTACAACAATAGCACCGCCCACAACCGCAAAGACTTGCAAAGGGTGGTGCGAACTGCCAGATACATCATTGGAGGTGAGCTTCCCTCCCTCCAGGACATAAATAACAGGCGGTGTGTGAAAAAACCATCAGAGACTCCAGCCACCCGAGTCATGGGTTGCTCTCACTGCTACCATCAGGCAGGCGGTATCGTAGCATCAGGACCCGCACCAGCCGACTACATGACAGCTTCCTCCCCCAAGCAATCAGACTTTTGAACACTTGATCTCTCATGATCAATAATCAGCACTGCACTTTATTAATCTTATATCTCACACTGTCATAATTATATTCTCCACAATACAACTACTGTATATATATTTTATATACTCTTTATTTTTTATTTTTATTATATGTGTATTCTATATTGTGTGTATTGTTTACTGTACATTGTATATTATTATTGTGTTGTGTAAGTATGTGTACATTTGATATGTAATTGTGTTGTGTGAATATGTTGTTTATTGTAAATTGGTATATGTCTCATCACTGTCATGACTGCTATGTTGCTCGGAACTGCACACAAGATTTTCACCTACTGTTGCACTTGTGTACATGGTCATGTGACAATAAAGTGATTTGATTTGATTTGAAATGTGATAAATTGTAAGTGCAAAGTCAGGGGGCATCAGGGGCGGATTATGACTTGCAAAGGCCCTGGTGCCAATTATCTCCAAGGGCCCCCCTCCACTTAAAAATGGTTGAGTGTGGGGGGGGATCACCAAACTAGATCATGCAGCCTTAAAGCCTAGGGCACCCCCGGGCAGTCAAGGGCCCCCTGCTAGTCAAGGGCCCCTGGGCATTGGCCATGAAGTTTTGGTATTTATGTACAAGTATGTAATTTTTGTCTGTTTCACCTAAAACTGATCGCATCACTTCAGAAGACATGGGGTGTTCTCAGTGCTAAGAATGCAGAGAACAGACTTGCTTTCTAATTAAAACCAGTCTTGCCAAGCTAGCTTGCAAGAACGAATTCAGAAAGACAGGTGGACATAGCTGGACATGGTGGATATGCATCTATTGCAAGTTTTGAGATGTGCTGAAATATTCCTATTGTGCAGTTGCCCATCCCAGCACATCTGTAGCCAGTGAGAGATGTTCTTGGTCCACTACCGTAGTACTGCTATGACTTCTAGGACTTCAAGTGGGTTCTTGTCCATAAGTCACCATCCAATGCATCCTTGATATTCGGCCTGATCAAGAACACATTCAGGTAATTTTATACATTATCTGTACTTGCGTATTGGAATTGAGCTTGGGCAATGGCTGATGAAATTGAACGAGTCCACAAGAATGTAAGAATGCACATTGAGAAACAGCCATAGATTAAACCACTAGAGTTGCATGGATTACCTTTATGCTCCCTTTTCCATTTTGCTTATGCTTATCTTTATGTCCTTTTGGAACTTGAAAGATATGGACCCCATTGGCTATGGGTTTGAGACGGCATTAGGGTAAGTAAATTCTAGACAATGATAATTTTGGGGTTAACCAACCCTTTTAAATTCTACTTCCATCAATTTGAATTCAATTACAGTTCTGCATCCTGTTTGCTACCTTAGATCAAATTGTTCTGGAAATCTGAATGGTGCACGACTCTGGTATATAGCCTTTTAAACTTCCAAACTTGAAGACATACATGTCATGTCATTCAGTACACTGGAATGATTTGACAAATTTCATCCACTGAAATGAGAACTCCCACTATTTAAGTTAAATGTCATGTGAACCAAAACTGAGTGCAACCATGTGTGTGTTGAAAAACAACCCAAAACAATCTCTTTCAGAACTGGGACAACTCCAAGTCCAGACAGTCTGCTTTGACCACTAAGCCCTTGGTCGATTTTAATGAGCATAAATTAGAAAGCAGGCTTAGTCATGCCATGAACGTTTCAAACTTACACACATAAGCCCACACACAAGCACACTCACACCCAGGCACTCATTTAGCCTGCTGTGCCCCTTTAAGCTAATGAGATATATTCTGTAACACTTTACAATATGGTTCCAACATCAATTAATATGCACAAACAATGAACAATAGTTTTACAGCATTCAATATTATTAGTCCCTCCTTTTCTTTAAAAAAAAAAAAGAAGAAGAAATATGGCTTAACAATGCACTAACAATGAAAGTGAATAGGGGGCCAATTTTTTTATGTTAAAATACTCACTGTTTCCAGTGTAGCCACAAGACAAAACAATATGAGTGTCACCATGATTGTATAATAAATTAGCTTACTAACCTTTTCCGTGAAAATTTTTAGCTAATTTTACAACCTTGTTGCCATGATGATGCAATGTCATTTTCAATCATCCCTAAACCCCAAAATGTAAAAAATTATGATTTAATCAAATTTACAACTAAGAAAATATGTGAGTTTTAACAGAGTTATGTAAGAATTAATGTATGTGCTTTTATAAAATACACATTTCTGCTTTTAAACCCTCCAAAAGCTTTCCACATTCACTTCTATTGTAAGTGCCTCACTGTAATCTCAATTTTTGCTTTTTTAAGAGAAAAGGAGGGACAATTCTAAATGAATTTTTGTGGTAATCAACATTATGCCTCAAATTCTGTCGATTGAGCTTAACCTGTATTGAAACCTAAATATTCATTTAAGGGCTTCTCTGTAGCGAACAAAAGCCCCTCTTTTGGGCTTGATAATGAGAGGCCAACCTTAGTCTTATTTAATACAGCCATAGCAGCTGAGAGAAAAATATACCAAAGAGAAACAGTGATTACAGTCTACTCAGTTTAGTTTGGTACTTAGATATTTTTAGCCATTGAATCTTTGGCTTTCACTCTGGTGTACAGAATAACCTGGAATATTCTGTAAATGAGGTGATATGAATGTGAAAAGGAAATGATTGTAATGAGGATGAAGCAAGGAAGAGGGTTTGATGTTTCTAGGGGAAGTCCATGCAGGTTGAGTGACTTACCCAATATTGAACAAAGGGGCACACAGAGACAGTCCCATAAGTCTTCAGGACAAATTGACATTCAGCAATGGTGACATGGATGGAATGATTGGTAAACAAAACAAAAAACAATGAAGCATGGAGGATGATGTCAACAGAATGTCCATTATGCACAAACACTAAACACACAGTTCATTCAGGCTCATGTAAAATATATATACACAGTTATGCCTGCATATAACCTAAAATTATGCTTCATGTGGCAACAAAATTAACTGGTTTGATTCAAGTTAAAAAGTATTAAGCATGTCTAAATTAACATGACTATGTTAGATTAAACCAACAAAACAAATTTTAATGGTTAAATCATATAGAAATAGGTCACAATAACAGGTAACAATAACCCTAAGGTAAAATTGCAAGTTACCACTTTTTACAGTGTAGAAAAGAAACTCACAAATGAGATCTCTTTAATATCTCAATTATTTTTCCTAGACAGCAGTTAGATTAAATGGAGAGCTCCTGCTTCTCAGATTTTTCTCCTGTATAATCTCACATTTGTCACACAGAAGAGATCTTAAAAGTGTTTCAAACTGTGCTCAGATTTGTAAAGAATTTAAAAGCTGCAAATTAGTCAGAGACTTCCATATAATTTCATATAATCAAATTCTTCCAAGACTAAATTATCTGAGCTATTATTTATATATATCTCTATACTCTTTTCTGCATGTCAGAAATTGTCTTATTTGTGTTCACTTTTCTTTATTTTAGGAGAAACATCAGAAACCAAGTTGATATATAATTGAAGCATAATTGAGAACTCCATTACGTTTAATGGAACGTCTTTCTATGAAAGAAACCTATAAGAAATAGGTTTCCTTTGGGCTGACATGTCCAAAATGCCCCCACCTATGAAATGATGTTCTGAATTGGCTAAACTGCCCAAAAGAACATTTAAACCTTCTATCTGTTCAGTTACATTGCACTTCATCCAATCTGATCTCACGGGAAAATTGCTTATAGAAGGTCGATTTTTTATTTTTTTTTCCATTCTATGCTTTACGAATATTAGAACAGCCCTCCCAGATGCCAAAACTGGAACTACAGTTGTGCATATGTTCAACTTCAAGTGATGCTCTTCACGTGAAGACACGAGCAAACATTATATGAATGAAACCTTTGAATTGATGTAACATGAAAGGCACATTTGTGATTAACAGAAATAACAACTACTATGCAAAGCCGAAGATCAACAGGGATGTGACATCAAAGGCTGACCGCGGATGATTTTCGAAGCATTAAAATTTGCCGCATGGTGACGCTTGTTCATAATTTGGCAAATTGGGTCTGTATTGAGGTGAAAAAAAATTCAGAACTATTACAGGGATTACCTGTGTGATCATTATAATAATAATCATAATAATAATCATAATAACAATACATTTTTTATTGCAAAGTAATCTCAAGTTGCTTGAAAAAGAAGAAATCTAAGATGGCAGAAAGGCTAGCTGGTAGAAATGGGTTTTTAAGTCTTTCTTGAAAGCTTCAGGACATTCTGTATTACAGAGATGAGAAGGCAGGGAGTTCCGTAGGTAAGAACCATAGACAGAGAAAGCACAATCACCCATGGTAAAGAGTCTATTTTTGGGGCAATGAGGACTGAGCTTCCTGAGCACCTTAATAAGCAAGGTATGTGCAACTATGAGCTCAGTAAAGTAGGAAGGTTCCAGGCCATGTAGGGCTTTAGTGTGATTATGGCTTTATCTAACTGTTTTTAACTCTAATTTGAAAAGGAATGTTGACATGACTTTTGTTTGCAAAACTGTGGTACCTCGACAAATATGAGCCCAGTTTTGAGAATCTGTTGAGATGTCATCTAAAAATCTAAAGGGGACATGTGTTAGATTACAGAAAGAATGGTGTGACAAGTAGGAGATTTAAGCATTTTCTCACTTGCTCATTTTCTATTAATACCACTGCTGTCTAAGAGAAACAATTGAGATATTAAAGTGATCTTATTTTGTGATTTTTCATTCCAATGGGAGGTGGACCTTGAGGAATGAACAGTTTAGAACAAATGATGCATTTAAGGTACCTGGCTCAACAAAACTACACAAATCACTGCAGAAATGAATTATTCTGACTTAAGCGCTCTCAGAGTCAGGTCTGAATCATGATATGAAGAGCAAAATGTGTTTTGTCAAAGTCTGTCCTTGTCTCTGTTTTTCTCCATCATTACGTTTTTCATTTTTTATTTTCCCTACCACAGATGTGTTACCTCAACAGTTATATCATCTACTTTAGGTGATGCATTAATCCCAATGTCAGACCTGTCATCTTAAATTATTCATATTCCCTCTGTACATCTTCTGAATGCAAAGTCATGCTGTAATTCGTGAGCAAAGATTGGGCATACATGCTAATGAAGTGAAAGCAGTTAGCACTGGCTAACAGCTCACACAAGCATGGGCTGCCTTTGACATGGCTATAAAAGCTGGCGAGTTTGAGCCGATTTGTTGCTCCCAGAGGCCAGACAAATTGGACGAGTTCCTGAAATGATTTTCAAGTATTGAAAGTTTATTGTTGGTTAAGCGATGATTGAAAAGCCATTTAGGATTCTCTCGCTATCTGTGATTACCCTAAATGAATGTCATATACTTAAGATTTTCCACCGGAGCAGTCCTCGGAAATGTCCCTGTATATTACAGTGTGCTAAAAACAGCCCGTAAAGTGAATTAATACCCAATGTGGCAAAAAAGAAACATATAGATAATAAAATTGAACATTTAAATTATATTTTTTAAAACTGAACTAAAAATGGCAATGTTTTTATCTTCAGAAATATGGACACCTTCCATATGCTTGGCTCACCTGACATTGCAGGACTGTGAATCTTTGTTAATCTTGTGGAACCAGGAGGTCTGGGCCCGTCTGGCTTCTCCAATGGTGATGATTCCATCTTTATCCTGGTCTAGACTCTGGAATATGGCTCGTGCCCGATCCCTCTCCTTCGCTGTGAGAATTCTCACCAATGAGTTCTGGATAAATGGAGTAATTGTTTCAGTTTAGCATAAATATTCGATTTTTGAAAGGCATTCAGAAGGACTTGCTTTAGAAAATAGCACATGAATTCTTAGATGAAGATAAGTTGCATTTTCTAGAAGAAGCAGAAATAAATGTGACTTGTATATACTAAACAACCCATTGTGTTGTTTGATTTTCTTCATTGGAATTTCATGAACATTTAAAATGTTCTGAAAAGTACATTTTGATTGGATGAGTCTTGTTTAAAATAACAGTCATGAGTCTTGTCAGTAAATGCACACCTGTGACCTCACATTCTATATAAATTTCGTAAAAACAGTAATGTACAACAGTGTTTACCCCCATAAAGATTTTTTTTTACACCCTTTACCAGAGGTAAAATCCCTGCAATCAACTGGATTTTTTTATTGGATATACAGTAGATACTGTAAATATATACTGTATATATACTCCTAAGACCCAAGCATTTTTAATTTCCCTTTTTGATTTGTAACAATAACAAATAATAATAATAATAAGTAAACAATAACAACAAAAAATATAACAATAAACTTGCAATGTATATATATATACATATATATATATATATATATATATATATATATATATATATATATATATATATATAAAATAGTTCCCTTTACAAAAAGCTTCACTATGATGCTGCGCTTTGCTAAGCGCTATGGGGAACAATCTTATTGTGAGCAGCTTTGAATATGTGTGTAACACGTCAATGAAAATTGACTGGAATTTATAGCCTCGGCTGGTGAGATCATTGAATGCACCTGTGACTAGGCTATAAATAGAGGCGTCACCAGAGTGTCGTCAGATGATTTTTCTTCAGAGCATACTATAACTGTGTGTCTCACAAACCTGCTAAAACCTCTTTCTTCCCTTTGTTGCGCAAAAATTTCCTTCTTCCTTCTTTCTCTGTTCTTTTTAAAAAGAAAAAAAAAAGAAGATATATATATATATATATGTGGAGAAGTGACAAATATGTCAGAGAACAAAGGCAAACGCTGCGTGTTTCCTTGCCAGCGGTCTATGACCGACAAGGACACGCATGAGTTTTGCTTTGTTTGTTTGGGGGAAGAGCACGCTGCTCTCGCGTTGGGGCAAGGCGGGTGCGCGCATTGTGACCTACTTTCGGTCGGAATGCTGCGCGCTCGCCTCGCTTACTTTCGCGAGCCAGCACCCACACTTCATTCGTGGGGCTCTCGCATGGATCTGGCTGAGGAGCGAGAGACGGGTTCTTCCCTTTCGCTCGCTCTCTCCCCAGATCCAGCCGGTCCTTCACGCGATCTCGAAGCGCGCTCCGGCGCTTCTTCGGTTCACGCGGAGAACATTATATCTTTTGGTTCAGAGTGTGAGCTATCCGCGTCAGAGCACTCCAAACGCGATTTTAAATCTTCTGAGGAGTTGCTCGACGTGATCACTCGTGCAGTGGCCAGGCTTCAATTAGACTGGCCACGTGACCAAGAAACCCCCAAACACTCCAAATTAGAGGACAGATTTCTGTCTGGTGGCCGAGGGAAGGGAACGCCTCATCAGTCCCTTCCCTTCTTTAATGATCTCCACGACGAGCTCGCTCGTTCGTGGAGAAAACCTTATACCTCGCGCGTTCACGTGCCCTCGACGTCGTTATATTCGTCTATCTTGGGCGCTGACGCAAAAGGCTATTCGATGTTGCCGCCTGTTGAAGAGACGCTTGCGGGCTATCTCTCGCCGGGTTCAGCGTCATCACTAAAAAGCCCCGCCCTCCCCTCTAAGCCATGCAGGACTACCTCCATGCTAGTGGGAAGGGCTTATCAAGCAGCAGGTCAGGCTGGTGCAGCACTGCACACCATGGCTGTGTTGCAGGCTTACCAGGCTGATCTGCTGAAAGACCTGAGTTCGGGTAAAACGCTCGATGAAGAAGCATTTTTAGAGCTTCGTCGAGCCACAGATCTGTCTCTCCGTGCGACCAAGCAGTCAGCCCGCGCCATTGGCCGGTCTATGTCCGCTTTAGTCAGCACAGAGAGACATTTATGGCTTAACCTTTCGGGCATCAGAGACAGGGACCGCGTGTTCCTGCTCGATGCTCCGGTCTCGCCTTCTGGTCTCTTTGGAGACGCCATGAATTCGGTTATCTCCAGATTCCAGGAGGCAAAAATCCACAAGGAAGCCTTTGGGCAGTTTCTTCCTCGCCGCACTCAGGGGGCGGGGCCGTCGGCCACCCGGTCTCGCCCCGATGCTGTTAGGAGGGAAGCTCAAAAACAGAGCGTGGCGAGTCGTGCTCCCCCTCGCAGAGATAGGGGACAGGCTCGTCGTCCTCAGCAGCCCCCTAAGCAAGACCTCAGGGCTATAATTTCCAAAGGAAAAAACCCTGACGGTCTTGTACCCAACCTTTTGGGGGTAGTTCCCTTCGGGATGGGGAGCGTGTTTTATTCACCTCGGCCCTCCCGATACCCTCAAGAAAACCCTTCACTCCCGCCACCCTTGGTGTTTCGGGTGACAGGGTTTTCCGACAAAAGTTGGGTGTACCGTTGCTTCCTGCCTTAGTAAAGGACACGGAACACTCAACACCCCCTCAACAGGAAGTGCTGAAATTAGTTCCCATTTCAGAGAACCTGGCAGCGTGGAAACTTCTGCCAGATATTTTTTTTTCTTTGCTGTGGGTCTTAAAAGAGCGTCAGGATTTAATTCACTCGCCACCTTTCCGTGTTTCAACGGCGTGGTCTCACTACCGTAAACCGGATTTCTTTTTATGTCTGCTATGAATAGCAAATAAAAACTCAAATATCCTGGTTAAAGGGGCCATGGTATGTGTTCCCTTTCCAGAGAGAGAGTTAGGTTATTACACAAAATACTTCCTGTTTCCCATGGAGGGTGAGGGGTGGCGTCTGGCTTAGATCCTAAAGCTTGAACTGCCCATGGGTGTTCAAGTCCTAGATGATGCCTATCAAGACGGTCGTGTCTCAAGCCCTACAACTCGTTTGGCTGGTCACCATCGATCTTGTGACGCACTTCTATACTTCATTTAGAAGTTCTGCCACAACATGGAATGTTCCTGAGGTTCGCTTCCGGGGGCGAAGTCTTCCAGTGTCAGGTTCTTTCATTCGGCCTAGCCCTTTTTACCCGCACATTCACAATGCATGATATAGCACTGGCTCCTTGTGACTCCGGGGCATCTGCATTCTGAATTGTCTAGACGACTGGCTGATCCTAGCGCAGTTCCAGGAACTGGCAGTTCAGCACAGGGACATCGTCTTAGCTCATCGGTTTCGCTGGGGTTGAGGTTCAACGCCAAGAAAAGCGTCCTCTCTCCCACCCAGAACACTGTCTATCGGGGCATCGTATGGAGTTCAATCACAATGCGGGCACAACTGTCTCCCGCTAGGACTGACTCCATTCAGATCACCCTGAGCAAAGTCAGGCTAGGCCAAGGTTGCACTGTTATCAGTATCAACGATTTCCAGGTCTCAGGGCGACCACGTCCTCGGTGATCCCTCTGGACCTTCTGCTCATGAGACCATTGTTGTTGTGGCTCAAAAGCCAGGGGTTTTTCTTCCAAGGGCCAAAACCCCTAGGCTAATAAGGGTTACGCGCCTCAGGCTTCGTTCCCTTTCTACGTGGTTCAGACCCCGGTTTTCTGCCTTGGGTCCCACACTAGGTGTGTCTTGTTGTCGCAGGTTGCTAACAACAGACGCCTCCCTGATGGGCGGGGTAGCGGCCTTAAGTGGTCGTCCAGCTTAAGGGGATAGGAGGGTCTTGGGTTGATGGCTGTATTTCTGGCCCTGAAATACCTCCTCCTGAGGCTGCCATGTCTTGGTGCGGGTGGACAATGCAGCGGTAGCCTCTTAAATAAATCATCAGGGAGATCCACATTCTTGTTAGCTGTACTTCTGACGCGTCGGATTCTCCTTTGGGCCCAGGGCAAGCTCCTGTTACTCAGGGCTATCTATGTCCCTGGACGCCTAAACGTGGGAGCAGATTTTCTGTCCAGACATATCCTGCCGACGAGTGAGTGGAAATTCCACCCCGAGGTAGTGGAATAAATTTGGGAGAAATTTTACAGTGCAGAAGTGGACCTCTTCGCCTCTCAAGAGACTGCGCAATGTCCCCTCTACTTCTCTCTGAGTCACCCAGCCCCCCTGGGTCTGGAAACAATGGCACATACATGGCCTAGAATGCGCCTGTATGCATTTCCCCGGTTTCTCTGCTCCCGGGGGCCTTAGCCAGAGTTCGCCACCAAGGGTCTTGCCTCTTGCTGATAGCGCCTTATTGGCCGAACAGGACTTGGTTCTCAGAACTGATGCTCCTCCTCGACGGCTCGCCTTGGGCGATTCCGATCAGGAAGGATCTTCTGTCTCAGGCACAGGGGTTGATACTGAAGGGTACCAACTGAGGAACACAGGGCTGTCGCCTGAGGTTATCGAGACCATTCTTAGTGCTAGGGCCCCTTCCACTAGAAGAATTTATGCCAATAAGTGGGGTGTCTTTGAAAAGTGGTGCAGTTCACATGATGCAGATCCAGTTAACTGCCAAATTGTTTCAGTTCTGGGTTTTCTGCAAGGAAAACTGTCAGCAGGCATATGCCCCGCCACTCTCAGGGTCTATGTGGCCGCCATTTCGGCTTGCCATGCCTTGATCGATGGGGCGCCTGTAGGGAGACGTCCTCTGCTCGCTCGCTTCATTTGTGGAGCCATGCGGTTGAGGCCCCCTGACTCCTTCCTGGGACTTGGCAATAGTCCTGGAAGGTCTAGTTGAGACCCCCTTTGAACCTCTAGAGTCAGCATCTGACAGACTTCTGACTCTAATGATGGTCTTTCTTATGGCAATTACCTCTCTCAAGAGGGTTGGGAATCTACAGGCTCTGTCTGTTTTGCCGGCCTGTTTAGAATTTGCCCCAGGTATGGCTAAAAGCTATCCTATCTCCCCATGGTGCCTTTTTTGACAGTACATCCTGTCACTCTGGAAGCCTTCTGCTCCCCGCCGTTTTTAATGCCGGAGCAAGAGAGAGTTCACCGAATCTGTCCTGTCTGTGCCCTTCAGACTTATGTCCACCGCACTAGCCAGTGGCGTAAGTCAGGGCAGTTGTTTGTCTGTTTTGGGGGCCGCAACAAAGGGGCGGCCGCAACCAAACCGACTCTGTCACATTGGGTGAGGGATGCTATTGCCCTGTACTACGAGGCGCGCAGTCAAGCTTCGCCAGTAGGTATCAGGGTTCACTCCACCAGAGGTGTCGCTTCCTCTAAAGCCTTAGATGCGGCAGGCTGGTCCTTTCCGCACACATTCAAGTTCTATAGTTTAGATGTTCACGCTACTCCAGGCTCTTACGTCCTCGAGTCGACATCTCAACCCCATGCCTCTACAAGTTTGTGATGCAGCAGGCTGGCCCTCTCCGCACACATTCCTGTGTTCTCATGGTTTAGGTGTTCAAGCTACCCTGGGCCCTTAGGTCCAGGGGTAGGAGTTTCAGTTGGGTTTGTGTTGCGGCAGGCTAGTTCCTTTCCACGCACAGTCTCAGACTTTATTGGCTAAACTCTTTTTATGCCTGAACAAGTTTGTGATGCAGCAGGCTGGTCCTTTCCACACACATTCTTCAGGCCCTATGTCTGGGCTCCCATGCCCCAGAGTGCATTTCTGATCTCAAGTTTAAGATGGTCTGTGTACGGCAGGCTGGTCCTTTCCGTACACATTCCTAGAATCTTACGATTCATGCCTGAACAAGTTTGTGATGTGGCAGGCTGGTCCTTCCCGCACACATTCTTCAGGCCCCATATCTGGATTCCCTTGTGTTCCTTTATGATCTCAAGTCTAAGAAGGTTTGTGTACGGCAGGCGGGTCCTTTTTGTACACATTCCTAAATCTTACGATTTAGATCCTTATGCCTGAACAAGTTTGTGATGCGGCAGGCTGGTCCATTCCGCACACGTTCATCAAATTTTTTTTTTGGTTGTTTTTTTTGTTTTTTTTTGGTTTAGATGTTTTAGCTACCCCAGGCTGTTTGCTCTTGGGTCGATGTCTCAAGCCCATGTCTGAACATGTTTGTGATGCGGCAGGCTGGTCCTTTCCGCACACATTCATCAAATTTTATGGTTTAGATGTTTTAGCTACTCCGGGCTCTTACGCCCTTGAGTCAACATCTCAAGCTCATGTCTTAGACCTCTCGTGTTTTTTGTGAGCACACTTCACAACCGTAGGGGTCCGGACAGCCCCAGTGCGGCGGCGTGGGTATTCCGTTCCCCATAGCGTTTAGCAAAGCGCAGCATCATAGTGAAGCTTTTTGTAAAGGGAACGTCTCAGGTTACATGTAAAAAGCGGAACGAGATGCTGCACTTCTTTGCCACACTGGGACGACCCAGGACTGCTCTTCAGAAAAATATCTGACGACACTCTGGTGATGCCTCTATTTATAGCCTAGTCACAGGTGCAGTCAATGATCTCACCAGCCGAGGCTATAAATTCCAGTCAATTTTCATTGACGTGTTACACACATATTCAAAGCTGCTCACAATAAGATTGTTCCCCATAGCGCTTAGCAAAGTGCAGCATCTCGTTCCACTTTTTTCAGGGAACAAGGGTTACACATGTAACCCGAGACGTTTTTTTTTAAATGTATGCCCAGTGGGACTAAGTTGTGAAATTGTAAATAACACCAAGCAATAGAAAGTAAAAAAAGTTTGTTTGTTTACAGGAGTATTGGTTATTCATGTTTTTAAGATGTTAGAGACACTACAGCTGATTTTCTGTAAGGCTGCTTTGGAACAATGTAAATTGAGAAAAGTACAAATCTGTCATGAGACACTGACAGGCGTGAGGACCGAAATGCAGAAAGACTACTCAATAGGCTGTGTTCAAAAATAAACACAAAACCTCTCATGAGGGGAAAAATAAACAATAACAGGAATAACCAGCTTCAGTCTGGTAGGCCAACGCAATGGCGTCCACGATCCAGTGGTCAAGCCTCTGTTTGGAGACAGAGTTCCCTTTACGCTGTCCACCAATGCAAAACAAAGAGCTGCTCAGAGGACACAGCAATGCTAAGGCTGGGTCTGCCTCCTCCCGGGGCAGTGCTTCCAGGTTCACTACCACATCCCTGAAAGAGGTTGTAGGTACCTTTTGGCACGTAGCCCGGTCAGAGTCTCAGGATGACGCGAGAGTCTGCCGGACTGAACCCCAGGCAAGTGTCACTGACGGAGAGGGCTTGCAGGTCCCAAACCCTCTTAATGGAAGTGAGCACAATCAGGAGGGCCATCTTCAAGGAGAGGGCCTTTAGTTTGACTGATTCTAGTGGCTCAAACTGGGCTCTCAGAAGGCCTGAGAGGACAACAGAGAGATCCCAAAGAGGGGAACAGGCATGGCCTTGGAGGGTTCAGCCTCCGGGCACCTCTAAGGAACCTGATGATCAGGTTGTGCTTCCCAAATGACTTACCATTCACTGTATCGTGGTGAGCCGCTATGGCAGCTACATAAACCTTCAAGGTGAAGGGGGACAGCCGCTCCTCCAACCTCTCCTGCAGGAATGAGAGCACTGACCTGACTGTGCATCACTGTGTGTCTTCAGATCTGAAAGAACTCCAATTTGTGAATAAGCGCCACTTTAGGGCATAAAGCTGCCTGGTAGAGGGAGCTCTGGCTTGAGTGATCATGTCTACGATGGCTGGTGGTAGACCATTTAGATCTTCTGCATCCCGTCCAAGGGCCAGACGTGAAGGTTTCAGAGGTCTGGGCGTGGATTCCAGAGGGGGCCCCATCCCTGAGTCCCTGTTCCCTTCCTCAGGGGAATTTGCCAGGGAGGTGCTGTTGTGAGCAGTGTGAGATCCAAGAGTGTTGTCTGAGCAAATCAACACGTGCTTGCCGTGGATCAATGGCAAAAATCTGTGCAGGGCAAGAAATACAGCCAGCAACTCTAGGCAGTTGATGTGCCAACCCATCCAGGAGCCAGCGGCTGCGTGCCCATTGCACATGGCACTCCAGCCCAACTAGGAGATGGCTGTAGTAACTACGACGCTTCTGAACACCTGCTGTAGGGGGACTCCTGTCCATAGAAACGGACGGTCCAAGGGCTGAATAAGTGACAGCAGGAAGGGGTGAGGGTCACACGGTAAGTGCTGTAAGGTGCCATGCCCATCTTGGGACTTGAAAAGACATTCAACGTCAATGTGTTCACTCTTTTAGAGAAATATATACTCTTCTAGCAGGCTGTCGAAGCGCTTAGGGGCGTAGTCTGCACTGCCGTGCAAGAGAAAGCTGCTGAAATGTGCCATATTTCCAACAGCATATGCTCATTAGAGATGAGTGGAACATCAGTGGGTTTTACTCCGCTCACTGAAACACAACCGCTTGGCTCCGAAAAAAAAATCTGTCTGAACAGATGCACGCTTCCCTCCTTTTATACCCGTATGTCCAGAGGAGGGGCTTGCAAATTCTGTTCGCCAATTCTCATTGGCTTTTTCTCAAATATAAGATGCTAACCGAGGCTCTCAAGAGAGACCCCTAGTGTCACTATATCGACACAGCGTCGAGTGAGTGGCAGAAGAGAAACTAGAGACTCATACAGGTTTCTTACCAGATATAGTCTTCTTGGCGTTTCTTCCAAAGATAAACTCTGCTGTGATCTGCGGCATATTGTTTTGTTACATGGCTCGGTGCGGCAAACCTTTAATTCTTAACTGACAGCCCAGAGTGATCTGAACTGAAAATAGTCTGTTTAAATGTAATTAACTTATGCATAGCATAGAGCAAAGACAAAACACAATGTTCACAGTAGGATTTGGGGTCAAAGGTTAAAACATTTATTTATTTATTTGGCTAATATGATAATGCTTTCTGCCATCAACAGAGTGTTTTGCACTGAGCTCAGTTTAACAAATTTTTCCATATTTAAATCCATTCCAGAAATTTCCACAGATTTTCTCCAACAAACATTTACTTTTACGTTTAATTGTCAACTTCCCGTTTGGGGAATAATACAGAGTAAAATTCTATGGAATTAATTTGGTAAATCTATTTTGTAGAATTCCACAGATTTTTCACACAAACATTTGCATTTGTATTAATATTTACACTAAGATGTAAATATATGTGAGGGTTTCTGTTACACCGATCCAGCTCTTTTTCCAGCTTTGTTTACCTCGGTGCGGAACTTCTGGAGTACTGAAAGTGTCTCATGGTAGAGGAAGTCAGACCACTCGATCTGGCCCTTTTTATCTGGATCCAGAGCAGCAAACTGGGCCAGAACGTCCTCTTCCTCCTCATCAGTCAAGTCCCTTTCAAAGAGCTGCTTGGTCACAAAGTGCCTGTATTGCAGGAGTTCATCGGACACCAGGCACGTCTCTGAACAGAAAGTAGGTGAGAGAAAAGTTAGGGCATCATCGATTAATGGAAAAGAGAGACAGGCCTAATTACAGAAATGATGTGATAAATTAGCACACGGAGAGGCTATTACACTCTAAAAAATTTTGTTAAGTAATTATAAAAAATTTGATTCATGTGGTAGCATCTAAATTAACTTGTTTTATTCAAGTCAAATCAAAAATAGAATTTCATATGACTGAATCAACCTGACTCATTTTTAAGGTGTGATCAAGTAGAAATTTATATTTAAAAGCCATAGTACACCCAAAAATAAACAGTGAAAGTGAATGGTGACTGAAGCTGTAAGATCCCCTTTTGTTTTTTATAGAAGAAAGTTAGTTGAATGGCTTTGGAAAACATGAGGGTGAATAAATGATAAAGGGTTTTTCATTTGTGGGTAAACTGTTTCTTTAAGGTGCAGGTTTAGTGTAGAATGAGACTGAGGGAAACACCTGGAATGATCTTGCACTGCTTAAAGGTCTCCATCAGACTGTACATCTCTTCTTCAGTAAGTAACAGGTTCACATTATCCTGAAGGATGAAGAGGGAAAGACTTTCACTTCTGTCACATAATAAAAGACAAATCACATTAAAGAGCATATTAGATGTTAACTAATTCAACTATTGTAATGGAGATTTTGTATGAGAATGTCAGTTTCAACAGGATATTCTTTGTGAATTGTATTTCTATAATGCATCTCATAAAATGATGATTAAAAAATATTTCTCACAAAGCCTCGGGTGCTTTCAGGAACTGTGTATTTAAATATATATATATATATATATATATATATATATATATATATATATATATATATATATATATATATATAATTCTGCTGAATAAATGAAAAGTACATTAAAAATATGTTTAAAATCATGTACACTCATATGAGATGAAGACTGCAGTCATATCAGTACGCTAATGTGGCTGCTTTATGGTGTCCACCATGTTGAGATCACATGACCAACCAAATACTACTTATTTTATCATGGTAACCCTCCAATTACTGGAAACCTTCAGTAACCGATCCTTTTGGAGATTATTGTTGTCATGAGAGGGAACCACAATGTTATTTAACAACTATGCGTTTATTGAACATACTGTATGAGCTACACATTTAAGTGAACTCCCAATTCCCCCTCGCTCCTCATATACCCCAGGGTGGAGTCCCCGCCAATTTAGGTACAATTTGATTGGCCAACATAATAAGGCTGGTTCCACACAATTGTGGAGATTACTACCATAAAATTGCTGTTTTATAAGAGAAGACACAGGCAATTTTGAGACATGTAGTTGTCAGTTTACGGCTCTGCCCATTCATTTGTATAGTATCCGCAAATGGTGACACTGTTGTAACACACTAGATGACTGTTATGCTCAATCCTACAGTAAAAACATGGAAGTTATTTCTCAGTATAAAATATCAATGGAATTGCAATCTGTTTTTTTTTTGTTTTGTTTTTTTTTTACCTAAAAACAGGGTACTATCTAAGAGGCTGGAGTGTTTTAAACTAGCTTGAAAACAGTTGTTATTTTTGCAATTCTGTTTGGTGCTCCTAGCTTGCGGCACACAAATTGTACACTTCACCTTTAAATTTTTACTTCAGCTGCAGGTTTCCTCTCTCTCCATTTATCTCGCCAAAGAGACTAATATTCTCTGAACTAAAAGTATTAATCAACCTAACTGACTCGACACTTAAAGATATCTAATGAGTTTGAGGTGTGCGAGGTGCAGGAAGAAGCTCTCAGACATCAAATGCTGCCTTGTGCTTTCATTTCAAATGCACAGTGAGAATTTTTGTCTGGCTCAAGCCCTGCCTTCAAATAGAGGCTTTCATAGCCCAGTTGCACTGGGAGTAGCTGTATTTTCAATCAGCTTTCCCCAGCCTGGTGAAAATTCCACTGAACAAAGGCACTAGTTCAAGCGGGGAGAGTGGGTCTCCATTTCCTGTTTGTTGTGTCTCATATGACTGTGGGATATATTTCACCTCTGAGGATGAAGATTTCAATAAGATTTTGCATTCAGGTCCATTATTTTATGTGAGACCCATTCTCAACTGACATGAGTCCAAAACCCCAAAATAAAGAACAGACATTACAAGATAATGGTTAGTGAGTGCTGGGATAGATTGTAGTCCAGAAAGGCCAGAAATGTTGTCTATGTAAATAAACTGTGTAAATGCGAATGCATGTTCAACGCAATGGCAACGCGCTGTCCCGCTGTGTTGTGGTAACAAAATTCATAGCTCAAGGGGGTGGTAGAGTTACAATCAAAAAGTAAATAATTCATTTTGTACATCTGGGTCTGTTTTATTGATGTCACGCAACTGTATCTCTGGAGTTGAAGATTTCCCCACGAGATTCCAAGCTGGAAGTCTGATTTCTGGGGGCATTCCATTGCACATTTCCTTGTAGGAAGTTGGAAATTCAGAATTTCTGAGTTGAATGGAACACAGCATAAAGCCTACTATTTAACTTGTGCTGTCATTTTCACCACACTAAACAATTTTGACCCAAGCAAAGTTTTTTCAAGTGTTAGTGACGTGAATGCTTAGATAAAATATGAGACAAGTGATGTTTGAAGAAATATCACTTGTGAGCAGAATGTTTTTATTGGGTGTCATTTCCAATCAAGCTATAATTTGGCCAAAATTATGCAGAACATATGAAAGTATGAAATTAAATTGCGTTTGATACTCAAAATGTTAGCTATAAAATTAGACTTAGCAAGACAAAGGTGTCTGTATTTTATGTCGGCTATGCTATTGTCCTGGAAACACTGTAGATAAAGATGGGTATATGCTATTCTAACTGTATAGAAAATGAGCATATAAACTAGAAGCTTTTGTGGTCACATACTAACTTGGTGTATCTTTTGAGCCTAAAGATTTCTAAAATATATAATTCCCCTTCTGTCACTCACTCGACGTAGTCAAGTGAGTGACAGAAGGGGGCGGGACAGGCAAATTGTGTCTTCCAATTTCACATTGGCCTTTTCTCAATTTCAGAGGTACATGAGGCTCCCAAGGAAGACCCCTTGTGTCACTTCATTCAACACAATGTCTTGTTACCTCCTTCAGGGAACGAAGGTTATAATTCCAGTCCACATGTAATAATTATGACTTTAGCCCTCATGTTTGCTGAAAGTCCAAAAGATTCAAATTCCACAAGAAGTCCAAAAGATTAAACTAGGCATAAAGAGCATAAACACAGCTGGACTAGCAATAGAATAAACAGAGAAACACTGCAGCAGTTTCAGCACAATGTACCCCTGCTGGTTGACATTTTCAAACCAGAAAACTCATTCATCATTTTGACAATTGGGAGGCAGGGACAGCTAGCTGGAAAGACAATACACAGCTTATTTCTGTTTACTGTGTGACCAAATTGCTTAGAGATGTCCAGGATCGTCTATGACTTTCCTAAATTATTTTAAAAACATCTCCACACTAGGTGCATGTCATATCAGTTTGATGTTGCTTTCAAGTGGAGTGTCATGATTAGGAGTCACATGTAAAAGAATGGCCAAGTGTAGCCATATTTAACTTGGAATTCTCAATGATACCCAAGTTGTTATGTTGGAAAGGCCATGTGCATGTGAAAGATGGCAGAAAGCAGTCATATAAATTTGGAACAAAATGAGGGTGAGTAAAATATTATTTTTAGTGAATTAACCCTTTCACTAAACCATAATAAATGTATGAATAAATGTAAGTTGGTTGTGTATTCACTTATGCTTATCCACTTTACTACAGAAAGAAGAGCTTTTGCTGTCTTCATTTCTTTTGATTGTGCTACCATAGTATTTCCAAACGAAATGCTTAACAATTTATAAAGGTGACTGCCCAACACCAAAGTAGGAGCTCCTCAGGTGCATACGAAGGCAGCTGTCTTGATTATTGTGTATGTGTGTTGTGCGAGGAAGGACTGTAATTATCTAAATTGTCACACACACAATGACAGTGCTAATTCTATTGACTGTAGAACTCTTTGCTTGTGATGACAAGAACCAAAATCAGTTTGACAACTTCGCTTGGACTTAAAATTAATTTTCCATCCCGGTCTTCTCACTAAAACCTACTCAAGCACAATGTCATGCCTTTGTATTCTTCATGCCTCTGTCATAATTTCTCTGCAACAGGGTTTAAAATGGGCGAGGAGGGAACCAGATGAACAGTCCAAATAATGTTTAATGAAAACTTAAAAAGACACAAACATAAGCACACACGGCAGCTGCGTGTGGCTATCTCTCTCAAACTGCCACATCCGGCTCGACTTTATCACTCTCCTCGGCTGATTAGCCCGATTGGGGGCCGGTTGTGCCCTCCTCCTTGTCACACTCCTCCCTCCTTTGCCTCAGGCTGGGGAACCCCCGGCATGACGTAACCCCCCCCCCCCCCCCCCCCCCCCTTTCGAGGGGGGAGCATTGCCCTTCCAGCCGCACCAGGATTTCCCTGCCCCTCAGGACCTGGGAGGGAGACAAGGGGAGGGAATAGGGGGGAGGGAGACAAGGGGAGGGAATAGGGGAGAGGGAATGAGCGACAGTGAGAGAAAGAGAAATAAATTGCTCGCCTTGCTTCCCAGACATGCCGTTGCCTGGTCCTCGACCACTCCTCCACCTTCTGGCGGACGACAGCCACTCCTCCCCTGGCGGACAGCAGCGAGTCCTCCGACCCCTGGGGGATGGAACGCCCCTCCGCATTCTGGCGCCTGGTAGCGAGCCACTCCGCCCCTGGCAGCAGCTCCATTGCTCCAGGCATCCGGCAGCGAGCCCCTCCTCACCTCGCGGATGGTGAATGTTCCTCTGTGTCAGGCGGCCGGCAGTGACACCTCTGTCCCCCAACGGATGGCCGTGGCTGCTCTTTTTGGTGGACGGCAGTGGGTTGGAATCAATGACAGCACATCCCTCTTCCTTCTCGGGTATTGGCACCAATGCAACAGGGTTTAAAATGGGCAAGGAGGAGGCGGGAACTGGCTGAACAGTCAAAATAATGTTTAATGAAAACGTAAAAAGATACAAACATACACACAAATGGCATCTGTGTGTGGCTCTCTCGAACTGCCGCATCCAGCTCTGCTTTATCCCTCTCCTCGGCTGATTAGCCCTATTGGGGGCCGGCCATGCGCACTCATGTCCCGTTCCACCCTCCTCCTCAGGTTTGTCCCAAAACATCTGTGTCCCTTGAAATCTGTATGACACTCTAATCCCCACTCTCAAAATCTCTAGTTCCTGACACACACACTTATACATATGTGGATTAAGTAGTAATGCATAGTCAGAAAAGCTTAGCTTGTGAATTTGCACTGTAAAGAAATATGCAGCAGACATTTTTGCAACATCGTAGAACTTTGCATATTGTTTCGAAAGATGTGCGAAGCTGTTAATGTTGCAGTGCAGCATTTTTCAGTGTGAATCTAGCTGGATACCCAACCTGTCTATGACAAGCCATATCAATAGTACAAGATGGCGAAATCATAAAGCCCTGTTCACACTGTCAGGAGCAATGTCGCTATAGTCTCTTACTTGCTATAACATTATTACTCGGATGCACAACTGTATCATATCATGAACAAGACAAAAGAGCTGAGTCTGAAACAAACTCACTCACAATGCCAACAATTTCTGGTAAGTCATCCAATCTGACAAGGAATCAGTTTACTTACCACAAAAAGATATGCATCCTGGATGGGAAAGTGTTTTATACATAAACTGCAGCAATGCTCAATGCATCATATATTGAAATTGATATACAATATATATATATATATATATATATATATATATATATATATATATATATATATATATATATACTGTATATATACAGTATATATCAATAGATGAAACAAACACATCTGACATGGTTTTCCATTCATATTTTTTTTTACTATATTAATCGATGTATATGGTTACAGACAAATTACAAAGAACAGTAACATTAAATTCTCTTCTCAACTGCTTGAACTTGACACCAGTATCTTACAGGGGACAGATGGCATGAGCTTCACTCCTATTTGTAGTTGCTGTGGAATATCACTCTGCATTCGCATAAAGTTTTTCCAACTTTGTTGCATCCCTTGACATGCCCACATTCTGTTGCCAGCTCTCATTGAAAATAAATGGTCTCCTGTTACTTTGTGGCTGCAAGTCGCTTACAGTGTGAATGGGGCTTGTGAAAACATACTTCTACTCCCATAGAGAAAAATAAGCTAACCAGCTAAAATTTTATTGTAATTGAGCCAACTTATACGTGTTAGCTCTGTGGTATGTGTAAACCTCACTGTTCTAGCCTCAAGAGGTGCTCTTCCGACTAATGCTAGGGGCTGTAGACTTCATAAGCACTCCTGCCTCCCATGTTGGCTGACGCCGATTCAAATCTTGCTCGGAGCTGGTCGAGCAGGATCAGTTACGTTATTATGATTTTTCCTAAGTATAACACCTACCTCAAACCTAAACCTAATAATTATGTCTAACCCCTTACCCAAACCCTAAACACAACCATTATTTTAATTGGAAAATCACTGTTGTGTACCATTGAAGAAAGAGAAATATCAGGGTTTTGAACAAGCTTTCTTACGATTTAACCACTAAACCAAACCACTAACCTAACCATAAATTCTAAACCCTTTTCCAAATCCTAATCCTTACCATGCTTTTAAAAGTAAAATAACTTGTGTACCATAGAAGAAACAAAATATTATATTTTGGAACGATACAAAGGAAGCGTATATGATTTGTTGGACTGAAAGCCAAATTATATGATATTTTATAACATCAGCAAGTGCATCTAGAAAATGCATTGCAAATTTTTTTTTGCTAAGAGAAACTGAAATAGAGGTTAGGTTAAGAAATAGAAAATATAATGCACAAAAGTCAGAACAGAAATTCAAACAGAAATTCCTCACAAAGATATAAAAACAAACATGTGTATGCTTGTGTGTTTAGCAACAGGCTGTTTCACCAACCTAAGAGTGTTACAAGAAATGTCTTACACCCTCCAAATGGCCAACAGATGATTTAAGCATCAACAGCCTGTGTGACTGAGATAAGCCCTCTACTTCACTTTGAGGATGCTTGCACGCTTTGACGGCCCACTCTGTAATTTTAGTGTCAGACTCATCTAATGCATTGAGATTGAGCAGTCTGAACAGACCCTCCAGAATAACAATCAACTTGACATGCTCCTCTCCACAGTGGCCTTTAGGAAGTGCTCTACGGGGTAAGTGTCTGCGGATAAATGCTACAGGTGAGATATACAGTATATCTAAAGCAGTGTATCAGCACTTTTTGCAAGATAAGAATATTATATAAAGATGACAGGAAATCAAAATGATGATTCATTATTGCATGTTATTTTAATAAAAAAATTAAGTACATGTCCACGCTAATAGATTAAATTACATTGACGTCACCCAGCAAGCAACTGCACTTTCTTTTGTAATCTTTAAAAAGAGCAGCTGCAGTTTTAATCATATTTTAAGCATTATTTAATGTAATAATGTTTGTTAATGTTGAATCATGAATAATGTAAATAATGCAACAGGGTTTTCAATCAAAAATGCACTACTGAAACAACATTTCTTTTCTTCTTACGTAACCAAGGAGAAAAATAATATTAGAAATGAATAGAAGTCAATAACATAGCCTACTTTTCACAGTCCAAACCACAATGATTAAAAATAAGCCCTACGTTATTTCCCTAAATATTTAAGTTAAATGCATTGCAAATGCCATTTTATGAAAGCATTGAACCAATTATCCAAGAGTGTTTAATCCCTATTTTTGAGTATATTAGCAAACACCTATGTGTGTCAGTGTATAAAGACGTCACTCTCTTCCTCATGCAAAGCCCACATTTTGATTTAAAATAATAGGAATATAGCACACAACTTGTATGATCTGTGCTGCTTTTTTGTTATCTTTGGAGTTTGACAACATCCGTTTGTCACATATTCCTTGTTTTTTTTTGCTTAGAAATTTATTTTGATATTCTTGTTTAGTTCCCCATTCCTGTTTCCTGTTAGTTTTGTAGTCCTTTGTAGTTTCCTTTCATGATTGGTTTTCCCTTGATTGTTTTCCCCAGGTGTTCCTCCTTCCCTTCTTTTCCCTTGTATATTTACAATTCCCCTGATTTCTTTGTCAGTCTTCACGTGTTGCCATGTTCTGTGCCTGGTACCCTGTGTTTTGTTTTGTTCCATTCTGAGTTACCTTGTTCATCTTTGTTTTATTAAAAGCTGCATTTAGATCATCATTTCTCACCCGCCTTGTCACAGAAAAACTGACCAAAAATGGATCTAGTGGCTGTCAGAATTCTGCTTCTTAAGAAAGTGGACTGTCCAGTTGAGGATCATGTCCGTGTGTTTTTAGAGCTAGCAAATTTAGTGTACTATCCAGACTGCTCTCTGGTGGTTTTCTTCCGGACTGGTCTGAATTGTGTACTGAAGGAACTGATGCCTCCGGCTGATCCTCACCGGACACTCTGCGAATATGTGGAGAAGGCTCTGTAAATATTGTGGATCACTTAACATAGTGGATCATGGCGGGAACCCCAGGCCAAAACCTGCATCTTCTGCTCCATCGTCCAAGCCTGCCATAGCTCCTTGCTCCACGCCTGCCATGGCCAATCAGCCAGTACCCATGCCTGCCACGTCCAAAGAGCCAGCACCCACACCTGCCACAGCCAATCAGCCAGTACCCATGCCTGCCACGGCCAAAGAGACAGCACACACACCTGCAACGGCCAAAGAGACAGCGCCTATGCCTGTGGCCTTGTCCAATCCCGTGACTATGCTCCCAGCTGTTTGGATAAGGAGGAGAAGGAAATGGACACCTTCACCCCAGTCGCTGCCAGTGCTCACGACCACGAAGGTCATTCCCCAGTCACTGCCAGTGCTCACAACCACAGAGGTCATTCCCCAGTCGCTGCCTGTCCTCACGACCATGGAGGTCGTTCCCCAGTCATCCAGGACTCTTACCCTCAAGCCCCCCAGGGCTCTGTCTTCCATGGCTGCACCTCCTCGAGCCTTCCACGGCTCTGCCTGCCTTTGCAGTGCCTCTCCCGGCTCTGCCCTCAGTCTTCCATGGCTCCGTCCTCAAGAGTCTCACCCGCTCCCCCAGAGATTCCTCCTCCAGCGGCTCCACCTGCTCCCCCTGAGACTCCTCCTCCAGTGGTGTCGCCCGCTCCTCCAGAGACTCTTCCTCCAGGGGCCCTGCCCACTCCTCCAGAGACACCTCCTCCAGCGGTTTTATCCTCCTTACCAGAGACTCCTCTTACAGTGGCTCTGCCCACCCTTCCTCCATTGGCTCCACCACCTGACCCAGACCCTGTCTCGTCCCTGTGGCTGCCTCCCAGGCCTTCTGACCCCGTCTTGGTCCTGTGGCCACCTCCCAGTCCTCCTGACCCTGTCTCAGCTATGTGGCTGCCTCCCAGGCCTCCTGACCCTGTCTCGGCCATGTGGCTACCTCCCAGGCCACCTGAACCTGTCTCAGTACTGTGGCTGACTACCAGGACTCTTGGCCCAGTCCCTACCCTGAGGTGGTCTCCTTGGTCTCCTGGGCTTCCGCCTGATCTTCTCTGGTCTCCCACCAGATCTTCTCTGATCTCCAGGGTGTCCGCCTGATCTGCTTGGTCTCCTGGTTGTCTGTCTGATCTGCTCTTGTCTCCTTGGTCTCCAGGCCGTCTGCCTAATCTGCTCTGGCCTTCTTTGTCTACTGGTCGTCTGCCTGATCTGCTCTGGCCTCTTTGGTACCGGTCTCTGACTCCACCTTGGTCCTCACTCCCACCAGCTCTGCCTCGGTCATCTGAGCCACCAGCTAGATGTCTGGAAACCGCTCTTTAAAGGGGGGCTCTGTCATGTACTCCCTGTTTTTTTCCTCCTGGTTTCTTTGTCAGTCTTCACATGTGTTAGCATGTTCTGTGCCTGGTTCTCTGTGTATTGTTTCATGTTATTCTGAGTTACCTTGTTCATCTTTGTTTTATTAAAAGCTGCATTTATATCCTCATTCCTCGGCCGCCTCATCACACCGTTCCTATTTACTTTAAAATATGGAAAAGAGCAACATAAGCATTCTACCAATGCATTCTCCTCTAGTGTTTCATAGAAGAAAGAAATTTGCACTGGTTCAGAACAACATGAAGGTGGGTAAATATTTTGGGGTGAAACATTCCTATGAGACAACTAGGTAGACAACAGCTAAAAGGGACATTGATATATCTTAGTAGTGCAGTTTTACAGACATAAATATGCTGCTGATATATTGCATAACTGATCAGTTGATTACTGCCAATCCATGTGTTGGAGGTGAGTCGATACAGTATGCGGTTGAATGTATGTACAGGCAGGGTTGGGGAGAAATGGAATACATGTAACAGGAATACGTATTTAAAATACAAAATATAAGTAACTGTATTCCACTACAGTTACAATTTTAATAATTGGTAATTAGAATACTGTTACATTCAAAAAGTATTTTGATTACTGAAGAGATTAATTTGTATTGTCATTTGTTTCATTTAATATTTAGTCCTTTCAGATGGAAAACATTTATACATATAAATGATGTGATCCAATGTGCATTTGAAAAGCGGTGAAACACTTTCTTATGATGTGTTACATTCACACGAGCAGACAGAGAAGTCTGCAGTAAGTTTGGAGTACAAGAAATAGAAATAAACCTTGTGTAAATTGTCAGCTTTGTGCTAAGCTAAAATGCTATTTCTAGCCATTTTACATGCACGTTACCAAGCACGAACATATTTTTTTATCAAGAAAAGTCATGCTGGATCATAATTTCTATCAAGACCTTTGATATTAGGGCAAAAATCTTATTTTTGACAAAAAAAAACATTTTTACAAATATTGATTTACAGTAAAAAATATCTAAAAATCCTTAAAACAAGATCAATTTGATTTGTTTTGTTTTAGAAACAACATAACATAAGATATTTAGGTTTTTCAAATAATGTATTTTTAACATCTTACTGTACTGGCAGAGTTTTATAGTGGTTTATGAGTTAGTGTTTAGTGGTTTATAGTGGTTTATGGTTTATGAGTGGTGGTGGCATAGTGGGCTAAAGTGCAGAAATGGTAAGCAGAAGGTTACCGATTCGATCCCCACAGCCACCACAATTGTGTCCTTGAGCAAGGCACTTAACTCAAGGTTGCTCTGGGGGTATTGTCCCTGTAATAAGTGCACTGTAAGTCACTTGTAAGTGTGGGTAGTACCAAAGACTGTTTAGCTCAAGATAGACCACTTGTATTAAAAGAATAGTTGCCCAAAAAATTCATAATTTAGACTGGCGGCCAAAAGTATGGAATAATGTATGGGACATTACTGATGTAAAAAACAGCACCATCACTATTTGAAAAAAGTCATTTTTGATCAAATCAAATTTTCCACCTTATCCTTGAGTAATCATGCTAAATTGCTAATTTGGTACAAGAAAATCACTTGCTACTGTATCAAGCACAGTTGAAAGGTATTTGGTTTGTTAAATGAAGCTTAACATTGTCTTCGTGTTTGTTTTTGAGTCTCCACAGAATGCAACAAACTGGCATCTCTTAAGGTCAATATTAGGTCAAAAATGGCAAAAAAAGAAACAGCTTTCTCTAGAAACTTGTCAGTCAATAATTTTGAGGAATGAAGGCTTTATAATGTTTGAAATTGGCCAAAAAAATTTCAAACAGAAAAACAAAAATTTCATAAAAAGGTGTTTTAGCGCTGGGTGTCTTGGAGTGGAAGAGGGAACACAAGAGAAGAATCATTCAATATTTTAACTTCAATCACTGGAATAGAACAAGCCAAAAAGCTTTACATCACAAATTAACAACGTAACACTTCATAAAGGAACACTTCAAGGACTGACAAAAGACTGAACAGAACTAAAAGGTATTTATACACAGAGAACTAAATGAGAGAATGGAATACAGGTGGGGATGATGATGAACAGATGGAAGTGATTAGGGCAGTGAATTCTGGGAAACGTAGTGCAGGGGAAAACTTCAAAATAAGAGTAATCGAAGAAGGTGATGGAGACAGACTATGACAGGTGTACACTACAGTCTTCAAAGACAAAGGACAACTGACTCTAACAAGGACATAAAGAGATGTGGAAGGACAGATGTACAATTAAACAAGAGAATAAGTTTGAGAAATAGACCTCTCAAATGTCCTCAGCTGACAGCTTCATTGAATTCTACCCACTCAACACCAGTTTCATGTACAACAGTAAAGAGAAGACTCAGGGGTGCAGGCTTTATGGGAAGAATTGCAAAGAAAAAGCCACTTTTGAAACAGAAAAACAAAAAGAAATGGTTAGAGTGGGCAAAGAAACAGACATTTTGACAACAGATAATTGGAAAAGAGTGTTATGGATCTTAACCCCATTGAGCTTTTGTGGGATCAGCTAGACTGTAAGGTGTGTGAGAAGTGCCCGACAGAGACAGCCACATCTATGGCAAGTGCTACAGGAAGTGTGGGGTGAAATGTTATGTGAGTATCTGGACAAACTGACAACTTGAATGCCAAAGATCTGCAAAGCTGTCATTGCTGCACATTGAGGATTCTTTGATGAGAAATCTTGGAAGTAGTGTAAGTAGTTCTGAAAACATTTTTCAAAATCTGTACATTATTCCAAACTTTTGGCGCCAGTGTATTTATCCTCATGCCATTCCAGATGTGTATGACTTTGTTTTTATGCTAAACACAAATTAAGATTTTTAGAAGAATATCTCAGCTCTGTAGGTCCATACAATGCAAGTGAATGGTGATCAGACCAAAAGAACCAAAAAGCACATAAAGGCAGCATAAAAGTAATCCACATGAATCCAGTGGTAAAATACATATCTTATGAAGTAGTGTAATTGGAGTTGGAGAGAAAAAGATCAATATTTCAGTTATTACTGTAAATCTACACATTTTACTTTCACTTCCACATTCTGGTGTGAAAGTCTCTTTCACATTCAGCCACCTACTGATCAGGGCTGGTCAAAGGTTGAGCTTTATAATAAAATAAGATAAAGTACTTACAGTACATCTTTATGTTTCTCACCCACACCTATTCTATCAATTCTGAAGACATGTATTTAACCACTGGAGTCATATGGATTAGTTTTATGCTGCCTTAATGTCCTTTTTTGGAAATTTTGAGTTCTGGTCATGCATTGTAAGGACCAACAGAGATATTCTTTTAAAATCTTCATTTGTGTTCTGCGGAAGAAAGAAAACCATAGAAATCTGGGATGGCATTAGGGTGAGAAAATTAGAGAAATTTCATTTTTGGGTGAACTTTGCCATTAAAATTAATGGGAGAAATTGGAATACCCAATATGACATATGTAGAAAAGGAAGTCCAACCTTAAAGGTAAAAGAGAAAATCAGTTTTTAGAGACAGACCTTGCCTGTCAGTCAACTTAAAGTGCATGTGCATTAGCTGAACTAGCCTGAAAAAAAGCATTTTTAGTGTGATCTGAACTAAAGAAGCTAAATGTATTATATCAGCATTGTCATCTTTAACTGTTGATTTGAAAACATTTCTTGAATTGTAATCTTGAATAATAATTATGGAGATTTCGGTCTTTCTCCATTCAAGTAGATAGAAGCTGTACTTTTATGCTACTTGTATCCATGGAAAATAACTGTTGGAAGTGTTCTATAGATGGCAGCCATGTGGACTGACTTTCCTTGAAAGGGACTTTGGTAGTACTCACACAGTAGTAGCAGCTCCAGCCCGTGGTGGTGTGGGCTGTCTCTCTCATTTCCTGCAAGGCTTCTGTGCTCAGGTAGCCCATCTCCCTCAGACAGCCATCATGGAAGACCCGCGTGCACATCCGGCAGGGAAACAGATCATCTGCCGTCCACACCTCACAAACCTCACACATCTCATCGTTGACAGGCTGATTGCAAAACAATAGGAGAGCAGACAAACAATTATTCCTTACATATCAACCAGACTGTTATTGATTTTCTGAAAGAAAGTCCATAATGCACTTAGAACATGCATAATTACTCGTCACAGGAAGTGTGGTGACTCACCAACAGTATGTGCTAACACTAGCATACCTTCCTCCATTAAGATCAACAAATATAGAAATAATCTCACTTGACATTCAGCGCTCATTTAGCATTTCCCATGGAGCAGAGCGCTGCAGCATTTGCATCTGCATGAGGTTTACGTTCATGTTATGTTATGTAGACATCATGCAGGTTTGATGAATGCTGTATAATATAAGATTTAACTGTACTAATGCCAGGATGGAAATTAATTTGAATAAGTAATATTTAAACTAAATTTAATCAATAGAATACAATAGAATAGAACAGAATAGAATAAATTAGAATCACTTGAACCTAATCATGTGCTTCATGTGGTAATACCTAAATAAAATGGTTTTATTCAAGACAAAACATTATTTAGCATTACTAAATCAACTTCAATGTTTTAGACTCTGTTTACACATGTCTTTAGCATTGTCCTGTTTCAAACGGATCACCCAAAAATAGCATCTTTATACCATGTGTAAACTGGGCCTCTGACTGTGTCTAACATAAAACTGGCAAAAATGCCCCAAAAAATATTTAGTGAAAAAAAATATATATATTGAGCCAGGTCTATAATTTACATACATTATGGCCCTTACATTGCTCTCGAGTGGTGTATTCATGTTGCCATGATACTGACGTAATCTCACATTCTCCACTCAGTTGAGACATCCAGATGAGCACACAAATACACCATTGTGAGCAAAGAAAAAGATAAATACAGATCTACACCAGAACCAACCAAGCTACTGAAGGAGTTCCTCCTTCTCACTTGTAAACAGCGCTGTTCTTCCGGCTGTGACGCACATGCCTCAGTTCTCTCGTGTTTCAAATACCAATGACATTACATTACACGCTCGTACCACTGCAGAACAAGCATGATTTAGAGTTTAAAAAAGTACTAAATATTGATATTTTTCACACCAAAAGTGATTGTGCCACTTTAGAAGATATTAATTGAACAGCTGGTGTCGTATCAATGGCGTTTATGCTTTCTATCTGTGATTATTAGAGCTTCAAAAGAGAAATCTCCATTCACTTGAATTTTAAAGGCCTACTGAGCTAAGATCTTTTTCTATTTTCTTCAAATGTGTTCTGGTTAAGAAAGAAAGTCATACACACCTGGGATGAGGGTAATAAATAATGAGAGAATTTTTGTTTTTGGATGAACTATCCCTTTAATTGTATTTAACTTTATAAATTTTAATGTTGGAGGGGCATGAAACCCTTTAGCTGAACTTTAGCTTCTTAACTTTAGTTTTGGTTAAGTTATATTGTATTTTTGTTTCACATATATTTTCATTTTTCACAAATATTGCTTGAGCTCAAACAATAAATGGTGGATCCCCTGCAGTACCATGGACACTCTTTTGAAGTCCCCTGGTGGATCACTAATGATGGAATCTGCATATAGTCAAGTCAACATTTATTTATAGAGCACATTTAAAAACAACAGTAGTTGACCCAAAGTGCTTTACAGATCAAACAAATAAATAAATAATAATATATTAATGATAATAATATAGCAAGCTCTTCCATTGTAGGTGCCTTATTGCATGCTGCTCATTCTTGCTGTGTTGCATGCTGTCCAAAGACAGACTGTGTAGACTGGGCATAAATATTGACAACCTGTTATATTAATGCAGCTCAGGGTCAAGGCATTTTAAAGGCTTGGGAACAAGTGGAGACAAAATTCTAGTTCAGAGTGTTCACCCAAGAATGTGGGTGTAGACCCAAATCTGTTTGGCTTTGGCTGCGTTCCACTTCACTTTAAACATCCACTCACTAACTCCCCTAAGCACTTCCGCTCGGTTGAATCCCCACCATCATTTTGGAAATCAGATCCACTTTGTTAAGTTGGCGAGGGAAATTTCTGCTGACTGACCCTCTACCCCTCGATTTTGACAGAGGAAGCGAGCACTTTAATGTACACTTCTGGCAGCTCCATATCCCACAATGCAACTCAACTGTGACATCACAACACAAATCCTGCTTAAATTACCCCACCCCAAACAACTCTAGTGTATGATGAATATGATGAATTATATTGAGATTTTACAGCATAATTCTTGTAGCTACCTTAAACTAACCATTTGTCACATAGTTATAGTCCATACATTCATTGTTATGTCATAATTTTTTTTTAAACTTAATTAATCTTCTCAGGTGCAAAAATCACGAAATAATTCCACAAAATGACTTCAGCCATAGGGTGCTCCAGTTAAACCAATCGCACAGTTTGAGCCAGTAATGGGCACTCATGCAACGTAAGCAATGACATACATCCGAGTCCATGAGATGGAGGGAAGTTAGGGAGGGAAGGGCAGAAAAATGTGAAGTGGAACACAGCCATTGACAATTTCGTTGCATTGCTATCATGGTGCAGCTGCTACTTTTTCTCAAGTTGGTACCACGGTTTTTGCTACACTGTATTAGATCAGATACACCTGCCCCATTAGCTTATACAAATATAACCAACTGTGGTTGGTCGGTCTACATCAGGGGTGTCAAACTCAGTTCCTGGAGGGCCACAGCCCTGCAGAGTTTAGTCCCAGCCCTGTTCTAAAATGCCTCCTTGTAATCTTCAAGCACTCCTCAAGACCTTGATTAGCTGCTTCAGGTGTGTTTAATTAGGTTTGGAGATAAACTCTGCTGGACTGTGGCCCTCCAGGAACAAGTTTGACACCCCCTGGTCTACATGATGGTCAAAAGTTGGCGAATCTTGGCCAGAATAACCTGCAATGTGGATCAGACTATTTATCATCTAAGCAATGGTCTGGCTACACTGTTCAATTATTCTGTTTTCTCTCCATATAATCAAATTATTTCTTTATGAAATCACTTCCTTAAACAGGAGCTTTACACACCCTACACTTATTAATAATTCTAGATGTCATAGCACCAAGAAGCCAGGGATCAAATACATTTCTGACATTTCAGGCATAACATTCATCCTGTACTTGCGTAGGCACAAGACAAACTTTTTTTTTGCCCTTCAAATTGTGACATCTGACTCTGTGGAGAGTGTGGATGAGTGATGGGGAGAGGTGCTGAATTTAGAACTGGGGTGATTAGATCAGCCAAAGGACGGTCACTTTGCCAGTGAATCTGTCTCAATCTCTGTATCAGAATTCTGGGCATCATTAGGTCTGATTGGTTTTAACTCCTGGAAAGGTCATCAACCTCTACTTTCCATGAATGATAAAAACAGATATGATAAAAGTGTCAATACAGAATTTTGTATGTGTGGGATTTATAAATATGTTATATTATTATGGATCACCTCACAATGTAGGCTTGACAGAGCCAAAATTATATTACAGTAAAACTTGACAAAAGACCAACATTTCTAATGAGTTTCTTGAGTTTTCAAGCTAGTCCACCAACCTTGGCACAGATCTTCATCCTGTTCTGACTTGGGTTGCTTTATCTTTTCTAACTGATCAGTATCTGTATAATTGCCTGTTAACTGCCTAGCAATGCCCTGGAAACCGCTCAGAATACCCTACCAATGTCATAGTAACCACTCTGAAACTCTTAGCAACTGCCTAGCAACCACTTAGGACAACCTAGCAACCACTAATCTCTGTTTTGAGCTCTTAACAACTACTAGCATCATCCTAGCCACCGCTTATCATTCTGTTTGTCTTTAAGGCCTGTTATAACCTTCAAACTTCAAACAAGCCTTTAAAACTATTTTAAACTTTTAAACAAGGCTTTGACAAGCCATCATCAAAGTTTGTCTTTGCTAGTCTTTATAGTAATGTCTTGATCTAAACCTAACTGTTAAATGTTGCTTCAGTTATTTGGTGCAGTGACTGTGTATTTAGTTTAATTGTATTCAATTTGAATATGAATATGATGTCTAGGTAGGCAACTTAGGTTTCATATATATTTTGAGACATTCCATGTATATTCTACATTGTTAAATTAAAAGTAAACTTGCTTAATGAGCATTATATCCACCAATCCACCATATATTTTACATTCCTTTCATAACTGAAATGTACTTTCATGAAAAACCCAACAACAACAAATATATCTTCACATAACTCACAAAGACAAGCCAAATTGCATCATGTTCTGCCTGCTCTTGATTTTAATATCTGATGTGAGAGACATTGCAGGTAAACAAATACATTCTTTGGAGTGGAGTTGTGTGAAGTGGCTCCTCTGTGGCTTGCTGTGAGATCTGGCCCCATCGGTGCAAGCTTCAGCGACCCAATTAACTTCGTACTGAACACGGATGCCACTGCAGATCACCCAGCCAGTACCCACTACCTACGCACTGTCAACAAACCTAAGCAGCCCTTTAGGTTGAGCTGAGATCAACTTTCTTACACTAAATCTTGATGTTGTCTAACGTACATGTCACAGAACTGGTTAATGATCATAAAGAAAGGATAACCTCCACCAACACCCCGCTGTCAGCTGAAGAGAAAGACCAACTAGTTTTATAAGTACATAGAGTATAGCTAAGTCATCAGCTCTCATGTATTTTTAGTTAGTTGGCTTTCTGAAGGTCAAGAGAGGTTGTGTAATGAGTATTGGGAGATTTGTTAAATCTATGATTGTTTCTATGATATCTAATTTTTTAAATCCAGACTAATCACACTGTGAATTCAGAAACGGTATGTCGAACGTTCTGCTTCTGAAATCTCTCTGTGCTTTTAATTAAATGGTTGATACCGGTAGTATTGTTGAACTTAAGGCCACATGTGAGCTCCAGTGTCATGGTGAAATGTCCACAGAGTAGCGCCAAAAGCAAGTTGTACATTTCATTGTAAATGCTGTAATTCAGTCAACAGGAACATACAGTATATTTTATGAAAACTACCTCCTAACCTCAAATGTGAACACAATTATTTCCTGGTTTTCTTGGGACCAGTTATAATTCAGCCATATTACCTGTTCTTTTTGCCCAAGCGGCACATCTACTGGCTGGTCATCATTGGCCTCTCTCTTTGGCCGCACAAATGCCGGAGGAATGAGCTGATGTGCCTTGTTTAGATCTTCAGGCTCCACCCCCTTCCCATCACGGAGACGTCCCCAAGCCTCCTGATTGGCTTTTTTCTCCTTTTTGGCCTGGGCAGAGTCCTGCTGAGTAGATAAAGAGCTTGTTTTGTTGTCTTTCTCTTTCTGTTCAGTCTGGTCTATGTTAGGCTGGTGGGATCCTTCAGCAGATCCATCACCGTTCTCGGAAACGACCTCCGTCTGGACTACAGAGTCCAGGGCCGCCCGGTCCTTCAGTCCAGATTGAAAAGCCGAAACCACAGCGCTGCACTTCTGCACCTTTTCCACCTGCTGTTTCTTGGACATCAGCACACCCATGGCTGCAACAGAGCAACATATAAAATGTTAGATCAACATAAGATGTTATTACACTAATAGAAATTCTTCAATTAGGGACACTGTTGAAGGCATGGAGCTTAAGTTTACTAATAATGTTTACATATCCATTTTTTCAAACAATGTTTCAGCATAACCACAAAAGTTTGATTACAAGTTAGTCACAGTGCGTAATTGAGACTAAATAGATGGACACAAGCACGTTCACCTGAAGAGGTTACCATAGTAACAGTATGGTGCACAAACAATTTACATTAGTACAGTGTCAGTATTGGATGGTACGGTAGGTACATCAACAAAAAAACTTTACTGTTAAACTTTACTTGTTAAAAACAGACTGTTGCCCGATAATTACATGTACAGATAATTGAGTGAGGACCAAGGACTTGCCGTCCACTGCGTCATGGTGGGCTGCGATGGCTGCTACATACACCTTCAAGGTGGAGGGGGACAGCCTCTCCTGCAGGAATGAGAGCACTGACTGAACAGCACATCTCTGCGGGTCTTCGGCTCAGGAAGAACACCAATTGGGAACAAGCACCAATTCAGGGCGTAAAGTTGCATGGTGGAGGGAGCTCTGGCTTGGTTGATTGTGTCTACGACTGCAAGTGGTAGGTCACTTAGATCTTCCGCATCCCGACCAGGGGCCAGACGTGGATGTTCCAGAGGTCTGGGCGCGGATGCCAGATGGTACCCCGTCCCTGAAAAAGAAGGTCCTTCTTCAGGAAAATTTGCCAGGGAGGTGCTGTCGCAAGGAGCGTAAGATCCAAGAACCAAGTCTGGGTGGGCCAGTAAGGAGCCACCAAGGTAACTTGTTGCTCGTCCTCCCTGATCTTGCACAGCACCAGTGCAAGGAGGCTCACTGGGGTGACCTGAATCGCTGCTTACTTCAAAGGAGGAGTTGGCGGGCGAGTTGAGACAGATGACGAGAGGTACATGCCGTCTTGGCGATTTATGTACGCTACCATCGCAGTGCTGTCTGAATGGATCAAGACGTGCTTGCCCCGGATCAGCTGGAGAAACCTCCACAGGGCAAGGAATACAGCCAGCAACTCTAGGCAGTTGATGTGCCAACGCAGCCTGGGCCCTGTCCAGGAGCCAGCGGCAGCGTGCCCGTTGCACATGGCGCCCCAACCCTGTTGAGAGGCGTCTGTGGTGACCACGACACATCTGGACACCTGCAGAAAACCACAGAAAACAGAGGTCTGTCCAAGGGTTGAAAGTCTGATGGCAGGAGGGGGTGATTACCACACCCGGTATGTGCCGCAGCGCCATGCCCATCTCAGGACTCGAGTCTGAGTCCAGCCAGTGCTGAAGTGGTCTCATATACATCAACTCGAGCAGAGCGACCACAGCTGAGGATGCCATATGCCCCAAGAGCCTCTGGAATAGTTTTAGAGGAACCACTGTGCCGGGCTCGAAGAGAGCGAGGCACCTGAGCAATGACTGTATGCACTGGTTCATGAGGCACGCTGTCATCGTGACTGAGTCTAACTCCATGCTGAGAAAAGAGATGCTCTGAACCGGGATGAGCTTGCTCTTTTCCCAGTTGACCTGAAGCCCTAGACGGCTGAGGTGCTGGAGCACCTGGTCCCTGTATGCGTATAGTAACTTTCAAGAGTGTGCTAGGGTGAGCCAGTCGCCGAGGTAATTGAGTATGCGGATGCCCACTTCCTGTAGCGGGGCAAGGGCTGCCTCTGCAGCCTTGGTGAAGACACAAGGGGACAGGGGCAGGCCGAAGGGGAGGACCTTTTACTGATATGCTTGGCCGTCGAACACGAACCGTAGGAAGGATCGGTGTCGAGTCAAGATGGAGACATGGAAGTACGCATCCTTCAGGTCTACCGGCGCGAACCAATCTAGTTTTCACACTCAGTTTAGAATCCATCTCTGCGTGTGCATTTTGAACGGGAGTTTGTGCAAAGCCCAGTTGAGAACTCACAAGTCCATGATTGGTCACAACTCACCACCTTTCTTGGGTACGATGAAGTAAGGGCTGTAGGAACCCTTCTTCATCTCAGCTGGAGGGACGGGCTCTATCGCATTCTTGAGAAGCAGAGTCGTGATCTCTGCCCATAAAGAGGCGGGAGCCGGGCGAATTGAATCGCATAGCCGAGTTGGATGGTGTTGCCGAAGAAGCCAACCTGGGAGACGGGGGCGTTGAGAAAGCGTACCTTGTCAACGTCGCGCATCTCGACCATGTTCAGCCAGAGGTGGTGTTCCTGGACCACGAGGGTGGCCATCGCCCACCCAAGTACTTGCGCTGTAACCTTCGTGGCTCTGAGAGCGAGGTCGGTGGCAGAGCGCAATTCCTGCAGTACAGCAGGGTCAGGACTACACAGGTGCAGTTCTTTGAGTGCTTTGGCTAGGTGGAAATGCAGGAGAGCCATGGCATGCAGGGGGGAGGTGACCTGTCCAGTGATGTTTTAAGCTTTCAAAGTCAGCGATGACTTCATCCTACAGGCCTTGGATGGGAGTGGTGGGCAGTCCCGCCAGGTGGTGGCATTCTCGGGACACAGGTAGATAGCAACCACTCTGTCCACCTGGGGGATCTCCGTGTACCCATGGGCCACCACTCCATCAAGGGTAGTGAGAGCGGACGAGCGCTGGCGCCCTGACCTGAGGTACCAATCATGGAGCCGTGAAGGCTGTGGGTAGGACGGAGGGTTCCAGTCCAAGCCCACACTCAAGGCAGCCCGGGCAAGCATGTTGGCCATCTGCACGTCGGCCTCAGTCTGGGCAGGCTGGCCCAAGGCGGCAGCGCAGTCGAATCCTCTCCGTCAGACATCTGGACGCTCTCCGATGCAGCAGCGATGTCGTCATCGAATTCCGGGGGCTCTCAAGGGTGAATGCCGGCTGGCTGTGAGGTGAGCCGCACTCATCCCGAGCTCGGACAGAACAAGTGAGCGTGCCAGGGGCTGGGTGGTTCATAGGGATATACCCGACGAAACCGAGCCCGTCTTCATCCCCAAGTCGCCTTCATCGCCAGCCGTGTCGTCCTCAATCCCATGGGAAGAAGGAGAGACACAGGGGTCGCTGAAGTGGCATTCACCTTAAGGAAGGAGAGCCGTGACCGCAGTGAGTACATGAGCCATCCACAAACTCAGTGTGATCACTGCCCAGGCACAAGAGGCAGCGTCTGTGGCCATCAGTTTGGAGAGATATCGGCCGCATCCAGGAACTACACAGAGGCAGAAGGGCACCTTTAAAAAGACACGTCCTGAAAATGATGTTCAACACCTTCTTGTGTATTGCTCTTTTATGAGTGAAAACAAACTTTTTTAGAGAAATCAAACTCTTTTAGGAGAGAAACACTCTTTTAGACAGAGAAAAGCACTGTCGAAGCACCCAGGGGCGTGGACTGCACAGCATGCAGAGAGAGAGAACGCCGCTGGAAATGCGCGTAAGATCCAACAGCAGTGCTTCTTACCAACAGAGGTGAGTTGAACAGTAGTGAACATAAGATTGCTGCTGCACAACCGCTCGGCCCTGAAGAAAAAAATCTGACTGACAGACACCTGCTCGCTCCCCTTTATATCCGTATGTCCGGGGGTGGGACATGCAAATTCTGTCTGCCAATTTCTCATAGGCCTTTTCTTAAGTTCAAATGTTTGAATATTTGGTTGAAGTTTAGTCTGTAACAATTTGATACTTGTTTTCGTCATTTTGCACATTATCATTAAAGTGTTATTTTTGTTTGCTAAATTTGTCTATATATATCATAAAAATTACTAAAACTAATGAATATGACATGATGAGATCTGACAAAATAGAAAGGAAATTTACATCATGAGACAAAAACTGGGAAAATATACATCTATAAAAAAACACTGGTGCCAATAATGCGCTAAAATACATTTAAAGTGTTTCATCTTGTTTGCAAGCTCTATCTATTCATGCTATGCACTCAATATTGCCACTCCTGCTGAAAGATACATCAGCTGGCTGATGAAGGTGTGGTTTAATGACTTATCGCTGAATTAATTAATGTGTATCATTTGGGTACTGTCTCATGGCTGGCAACAAACTTTATTACTGTCTGATAATGACATTATTTTTCTCAATATAGAGAAAGTCAATAAAGAGAAAATGCAAAAGATTTATTCATCAGCTGACTGTTTTTGTACAGTATACAGTAGAGACTGATGGAGAACATGCCTTCGATGAGAAGTAAAACCTAGAAAAATAGGAATTTGATCCAGAATTTGTTCCCACATTTTGGTGAGAAATGTTATAGTCTCTCACATAAAAATATAGATTCTGAAGTTTTTTTAAACTAGTGATCTTATTATTTAGATAAAATGAATATATAATAATTATTATATGAGCGAATTGTTGCATGGAACCAGAATTATTTTTTCTTCTGCTCATCTTGATGTGCAGAAATGCTAAATACACTAGCAGTCAGACAGTGCTCACACTTTCAGTCACAGCGCTCGTTCAAAGAGGGAACAGTGCTTTCCTGAGGTAATGACAGAAAAACCGCATCTGGAGTTATTCACACTAAGTAATGGCAAACCTAGATGTGACATGTATTATAATGGGCATGTGTGACCATTTTTACAGGCTTATTTAAATAAGGAGTTGTTAAAACATTGATAATGATGTAATCCTAGTTAATAAATAATACCCTTATGAAAACCTACCATGGATTTACTGTAGTGATATTGTATTAACCATGACTAGTAACCACAACTGTAGTAACCATGTTTTGTTTTTTTGTTGTTTGTTTGCTTGTATGTTTTTGGAAGTAACCATGGTTTTACTACAGCATTACTGTAGTATCCATATTGTTACTTGGTTTTAGTAATAACCATATAAGAATATCTATGATTAATTTAGTGATTTTATATGTGGCTAATACTTACTAATGGTTTAATGCAAAGCCGCCTAATAATTTTCTTCTTAGGCCTATAAATATATAAAATTATATTTATTTTTATAATAATTTAAATTAAGTTACTAATAATTTAAGTTACTTATTTTATCCAAAGAATTTGTAAAATAAAAAAATATTTAGTGGTATCGATATTGGTGATATTGGCCTAAAAGCACTTGGTCTCGGATCGAAAAGAAAATAAGTGGTATCTTCCATCCCTATTCCTTGGTTATTGCACCATCTGTGTCCTATAATATAGTCCATTCCCTGTCAAGCACCAGCTATATATACACACAAAGACAGCACATTCATAAGAAGATGAAATAAATAAGAAAATAAATATGGATTTAAATGTTTTTGTGTGTATGTGTGCATAAACTGTGTTGTTCTAAAAATTTCCGGCATATTTCTAGTGACAAACTCCTTTTACAGAATATGCATGGAAAATGTGGTTCTCGTCAGGATTTGGAAGTAGGCTCCATTAAATTATAGAGAATTTAAGTATTATTAACCCTATTGATCAAGTGACTCACAAATCATGGCTGGTGTTTACAGTGATTGTATCAGCCATTCAGGTTAGGCTGTGGATCGAGGGATCATTTTTTTATTTACGCTTTGTTTTTTTGCACACACTTCACTTCTACCTGTCAATATTGCTTTAAATTTTTAATTTATTGAAACATGAAAAACAAACCAAAAATATTTCTAAATTCAAATTACACTTCAAACAAAGCAGAAATGTAATCAAAGTGGTAAAGAAATCTTATATAATGACTCATGACCCAAATGCAATCATTTTACCCTCTCCAACTTCTTCCACTGTCCCATTGTGGAGTGGGTGAAAAATTACCCTGTAACAGGAGGAAAGCTACTAACGTAAATTAGATCAGAGATAAAATTGTAAATACAGTAGAAACATAATAATATTCATAAAAAAATAAACCATGACCTATAGTAGGTTTTACATAAATCTCATACATTTTTGGACATTAACTTTATTACCACCTGCAGGCGGAATCTCAAAACAGCAAAAGCAGGAACATAGTTGAAACTTTGCACTGAAAAAAGACATGCTTCTAAAATGTCTTAGTTTGATGACCTATTTACGAGGAAAATACAAATTGTGCTTTGTGCCACTTCATTAACACACAATACAGTGCACCCACAGATAGCGCAAACACTTCCACCCACACCTACTTGCGCTTTGTGCTGGCATTAAAATTGTGCTTAGAATTAGTGCTCTCATCAAATTGGATAAGATGTAGAGCTGTGCTTAGAAATAGAGTTCTTGGTTTTCTAATCTGACTTTGACTGATCGACCACACTGTTATTTTGAAAGAGACTAAATCTCATTTTTCAGAGTGTTGTTAATATCACATGTGTCTACATATGTTGCTATAGTAATGACGTAAGCATCAGCATGATGCCAAAAGACTTTTCAACTGAGAGAAGCTATCAGCATGGAACGAGGGGAAAGAAAATACAGTTGAAGTCAGATAATTACACACCTTTATCAAATACATGTAAACTTAGTTTATCACAATTTCTGACATTTAATTCCCTGTCTTGTCAGTTAGGATCACTATTGTAATGATGCTGGACACAGGCAGAGACGATGACTTGAAGTGATGAACCCAGGTGCAGTTTTATTTTTCAAATGTGGTAACCAGTATCCCTAACTATAAATGTGAATGAAATAAAAACATAAACCTAACTAAACTTGACAAAAACTAGACTTGTCATGACTTACCTATAACTGTACTTGAATAATCCAACAAATTTACATATACACAATACCTCACAAGAGACAATGGCAAACATGAGGGCTTAAATACACAAACATGGTTAACAAGACAACCAATGAACAGACAGAACTATAAACAAGATAAATAAGACTATTAAACTAAAAAAATGACAAACTAGAACTGATAACAAGTAATCAAACAATGGACCAATGAAAACAAGACACATGAACAGGGGAAACACATAACAAGATCACATGAGGGAACAGGAAATCACATGACATGACAACAATTAACTACATTTTCAAAATAAAAGACATGAAAACATGAACCAACAGAATATAGACGGCAACTAATTTATTTTAAGAATGTGAAATGTAAGAATAATAGCAGAGATAATTATTTATTTCAGCTTTTATTTCTTTCATCACATTCCCAGTTGGTCAGAAGTTTACATACACTTTGCTAGTACTTGGTAGCATTGCCTTTAATTTGTTTAACTTGGGTCAAACATTTTAGGTATCCTTCTACAAACTTCTCACAATAAGTTGCTAGAAGTTTGGCCCATTGCTCCAGACATAACTGGTGTTAACTCAGTCGGGTTTTTAGGCCTCCTTGCTTGCACATGCCTTTTCAGTTCTGCCAACAAATTTTCTATCAGACTGAGGTCAGGGCTTTGTGATGGCCACTCCACTACCTTGACTTTGTTGTCCTTAAGCCATTTTATCACAACTTTGGAGGTATGCTTGGGGTCATTGTCCATTTGTAAGTCCCAACTGCCACCAAGATTTAACTTCATAGCTGATTTCTTGAGATGTTGCTTCAATATATCCACATAATTTTCCTTCTTCATGATGCCATCAATTTTGTGAAGTGCACCAGTCCCTCCTGCAGCAAAGCATCCCCACAACATGATGCTGCCCACATGCTTCACTTTTGGGATGGTGTTCTTAGGCTTGAAAGCCTCACCCTTTTTCTTCCAAACATAACGATGGACATTATGGCCAAAAAGTTCCATTTTTGTTTCATCAACCAGAGGAAATTTCTCCAAAAAGTAAGATCTTTGTCCGAATGTGCACTTGCTAACTGTAGACTGGCTTTTTTATGGTGGTTTTGAAGCATTGGCTTCTTCCTTGCTGAGCAGCATTTCAGGTTAAGTCGATATAGGACTCATTTAACTGTGAATATAGATACTTGTCTTCCTGTTTCCACCAGCATCTTCACAAGGTCCTTTGCTGTTGTTCTGGGATTGATTTGCACTTTTCAAACCAAATTACGTTCATCTCTAGGAGACAGAATTCAACTCCTTCCTGAGCGGTATGAAGGCTGCGTGGTCCCATTTATACTTGTGTACTATTGTTTGTACTGATGAACGTGGTACCTTCAGGCATTTGGAAATTACTACCAAGGATGAACCAGACTTGTGGAGTTCCACAATTTTTTTTTTCTGAGGTCTTGGCTGATTTATTTGGATTTTCTCATGATATCAAGCAAAAAGGCACTGAGTTTGACTATAGAACTTAAAATACCTCCAAGTACCCCTTCAATTCAATACACCTCCTATCAGAAGTTAATTTTCTAAAGGCTTGACATCATTTTCTGGAATTTTTCAAGCTACTTACAGGCACAGCTAACTTAGTGTATGTAAATTTCTGACCCACTGGAATTGTGATATAGTCAATTAAAAATGAAACAATCTGTCTGTAAACAATTGTTGGAAAAATGTCTCATATCATGCACAAAGTAGATTTCCTAAAAGACTATGTGGAGTGGTTAAAAAATAAGTTTTAATGACTTCAACTTAAGTGTATGTAAACTTCTGACTTCAACTGTAGAATTTTACAACCGCTCATGTCTATCATGATATTACATCATAGAAAATAACAGTTTGAAATCTGATTTTACTGTTCAGACTGAGACACATTCCAAAGAATATGATTTACGTGGTTTTAAGTGATTTAAGTGATGTGGTTTGGATCAAAGTTTGCAAGCATTGGATTTCATGTTCTGTTCTGTTCTGGTCTGTTCTGTTCTGTTCTATTCTATTTTGCTATAAAATAAAAAACAATAATAATAAACAAACATATTTGCTATGTGGGCGCTCAAAATTCTAAGCCAATCAGATAAGCTGTAAATTCCATGTGACTGATAGGGTACAACAGGGCTAAATGCAAACCCTAAGGACAATTAGCTTTTTTCTGTCCACAAAATGTATCAAGATTCAGGGAAATCCATTTCTTTTTACTGAATAATGATGGAGGAGCATAATTTGTGTGAATAGAAATAACAACAGACAGCTGTTTTGAATATAATTAATTAAAAAATTGGCAAGGGAGCATTTTACCCTCATTTGGTGTTTTTTTTTCAGACTTTCTCCCCTTTTACTCCCCAGTTTGGAATGCCCAATTCCCAATGCACTGTAAGTCCTCGTGGAGGTGTAGCGACTCTCCTCAGTCCGGGTGGTGGAGGACGAATCTCAGTTGCCTCCACGTCTGAGACCATCAACACACGTATCTTATCACGTGGCTTGTTGAGCATTTTACCCCGGAGACATAGCGCGTGTGGAGGCTTCATGCCATCCACCACGGCAACCACACACAACTCACCACGTGCCCCACCTAGAGCGAACCACATTATAGTGATCATGATGAGGTTAATCCATGTTAATCTACACTCCCTAGCAACAGGGCCAAGGAGACTAAGTTGCTAAGGAGACCTGGCTAGAGTCGCTCAGCACGCCCTGGGTTTCGAACTTACGATCTCCAGGGGTGGAAGTCAGCATCTTTAGTCGCTGAGCCCTCCAGGTGGTTTATAGTGATATTGTGTAGGTACCGGGGCATAGGGCACAATTGGTCAACATATGCTAATACGACGCGACTGTGGTATATTTTGATAAATATTCTCATCCCAGTTTCTAAAAGATTTCGCTTCAAATCTGTACCTAAATACGTGTGATATTATTTTCAATTAGCCATGAGAATAATATCACTCCAATAATTGGATTAATCATAATTCACTTATTAAAGCTAATTCCTTACAGTTCCTTACAAATTGTGAGCGGATACATTTTATTACGATTTTAATGGTGGAGAATTTATTCAGACAAATAATCTAGTTATTTGTAATTTTCTAATTTATAATGTTTGTTGAACGCGACTAATTCCATTATATATTTCATTACCTAATAATGTACAATAAGGACAGTTTAATGTAGTTCATAGCTCACATATTTCGAGACCCTAAATTCCCTTCTAAATTTAGCATACCAAATATCCTTACATATAATGGTGTGAGAATGAGGGCACTTTAAAGTTCCCTTCTAGATGTCGCATACCTATTATCCTTACACTGAAAATGGACGTAACTCTTAGAACAAAGCAGAACACACAGTTCAACAATAGTTTTTCCTCTGAAGATGAATGTACAGTATCAGCCTGGGGTATTGTAAACGTAATTTTGTTTCCCCGCAAGATCTGTTCACCCTGATGCCCATAAATTGCATGTAACCCAGACAATCAGATTGAAACTAGCGACTACAGGCAGCTATTGCCATTTAAATGTGAAATATGCACCAGACGCTCCCTGAATGGTCTGAGGATTGAACTGGAACTGTTAGACATACTCTATGTATATATACTGAAGGATGAAGAGACCTCAGAAGCAAGAGGCAGAGGAAGAGAAAGGTCACAGCAGGTCATATCTTAGAGCATAAATTATGAGAATGTCTATACGACCTATAGAGCCGTTGTTACAATGTCTGAATCAATCTCTTTGTGAAACCCTCATGATAATGACTTCTGACCAGAAACGCCACTGCAACAGTACTTTCAGCATACATTATAACATGTTCATTCCAGTGGTGGCTGGTGCTTTTCAAAAATGGAGAAGTACATATGTCACAACTCGATGGACAATGAAAAATAGATATGGAAGCTTTAGCATAAGTTCTGCCAGGAAGACTCAATTGTTACGTCACTCATTACCTTCTCATCTATCCAATCGCGTTTTAACACTTGCAGTATAAAAGATGGGTACTTACACATGTCTGAGTTCACAGATGCTGACGCTTTCGTTCTCCTCCACCCTCCCCACCACCAAGATGATCCCTTCCTTCCTACACACCACCACCTGGATGGTCCCTTCCCATACCTTACTGGGGGTCGGCTGCGCCCCTGCCTTCATCGCCAGGCAGGAAATGCAGAGTCCGGACCCCCGGATTGCGAGCTACGGATGGGGCCTACGCCAAAGAACTTTTATCTTTATATTGTTTGCCGAGCTGTAAATAAATAGAAAATTTGTTTATTTATAAATTTCAGTCCGGTTTTAGGTCTGGACAAAGCACTGATTCAGTTCTGCTTATGGTAACAAATTACATTTTATTGAAGTTGGATACAAGTAGTTGTGTTGCTTTAGTGCTGTTGGATCTCAGTGCAGCATTTGATACAATAGATCATAACATCCTTATTGAATGGTTAAGGTTGCATGTTGCAATCCAGGGAAGTGCTTTAAGTCGGTTTTCCTCGTACTTGAATAATAGGTCTTTTTCTGTAAAAATGGGCAACTTTGTGTCATCATCAGCTCCAATAACCTGTGGGGTTCTGCAAGGATCTATTTTAGGGCCAGCTTTATTCTCATTATATATGCTTCCTCTTGGTGCTATTTTTAAGAAATATGGTATTTTGTATCATTTTTATGTGAATGACAAATATACCCCCCTTTGAAGCCAGGTAATGATGTAATCTATTAAAACTCTCTGTGAATGTATGAAAGATGTAAAAAGCTGGATGGATAAGACCTTCATCTAACTAAATGATAATAAGTCAGAGGTTATCACATTTGGCCCTAGTAGCTGTGTAAATAATTATACAGAATGTCTAGGCCTATTGTCATCTAATCTGTGTGCCTATGTCAAAAATCTGGGTTTTATTTTTGACTCTGAGTTAAAAAGTAATAAGCAGATAAATCCTGTGGTAAAGAACAGCTTCTTTCAATTGAGAAATATTGCCAAACTTAAATCTCTCTTATCATTTAATTATTTTGAGAAAGTGGTTCATGCTTTTATTTCATCACGTCTCGATTATTGTAATGTGTTATATCTGGGTATTAATCAACAATCGTTATCAAGACTTCAAAGTGTACAGAACACTGCAACAAGACTGCTGACAAACACAAGAAAGAGGGATCATATATCTCCTATTCTGGCATCGCTGCACTGGCTACCTGTCCAATTTAGAGTGCAATATAAGGTGTTGTTGTATGTTTTTAAAGACTTACACAATCTGGCTCCTGATTATATCTCATGATGTTCCTGATCACGGTTCAAGGGTAAAGGAGATCATGCATTCTCTGTTGCTGCACCAAAGTTGTGGAATGGTTTACCTTTGTCTGTCAGAGCCTCAACAATATGTTTAAATCCCACGACATAAAAAGATGTATTTGTTTAGTGAATCATTTGGGAAATTCATTTAATTAAAAGTTTAAGTCTTTTTATTTCGTTGTATTGTTTTATTGTAATTGTACAGCACTTTGGTACACTTCGTGGTTTTTTAAAGTGCTCTATAAATACATTTTGATTGATTACAATCCATGCACAATCAAACGCATTATACACATCCTAAATTTGATAGTCATAGCTGAATATTTGTCTACCACCAGGGAAACCGTGTGGTCCCTGAGAATGAACAGACTTGGTAATGCATTTTTGCACAGTACAGATGATGCATGGAGTCAGCAATTTCATAGAATAAATAAGTGGAACATTTTACCTATAAGCTCAAAGGCTGGGTTGTAGTTTTGGGCTGTCTCACTAACACTCACAGTGCAGCAAGACCTTCCTGACAAATGCTGATGACTCGACTAAAAACAGACATGAACATTGCTGCACTTTTTTCCCACAATATCATGTCAACAGAGGTGCAAAAACCATATATTCAAGGTATGCAATGCATAGGGGTGCCATGTAAAGGGGGGCACCAGCGGCTCACTAAAGGCGGTGCAATCAGCCTCCTCGACCGCTCCAACATAACCACAGCCCCCCCTCGCTTGAAAGATACATGGGGCACCAAATTTTGCATACCTGCTTGGAAAAGTGTTGTTGTGCCCCTGCATGTCAACATTTTTGAATGAAAGTTAAAAAAAGAGTACATTTTCTATAAGTTTATCTCTTGATGCTTTTTTTGGTCAACTTTTAAGAGTAAAGTATCACATAGGTTGCTACAAAGCAAACAAAAATGAACTCTGAGCCTGTCTGTTACTATTTGTGATGCACTGCACCTACAAGTTCAGAGGTCTTTGGTTTCCCCTCTAATATTATTGTAATACCATGTTTCACAAATCAGCTTCGCACTGTCAGTTGTTGCTGACTGGAATCCCAACAAACAATGCCTTTCTTCGTCTGCTCCTGTGGGGAACTTTTCTGTGAATAGGATGACTACAAAGCATCTTTTTTTCCATGGGAATGCTTCCCATTGATGTGAATATCCTATTCCCAGGCACATGAAGCAAAGGTCTGGAACTAATCACACTAACGAGTTCACTAAGGCCACCTCCTGCCAGTGAGCGGAATCACAAACACCCACAGGAAAAAACATTTGTAAATAAATTCACCGACGCTCTCTGTAAAAGCTAATGAAGTGATACATAATCTCATTTTTTGTGCCATTTGTGCTTGTATATTTGAGTTCCACAACACTGTCCCCATTTTTTATTTTATTTTTTTTGTCCCATAGTGTCTGGTCTTGGGCACTCAGTGGCCCAAAAGCAAAGTGTTAGGGCTTAACTATAAGGACAGGGAGTTGAAATTCCACTCGCACGCTGGCCCATGGGCATGGAGGCGTTGCAGTGTGGAGGAATTTAAATGTAAATACAACTAGAGAGGTAGAGGAGCCCCCACGTTGGCATTCAGTTCCTGTCAGGCACAGAGTCAATGCCAGGAAATCTTCTGAGAAGGGCTGACAATGAGCACCGCATGAGAGATGAGGGAATGAAGACTGACTGCAGGGTTCCAAAACTGACAATCATGGTACATTGTATCTAAGAGTTAGGACAGGAGAGAACTGAGTTCCAAAAGGTGGAAGATAGTCCATAAGATGTAGGAGAGTGACAGGCAATATTTGCACCCTGGAATTGGTTTTCAGGGACATTTTTACCTATGAGGGCTGCTTCTTTACCTCATTTAATGAACTGAAGCAAATTCCTAATCTAAAGAATTATTGATGTTGCCTATAAAACCACATCAACATCAAATACAAAAGTAACTGTAAATAATGCATATCATATCACAAAAAGATATCATATCAAAATAAACACTCGCTCTGATCTATTTTAAAATAGATAAGTTAGATCAAACAGCTTTCTCCTTTGGTATAATCACCGTTTCACATTTTGAAGTTCTTTAGAGTGTTTATGTTTGATGCTTTCAGGGTTGAAATTTTAAATATTTTGGGAACATTTGTCACTTTCAGTGGCATTTTTGGTTCATTTCCGACCATTTTGGGTTGGAAATGCTATATAGATTAATGGGCACTGTTTTGTAAGTTACTCAAAAATAGTGAATTACTACAAATGACTTCTCTAAAATTGTAATCAAATGACTTTACTGATTTTTTTCAGGGGAAAGTAATCACATTACTAATTACTTTACCTTCTTTTTATTACATTTTTTTATTGATTTCATATACAAATTTAAACAAACAACACAAGAATACACAGAATACATTTTTAACAGTTTAAACAAAGCCCTAGTGACCTAGTGCTTTGTAGGCTATGATCAATTTCACCAACCCGTTTGTGCCTAGACTTAGCGAATACGTACATGAAAATATTAAAACTTCATGGCCATGCCCACTGACTTTGTGTGAACGATGTATTGCACAGCACTGCGCTTAAAGCAGAGCACTCTTAAAATAAGGTCTCTGTCTCTTTATCCTCCTTGTTCTATGTTGTTGTTGTCACAGAAACACAAATATACATCATATGAGCATAATTAATGTTTTAAATGACATTCCATGAGCAATGATGGTCTGACACCATCAGCATTCGGACGCTTCACTGTGTGTGTATCACTCCGCTTGTGTTTGTGCCATTCTAAGTGTAAGAGCAGTGCAGATCTGTTAAGAGCTATGGTTTGTCTTTTTTTTAATCACATATGTTAGCCAACGGGTGGTGGCAAAAGATAATTTTTGCATGTAATATGAGCCAGTTAGGTGACGTGAAGTGAATCTGTGTCAGCCGTTTACATACAACAGCTCTTCGTGATCACACTACACTTACTACACTACACTATTGAAGGAAGGAAATAGCTTTAAACAGCTTTAAACAAATAACTTCAGCATTACGGCTCATCACAGCTGAGAGACACAACAGACTGATTTATTACACAATGGGTGCTGTTTAAAATGGCAGAGGATATTGCGGTTTCTAAAGTGATCGACTCTTGCACACAGGCTACAGTGCAATAGGGAGAAATAACCCTGCTTGGATGCTATTTTTCCACTGAGAAAGCTGACCTACAGAAAGCTGACAGCATCTCTGCTTGGGGGTGGCAACAGGTAATCGTACACGCTCCGTCTCTCTCTCTCTCTCTCTCTCGCTCTCTCTCTCTCTCTCTCTCTCTCTCTCTCAATTTAAATTTACATTTTAAAGTACTTTATTGGCATGATTGTGTTTACATACAATATTACCAAAGCATTAATACACAAAACAGACAAATAATAATAATAAAATGGTAACAAATAACAATAAAGTTAGAATTAAAATAAGGTGCCAGATAATGGATAAAATAAAAACTATAATAACAATATACACTATACAATATAAAATAAAATACGCATTTAACAGGACATTATGAACATAAGAGAATAAAAGTATTGTGACTGAAGTACATTAAGGCAGTGATTGGTTTCTGAGAGTGTGCATCTCGGTGTGCATGATGGTCCTCCCCCAGTAACACCAGCATCTGATCTGTTTCTGCCAAACTGGGAAACTGTGGCATGAGGTTTGAGAGTTTGTGGAGGTATTTCTCTCTCACCTCTGTAAATTTCTCACAGTGAAGGAGAAAGTGTGTCTCTGTCTCGACAGAGACACACTTGAGCCGTGTCACAGTGAGCACAGACTCGTTCTTCCTTTGGAAGCCATGTTTGTCTGTGTCAGCCTTTTTCTACGGCCAGACTGTGATCACTGAATCTGTATTTGGTGAGGATCCATCTCTGTTTTGGATCTCTTACTGTGTGCAGATATTCTGCCAGATTATATGTTCTGTTTAGGGCCGATAACATTCCAAATTGCTTTGGTTTTTACTTATGTTTTCCCAATGGTCCAAATATGAATTTTTGCTTTCTTTTATGATTTGGTTTATTCTGATCTGGTTTAGTTCAGCAGTGCTGGTCTGAAACTGGTGTTTGTTGTTAGTGGGTTTGTGAGTTTCAGAGCCAGCTGACAAATGGGACTGGTTTTAGGCTTCAGCTTTTGGGTTTTAAGGGATTCATGCTGCAGTGCGTTAGGGGAACTTGAATTTAGGTGTGTCCAAAATTTGAGGTATCGTTTTTCAATATGTATAATAAGGGGGTATGCCTAGTTCAGCCCGGCATGCATTAGTAGGTGTTCTTCTCTGAACTCTTAGAATGTTTCTACAGAATTCTGCATGCAGGGATTCTATGGGGTGTTTGTCCCATCTCGAGTAATTTGCCAGACAGAGTGGACCCCAAACCTCACATCTGTACATCTCTCTCTCTCTCTCTCTCTCTCTCTTACTCCCTAGTTCCATGCACAAATGCATTTTGAATTTTTCCTAATTTTTAAAAATGTACTTGTTCATTGAACTTTTGTATATAAGCAATATCACTACTCCACCAATCATGCTATATGGCCCTAAATCAGCACTGCTGTGATTACCTACAGCGGCGAATCACAGCAGTGCTGATGTAGGGTCATATAGCACTCTTGCTCATAAGATATTGCTTAAATATGCATTTAAAAGTAACTGTAATTGTAGAAAATGTTCTCAAAGATGGAAATTATAGTTTATATCTTATTAATAATGTTTTATTCTGAATGAACTTTTGTTTACATAATAGACTAATATTATTTGTATAATAAATGTTATATCATATCGCTTTATTAATATCGCTTTATTAATACTAGTTTCTAAAAGATAAATAAAACGTATAAAATTTATTTAAAATAAAAAAAAAAACATCTACATGATCGGACCTGAAATGTAATCACCTTAGAGAGCATTTGTAAATCAGAGCACCTCACTTCACTGTATAATTGCCACATAACACACTGCTGGGCTGTGACGTCAGAGGTGATGCACAAGGGTCTTGCGAAGAGAGACTGCAATTGATCTGGCAAACTTACCTCTGCAGTGCTGCTCCTGGAGCGTGCACATAACTTCACGCACATATAAGTAACACAAATTCATTTAAATGAATATCCATTCTTAAAGCAAAGAGGTACATGCAACGATCTGTGTCTATGCAAAAGTTATTGCATAAATAATATTGGCCTATATTATTGCTATTTCTCAGTTATCCAGAGTCTGTTTATTTATCTTGCATTACGTAGCTGAGTAAGATGCACAAACTCGATTAATAATGCGTGGTTGTCTTCCACACCCGTCTAACAACACTGACCTACATCGCACGGGTAGGACAGCCTGCACATGGTGTTTTTCTGCACCCACACACAAAACAATGATGCATGATTTATCTAGCTCGCGATATTTACGTCAGTGTAGTAAGTTGCACACTTACGTGACGCGCGATTTAATTGCGCGATAAAATTCTAGGTTGTCAATCTTAATTGCACCTCTTGCAAGATTTACCAACTGGCATGAAATACTGAGTTTAGAAAAGCACAATTGTCTTGATTTATTAAGTATCACATTTCAAATAAAGATAATACAAACCTGGGATGGATTCAGATTGTGCTCCGGGACTTGGGACTCGATTTCTTCTGTTCCTCTTACGCACTGCCAGCAGTCATTTCGAAGGGTTAGCTGTCGTCAATGAATGCTATGTGTCTCGGTATACTATAGCCTTTTTATATCGTGTGTAACCCCGTGAAGCAAATATTCCGCAAGCCAAGAAAAACAACGTTGTTTGATGAAGCGCTAGCTCAATGGATCGTCTTGTATGAAGTCGGATAAGAGCTGGACAGCTCCGGTGCTGAAATCTTCAGACTGTGAATGAAAAGTGTAACTTTGCTCTGGGTACAACCTAAGGCTCCAGTAAATAGGGCAGCCCTGTTAAAAGTTGTATAGCTGCTTCAGCTGACTAGACAGCTAATAGATTTACAAGGTTCCAGTGTTCTTTGAGCCTCTTCGGGGTAACTTGTTTTCAACCTGCTAAAGGAGACGTTTCATTGGTCTGCACAAATGACGTTCGCACTGGGAGATGCGATGAGCCAATACGTAGAATATGGATGCAAACATTGATTTAATATTTCAGTTTTATGAGAAATGAAGATACATTCCCTTGCTGATTTTGGTAATAATCATTATAGTTGTTGACCGGTATGGGGTTTTCAATGCCCAATGCGGTTGCAAATTATCTAGACATAAGAGTGGTCCTTGGGTTTATATCATATATAGGACATATGTAGTAGTGATAGTATATTATGGGTCACGTACTATTAAGCTATTCAAATTCAGCTCTTCTATTAAGCGATTCAAGAATACATTAAAAACTAATATTACTTGAATACATCTTTACTGTGTTGAACATGTTTTATATTCTTGGGGGGCTTAAAGTCAAAATGGCCCAAATGCTTAAATAATAATAAAAATAATCCTTAAATAAATTAAGGATAAAATAAATGTTGGTAAGCGCAATTTAGAATAATCTTTTATTACTATTTCTTGACAAACAAAAAAAATATATATATATCAAATATTATTTGAAAAACTTTTGTTCACCAGATCAAAGTCAGCTGGTGTTTCTCATGTCAAAAACATAAAACAGAAGACCCCTTTAAGCACCCCTTTAAAACTTAAGAGGGTTAAGTTTTAAAAAATATCAGAAAGTTTGATTTTTATTTGTATTTAATTTTTTTGTAAAAAGGCACATTTTATTCAGGTCTTGGAGAAAATGAAATTTTAAGAAAATGTATTTGTAAAATTGATATTCACATACCAGTGTATTCAAGGTGCAAGGGAAATAGTTTCATACCTGTCATGTTTCATGTGTTTTTGTTCTTGTTTTGTATGTGTTTCCTGGTCATGTGATATCCTGTTTCCCTCCATGTTCATGTGTCTTGTTTTCATTAGTTAATTGTTTGAGTTACTCATTATCAGTCTTGTCTTTTCATTGGTTTTAGTTTATTAGTCTGGTAATATTGTATATAGTTATGTGTGTTTATTGGTTGTCTTGTTACCCTTGTCTATGTATTTATACCCACATGTTTGCCATGGTCCTTTGTCAGGTATTGTTAATGTATCGTTGGTTGGTTGTCAAGTTAAAGAAAGTCAAGCCATGTCAAGTCAATTCCAGTCTGGTTCATGTTTATGTTTCTGTTCATGATTTTTGGTTTTCACATTTATGAATAAACTGCACATGGGTCCTTCACATCATCGTGTTCGACTGCCTGTCATTGCCAGCAGACATTACAGAATACCTGACCCACTCTATGGACCCAGCAGTTCAGCTCATGTGCCTACATCAGGGGAATCATCCCCTGGAGGAATATGTAAAAGACTTTGGCCAACCAGTCTGGGTTTAATGGGATCGCTCTCAAACACTTCTTTGGAGTGTTTCGGAGTGAGTCAGAGTACCTTCAGTCTGGTGCAATTCATCAACTTCGCCCTGCGGATGAGTGGTTCTTCTTTCACTGTAGGAGAGGCTTATGAGGAACTAGTCAATCCTACAGTGGTCGCTGAGCCAGAGTTCCCCGTCATGGCCGCCGAGCCAGAGTTCCCTGTCATGGCTGCTGAGCCAGAATCCCATGTCATGTCTGCCAAGCCATAGTCCCATGTCATGGCTGCCAAGCCAGAGTCCCACGTCATTGCAGCCAGAGTCCCACGTCATGGCTGCCGAGCAAGAGACCCACGTCATTGTCACAGAGCCAGAGTCCCATGTCATGGTGGATGAGCCAGGGTTGCACATCATCGTCCCCAAGCCTGGGTCCTACGTCATGGTCACCGAGCCAGGGTCCCACATCATGGTTGCCGAGCCAGGGTCCCACATCATGGTTGCCAAACTTGCGCCATCTTCTGCCCCGGATCCTGAGTCTACTCCATGCCATGTCACAGTTAGGCCTGTCTGCTCCATGCCATGTCACAGCTAAGCCTCGGCCTGCTCCATGCCATGTCACAGGCTCACCTCGTCTCCACAGTCCAGGCACACTGCTGTTCCACGGTCCAGGCCCACACGTGCCACATTCCACCAGCCAATGCCCACGCCAGCCTTGTCCTTCCCAGAGCCAGCATTGCAAGCCTTGTCCATCCCAGAGCCAGCATTGAAGCCTCGTCCATCCCAGAGACAGTGTTGCAAGCCTCGGTGGCCATGTTATGCCATGTTGCCTTTCTTACCTCGCCATGCCATGTTACCACGTCTGCCACATCAAGTGGCCCTGCCTTGGCCCTTTGAGCCCTTTGAGCCACTGACTCCACCCTGGTCTCATGCTCCACGCCATGTTTTTGCCAAGCCATGCTCCACGTCCTGTCTCACAAGGCCACATCCCACACCCTATCTCACCAGGCCATGCCTCAATGACCAAACAAGTTATGAAACCAACATGGATACAAAGATAACATTTTTACAAACTTGACATATACGTTAAACACTATTTTTTCCACCTCGGACAACCTTGTTTGTCACAAAATTGCTGAATTTAAATGCACATTTATTTAACACATTTCTTACAATTAACAACATTTCTTACAAATAAACATCTTCTTACAATAATTTTTTTTTTTTATCAAGCATAGGCAATTATGTCCAACATTTCCCTGTATGTGGTCCCAGTGCATGCTGGGTCAAATGGAGATGCATACATAATTGATGGTGAAGTAAATGCATGCTGAGCAATTGCTCCTCCAGGGACCACTACACATATACTCTCAAAAGGAAATGAAAGAGAAGATCGAGCCTTTATGAATTAAGCCTGATTCCAAGCCAAACCCTCACTCTGTTACCTCCTTCTGGTCTTTCACCAGGAGACAAAGAAAACTTCACTGGTATAAAAGGTAAAGTGGATGAAAAGAGGCTAATGATGCTTAGTGTGATGGAATTTTATTTACTACCGGTAAAATGTGCAGTTTCTGCTTCACTATTTTTTATCTTTTTTTGTCTTTGTATATACTGTATCTAATTTTAAAACATGACACTTTAGACTTCATTTTCAACAGCTGGTAATTGTTTGGGTTATGTTTTGTGGTTTGTCTGTTGACAAAACCTTACATCTTTGTCAAGCTCAGATTGAGCAAAGAAATGATTCAAGGGCAGCCAAACTGCAGTCTCTCAACAAGTGCTTCACTGCGTTTTAATACAGACAAATGTTCCTGACAAGAACACAGGCACAGTGGAGCCAAACTCAGTGCTTTCACGTCATATGGCGAGGACGGCAGCAATTGCACTAGCTCCATCACCATTAGCAGCCTATCCACAGCATGATCTCCTTGCCATTAGTGTTCATTTGGTGGTACTCTGGGGAGGAGCCCAGCATCAAGCTTTCTGCTAACAATCTGTGAATGGGAGAACAGTGCTGACAGACACTAATAATGGATGCTTCTCTTTGGTTGCCTTTGTTGTTGACTGTAGGTGCCAGAGTTCTGATGCAAACTTCACTACTTTGAAACTGTACCCTACCAAGCTACTCATAATTATAAATAGTTAAATTATAGTTTAGTTAGAGTCTAACTATACTGTAAACATATTTTTGAAAAAAGTAGATTTCAATAGAATATAAGATACTAACCAAATGTATCTAACCATATTGAAGCTACTTAAGGGGGAAATATCTTTTTACATACTGTATGTAACTATCTAATTAGAATTTGACCAGATCAATATTTTGCTAGCACTAAACAATGAGGAGTGAGTAGTTTTTTTTCCGCCACTAACACAACCAAACAGAATTGCAAAAACAAACATTGTTTCAAACATTCCCCCATCTGCTGTTGATCAAAAAACAGATAGTTCCACCCCAGACTCATGCCATTGGTTGTGCTAATGTTGATTTGTCAGGCAGTCATGATGCTCAAACTAACAAACGCAATACTTTTTATAGTGCCACAAAGTTGCAGTGTTTACAGTTTTAAAGGAAATTAACCTATGAATGTAGTCTATCAATTAATGAGGTCATAAAACTGTGTGCAGAATAATACTGTAATAACATTGATAATAATAAAGAATTACAAAACAACAAAGGCTGTTTAAAATAGCTTTAGTTAAAGAATACCCTGAAAAAATGTTGACTCTAATATGTGCTTCACAACTAAATTATATGGGGGTTTTTCAAGTCAAAAATGCTACTCAACATCACTGAATCAACTTGAATACATTTACAAAAATCATTTCAAAGGTTAGATGAGGTAAAAGTAGCAGACAGATCTCACAGTGAAATCAAAATCAGTAGGTTGACTTTTCATTAGTTATAATCAGTCTGTGCTTACCAAACATCGAAACTCTGCCCCCAGTGTCCAAAGTAGTAAGTATTGTTAGGCATATTGGCTCGTGTGAGCTCCATTCTCTGTGTGTAAAGTCCACGAAGGGGCACCAAAAGTAAGTTGCAAAGTAAATTGTTTTCAGCTGTACAGGGTGTAATACAGTGAAAAGAAATGTGCATTTTACAAACTGTACCCCCAAACCCTAACCCTAACCCTAAACCTAAGCATCAGTGGAGTAAAACTGTAAGGTTAGAGGGAAAAATGCAACCTCGAAATCACGATGGTCACTGATTAACGTGCTTCCGGTCACACCAGAGGGGAAGGTAAACACATGAAAGCTTTTTCAAAATGTTTGATCCTAGTGTACCAGAACTCATGGAAACAATATTCCGACTTTCCTTGTGATCATGTAAATAGGTCCTTAAGGTCAAGTCAAGTCAAATCATATTTATTTGTATATCACTTTTCACAACACACATCTTTTCAAAGCAGCATTACAGAAAATCATGCCTTAACAGAAAATGAAACTGTAAAATCTTTAAAGTCTTAAAGTCATCATTGTAAAGTATGATTGTAAATTGTGTTTAAAAATAAATAAGTAAATAATAATTGTATATAGAATCCAATTAACAAGTCGAAGGCAACTGTGGCAAGGAACACAAAACTCCATAAGATTTTGATTAATGGAGAAAAATGACGTAATAAATGTGAAGAAATATAGTATTGTAGAAGGTCACTTAAGTACTGTGGAGCTAGACCATTCAAAGCTTTGTACGTAATTAACAGAATTTTAAAGTTATAATGAAATTTATCTGGTAGCCAGTGTAACGATGATAAAATAGAGCTAATATGATCATATATCTTGGTTCTACTCAGCACTCTGTCTGCTGCATTTTGAACCAATTTAAGTTTATTTATTGAACTTGCAGGACATCCTCTCAGTAATGCATTACAATAATTTAATCGCATCAGCAACAGCAACAGAGAGCATGTGTCTTAACAATATTTCTCAGGTGGAAGAATGCTGTTCTACAAACATTGGTAATTTGATTTTCAAATGACAAATTGGTATCAAATATAACACCTAAGTTTTTGCTTTAGAAGATGATGTAACAGTACATCCATCAAGAGTCAAATTATATTTTTAGAGGTTTTTGTTCCAAAAATTAGTACCTTTGTTTTGTCAGAATTTAGTAGAGGGAAATTTCTACCCATCCAATCTTTGATTTCTTTGATACACTCTTCAAATTTGGAGAACTATGAAATTTTGTTGGGTTTTGAAGAAATATGAAGTTGGGATGTCGTCTTAACAGTGGAAACATATTCCACATTTCCTGATAATATCTCCCTGGGGAAGCATATATAAGGAGAAAAGCAGAGGCCCTAAATTGATCCCTGTTGCACTCCATACTTAACTTTTTTTTGATTTGGCAATTCCTTATTTACACATACAAAGTGGTAACAGTCTGCTAAATAGGACCTAAACCATGCTAATGCAACTCCAAAAATGCCAACATAATTCTTAAGCCTGTCCAATAGAATGTTTTGGCAAAATTATTATTACTATTATATATACTATAACACATTGATCATATACTGTCTACAAATAGATTATCCCAATTTTATACTGAAAGTCACTTCTTTGAGCTTTTATAATGGAAAAGGACCAAGCTTTATTATGTAGAAAATGCTTGACAAAAAAATGTTTTATCATTCTGCACTGACTGCAGCTTCATTCATTAAGCATAAAAAATAAAAATGAAGAAAGATAGAAACTCCTCCTAGTCATTGTATTAAATCGAGTTTCATTTTAATCATATTAGGGGCCGTTTATACTGAATGTGTTTTTGCATCCGTCCATGCTGTTTTTCCCTGTAAACTAGCTCTACGTGGACCACTTTATCCATTGAGCAGTGTCTCACGTCTGAGCTCTGCTGAAAAAAAAAATACGGGACAAAAAAAAATTTGTCCAGTATTTTGAGCACGTAGAATGTTGGCAACGCTACTCAGTACACTGCTGTCACTGAATAAAATGTCATGTTAATGACCAACTGTCACTTAGTCCTTGTATTCTAATAACTTTAATAATCGGATTATTCTTACTCTATTTAGTCTTTGATATTGCTCAGCTGTAATGACATGTCGTTTGTTGTGGCATTTTTGCAATATGGCCACCTGCATCTTTGCTCAAGCTACTGCCGTTAATAAGCAATAACTTTTCAGTTACATACTGTCTTCACTGTGTGAATAAGCCTACAGGTACATGCATAATTAAATTAAGACTAGTGATGCATAATGCTTCAAACATTATAAAAACATCAATAATAAGATTGTTAAGCAAAATTTCACATTGTACATCCATCAGTCTGTACAGTATGGAAGCCTAGGAGTGTCATTTACAAAAGAATGAAGGAATAAATTATCAATCTATTAATTTGAAAATATAAACGTGAATAAATAAACAAATGTATAAATGGACAAATAAATAGACACATTTAATGTGAATAAATAAACCAATTTTAAAATGGACAAATAAATAAACACATTTAAATGTGTTTATTTAAATCATGTGTTAAAATGTACTTATAGCAATAAAACATCGCATTCTTTTATGTGCCTTTTATATTGCATTTAAAAAGCATTTGCCAACTGCTTTTCTTTATTGTTTGACTTTTCCTTTTCTTTTACAATTTGTCAATCCATCCCAGCTGAAGCACAGGAGTGCCATTTAAAAAAGAATGAAGGAATACATTTTCAATCTATTAATTTGAAAATAAAAACTTGAATAAATAAATCAATTTATAAATGAACAAATAAATAGACACATTTAAATGTCTTTATCTAAATCATGTTTAAAATGTCATTGTCATGTCTAGATGTGTTTTTATTTATGTTTTGTTTTCAAGTCTTTTATTTTGAAAAGTTTAGTTCCTGTTCATGTCATGTGTTTCCCTAGTCATGTGATGTCCTGTTTTCCTTCCATGTTCATGTGTCTTGTTTTCTTTGGTTTATGGTTTAAATATCTTGTTTAGAGTTCTGTTTGTTCATTGGTTTATGTTCCCCCATGTCATGAATTTAAGCCCTCACATTGTCCATTGTGGAGTATTGTTCATGTAACACTTGAATTCTCTTTAAAATGTGTGCAATGTTTCATCAATGTTGTATAACCCATGAATTAACCAGAATTATTTTGTAACCAGGGATTTTAATGTTTTGTTACCTACACGTATAATATCCATGAAAAAATGTAATGTTTAGTATGTAAGCGTTCACTGGCATATGCAGAGACAGCTGATGACAACGAATATCATGTCTCTTGTACCATTCACAAGATATAAAAGTTCATGATTAAATATGTACTGATTTTGAGAGGGAGATTTGTAGGAATCGACAGCCCAGTTGACCATGTGACTCTGAACAGTCACTTCTGATTGGTGCAGGACACCTTTGGGGATGCGGCCAATTTCAGTTCAAATGTTTCCAAACAGGAAGAACACACTCTCTTCCTCTCTTCTACCTGCACGTGCTTCATCTGGTCGCTCCGCTGACTGCCAGGTCCATGCCATGTGAGGCCCAAGGAAGCTCAGGACTCGACGTCCCGAGAAAGCTTGTCACACTCTATGGTTCGCACACCCATGAGAAGGCCTCGCTTCAAAGCCAACCACATCATTCATACAGACAATAACTCTTCGATCTTACAGAGGTCCAAAACATTGACAGAACAAACTTTCGACCAAGAATCAATCAACACAAAGAACGCAAGGAAACACCACAAAGACAAGCAAGTACATCTCCAGTATTGTGCTCAAAGTGCTGGTGTATTAATTTAATTATTTGTGTAATCCGATAGCAAATCAATGTAGACTCGAAGAAGGATAAATGGTTCTTAAGGTATTGTCAGACTCTGTAAAGTTCATTTTCACTGTACTGATCATTTATTTCACATTCTGTCACTCTTTTCATCAACCTGTCTCATGTATATATGTGTTAGATTAGATTTATGTTTATAATAGCAATAAAGTTTGTCTGTATTCAAAGACGCGACTGTGGTATATTTTACTAAATAATCTCATCCCAGTTTCTAAAAGATATCGCTTCAAATCTGTACCTAAATACGTGTGATATTATTTTCAATAAGCCATGAGAATAATATCACACCAATAATTGAATTAATCATAATTCACTTATTAAAGCTAATTCCTTACAGTAGAAATTGTGAGCGGATGCAACAAAACGTGTATTATAATGTTAATGGTGGAGAATCTATTAAGACAAATAATCTAGTTATTCATCATTTATCTAATTTATAATGGTTGTTGAACGTGACTAATTCCATTATATATTTCATTACCTAATAATGTACAAAATGGGCAGTTTAATGTAGTTCATAGCTCACATATTTCGAGACCCTAAATTCCCTTCTAAATGTAGCATACCAAATATCCTTACATATAATGATGTGAGAATGAGGGCACTTTAAAGTTCGCTCCTAAATGTCACATACCAAATATCTTAAACACTGTTGTTTTGGTCAAGCCATATTCAAGCCATAGTCAAGTTTTAGTCTAGTCATGTTTTGTTTATTTCAAGTCAAGTCTAGTCATTCATGGTTTTGTTTTGATTCACATTTGTAGTCAAGGTTTTGGATATCATGTTTTATAATAAAACTGCACTTGGGTTCATCTTCACATCTTCGTCATCATCTTCATCATTGGCCTTGCCAACAATACTGTACGTTACAGTCATATTTAACTATAAAATTGTGCATTAATAAATCGTGTTATTAGTACATGAATGAGTATTTCAAATGCACTTTTTAATTCACTTTAAAAGCACATTTTCCTCATCCATTAGCCAGGGACTTTTCTTTTTATTTTGCTTTTACATTTCTTTTTCCTTTTCTTTCTCCAATTGAGAATCGAGTTTAAAAAAAATGCCATTGGACTGTTGACTTTTGAGAGCAACTAATTAACTTTCGCCTCAGTTATGAGACACACGACCTCTCCCATGTGCCACTCAAAGAGGATGTACGACGGCCTTTCATTAGACGACGGTATGAGTGGTTTATTTGTATTATTGGATCTCCGAATCACAAGCATGAGAAACGTATGCAAAGCTTATCAGAAGTGTATCAGTAGTGGCTCGTTCACTGTTGCTGTGAAATGCCAAACGCAGCACTATCTGAGTGTGCACAGTGATACGTGTCAGGGATGGGAGCTGATAATCATGATGCCGTTAACAGAACCAGCCTCCCGACCGGCACCCATATTTAACAAGATTGTGCAGGCTGGAGACAGGTGATATTGACTGACATGGGGTTTAGCCAGCATGATTTCAAGGCTCACAAAAGCTATCTTGTTAGATACAAAGAAAGGAAAATGTTATGATGTTTCTTTTAACACCACAAATCAAGCACAAATGAATGGCACCGGTTTGAAATGATTTGGACCTCATGGGGTGGACAGCCCAAAAAAAATTGGCTAATATCTCAAACATGAACCAGCACAAACATTCTTTTTTGAATGGTATAGATTTGGTAACTTCACGGAGGTGCTTAGTACAGGATCTGGTGGTATTCTTCATTGGCTCAGTACCTCAAGCGGTGAAGTAGGGTGAGATAAATAGCAGTTGATGCATGTGTTTCAGTTCTGGGTGTGGGTCAGGAGGCTGGTCCTGTTGACAGCATCACAATTACCAGCTCCCAATTGTACACATGGCAATGTACATATTAAACAATAAACATTAATGCTGCTGATGTGTCACATTAAAAGCTAGCAGAGCTCTTTTAGCCATGTCATTAGTAATAAAAATTGGTCTTGCTGGCGCAAGAGTGGTTTGCATGAACCAGCACAAATACAACAGTTCATCAAGGCTGTGCTGTCCTGTTGTCAAGGCCACTCATGGCTTGGTGCAATGATGTTAGGTGTTAATGGTTACAAAAATATATATTTTTTTATAAGACAGACCATTTGTAAACGTTCACAGAACAGTGATGCATAACAGCACAGTTACGTTAGGCTACTAACACCACTCGCCCCTCAGCACATTACTATCTCAACTTGAGAAAAACTTTTTAACCGCCAAATTCAGTATAACATTTTGATCTTGCACAGAATGATAAAACTGATAAAAGTATGGAACACACAGTATAAACTTGCAAGTGTTGATGCATTGTATAGAACTGAGGTGCACTCCAATATTAGACAGTGGCAGTAGAGGAACACTTTGCTCACCTTTACAACTGCTACAACTAAATAACAAACACACATTCAAATTCTGCATATTGTTGTTGTTACCTCATAACACAAGCCCACAGTTTGTGAATCATATTTAATTTTAGGTTTATAGCACATATCTGTAATTAAAAAATATATCAGCTGATATAAGTTTAATGCAGATATACCAGTATCGGCATAAATGTCGGCCATAAGTAACAACACTTTTTATAACAGAAATGCCGAAAGATATACCTTTCTCCATGTAAAATGTAAAAAAAAAAAAGAAGTTATTTTCCAGTTACTAGAGCATTACCAGATCTACTCAAACATCTTAAGCTTGGAAATCTGTCTGACAGCCTTTTCCCATCCAGATTCAAAAACAGTTTTTGAAAGACCTTGAAGGTATGCTGTAGGCTGGATGGATATCTCAAATCCAGAGCATAAATTATGCCCATAAGCAAAGCGCAGGAACCGGGCAAAGACTGAATGTTCATGAATACCTTTACTCCTTCAATCACAATTGCCATTTCTTTTGGTGGTTGTTGTGCACCCTTCGTCTGAACAACACAGATCACCAGGACCACCTCCTATTTTCCTTTCTCAGCCTGGTCACAGTCCTTGAAGTCACAGAGCACAAAAACACAAAAATAGTGTGTGTGTGTGTGCGTGCGTGCGTGCGTGTGTGTGTTTAATAGTCAAAAAAACATCAACAAATAACATAATATGAAACATGTTGCATTACAAACATAGAATCACTGAGAGCTGAGGCAGAGTTAGGGGGTACTTGTCAGGGGCAAGATTAAAAAATATCAGAATGGGTATTACAATACAAACAAAACACTTTGTGAAGCCAACTGACTCACGGTCATGTTCATCCCAGTCTCAAACATGCACCAATACCTCCTCATGGATGGAAACATTTGACTGAATGGTATTTTTAAAATATATATATATATATATATATATATATATATATATATATATATATATATATTCCCATGAAATTCAGTACATTTCAGTTTCAATAGAAAGGAGTGACTCCATTGCTATACAACACTCTCACTACCACCCACCGTCCAAACCGAAACAAAATATTCACATATCTTACTAAGCACTCCTTGATAAAGGCCCTATAGTCCTCCTTGAGTTATTCACACAGGACTTTAATCACTATTTTTCTCTTTAGGCCAATGCTGTTGCACTAAAAAATACAAATAAATAAATAAAGGTTATGCATCCTGCTCTAGATCATATAAGTAATTTAAAAGAAATTCAGTGACAGAAGGAAAGGGAGAATGAAAGAAGTAATTCAGGGATGAAAAGAAGAAATAGAAGTGTAAATAAAGAAGTGAAGAAGGGATGGAAGAGTTGGGGGAAAAGGGGAAACCAGGAGAAAGGGATCTAAGAAGGAACTAATGGAGAGAAGACCAGAAGAAGGGTAAAGGAAAGACAGAAGAAATAGAAGAGAAGAAAGGGTAAAGTAGCGAAGACAATTTATAAGGAGGTTATGAATGCAGGGTATAAGAAGAAAAAGAGGAAATGACTGACAGCATTAATAAAGACTGGAAGGAGGACAGAAATGGTGAAAGAAGGAGAAAAGGATCACAAAGAATGAATTAAAGAGGAGGACAAAGATTAAAGAGAGTTAAACTGAAAGAAAGAAGGGGTAAATAAGAATTCAGGAAGGAGCATGGGTGTAAAGTAACGAATTACAAATACTCATGTTAATGTAATTAAGTAGTTTTTCCCAGGAATTGTACTTTTTGAAATAGTTAAAAAAATTGAATACATTTACTTTTACTTGAGTACATTTTAAGTGCTGTAACTGTACTTTTAATGCACTATTTTATCCTACCATCTGTTTTCGTACTACCCTGTCCTGATTTTATTTGTAACGTGATTGGCTAGGGAGAGTCTCGTGACTCTCGTCAAATCAAATCACACATAAAAAACTTGAATGGCAGATGTAGAGCTGGTGCCAACTGTTCTGGATATGGAGGATGCCATAACAAATTTCAACACCTGAACATCTCGGCCGCACCTGAAATGGATGGAAATAGATGGCCAATTGTATGACCGGGTCATGTGAGTTTAACTTGCTCAAGCCAAATATCAGCATTAATCCTGCCTGTAATTTTAAGAAACTCTGACAGGGAAGAGGGCGGGGCCGGGTCATGATTCTACACCTTATCAGGCTAATCAAGCCTCCGAGAGGGATAACAGCTGACTGCGGACAGTGGTGCGAATGTCAGAGAGCGTTTACGGGCAGCTGTCTGACACCTTTGTGTGTTTGTGTTAAGTTCCTTATTAACATATTATTTATACTGTCAAGCCGGTTCTTGCTTCCTCTTTTCCCTTGTTCCCTTTAAACTGGTGCCAAAACCTTGGAAGGAGGAGGGATATGCCGTAGTGGATTTCTCGCCTCAACCATCCACTCCAATGTAGCAGCCGCGGCCATCTGCCAGGGGACGGAGGAGAACAGCTGCCTGGAAGCTGTGGAACAACGCAAGGGGAGAAGGGGCTCCTAGCCGACCACCTGGAGTAGGAGAACCTCTGCCAGGGATGAGGGAGCCGCTAAAGGAGGCTTCATAATAAAATATGATCAAATATACTTATCAGAGGAAATTAGAAATACAGGCGTCTCTAATATAAGCCTGATACAAATAGACTTCTCGCTCTGCTGCACACAGATTAAAAAAATGCTCCCCAATAAAACATGTCCATTTTTTGTTGATTACATTTTTTCTCTGTTCGGTGGCAGCTACTGCCTTGCACCGCAGGCCTTTATCCACATTGTATCAGCTGAACAAATTAAGTTTTGCATGTATATTTGAAATAGAATACACAAACCAAAACTCCTCAGAATAATATCTTAGCCTATAATACCTACAATGCTGACAATTTCAAAATGTTCCAAACTAAAAGCTTATGGTAAATAAAGGTGAACTAATGTGTGATTTTAAACATAAACTCAGAACTCACTTTCCAACAGAAATGTTTTTCACCATAGAATATAGCTTCACCTACCAAAGAAATACATAAAGAAGAAACAAATACTTATTTTAACTGTGACTGAGCAAGAAATTACAGTTATTGTTTGACATGTCTTAAATACTCACGAAATGAGAAGGACCTGTGTCGAAGGTTGTTTGTTTGATTGATTGTTTTGGCGGCAGAAAGTTCCAGAAATGGCAGTCAGAGTGTGATGTCTCTCCTCTCACTGACATGTAGACGGGGTCAGGGAACAAACCCAAATCATTAATCCAAGTAACTTCACTCTCATGTCCAACCTGGGCCTTTTACACTTCTTTAAAAAAAAGACATCTGGTTATAAATGTATACTATTTTAATTGACCTAAAATGAGTGATTTATGGTCATCCAGTGAATGCCCATAAGCACTTTTCTGAGTGCATGCTTTGCATCTGTTTCTTATGTGCCATTCGCATATCCAATAATATCACGTGAACTGCTCATACCGTCGACCAATAACAGGTTGTCTTACATCCTTTTCGAGTGGCACGTGGGTGTGTCCTATAACTGAGTCGATAGTTCATTGATTGCTCTCACAAGTCAACAGTCCAATGTCATTTTTTTAACTCATTTCTTAATTGGAGAAAGAAAAGAAAAAGGAAAACAAAAAGAAAAAGCAAAACAAAAAGAAAAGAAAATCCATTGGCAAATGAATTAAGAAAAGCAACTGCCAAATACCTTTTTAAAATGCAATTTAAAAGGTGATTTTAAAATGCATTAAATAGTGCATTTAAAAGACTCATTCATGTACTCATTTATTGCTACATTTAATGACATTTAAACGTTAAATATGATTTATTAATGCACAATTTTATTGTTAAATATAATGAATTTTTTTAACATGGATTACATAAACTTGATTTTCTAAACTTTGAAAATTAAATTAAATTGTTAGTTTATAAATTGATTGATTTATTTAAGTTTTTATTTTAAAATTAATAGATTGATCATTTATTCCTTCATTCTGCTTCATTCTGCACTCCTGTGCTTCAGCTGGGATGGATTGACAAATGGTAAAAGAAAAGGAAATTCAAACAATAAAGAACAGCAACAGGCAAACGGATGAAGAAAAGCAATTGCCAAATGCTTTTAAAAATGCAATTTAAAGGTGCATTTAAAAATGACATATGATTTAAAAATTATAATTTAATAAAAATGATTAATGTGCTGTTCTATTGCTAAATATAAGTGCATTTTAAAACATTAATTAAATAAACATTTAAATATGTCTATTTATTTGTCCATTTTTAAATTGGTTTATTTATTCACATTTAAATGTGTCTTTTTATTTGTCCATTTGTAAATTGGTTTATTTATTCACATTTTTATTTTCAAATTAATAGATTGAAAATGTATTCCTTCATTCTTTTCTAAATGGCACTCCTGGGCTTCCATATTACAGTACATCTGTACACATCAACTGCCTGCACTTTTAGACTAGTGGTGGTAGTGAAATAAATAGACACTCATGTGTGGCACACACTCATCTCTTATTGTTAAGATGTCTTTGCCCTAAATTCTAAAATTAATCAATTATACGATTTGTCATTCATAAAGTATGAATACTGAAAGGACTGGCATCTGTTCCCCTCTCAATTTCTAACAGTGAGTTAATGGGTTAAAGGCTTTTTCAGTCCAATGCTTCATGTAGGCTATTTGAAACCAATTTAATGATGTGGCGTCAGGGATGCTGGATCTGATTATGTTGGCTTGTGGCTAATAAAAAGCTTTGGCTGAGTTAAAGTCATAGGTTAAAAAAAAGAAGAAGAAGAAAAAACAATATTAAACACAATCATCCATCTAATCTGTAGCAATTAGATTACTGAAAGGATTAGTTCCCCTGAAAGCAATTCAGATTGTGTTCTGTTTCTCAAACAAAGCTTTTGTATACCTTTAAAGCACTTGAAATAGAGCACACAAGTCAAATGGGTTAATTTTATGACACTATCATGGTGCTTTTTTGTTATTTTGGAGCTTGACTGTCTCAGTCCTCATTCACTTTTATTATATGGATAAGAGTGGAGAGGATATTCTTTAAAAAATACTTTTTTTTTGTTCCACTGAAGAATGTAAATCATACAGGTTTGGAATTACATGAGGGTGAGTAAATAATAGAACAATGTTCGTTTTAAAGTGAACTATACATTTAAAAGATCACATCTATGTTGTTTTAAACTGTTTAAAAATGCACAGCATCAACGATTACATTTGAATGCTGTTTATTTGTGTGGTTGCAATCAATTCCCTATTTTTATTCTTTTTGGCATCAGCTGAAATAATTCTCCCTTACATTGATTTATCTCCAGTAGAAGACTGCTGTTAGGGTATTATACCTCTGCCAAGATGAAAGCATGGTGAAACCATAACAAGAAATGAATGACTTCAGATCTGGCACCCTTGCGAGGCACTGCTGCAAAAATCTCATGATTTTGATGCCAAGTTTGTTGCCTAGCAACTCTCTCAGCCTGGTTTGGTTCTGTCCCATTTGTGAAAATAAAACAGACAGAGTTTGGCAGAGGCTATTTTCAATTATATATACAAAGCATCTTCTTTGCACTAAGTGCAAATAGTGTAAGATACATTTGCACCCCTTATTAATTACTAGCATACAGTAGGCCTATATGGGCATCACTGCAGCATGTTTATTGTGTTTATTTAGAGTCTCACAGACACCCTTTGCCAACCCCTAAACCTTACCAAACTGTACAAAAAATAATCATGGTTTTACAGCAGTAACCATAGTATCACCATTGTATTTTCAAGTATGACAAAATTAAACATGGTTGCAATATATACACCATATTACTGTAGTAATTCAACAGTTAACTGCATTAAAACTATGGCTTAAAAAAATATGGTTACTACAAAATTATTATAGTAAAACATTGATTAATTTCACCCAGATCAAACCTTTCTCTCAACTCCCCGACCTTCATCGTGACCAAATCACTGTGAGGAAATCAACCTTTATTCATTTTTATGCATTTCAACAATTAATAAAGGACATATTAAGAGTGGAGACAGGAAACGGCATGGGGAATGATGAACAATGAACAAAACACATGCACACCATCTATAAAAGCTTCACCATTGCAGCAGCACCAGGGATGCAGTTAGTCTTCAATTTCTGTGTTTCAACCAGACAATTGGAGTGCAAATAGCCGTGCTGTGTGGCAGGTGCCATTTACATCTATTGCAAGTAGTCATTCCGAAAAAGTTTCACCTAAAAATAAAGAGAACGTCCCTTCAAATACTGTAAAACTCATAACTCATGCTATTGCCTGAATTAGACCATGTTCTACCAAATGTCAAAATGTACACAAATTTAAGAATGTTTATTAGGTAAACATTCTTGAGATGGCATGGACTCAAAACCTGATGATCCATGTCATCCCAGCACGATTTAACAATGTTCCAAAGAGATTCTTATGTGTTTCAATGGAACCCTGACATTAACTACAAAAGAGATAATATGATTAATGTCATTAATTTGCTTACAAATTTGATTTGTGACCTAGAAATTCTAGATTTCTTATTAATTTTACCTCAGAACATTTCTTTGTTATAAACTGTTAAATCCTTAAAAGGCCAGAGCAGTTACCATCATCGTCAGAGGCCGGATATGTCTCCCTGTTTGGCATAATCGAATGGCATTGTAATTGTATTATGGCAGCAATGCTGAAATTTGATAGACACAACAGCAATATGTGCTCCTTTTCCTCTTCTGCTCCTGATTTCTGCCATAGCAGAACCTCTGTAAAGAGATGCTTTGGTGAGGCCGCATTGCATTAGCAAAGCTAAATGAATTTTCCATTAAGAGTCAGAGGTACTTTGTATTTTCATTGCATCAGAAGGAACATTTAGGCCATAATTAGATGACTGTTATATGAGTAGATGATGGTTATATTATCATTACTACTTCAGCTATGTTTTGCCCAGTCAATTCCCACTATAGGCAGGGCAAGGGACCATCTGTTTTAATAACAGATATGTGACAATAAAGCAATAATCCATGAGAGCCTGTGCATTACAGTGATTTTACCATGGGAAAGGGTTGTTCCCTGTCAAAAAGCTACACTTTGATGCTGCGCTGATTTTAGCGCTTTGGGAACAGCTTTAGGTGTGACCAGCTGTGAATATGTGTGCAACACGTCAATGAAATTGACTAGAATTTATAGCCTCTGCTGGTGACATCGATTGGATGCACGTGTAGCAGGGCTATAAATGATGCGTCACAGGTGCATCGTCAGATCTTTTGTCTTCAGATCACTCTGTGTGTGTTGTGCTTCTCAAGCTGTCAAAACTTTCTTTCCTCTGTTAGGAGTTAGAATTTGTTAGGCAGTGCGCAGAAAACCTTTTCTCCTTTCCAAGAATGAGTGTGAAGCAAAGCAAGCAGTGTGTGTTCCCGTGTTTATGCTCTATGGCTGAAACGGACCCGCACCAGTTTTGTTTTGTGTGTTTGGGGGAAGAGCATGCTGCTCTTGTGTTGGGGTGGGGCAGTTGCGAGCATTGCGATTTGTTTGCAGTCAAAATGCTTCGCCCTCGTCTCGCGTCCAAGAGCCAGCACCCACTCTTTCATTGTGGGGCTCTCGCATTGATCTGGCTGAGGAGCGAGAGACAGGTCCATCCCTATCGCTCGCTCTCTCCCCAGATCCAGCTGGTCCTTCTCATGAGCCTGAAGAGCGCTTCGGCACCTCTTCGGTTCACGAGGGGGACGCTGAATCTCTTGAGTCTTCGGACTTTGAGCACCCACCTCTGAACATTCCATGCACAATAATAAAGTGGCTGAGGAATTACTTGAGGTGGTTACTCGGGCTGTGACCAGGCTACAGTTAGACTGGCCACATGAATAAGAGACCCCCAAACGCTCCAAACTAGAAGACAGATTTCTGTCTGGTGGCCAAAAAAAAAGGGGAATGCTATATCAGTCCCTTCCTTTCTTTGATGACCTCCATGACAAGCTTTCACGTTCATGGAGGAATCTTTATACTTCCTGTGTCTTCGTGCCCTCGACGTCTACATATTCGAATATTGTAGGTGCTGAGACAAGGGGGTATTCGGTGATGCCGCTGGTAGAAAAGACACTTGCGGGTTATCTCTCGCCTGGCTCGGCATCATCGCTAAAGAGACCAACTCTCCCCACAAAGCCATGCAGGACCACCTCCACGCTTGTGGGGAAGGCTTATCAGGCAGCAGGTCAGGCTGATGCTGCCCTGCACACTATGGCAGTGTTACAGGCGTACCAGGCTTATCTGTTGAAGGACCTGAATTCGGGCAACACGGTCGATGAAGAGGCTTTCTCTGAGCTTCGTCGAGCCACAGATCTGTTTCTCCCTGTTGTTTAAATGTTGTTTTGGATGTTCAAGTTCAAGATGCTAACCGTCAAGATGGTCGTGTCTCAAATCCAACATCGCGATTGGTTGGTCACAATCGATCTCAGGGATGCATACTTTCATATAGAAAGTCTGCCACAACACAGGAAGTTCCTGAGGTTCGCTTTCGGGAGCAAAGCTTTCCAATATCAGATTCTTCCATTCGGTCTAACCTTAACATCACACACATTCATGGAATGCATGGATGCAGCACTGGCTCTTTGCAACTCCAGGGCATCTGCATTCTGAATTACATAGACGACTGGCTGATACTAGCACAGTCACAAGAACTGGCATTACAGCACAGGGATATCATCTTAGCTCATCTGGTTTCTCTGGGGTTGAGGCTCAATGCCAATAAAAGCGTCCTCTCTCCCACTCAGAAAACTACTTATCTGGGGATCGTATGGAATTCAATCACAATGCGGGCACAATTGTCTCGCGCTCGAATCGAGTCCATTCAGAACACCCTGAGCAAAGTTAGGCTAGGCCAAGTTTGCACTGTTCATCAGTATCAACAACTACTAGATCTCATGGCAACTGCGTCCTTGGTGATCCCTTTGGGCCTTTTTGCACATGAGACCGTTTCAGTTGTGGCGAGGGGATTTCATCCAAGGGCCAATCCTCTAGGCTGATAAGGGTTATGCGCCACATGCTACGTACCCTTTCTATGTGGTTCAGACCCCGGTTCCTCACTTTGGGTCCCTGTTGTAGAGGCTTTTGTACTGTTAGGGTATGATTGACTAATGGATGAGTAAACCCCCTGGGTGCCTGTCAGAGCACAATTGATGAGGAGACAGATGTTCAACTTAATAACTGTGTATTGATGGTAGATGCATGGACCACAGATTTAAATTCAGTGATGTACATAAGGATATGGTTTTGTAGTCTGAAAACAAGAAATACAATAAAGGCAATGATTAAACTGAATATATACACAATAACAGGCATTCATTGTTACATAAGGAAACCAAAATATTCTTAATTCACCTGAGTGACATTTCTGTACCAAATATACAGTTCAATAAACAGAAACAAGGTATTTTACAGGATAACATATGTGATTAGTGACTGTTAATAACATATAAATGCCATGTATGAATAACATCATAGCTAACATGAAAAGCATTCCAACAATCATGACTCTAATCACTCATTCAGGGTGATAACAGTTTAACAAATTAACATTGTATCATCAAGACATCATGAATAACCAGTAACAATGATTTGCATATTAATAAAAATGAATCATCACACTTTAAACATTATTAGCGATATATTTAACACAGAACGATCTCTTCAGGGCATGTCCGGGCATGTACATATGACACGGAATCATATAACACTGTTCAGATTATTGTTAACACAAATATGATAAAAAAGACTTACTTTGAGGTCAATTACTAACATCTGGATGTTACATCTGTATCAATCATCACGAACAAACATAAATAAACATATTTTCAGATAACAGCTCACACAGATCACACAGACACAGCTGATAGCAGCAGCTCAACTCACTGCGGGACTGTTACCATGGCTACGGTTTCAGAATAAAAGTCCATATCAAAGGAGCCTTTATAACAGTCCCACTCTAGGTGTGTCTTGCCATCACAGGTTGCTAATGACAGACACCTCCCTGACGGGCTGGGTAGCGGTCTTAAGTGGTCATCCTGCTCAAGGGGAATGGGAGGATCATCAGCTCAATTGTCACATTAACTGTCTTGAGTTGATGGCTGTATTTCTGGCCCTGAATATGTCTTGGTGCGGGTGGACAACACAGCGGTAGTCTCTTACATATACCATCAAGGAGGTCTACGTTCATGCCAGCTGAACAGACTGCCATGGCAGTTTCTCCTTTGGGCCCAGGGCAAACTCCTGTTAATCAGAGCAGCTTATTTCCCTGGATGCCTGAATGGGAGCAGATTTACTGTCCAGACAGAAAATACCGATGGAGGAGTGGAAACTCCACCCCGAGGTAGTGGAACAAATCTGGTTGAGATTTTACAAGAACAGAAGTGGAACTCTTTGCCTCCCAGAGTCACAGAGTCGCCCAGCCCCCCTGGCACATACATGGCCAGAATGCGCCTGTATGCTTTCCCCCCGGTGTCTCTGCTCCCGGGAGTCTTGGCCAGAGATTTCCAGAAAGGGTCCTGCCTCTTACTGATAGCGCCACACTGGCCGAACAGGATATGGTTCTCGGAGATAATGTCTCTCCTCGACGGCTCGCCTTCTGACTCGGACATTCTGTCTCAGGCACAGGGGACAATATTTCATCCCCGGCCCTAGCTGTGGAACCTTCATGTTTAGCCCCTGAAGGGTACCAACTGAGAGACACTGGGCTTTCACCTGAAGTTATCGAGACCATTCTAAGTGCAAGGGCTTCTTCTACTAGAAGAAGTTATGCCAATAAATGGGGTGTCTTTGAAAGATGGTGCATTGCACATAATGCAGATCCAGTTAACTGCTAGATTGCTTCAGTTGTGGAATTTCTGCAGGAAAAATGATCAGCAGGCACATGCCCCGCCACTCTCAGGGTTATGTGGTCACTCTATCGGCTTGCCACGCCTTGAATGACGGGGTGCCATGGGGGAGACATCCTCTGCTCACTCGTTTCGGTCATGGAGCCAGTCCCTTCATGGGACTTAGCAATAGTCCTTGAGGGTCTGGTTGAGACCCCTTTCGACTCTCTAGAGTCAGCGTCTGATCAACTTCTGACACTCAAGATGGTTTTTCTTATGGCAATTACTTCTCTAAAAAGAATTGGGGATCTACAGGCTCTGTCTGTCTTGCCAGCCTGCTTAGATTTTGCCCCAGGAATGGCTAAAGCAATTTTGCACCCTCATCCTGACTACCTGCCTAAGGTTCCTTTCTCGACTGTACATCCGGTCACTCTCGAAGCCTTCTGCTCCCCACCGTTTACAATGCCGGAGCAGGAAAGGCTTCACAGACTTTGTCCAGTCTGTGCCCTTCAGACTTATGTCCACCGCACTAGCCAGTGGCATAAGTCAGGGCAGCTATTCGTTTGCCATGGGGACCACAACAGGGGGTGGCCGCCACCAAGCATACTGTCGTATTGGGTGAGGGACGCTATTGCGCTGGCCTACGAGGCATGTGGTCAAGCTTCGCCAGTAGGTACCAGGGCTCACTCTACCAGATGGGTCGCCTCCTCTAAAGCCTTGGCTAGAGGTGTCCCTGTGCAGCATGTTTGTGATGCGGCAGGTTGGTCCTGTCTGCACACATGAGATTTTAGGGTTTGAATGTTCATGGCACTCCGGGCTCTTGTGCCTTTGAGTCAACATCACAAGCTCATGTCTGAGACCTCTCGAGCTCTTGTGAGTACAACTACACAACCGTAAGGGGTCCGGATATCCACAGTGCAGCGGCGTGGCTATTCTCGTTCCCAAAGCGCTAAAATCAGCGCAGCATCAAAGTGTATCTTTTTGACACGGAACGTCTCGGGTTACTTGGCTGTAAAGCAGAGGCTATAAATTCTAGTCAATTTAATTGACGTGCTGCACACATATTACACACCTAAAGCTGTTCCCAAAGCGCTAAAATCAGCGCAGCATCTCGTTCCGCTTTTATCAGGGAACAGGGGTTACAGCCAAGTAACCCGAGACGTTCTTAGACACAACGCAAATAAACGGTCTAAATTAATATTAATCTTAAAATGGAATAATCAGTTTTTACACCAAATATAAGAGTTAATTATGTCAAGTGTAGGTTATTTAAGGTTGCCAAGCAACACAGAAACCTATGTTGCATTTGTGTACAATAAGCGGTCACAGGTGTGCTCGGTCATTTTATGCCTTCAAAATGGCGAAAATCATCCAGAATTTAGAAGTGTATTTTATAATACACCTTAATCAATGTGATTTAGAAAATTTGTCAAACTTTAAATCAGTTAGCACTTCATGAGCCAAAAAACTAAATCTTTACTTCATTGTGTATCTGTTGCTTGCCACCAACATTTTTAAACTCTAACATCATGTACACACACATTATACTATCAAGTTTCTCAGGGAAGTTTCCCAACAGTTAATTCAAAGACTGTCTTGGAAATGAGAAACCAAAATTGTTCTGTGAGTGGGCGCTTCTCTGTGACTCATTTCAGAGATAACAACCAGACAACATTTCATGTTTACTTATTTATTTAAATATTCTGTTCACTGTTTTGTTTGTTTATGAGATATAATGTGGGCAATTTGTTTCCTCAGAGTAATTGGGGTAAGACTGTTATATTTATCAGAGCAGACTCTGGGTAATTAAAGGAATAGTTTGCACAAAAATCACAATTCTGTCATCATTCACACATCCTCATGTCTTTGGCCACCCGAATGACTTTCTTTCGTCTGTGGAACACACACACACACACACACACACACACACACACACACAAAAAGCATTATAATTGGTAACCTGGTCCTCATCTAATAGTGTTGTAAGAGAGGAACACGGAAATTCTTCTAAATGTCTTCTTTGGTGTTCTACAAAAAAAAAAAAAAGTCATACAGCTCTGTTTTTCATTTAATGTATGATAGAAACTCATCCCTGCAACATTCTTACCAGTACTTCATTATGGGGATGTTGTGTATCAATTTGCTCCATCTTATCTTCTTTCTTATTTGAATGCTGTGTATCATGTTGCTTTAAGATTTATATCAAATTGCAAACAATCAACACATCATTGTACATTGTATAATAGAGTGGCTTGGCCTTCTTTGTCTATTAGAAGCATTGGCATATGCATTGGTATACAGCTATTTACAAGGCTATCTTGGGGTTCTTGCCTTCGCATCTCTGTTGTTTGATCCAACGGAACAGTGTTGGTAAATATTCCCTTTGCTCTCAGAATTGTTATTTTCTTTCTGTTTCCCATGTTCGAACTGAATTAGGTAAAAAGGCTTTTAGGTATGCAGCTCCGTTTGATTGGAATTCTCTTATAGTGTAACTGAAATTACAAAACTTGGTGTCTATGGAACATTTTACATTTAGGTTTCATCAGCTTAAAGATGAATCAATGACTTATAAGTGTTTTTAGTACTGTGAGTGTTTTTAGTACTGTAAATGTCTATTTTCTGTTTGTCATTTTTTTATTTAAATTAGGCTAGGTATATCTTTTTTGACATATTTGCTGTCCATCTTGGCCAGGACACTCCTCAGAGTGTTTATTCTGGTTAAATAAAGGTTATAATAATATAATAATAATGATGACAGAATTCATTTTTTGTTTGAACTGTCTCTTTAAGACCATCCCATTGTGCATGCCATTAAAGAGATAGTTCACCTAAAAATTATAATTCTCTTATCATTTACTAACACTTCATGCAATCCCAAATGTGTATGACTTTCTTTTATCTGTTGAACACAAATGAAGATTTAACCACTGGAGTCATATGGATTCATTTTATTCTGCCTTTATGTGCTTTTGGAGCTTCAAAGTTCTGGTCACCAATCACTTGCATTATAAGGGCCTAGAGAGCTAAAGTATTCTTCTAAAAATCTTAATTTGTGTTTAGCAGAAGAAAGTCATACACATCTGGAATGGCATGAGGGTGTGTAAATGATGAGCAAATTCAAATTTTTGGGTAAACTATTTATTCAAGGTGTAATATAGATTTAACTAGAATACCTATAGTGTTTATAAGGACTTCAGACATGGTATTGATCTATTCAAAAAGGTGATAATAACACCAAACATCATCCATAGCCTGTTTCCTTGAGCTGTTAGATTGCCCCATGTGTATCTCCCTTCCAGTTCAATCTGGCAAAGTGTTTTATTTGCACCTCTGGAGGAGGAAATCTTTTTATAAACTCTTCAGTGCTATAGCTTCTATCTGCCCCAACATACACCATCGCTCAAAACCAATAGATCTGTCAACATTGATTCTATTGGAATGGTGGCATAAGCTGGATTTGTGAATGTAAAACCTTGACAAAATTGTATCCAGAGCTTGAACCCAGAACGATTTTGACAAGATATCCTGACTTTCAGCCAGCGGGGAGCACAGATATCCATTAGAAGTGTTAAAATGGGCACGCGAAGTCCCTGACAGCAGAGCGAGACAGTTTCTTTAATTAAATGTCTGTGATGCTCTTAGCACAGTCACAGCACTACATTGTTAAAGGGAAATCACCCAAAAATTTAAATTCTCTAATTATTTACTCACCCTCATGCCATCACAGATGTGTATGACTTTCTCTCTTCTGCAGAACACAAATGAAGATTTTTAGAAGAATATTTCAGCTCTGTAGGTCCATACAATGCAAGTGAAAGAGTGTCAAAATTGTGTTGCTCCAAAAAGCACATGAAAGTGTCATAAAAGTAATCCATGTGACTCCAGTGTTTTAATCCATATCTCCAGAAGTGATATGATAGGTGTGGGTGAGAAACGAATCAAAATGTAAGTCCTTTTTACAAGAAAGTCTTCTCCCTGCCCATTAAGGGGCGACATGCATGAAGAATGTGAATCACCAAAAACAAAAGAAGAATGTGAAAGTGAAAAGTTAAAGTGGAGATTTGCTGAGCAGGGAAGAGAATATATAGTAAAAAAAAGGACATCAATATTTATCTGTTTCTCACCCACGCTTCTGAAGACATTGATTTAACCATTGGAGTCTAAGGGATTTCTTTTATGCTGATTTATGTGAAATTTTAAGCTTCAAAGTTCTGGTCACCATTCACTTGCTTTGTATGAACCAACAGAGATTAAATATTCATTTCATTTGAGTTCAGTAAGTCATACACATCTAGGATGGCATAAAGGTGAGTAAATGATGAGAACTTTCATTTCTGGATGAACTATTCCTTTAAACATATTGTGTAGGTTAACCTCGAGAAAAATGTACTTCATGTGGTAACATCTAAATTAACTGGTTTTATTCAAGACAAAAATACTATTTAGTATGACTGAATAAATATAACTATATAAAGTTACATCAAAGTAAGAGATTTTTAAAGGGCAGATCAGATCATTTTATATTTATTTTACTAGACAACGTCATTTAAACATGATGTGTGCATTTAATGTATGCACCAATCTGCACAATTGGCAAAAAAAAGAGATAAACTAAATACATTAAAATACAATAGAAATTACAATACAAACAATACAAGCAATACTGATAAACTAAACAGATTAGGTTTATTAGGCCAAATATGTCTTGTTCCATATCTTCATGCAGGATAGTCATGGTGGTGATTTTAGATTACCGCTTCAGGCTCATGCAACATCAAACATAGAGAAGCTCTGGATTTTTCGCAATGCAGGCAGATGTGGTTTTCAGCTCACATTTAAATGCATAGCCTGTATTGTTAGTTCCACACAATGCCAGTGAAATCAGACACAGCAGAAAGTTTTAAGCCTTTCTTGAGCTGTCAAGGGTCAGATCTCCCTCTTCGTCATAGCCCTCAAATTTAAAAATGTGCATTTGATCTACATTAAAAATAAAAGGGAAGGTTAGCAGTGAATTACAACACACCAATGCAATATGGCTTCAGAAGACTTGGAATAAAGCACACCAGTTATATGGACTAATTTTATTGTGATTATTTTTTTTTACTCTCACTGTATGAAGAAAGCAGCATCCACAGAAGGAAGATAGAAGCATACAGATTTGGGATAACATGAGGCTGGGTAGGGTAACTCAGTGTGGTAATTTGATGTATAATCCTCAACAAAAGTCTTCCTACATCAGCATGGGATGAGGAGGCAGACTAAAAATCAGACGTTGCATTAAGTTGTGTAGCTCAGGTCTCTGAAGACCTGCATGACCTGATTAATTAGAAATGATCTGAAGGAGGACTGAGGAAGAGATCTAGCTTTGTTACTAGCTGAATGGAACTGAAGTTTGTATAAATCAAAACTCAGTCAGTGTTTTAATCTCAGGAAAATAATCATTGTAGGTCAGCTGTGTCATTCCAGTAGTACATTTCACAACACATCTTCTGCATGGGATAAAATATTGAGCTCATTATTTTTAAAGATGGAAATAATATTAGTTGTTTTTCTTTTGACACAATATGTCACAATTAAGTAAACAAAGCAGTGAATTTTAATTGATTTTACTACTTTAGTTTTGATTGTATGTCGCCATTTTTTGCAATGTCCCGAAAGTGTGACGCATTAATTTCTCAAATGAAAAACTGACCATTTATTTAGAAATATTCCAGTTCTTTCATAATTTAGCTTTTTTTTTTTCTCTCTCTCTCGCTCTCTAATTGAAAAGCTTCAAACAAAACATGTTTTCTTGGGATTTCGTTTTTTTTTTAATTGGTAATCTGTGTAAAGGTTTTGTGTCCTCAATATCATCCCATCCTTCCTTAATGACATGATCCTCCAGGAAGTGACTTCATTTTTGCTCAAAAGGTCAATTCAAAAGAGCGACCCAACTAGCTTTTGGGTATTTAGCAAACAATTATGCCATCCACATCTTTAATTTATCATGATAGCACTTCAGGATGTTTATGGTTTTAAGAAAGGAGGTGCTCTTAAAACTTTAAGTGCCTAATGGAGTGAAATGCATGCAGGGAGAGATAATAGAATGACAGGAGAGTGAAACAATCAAAAGTTTATGTCAATACCTAAGACTTTACAGTAAGAGTTTACTGTAAGACATCCCTATCATAGTTTGGCTAAAAGGATATCTGTGCTGCCTAAATCAAGGGCTTTCATTTAACCCCATTAGAATACTCACCTAAAGAGATTATAGCCACACACTTAAACTGTGGTGAAACCACAGTTACCCACCACAGCATTAACACACCACAAGCTCTTTAAAATTCATGAAATGGATATTTATACAAAAAACACTATTTTATTATTGTATCCATAATCTCATTTTATGCAAACATTGTACCACATAGCCAATGAAATAGATGTGGGCTGAAGCACTGAGTACAGTAGAACATAAGTAGCAGAAAATCGTAATTACTGTATAAGTTATACGTTAGAAAAACGTAATTATCTTCAACATCCATGTCTAAGCAGCATGTGAAAATGTTCAGAAATTATAGAGAGCCTTGGACCACACAAACTTAAATGGATCTTTCTGTCTACTTACATAGTTTATTCGAGACAAAGAACACCAAATAATATGAATGCATTTTTTATTATTGCAGGGCCATTATACACTTTATTTCAGCATAAAAGTCAAATTAAAAAATCTACAGTCTATTCCTAGACCTGAATTTGCAATTGGGTTTATGTTTAGTTTATGTACGCATATGTGGGGCCTAAGGCTTATTGTGGTAAATGCCCAAAATGTAATACATTTATTACACGGTAGTGTACAACAGGGCTAAAGTCCCACAGTGTAAAATGCTCCTTTGATTTTATTTTCTTCTAAAACGCTAAATAGCATCAAAAACTACCACAGCACTTCCCTAAACACCTGTTTGTCACTATGCATTGCAAAAAAAAGAATGCCTCGCCACCATTTTATCCAATACATTTCACTCAAAACAACCCTGTTGTTATTTCTTTTCAAACAAATTATGTTGCTGAATCAATATTCAGTTAACACACAGTAAATGCATTGCTTGAATCTTGGTACACTTTGTTACCAAAAAAAAAGCAAATTTTCCTTAAGATGTGCCTTTCGCCCGCTGTAACCTACTGCACACAGATAACTAATATTTGCATTATATTCATGCTGTACAGCCATTGGCTTGCTCACTTTGAGCCTGAAGAAAATTATTATTTAAGGCATGATTTTCAAATATTTTACCTCACAATGAGGACTTTAATATATCACAGCATCATTTTTTATTACTGTATAATATTCTGTAAAGCTGTTCTTATTAAATATTAATTATTCTGTAAAGAAACGCTATACAAATAAAATTGACTTGACACTGTCACGGTCCTGTCACCCTGTCAGTTTGGTGTTTTGTCTGACAGGACCGTGGCATCATCGTCCCATGTCTGTCTTTGTGTGAGCACATGATTTCGGTTGAATTACTTACCGGTCTTCGGTAAGACTTGTTTCATGTCTGGAGCATGGTGTCTTGATCCTGACTTCCTGTCTGGTTCGGTTCTGTCTGTGTCGGGATCCGTACACTCATGCTTCATGTTCTGTCTGTTATTGACATGAGTGCATTGCGCTTATGTCATCTTGGCGGCATGCACTCGCGTCCGGGTCGCAAGCTGTCTTGTGTTTCATGTCCGGAGCATGGTGTCTGGACCCTGACTTCCCTGTCTTTTTCAGTTTCAGTCTGTGTCGGGGTCCAGACACTCATACTCCGTGTTCTGTGTCTGTCTTTCACGACCGCATACGCGCTTTTTCACAAGCTGTCTTCACGTTGCGCTGAGGTTCGGTCACTTCGGTCTGAGATTTCTGGTTTGTGTGTGGCCGAATTCTCGCTTAGGGTTCCTGTCTTGTTTTTGTCACCTGTTGCGTGCATTGCGTGGTGTTTGCATCTCGGTGTATGTTCAGGTTTTGTTTAGTGTGACAATGCATGGCATCGCTTTGTTTGGCATTGCTACTCATTCTCTCGTCTTGTTTGTCGGGTTGGCATGAGTGTGTATTAGCTTATTGTCTTGGTGATGTGCGATCATGCCATTCGGGTGTTTTTTAGTCTTGTGAGAGCAAATGGTTTTGTTTCAGTATTGGAACATGCCTCTCTGTTTTACGTCATACCCCGCCTCCTTGTTTGCTTATTATTAGCTCACCTGTCACCTGTTAACCTGTTTGATTTCTCTCCATATTGTAGCCTTCTTGTGTGTGCTGTGCAGTGCCAGTTCATCTTGTTTTCCAGTCTGTCCTTTTTGTCGGTCATGATATTTAATCCTGTTTCATCCCTAGTCTGGTCCGCTCGGTCCTGTGCCCTGTTTTCCATACCCCAACCTGGATATCCTTTTTCCCCTTTGGGGTAGTTTATGTTTATTTTTTCCCCTCGTGGGAGTTTTGTGCCCTTTTGTTATATTAATAAATCCTTTATTTTTTACTCTGTATTTGGGTCCTGAGCCTCTCTGATCCTGACATAACGAACTGGCCAAAATAGACTCAGCAGAGTTTTTTTTCTTCAACTGGTTCTCTTGCTCGCCAGCGTGCAGTGCACATCAAGAGGCTGCGTGGAGTAAGACAGGAGGACAAGTTTGTGTGGGGATATGCCCTAGAGTTTTTGTCATTGTCCTCAGGTCTGGGATACAATCAGACCTGCCTAATTGATCTTTTTTGGACAGGTCTAAATGAACCTATTAGATCTCATGTCCCAGAGGATGAGAACTTTCTCGAGGCAGTCAGGCAAGCCCTTAAATGTGAGGAATGATGACTTGCCATCCTCACCCCAAGGGCGATGGCACTCTCCACACAGAGAGGGCCCACCACTGCTAACCATCTGAAGGCAATGGTTGTTCCCGCTGCTGATTGCCAGGAAGTGGAGGCTGTCGCAGCAGAAGCAGCAGCAGCAATGATATGCTGAAAACTGCTTCACATAATTACTACTGACATACAAATCACTTACTGTACATGACATATTTTCAATTCAGAACAGCACATTTTTCAAAGAGGTACTCAAAGTTTGCATTCTTGGAAATTTCTGTAGGTCTGTTCAACATTTCTTACGTAAAATAGAGGGCAAATATCACAAGATAGTTATAATTTACATGTAACCTGAAATGCTGACCGTGTAGCACTAAAATAATCCAGGAGGTTCCCGCTTAACTTCTATGAAAAGATAGTCCAACATTCTTTGATTTGATTGGCTATAGCAAATGACATTGATGAGGGGTATGCTGATGACAATTAAACAGCGGTTTGGACTGCAACAGAATAGCAACAAGGACAGGGGCATCATGCACCTAATTTTTGGAGGGGGCACCAGGGTCAACCAAACCAAACCCACCACAACCCTCCACCGCCATTTATGCAAAGTTCATATTGCTGCAGTATAATTCACAGGAAAGGCATAAAACACCTGTTTTAATCAGTAATTGTATCAGTAATGGTTGCATTCGATTGAATTTTTAGATCTTCAGAAAGTTTTACATCGCTTTCTTGTGCTCTTGCCACTTCTTTTGTTTACATATTTTCCATAAGAGGTAGTGCAAAATGTGTCTCAGCTCAATAGAGAGTGAGCTGAAGCCTATTTCTAAAGAAGGTGAACATTTAGCCTTCTCCTGAATGAGGTGATTACTGTAAATCTAGTTTTCCATGTTCAGCGTAAGTAATAGATGATAAAACTAACTATATGAATTTACTAAATTAAAATTAACCAAATAAAATGGTTTCTATTTTGTGTTTTGTATATCTCTTTGAAACATCCATGCAAACTGAAACTAGATTTGAAATAGGTGTCATGGCTGGAGGGCTTAGTTGACACTTATAAGCACTGTAAAGTAATATTAGTTATTTTTAACATGCATCTATTACCATTAAAATCTATTTTATAAAAAAGAAATAAAAACATTTTCAATAAAAATATTTCGTAATCACATTCTTGCGGGATTTAATCTCAGGGTACGCACAACAACCTGACCAAGAATAGAAGTTTACCCTTATTTTCAAGGGGGGTCCAGGCACAATCCATAGATTGAAGTTTTTACATTTCTTGAGCATATATATCTATTGGCTAAAGCATTTCTAAAAGAGTCCATTTATACCAGAGTGATATATATTAACCTAATATCTGACACATTTTAAGTTGTTTTTCATGGGCATTTTTTAAATTTTAAGAGGGCATTGTTGGGCCATCATCTGATAAAACAGTTCTAATTCATGTTTCACCTTTGTGGATTTAATAAACTGTAATTGTCACATACAACAGTGCATCATGAGTTATTAGGATTTATAATGAATATATTAATTAATGACATTTCAACAACACAACAGCTAGGGAAGTGTAAAGCGGCATAATTAGAAAATCAACTAGTCGGTGGGTTATGTCGATGATTAGTCAAAGCCCTGTATAATTAGTTTGGAATAATTTCCAAAAGACACCAATCAGACACATTTTTTAGACTCTAAGCACATCCCTTCAATAGGAAAACAGACATTAAGCTTAATAACTACAACCTTTGTTCGCACAAAACTGTCAAAGTCATCAGCGGAAAAAGTCAGATAGTGAAATATTGTTGTGGTACTTTGTTTGGTGTAGCGGGGTTTTTTTACCCTTAGATGCATGTTTATCAATACCTCTTTTTGTTTCTGTCTTCATTGCATAACGAGTAAAATTCATAAATTTGAATATCAATGAAGATAGAACAAATAAAAACACCTAGAATGCCTAAAACAGCATTTGGGTAGTAACATTAAGCATAGCTGCTCATAAAATCAGCGTGTGGGTAATAACATTATGCATGGTTGCTCATAAAATCATTGCGATATAAGTATTTGGGTGTATTTACCAAGTACAAAACAAGAAAGAAGAGAGCACTAATAACACTAAAAACCAATAGATATGTTATAATAGTATATTTATAAAGGCATGAAATAATGTTATGTTATATAATGAGGTGCAAATTTTGCCTACCTCTATTTCATAAATTAATTCCAAGGGCCTAATTCCTAATTTCAGCAACAGAGTATTTAAACCTACTCTTAAAATAATCAAAATATAGAAATAAAATGACACATAAATATATCAAATATCAATATAATGGTAGCCTAACTCACACTTAGGTGATAGTCTAAGAGTCTGAATTCCAGGTCGAATGACAGCAAATTAATGGATCATATGTAGGCTATAAATAAATAAATAAATAAATAAATAGATACTCTGTTGATGCATTTAAAATAAATAAAGAACTGAACAGGGCATCATATTTTAAACATAGGCCTAACCACGTACAAACTAATTGTGTTTTCAATGCCAGCTTTTTACAATCGGCAGAGAGATTTTTTTTTTTTATTATTATTCAAGAAAATAATAAGGTTCTACCCAAAAATGCTCACATTAAATAATAAACATATTCTTGATATTTCACAGAAAATTTGCAAAGAAATGATGCAAGAAAGGGAACAAGGATGTACAATTTTATAAAAGAGAAGAACCCATTAATGGGAGAGTCGCTGCACCGTTTACAAAAACAGAGATTGGTCGAATACTGTGGAAATGTTGCCAAGCAAAACATGTTTGTCTTTCATCTTCTAAAACATGCCAAGAAAACATGGAATACACTGTCTCTTCATCATGCCAGTTATCGCAATTGCCATCACTGTTTGACACATTACAGCTTTCCCCTAGACAGAGAATGTAAACAGCACAGGTCGTCTCGATCCGTTCAGCCACCTGCTGCCTGCCGCCTTTCTCAATGGATACAAAATCTGCTGCTAAAGAGGAACCACATAAAACTGCCTTTCATTACTTAAAAAAGTAAATAAATAACAGTTTTTATAATGATTGGAAAGGAACTGCTCCTTACTTTAAAAATGAGAAAAGAGAGTGTTACGCTGCAAAACCAGTGAAACGCATTTCAGCACCAAAGGAAATGAACAGCGACTGATAAAACAAAAATATTGACAATCTATTTTAGACTATGAAAAAAAAATATTGACCGTTCCACTGAGACAAACACAGTTAAGAAAGGTTAACTGCGCATAAGTTGATTTAATTAATTAGCTTAACATCATGCTTTCCCATATGTGCTCGACTTACCCCGCGAGAGTGATCCAAGGTGTCACGGATTCAGCAGGCTCTCTCGCCACACACACACACAGACTTTCTCCTTTCCCGAATATTAATCACCTGCACCTGTCTCTCATCACCATGCTAATCAGCTCCCTACATAAGCCACGCTCACTCCTCAGTCAATGTCTGACTCCCATGGAATACAGACTCCCTTACCTGCTTTATGTGTTCTCTAGCAAAGTATTCAAAATTCCACTCCAGCGATATCCAACGATTTCTCCAAGGTTCCTCTCCAACATTCCCAACCATCTGTTTCCCCTGTTTCTCCTCTCCTCATGTTCGTCCTCTCCTAATCTTCGTCAATGTAGAAGTTCAATTAAAGGGTTTGTTCACCCAAAAATGAAAATTATCCCATAATTTACTCACCCTCAAACCATCCTAGGTGTATATGACTTTCTTCTTTCAGCCAAACACAATTGGAGTTATATTAAAAAATGTCCTTGCTCTTCCAAGCTTTATAATCGGAATGAATGGTACCTTCGATTTTGAAGCCCAAAAAAGCACATCCATCCATCAAAAAAGTAATCCATACAGCTCCAGGGGGTTAATAAAAGCCTTCTGAAGTGAAGTCATGCGTTTTTGTAAGAAAAACATCCATATTTATAACTTTATAAACTATAATCACTGGCTTCCTCTATCCTCTGCGCTTCCGAGGTCGTCACTTCTCACCGGAGCTTACACTATGCCTACATCATATGCCGGAACTGGAGGCACGCCAGGCACAATGGGCCCTCTTCTTCACACGCTTTGACTTCACCAATCATCCAGGAGCCAAGAACTTCAAAGCAGATGCTCTTTCCCATCTCTTCTATACACAGGAAAACACAGAGGATCCTGAAACCATACTTCCTCCACATATCATAGTGAGTGCTATCCAGTGGTCCCTGGATGATAGCATTGTGTAAGCCATTGCCACTGAACCTGCTCCGCTGGGCTATCTTGACAACAGGACCTCTGTTCCAACTTCCCAACGACTGACACTCATTGAGTGTCTTTCACTCAACCAGGACTGGTTCTGGTTGACACGTATGGACAGAGATGTTAGATGGTTTGACCAGAGATGTCCGGATTGCGCCATGTCAAGGACCCCATGACAACTACCAGCTGGCAAACTCCTTACGCTGCCCGTTCCATGTTGCCCTTAGTCACACCTGGGAGTGAACTTCATTATGGACTTACATTATGGAAAATTTCCTTTCCTCTGAAGGATTCACCTGTTTGCTAGTAACAGTGGAACGATTCTCCAAGCCCTGCAAACTGGTTCCCCTCAAGGATCTTCCAATGGAAATGGCTGAGATGCTATTTAACCATGTATTACATATTTATGGAATCCCCAAAGACATCGTCTCTGACAGAGGTCCCCAGTTCATTTCAAGAGTCTGGAAGGCATTCTTCTCCCTCCTGGGTGTGACCGTCACCCTCTCTTCTGGATAACATACACAGTAATACGCAGTAATTGGCAGATGGAAAGAAATGTCCAAGAGATTGGCCAATTTCTCAACAGTCACATACCAACACCAACTCCCACCTCAATATTGTATTCCCTCTACATTCCATGTCTCCATTTTGAGACCTCACCACCTATCTATCTCTCCTCAATGCACAGAACCAGGTGCAGCTGATGAACCCCCACACCGCTGATCCTGGAAGATGGACCTGTCAACATGGTTAGAGACATCTTGGACCTCGTGCACTGGGAAGGCTACGGTCCTGAAGAAAGATCATGGGTACCTTGGGACGACATCCTGGATCAGACTCTACTCACCATCTTTCTCAACATTCATCCGAATCATCCAGCTCCTCATGGATGGGGTTGGCCATGGCGTCTGGAAGTACGGCCCACTGGAGTGGCCCATGGAGTGGGGGTAATGTCAAGGATTCACCAGGTTCTCTCGCCACACTCTCCCGAATATTAATCACCTGCACCTGTCTCTCATAACCACGCTAATCAGCTCCCTACATAAGCCACACTCACTCCTCAGTCGATGTCTGGTCTCCCATGGAATACAGACTCACTTACCAGCTAATTACCTGTTCTCCAGCGAAGTATTCAATGTTCCACTCTAGCAATATCCAATGATTTCTCCAAGGTTCCTCACCAATGTTTCCAACGATCTGTATCCCCTGTTTCTCCTCTCCTCGTGTCCCCATCTGATGTTTTTGAGTGTGGTTCATCAAGGACTCTCACTTGAATGAATAAAGACTGTTATCAGTGTACTGCTCATAATTTACTGTTCAACATCTTCTGATTGATACTCACCTGTTTACTCAAACTGTGTGTTTAATAAATACCTGCCTTCAGGTTCAAACATTATCTTCGAGTCTGGGTCCCCGTTACACAAGGCAGCCACAGGATTTCACATTTAGCGGAACATGTGACTCAACTGGACTGACAAAAAAACAAAATTTTGAATGTGAATAAAGATTTTTGCCACATATTCTTTTTTACATGTAATAATCATTCAATTTAATAATCAAAGGTAAAATGTTTTTTGGAAATTAAAATAATCTAAGATATCTGAGGGGGTATGTGCCCCCTTACTTTAAATGGGCATGACGCCTCTGAATGTCCCCCTCTATGTATTGTGGTCACAGCCCTGATCCTGTCATACTTTTCAAAAGGCCAATGAGAAAACTTTATCTGTTACAAATCTGCTACATTATAATAGTACTGGATGCAAATGAGGTGTGGTGGAGGTAATCAGACACGCTTAGATTTTAAGACTTGCTGAAACAACAAACAAGCTAAATGCTGAGACATCAGCTGGAAACTACAGGAATGCGGAACACTTCAGATGGAATGACTCCATGTATTATTCATGAACCTTATTCATGAATGAGATTTGGGTGTGTGAGTTCATAAAAGATGTAGAGAGGAACTACTTATTGCTCCTCGGAATTGAAAAATGGCAACCAATTGTGAGCACTAATAGGTTTCTCCCCTTGGCATACAATAAAAAAAGACAAAAAGAGAATGACTTTAAGGACAAGAGTTTTCAGGACTGAGAAAAAGGATTGAGAAACAGTGTCATATGACTTAATGTACTTGTCAGGGGATTAAAAATTATCTTTATATTGTGAAAAAGTTTGATGAGAAGATCCTATCTTTCCATTAACTTATCTGTAAAACATAGCATATATAGAATCAACTTTTTCCATCAATTATAAAGTTATTTAATAATGGCTGAAAAAACAATAAAGATGGTCTGCCATTCAGGCAGAAAATACGGTTTGTTTGTTTTCTCACAAAAAAATGTTGTAGATGGAACCACAGAGGCATGGCATGGCTTGGATCACTGGTGCAATGTCTGAATAGACAACAAAGGAAACTGAGCTTTGAAGGGCTAACATTCCTATATTCCTATGCATTTCCTATACTGTGTCAGAGTCACTCTGTCACTCTGGGTTTTTGTCTGACAGGCCATGACATCATCATCCCATGTCTGTCTTGTGTCTTGTCTTTATGTGAGTGCACAGTTTCGGTTGCATTAGTTGCCGTGTGCTCTTCAGTCTGTCTTGCAGCAGTACTTCCCTCCACCCAGAAGAGGAAGGAGGCGATCCTCCTTCTGATCCTAAACCCTGCTGCTGTCAATAGCCATGAAGGCTCGAAAGCCTCTGCCAGCATTCACAGCTATGGAAGCCGTTTCCCTGCCACTGTCAGCATTGACAGCCACGAAGGCCCTTCCCCTGCCACTGTCATTGGCCACAGAGGCCGTTCCACTACTGCTGTCAGTGGCCACAGAGGCCGTTCACCTGCTGCTTCCAGCTCTCAAGGCCATGGAAGCCATTCACCTACTGCTGCCAGTGTCCACAGCCACAGAGGCCGTTCATCTGCTGCTGCCAGCGTTCACAGCCATGGAGGCCATTCATCTACTGCTGCCAGCGTTCACAGCCACGGAGGCCGTTTCCCTTCCGCTGCCTGCATCCGCGGCCATGGAGGCCATTTCCGTGCTGCTGCCAGAATCTACAGCTACGGAGGCCGTTCGCCGGGCACTATCAGGCACTGTCTGCCTATTCCAGGCACGGCCAATGACCAGGCACCAACGCCTGCCACAGTCAACGAGCCAGGCTGCTAGACACTGCCTCCACCCTGAGGCCTCCTCAAAGGCCACCAGACCCCGTCTCTGCCCTGAGGCCTCCTCCCAGATCACCTAACCCACCTCCAAACTGAGGCCTCCTCCTAGGCCACCAGACCCCGCCTCTGCCCTGAGGCCTCCTCCCAAGCCACCTGATCTCGCCTCCACCCTGAGGCCTCCTCCAAGGCTGTTGGACCCCGCCCTATTCCTTAAGTCCCCTCCCTGGTTTCCCTCCTTTCCCTCCCTTTCTGTTGTGTTTTATGTTTTATATTAGTGCTCATTTTGTCTGTCTTGAGTATTGTTTGATGTTCCCTGTTTCCCCTGCCTGGATTATTTACTTTGTGTTTTTCCCTTCGGGGTATTTTGTTCATTTTTCCCCCTCATGACAGTTTTTGGTTTGTGTTTTTGCACTTGTTTTATTAAATTATTAAAAAGTTTATTAAATTATTTATTTTTCTGCTCTACGTTTTGGTCCTGCCTCTGCATTCCGTGATATACAGACAAAAGAAAACTCCTCCCACAATGCCATCCAGCTGGGTGTGAATGTTCCATATTTCACATCACATGAAGCATGCATTCACACTGTCTACGCAGAGAGCCAGATTATGCCTGCTAAATGCTTTAGCCCACCCAAAGGCAATATCTAAAATAAAACAACTGACCGCATCCTTATAAATAGTCCATTAAAATAAAACTTTTATAATGGTTTTCTTACTCACGCTACAGCACTTTTGACTGAGGTAAAACTACTCTGTCTGTGTGCTCATGGTGTTCAGGGATCTTTGCAAAGCATCTCATTATACAGTCAAATGCAAATTCATTACATTTCTGGGAACTCAAGCTATAAACAAAGTCATCATTTCTTTCATATGGTCGGCAAGTTCTCAGGATTTATTCAGTAGGGATCATGAGAGTATTTGCCTTATTGCCATATCCTTTATTCAGTAAATCTTATAAGTGCTTATTGATCTAAATAATTTGTCCTTTTTGCAGCAGAACAGATTGACCATTCTTCTCAAACATATTCGGCAACTCTCTGCATAACTTTGTTAAACTGTCTGTGTGGATACATTTTCTGCATTAACATCATGTCATAACTGTGTTATTTTGAATGCAATTAACATTTTCCCTGATTGTATTAAAGGTTTAATTAAAGATTATGCCATTATTAACTCAGCTCCATGATATTTCAAACCTGTATCACAAAAGGAGAAAATTTTGAAGGAATCTTTACACAGCTCTTACGATACAGCTCCAAAAAAAAACACCAGCAAAAATCTATATAAAAGGTAGCATACAATAGCTTTATGTGATACACACCAATAAAAAGATGTTAATCACTAATAATCAGCCAACCGGGTTTCAGTAGTTACCAAGTTAATGTAATCCTGCTTAGAGGATAGTGTAGACATTTGTGGCTCGCTGTCCTGGGCGAAGTACTTGAGGCTTGAGGCTTGACCTGAGCACAAATACCCCCCAAAAGATGCCAGAAAATGGGACAGCGAGCTGTTAAGCTCATAGCTTATCAATGTGAATAGATCACTCAGCTTTCGGAAAGGGAGAACACGTAGGTGGTAATCTTTGAAGCATTTCCGAGCTATCCGATATATTTGTAGAGTTTGGGGAGTCCTGGGGGGTGTGGAGAAAGAGTCTGGGAGGGTGATTTCTAGGAATTTCAATTCTGGATGGGGAGGAACTGGGGTTGGTGTCAGGTATGCTTCTAGGGCCAAGGCAATGTCAGGGTACATGCTTGCATGGAATTTGTGAAATAATGGGCTTAATCCTCAGGTGCAGACTGCACGGCGTTCAATGGGAGAGCATACGATTCATGTGAGAATGTTTATACTGGATTTTACCGAGCTTGCTCATAGCTGCGAGCGACTGAATCCGCAGGCATGGCCTGAACGAAATTAATCCCCATGGACTGCATTTAACAGGAAGAGCCCATGCTTTCATGTGAAAAGTAAGATGCTGCAAATAAGCAAAACTCACTCTGCAGTACAAATGGTTTGAGACAGCATTCGACGTGAGGGCATAAGCAGGCTATGTCAAATTAAATTGATTGGTGCAAAGATTCAGGCTTAATGTGAGCTGTGTAGGGAAGACCTGAAACAGCCAGACAGTTGTCAGTTGCTAGGTGGGTGATGGTTCGTTTGGTATGAGTGGAATAATATGGGTTACGGAGCCATGGAGGCTGAGACACATGGTCTGAAAGACATGCTGTGGATGTGGCATGTGAATGGTTGTGGCGCTTGGAAAGGCCATGCGCTGCTTGCAGTGTAGTGGGGGTTTGTTGTATGGCCAGAAAAATTCAATGGTTGTGACACTTGGACAGCACGAGGTGATTGCTGAGAGGCGAGACGAATTTGAGAAATGATTATGAATGAGTTGGGACCCGGCACATGATCCGCCTTTTGTGGAGTCGAATTCAGCTCGTGTCTGTTCGTACAGAGGCTGTTTATAACTGCAGTGTTTTACGAAATGGTCAGAGCGGGTACTGCACGGCAGCGAGCTCACGCTAAAATATATGCGTTGGTTTGAAAACAAGTTGAATTTAGAGTAACGGTGGATTGAAAGGAATTCGCTGTGCATTATTGCATGTGTTCTGAATGGGATAAATTGTGCTCCAGATGGTATTTTTGAAGGGAGAATGATCATTATATTCATGATAGAAGTAAACAAACAGAATCCCTACATGAGCTGCGCAGCGAGGTAATGAGGCTGACATGAATCAGCTGTGCAGGAGAACCAGACTGAAATGCTGGGAATGTTGGAATGATGATTGAATTAAATAGTTGATCTTTGTTTCCGTCGCGTTCAAATGGCGGAGGCAGCTCGCATGATGGACCGCTCCGGGTGGAAAGTTTAATAAGAAAACATATGAGCAGTCGTAGAGAGCTGTTTCACATGTATACAGTGCCGAAGCAGCCAGTTTGCGAAGCAAAATTATTAACTGCATTAACTGCAGAAGTTCACGTAGATTAATTGTCCTTTGTTAGTTGGCTGATGAACGCTTTTGCTGGCAATAAATTGATAGTCTATGCATTCCATTTTAAGAGTGTAGTCCATCTTTAGACCAAGGTGATGCAAGCAGAGATCAGTGAGGTGCATCGCAATTCAACCGGCAGGTCATTTCAGTGAAATTCGGTCTAACCTAAGTCCAAGGTTCAAACAGTGGCATATGAAGTATCCCATATTTTACGGTTGGAGTTGGCATCAGTTCATCCCCTGAAGTCCATCATGATAGACTTAAGTGATTTTTGGCTGGCACCGGCTGCATTTAGTCATCAACAATAGAATAATATTAGCGTAGATGCCATTACATTTTTGGCATAGTTATAGATCATGATAAATGTTTCTGGTTCCAGCAGACAGTGTTCCCATTCCACTGTCCTCTAAAGCAGACAAAGAGCTGCTCAGAACGTCTAAAGTTCTGCGTGTGGTAGATACGCAAAGCACGTACCGTACACAGCAACGAAGGGGCTGGGCCTGCCTCCTCCCGGGGCAGCGCTTGCAGGTTCACTACCTGGTCTCTGAAGTGGGTGGTAGGAACCTTGGGCACGTAGCCCGGTCGCGGTCTTAGGATCACATGAGTGTCTGCCGGACCGAACTCCAGGCAAGTGTTACTGACAGAGAACGCTTGCAGTTCCCCGACCCTCTTGATACAGGCGAGCGCGATCAGGAGGGCCGTCTTCAGGGAGAGGGCCCTGAATCCGACTGATTCTAGCGGCTCAAAAGGGGGTCTCTGTAGGCCCGAGAGGACCACTGAGAGATCCCAGGAGGGGAACAGACTTGGCCGGGAGGGATTTAACCTCCGGGCGCCTCTTAGGAACCTGATAATTAAGTCGTGCTTACCCAAAGACTTGCCGTCTACTGTGTCGTGGTGGGCCGTGATAGCGGCTACATACACCTTCAAGGTGGAGGGGGACAGCCTCCCCTCCAACCTCTCCTGCAGGAATGAGAGCACTGAACTAACTGCGCACCTCTGTGGGTCTTCAGCCTGGGAAGAACACCAATTCGTGAACAAGCGCCACTTCAGGGTGTAAAGTTGCCTGGTAGAAGGGGCTCTGGCTTGGTTGATCGTGTCTACGACGGCAGGTGGTAGATCAGCTAGATCTTCCGCATCCCGTCCAGGGGCCAGACATGGAGGTTCCAGAGGTCTGGGTGCAGATGCCAGAGCGTGCCCCATCCCTGAGAAAGAAGGTCCTTCCTAAGGGGAGTTCGCCAGGGAGGGGCTGTCGCGAGGAGTACGAGATCCAGAGCGGGCAGTGGGAGGTATCTCGCGAACCTGGAACCTGCGAACCTCTTTTAATTGCGCTGTCAAAGCACTCAGGGGCAAGCTGCGCTGCCATGCAGAGAAGGGAGAAAGCCGCTGATATGCGCCATAGATCCAACAGCAATCGCTCAGAGATGGGAGGAATACACAACCATCGGCTCATAAAAGAATTCTGAATGAAGCAGATGCATTTCCCCTCCTTTATACCCGTATGTACGGGGGTGGAACATGCAAATTTTGTCTGCCAATTTCTCATTGGCCTTTTCTCATAGATCAGAGATGCAAAAGGCGCTCAAGAGAGACCCCTAGTGTCACTTCTTCGACACAACATCGAAGTGAGCGACTCTCAACTCTCAATATCCCTTCTAATAAATGGCTGAAGTTAAGACATGAATCTCTACATGGTGCAAGCTGATGGGTTTTTGAACTTGTTATCTGTTAGCAATCGGCTCACTCGCATGTGATATGTCAAACCAATCTGCTCACATGGTGTAAGCTGATAGACTAGTGCTTTTCATCGCTTTTGCACCTGAGGATCTATATTCCTCTAAGCCATTTTAGGGGACATTTTTAGCTCTAACTCAGGGGTATGTAGTTTTGGGGGCACATAGGGACTGTGGAACAGTGGGAGGTGGTGCCTGTGATTGGTCAAAAATCTGCATTGAGAAAGGAGACGAGCCCCATAGCCACCAATAGGCCTTTATCAAACTTCCGCGTTGCAGAGTGGAAGCTTCGCATAGTAGAGTAAAACAGCTTCTGCTGCAGTCTGTTTCAATGGCAGTGCCCACAGCATGGAATTATTAAGGACAATTTTATGTATAATTCATCTCAAATACTTAATGTAAACAGATCTATCTCACTGTTCAATCATTACTCAAGGATGATGAAGTAAAGAAAAATGGATTCATGTTGTTTTATTATATTATACAGGATATGTGAGAGCAGTGAACACTTCACAGAATATACACAAAAAAAAAATATTAGATGAATGCAATAATATATACAAACAAGAGTACCTTTACACATTAAAGAGCATTAGAACAAGACAGGGGTATTCAGTAAGTCACAAAAAAAATGATATTCCAAGTAAAGATTATACAGGGTATTTAAGATGATAATGATCACATTACTTTCATGTACTTACTTATTATAAACCCCATGTATGACAAAAGATCCATTTAAAAATATTCAAATACAGAAACCTTTCCATTCCAAAGTCTGATTACAGAAAATAACTGGTTTAATTGTTGTAAATGTGGAGTTATATCCTTGTGGTGTGAGTACGATTGTGGCAGCGGGGGCGTGGTCAAGTGCCCGTCCGAAGGGAGAAAGCGGTAAGGGCGTTTGCACCTGAGCTAAATTATGTCTAACACCTGTCTCTAATTTCAGTGAGTATGGGGAGAGCGGCATAAAAGAGCACCAGTGCCTCCAGAGAGAGAGAGCGCCAGTCTAGTGTTGGCAGCTGAAGTCCACAAGAGTTTATGTTTTTCAAGAAAGTCTGTGTTCATTATAAGTAGTTTATGTTCAGTTCTGTAACTTTACTTTGGAGAAATTAAAAAGCCTTACCTTTGTGTTCCACCCCGTTTCCGCGTCCTTCCTCCTCTCTGGAGAAGCTAAATCACGTTACACTGGTACCGAAACCCGGGAGCAAAAAAAAAAATATTCGTCCATGGAGAAGGGTCACCCCGTAGAGTCCTCCCAGCTGGCCGAAGTCCTCCAGTCCCTCGCTACTCTACATCAGAGCCACCAACAGTCCCTGCTTGAGCTCAGGCAGGACCAAGATCGGCGGTTCTTTGAAATCATGCGGGCTCAAGCAGAGGATCGACTCGCCATCCGGAGCCTACTCAGCCAGGAGGCCGCACCAGCCACAGCCGCGACCCCGGACACCCACGCCATGTCGCCCCCGATCACGTTACAGAAGATGGGGGCGAGTGATGATGCAGAAGCGTTCCTCGATCTGTTTGAAAGAACCGCTGAGATTTGGGGCTGGCCGCAGAGTCAGTGGGCAGCCCGCCTGGTTCCCCTTCTGTCCGGGGAAGCCCAACTTGCGGCTCAACAATTGCCGGCATCAAGCCTCCTGGCCTATGGGGACCTCAGAAAAGCCATTCTGCAACGGGTTGGTCGGAGCCCCGAGGAAAGCCGTCAACATGTCCGGGCTATGAAGCTGGAGAAGTCCGACCGCCCGTTCGCCTTTGCCCAGCGGTTCCATGATGCCTGCCGAAGGTGGCTGCTAGTGGGGGACCGCGACGTCGAGGGGCTTGTCGATCAGGTGGTGCTGGAGCAGTTCATTCATCGGTTGCCCAGGAGAACGGCGGAGTGGTTCCAGTGCCACCGCCCGGCGTCGCTGGAGGCAGCCGTCCAGTTAGCGGAGGACCACATGGCAGCGATCCCAAGGGCGGATGAGCCCTCTCTCTCTCTCTCTCCCTCTCTTCCCCCTCCCCCTGTGTTTTCTTCCGCTCTCTCCCATTCCCCTCAACCCTCTCCCTCTGTCCTCTCTCCAGGTCCCGTTCCTGCCCCCTGCAGGCGAGGAGCCTGGCTGAGACCAACATCACAAACAACAGTCTCGTCCCGTCCCTTCCCCACAACCTACAGCCGCTCTCCCCCTCAGGTGGGAGCGTCCGCCGAAGCAGGTACAGGTGTCGCACCTGGGCCGGCCTGCTGGAGATGCGGCGACCCGAGCCACTTCCGTGATCAGTGTCCGATGATGGAGGTGGGGATGGTGGTTTGGGTTCCGATCCCCCGCATGCTGCCCCCGATCGGGCTGGAGCGTACCGGATTCCGGTAAGAATCCAGGGGGGTACACACCAAGCTTTGCTGGATACCGGTTGTAATCAGACCACCATCCATCAACGCTTGGTTCAACCCGGGGCTTTGAGCACGGCTAAGCGGGTAAGGGTGAGGTGTGTGCATGGGGATGTTCACAACTATCCGATGGTGACTGTGCTAATTAAATTACGAGGGAAAAAACATAGAGTGGAGGCAGCGGTTAGTTCCCACCTCACCCATCCTCTGATTTTGGGGACCGATTGGCCTGCATTTAGGGAACTATTAGGGAGTATTTGTAAGGATGGGTCCTGCACTAAAATAGGGAGATGTGCGATGTGCGACGCTTTGGCAGGGGAGGCAGAGCCGGGGCCATCCTCGACCGTTCCAGATCGGGATGACGAGGGAAGGGGCAGGCCTTCCGCCCCTCCTCTCCGCAGGGAATTCCCTGACGCGGATTTCCCTTTGGAGCAGTCGCGGGATGAATCCCTCAAGCACACCTTCGACCAGGTGAAGATGATTGATGGTCAGCGTCTTCAGCCGGACATCGCTCTCGCATAACCCTATTTTGCGATTATAAATGACCGGTTATATAGAGTGACGCAGGACATTCAGACAAAGGAAAATATTACTCAGTTATTGATTCCACGGAGCAGCCGGGAAATGTTATTCCAAGCGGCTCATTATAATCCCATGGCAGGTCACCTAGGAGAAAGAAAAACACTTCTCCGTCTAATAGCCCGTTTTTATTGGCCAGGCATTAGCGGTGACGTCCGCAGGTGGTGTGCGGCGTGCCGCGAATGCCAGCTGGTAAACCCACCGGCCACCCCAAAAGCGCCATTGCGCCCTCTTCCGTTAATCGAGGTTCCCTTTGAAAGAATTTGAATGGACCTCGTCGGGCCATTAGAGCGGACATCGCTTTGTGTTAGTCCTAGTGGATTATGCAACACGATATCCGGAAGCAGTGCCTCTAAGCAACATCTCAGCACGTAGTGTTGCTGGGGCACTCTTCAAAATAATCTCCCGGGTGGGGATTCCAAAAGAAATCCTCACCTACCAGGGCACCACATTTATGTCACGCACACATCGCGAACTTTACGATCTGTTGGGCATTAAATCGATACGCACTAGCGTGTACCATCCGCAGACAGATGGCCTAGTGGAACGTTTTAACAAAACCCTCAAGAACATGATTCGTAAGTTCGTACACGAGGATGCTAAAAATTGGGACAGATGGCTCGATCCCCTGTTGTTTGCAGTGCGAGAGGTCCCGCAAGCCTCAACCGGCTTCTCTCCGTTTGAGCTACTGTATCGGCAACGCCCACGCAGTGTCTTAGATATCATACCTGAAGACTGGGAGGAGGGACCTTCGAATAGTAAGAATGAAATTCAGTACGTCCTTGATCTCATAGCAAAACTCCACACTTTGGGGAAATTAACACAGGAGAATTTGCTCAGGGCCCAAGAACACCAACACCAACTGTATGACAGGGGAACGCAACTAAGGGAATTTGCACCGGGAGATAAAGTTCTTGTATTGCTTCCCACATCGAGCTCCAAATTACTCGCAAAGTGGCAAGGGCCCTTTGAGGTCACACGACGAGTGGGGGATCTCGATTATGAGGTTAAGCGAACCGATAGGGGGGATGCACGTCAAATATACCACCTCAATCTCCTTAAATTATGGAGGGAGGCGGTCCCTGTGTCGTTGGCTACGGTAGTTCCAGAGAGGGCGGAGCTCGGACCGGAGGTTAATCCAAGGCCTGATCACAATACCCCGGTCATTTGTGGAGACCACCTCTCCCTGTGCCAACGATCAGAGGTTGCCAGGTTGCAAAGAGAGTTTGTGGACGTGTTTTCTCCTCTACCGGGTCGTACGAACGTCATCGAGCACCACATCGAGACCGAGCCGGGGGTGGTGGTTCGTAGCCGCCCTTATCGCCACCCCGAGCATAAGAAGAAAGTTGTTCGGGACGAATTGGATGCGATGCTCGATATGGGGGTAATAGAAGAGTCCCACAGCGACTGGTCCAGCCCGGTCGTTCTTGTCCCCAAGAGTGACGGGTCTGTGCGGTTCTGTGTGGACTACAGAAAAGTCAATGCGGTGTCTAAATTTGACGCGTACCCAATGCCCCGGGTTGATGAACTGCTTGATCGGTTAGGTACGGCTCGCTTTTATTCGACCCTGGACTTAACAAAGGGTTATTGGCAGATCCCCTTGACACCAATTTCCCATGAAAAAACAGCCTTCACCACGCCGTTCGGATTACGCCCCAGCCATGTTCCAGCGTCTGATGGACCGTATCCTTCGCCCGCACTCCGCTTATGCTGCTGCCTATTTAGATGACATCATTATCTATAGTAATGATTGGCAGCGGCATATACAACATCTGAGGGCGGTCTTGAAGTCGCTGCGGCGGGCGGGACTCACAGCAAACCCCAAGAAGTGCGCGATTGGGCGTGTGGAGGTACGGTATCTGGGGTTCCACTTGGGTCATGGCCAGGTGCGTCCCCAAATTGATAAGACCGCGGCGATTGCGACTTGCCCTAGACCTAAGACCAAAAAGGGGGTGAGGCAGTTCCTGGGGCTGGCTGGCTATTATAGAAAATTTGTGCCTAAT